>JAOXJM010000071.1:16602072-16613249 GCA_026413425.1 Tringa solitaria
TGGTGCCCGGCATTTCGTGTCCTTCTTGTGCTGAGAACTCCAAAACCTGCTCGCTTGGCACAGGGCTCCCACCACTCGCTTAACCTCCCCACTCAGCCTGCGCGCTTGGCCTGCCTCCATGCTCCACCTTAGGTGCATCTGCTTGCTCAGCCTCCCCCCTCGGCACAGCGGGGGCTGCCCGCTCACTCGGCCTGCGTGCTCAGCTGGGCTTGCGGGCTCAGTTCTTCTCACCTGGCCACCATGCATGGCCTGGAGGCCTGGCAGCTTGCTTGGCCTGCGCGCCTAGCCTCCATGCTGGGCCGGAGTGCTTAGCACAGAGGGGAGACTGCACACTCCGGCTCTAGGCTCACTCAGCATGGACGCCTGCCTGCTCGCTTGGCCTGCTCCTTCAGCTGGTGGGCACACTTGGCCTGGGAGCCTGTTTGCTCGGCTGCCATGCAGAGCCTGTTCGCTCGGCCGCCATGCAGGGCCTGCCCGCCTGCTCGGCCTGGGAGCCTGTTCGCTCGGCCACCATGCAGGGCCTGCCTGCCCGCTCGGCCTGGGAGCCTGTTTGCTCGGCTGCCATGCAGGGCCTGTTCGCTTGGCTGCCATGCAGGGACTGCCCACTCACTCAGCCTGGGAGCCTGCCCACTTGGCCACCATGCAGGGCCTGCCCGCTCACTCAGCCTGCCCACTCGGCCGCCATGTGGGGCCTGCGCACAACCCGCGCTCTTGGCGTGTCCAGCATGGTCCGGGAGGCGAGCAGCAGGCGCCATCTAGTGCTCCCGTCCTCCTAGGCCTAGGCTCCAGCGCCGCTCGCTCACCCCAATTTCTGCCCTTTTCTCCCCTAAAGCAGGGTCACCACGGCCAGCCTGGCCATGCTGTGCCATGCCACCCCATGCTGCAGGGAGGTCGCCCATGTGAGCCGCTCACCTTGGAGGAGGTGCCGAGAAGGCGGCCGTCTGGCTTCCAGGCCAGGCTCTGGAGCTGGTCGCCATGGGAGTCCAGGGCTGTGGGAGGAAAGCAGGGTCAGGAGCGGGATCAGGCAGGGCTTCTCCCACAGGCAGGAGCCATTGCTCTCCAACTGTGAGCACCATAGCACTTCCTAGGGAAAATGGCCTTTCCCAAGGGCCAGTGGCAGCCAGAGCAAGGGCCAGGACCCACTGTGTTCATCCAGGGAGCATCCCTGTGCCGATGGCAGCCCAATCCAAAGGGCAGGAGGCCTGGGAAAGCCATGGGGTCCTTACACCCCTACGCTACCGCTCAGTCTCCTCTCCCCATGGGGTTAGCTGAGGTCTGGGCAAGGCTGGCCAGCAACAGCCCATGGCACCCACCTCTACCCACATGTTGGGACACGCAGGGAGAGGGACCTGTCACCCCAGGGGCTCCCCAGAAAAGCTGCTACAGACACCCTGAACAGCACAGGAGGCTTTTACACTGCTACTCAGAGCGTAGGGGAGCCCATGGGCATGTAAAAGGGGCTGTGGTGCTCCCTGCCCAAAAAGCCACCTATGCTGCCTGTTCGGTGACACCAAGGTCCAGGTTTGAGCCCATTGCTTGAGCCCAGGCCGCCAGTATGGTGGAGATACACGGCATGGATGCGAGTTGGGTGGGAACGGCCATGCCTACCTGTCAGCGGCTGCTGCTGCCCCATATCCCAGACAGTGACTCGCTTCCCTGCACCGCTGGCCAGGACGCCATCCGCCGTGGGGTGGAACTGCAGCACGTCCACTGGGCCCCCTCCAGGCCCCAGGGTCAGCCCCGCACCACTGGGCATGTCCTGGACACTCTCAGGCAGGCGCCACACCTTCACCTGCAGTCCCAGAGAGAAGGGGGTCAGTCCCCGGGCAAGCAAGTAGGACCCAGCTGGGTGGTGGCAGTGCTCAACCTGGGCTTGCTGCTTTTTGGCCCCTGAGGACACCAGGTGACCCCTCGTCACAGCTCGGTGGGATCAGAGCTGTGGGCATCCCAGGTGGGAGATGGCTGACACTATCTGCACTGTCCCCCACAACCTGGGGACATCCCACATTGCTCCCCAAGGCTGGCACCCTCCCACCCCACGCTTCTCTTATTCCCATCTCTCTGTCTCCCATCTCCTCCAGGCTCTACAGTGAAATCCCAGGGACACGCTGGGGGACACAGTGTGCCCCCCAGGATCCCTGGTCCCGAGCACTCACTGTCTCATCAGCAGAGCCTGTAGCCAGCAGGAGCTGATCGAAGGGTGAGAAGTCAAAGTCCGTCACCACATCTGGAAAGAGAAGGGCAGAGGTTGGTCCTCACAGAACCCCTGCAGACACAGTGTCTGCCCACCTTCACTCTTCCCCAGCCTTTTCATACACACATTTGCAGGCAGGGGTGGGCAGCAGGGGTCAGATCCAGCTCCACTGAGGCATCTGGGAGTAGCTCAGCTCTGCTGCGAGAGCCTGAGCTCCTCCACGCTGTCCATTGGGGTCTCACAGCCTTTCAGTGGGGGACAGGAGCCCCGAAGGGCAGCACCGCACAATGGCATCTCCCCGTCTACCCCACCACCACCCAGTTTTGGCTCTGATTTCAGGATGGACATCCCAAGGAGGCACAAGGAGAAGCACAAGTGTGTCTGTGCCGGCCTGGACGCCAGCGAGTTGGCTTATGCTGGTAATAAGGCCCCCTTTGTAACACCCCGGCTCGGCGTGCCGGCAGCAGGGACGCTCCGCGCCGCTCCGGCGTCGGATCCCCATGGGAGAAAGGCTGGCACCGTCACCAGCAGCCCCTTGGATGCGTTTGGCACGCTCGGGAAAGTAGGTCACTGTGTACTTTTCTGCTTCCAGGAGGCTGCAGAGAGACAGGCCCAGGAGGCACGAAAAGCGAGCAGCATTTGCTGCCTTTGCCCCAGGAGGAGAGAGAAAAAAAAAAAAATCCCTTCCCTGCTCTGGAGGCGTTGCTCTGGCACGGCCGGCTTCAAAGGGCTCCTGCTACATCTCATTAAGAAGCCATTAATGTTGTGCTGGCTCCCTGTGCACCCCTCCAGCGCTCCCCTGGGAACGGCGGAGATCACAGTGCAGCTCTCCGTGCCCGTCCCTGCCAAGGCACCGCACGCAGGAAGGTGGTGGCACTGGGCCCAGATCCTGGCTGCTTGCTCTGGTGCAATTTTTTGGGGAAATGGGGAATCAGTGCCCCCCCCCTCAGGCTGGTGCTGCTGCTCCAACACTGGAAGAGGGGTACCCCGGGCTCCCCAACACTCCTCCCCTGTGCCCAGGCAGGAGGCAGAGCCATGCTTCTCTGATGGTGCCAGCCGCCTCTTCCCCCGCAGCACTCGCTCTGCTCAGAGCCACGAAGCCACCGGTCCAGCCTGTTCCTGCCGTCACTGGAGCTGGGTACACCCACGGTGATGCCATCCCCAGCTCCTCTGCCATCCCGGCACGGGGTGTACTGGGAATTTCAGAGCGTGCAATGAATAACATGGGGAGGGTGCGCTAGGGGAACAGCGGGAACAAGAGCTACGTGCCCAGAGCTCGCTGCAGCTCGAGAGATGAAGGGACGTGGATCAATTCGGCTCCTTTGCAGAAGCCCAGCCTGGCAGACTGGTCAGGGTGGCTGCAGTTGGCTTGCGCCTCGCACACCAGCAAGACTCATCAGGGTCACCCTGCCCATGGGTGATGGTCCCTGGGGACTCCAGCCGCTCCCCCAGCCCCTCACCTGGGAAACAGAGAGCCCGACACGGCATTCTGGGCTGGAACTCAGCACCTGAGCCCCTCCACACAGCCCACACAGGGCCAAACGCCTCCTGTGGAGGTGGGAGGTGGTACCCGACTCCTACAGAGCATGGCAGAGACAGGGGACACACCATAGGGACACCCAGCTCACCTGAGTGGCAGCAGAGCTGAGACACAGTCCTCTTGCCTCCATCCTCACACTCTAGTGGCACGATGCCCAGCACTCCTGCAGGAAAGGACACAGGAGCGGGTCACCAGCCTGCCTATCACCCATACGATGCTCCCAGAACTCTCCCCCCCAGCCCCCAGCCATGGATATGGTGAGACCACCCAGCTTTGCAATGCAAGCCAAGAGGCGCAGGACTGTCAGCACCTTTGAGGGACCTCAGGGAGAGCCTCCTCCACTTGCCCTCGTGCCTCCTGGGGTGTGTGGGGCCACGAGCCCCACAGGGACCACAGGGGCACATCCATCCCACTCCCCAGCAACCTTTTCCGTGTGCCTCACCTGCTGACTCAGCATTGAAGGCGATCCAGCGGCAGCTGGCCTTCACGTGGTTCCCACAGGATGCCACGGAGCCTGCTCGGATACCCCCGATCCAGGCCTGGGATGGAAAAGGAAAACCCACATCAGGAGATGCTTCGGAGGGCCCCAACACCATGGGAGACAACAAAGCATTGGCACAGCATCACTAGAGACCCTCAGCCCTGACAGAGCCCCCCCAGTGACGGACATGGCACTACCTGGAGGCCACTGACAGGTCACATTTGCAGGGCTCCATTCTCTGGGAGGGACAGGACAACATGGCTGCTCACGCTCCCGGCATAAAAGCGCAGCCCCTCACCAGGGCTAGGGGGTTTTGGGGCCAGTTTTGCTGGGAATGGGAGACAGGAGCAGCCCATCTCTCCCCAAAACTGTCCCAGCCCTGGGCTCTCCCACGGTGTGAAGGGCCCAGAGGTCTTTGCAATAAATTGATGTCACCCTGTGCCAGCCAGACCCTCTCCAGGTGACACAGATACCTGACCTCAAGTGGCCACCAGGATCGAGAGCTCCCTGGCACACCCAGGGCCAAGTCCAACCCTCAAGCAGGGTGTTTTACGGCTGTCACCGTGCCTGCGCCGCCACCAGCATGGCAGAGAGCTGCCCCGTGTCCCCAGAGTGGCAGACACCCTGCAGCCCCAAAAAGACCGAGCCCCGTGTTTCCTCTCCTTGCAGGGCTTCCTTTTGAGGCCTGACAGAGAGCAGCAGTTCCTGCAGCACTTCCTCTGGTCCTTGTCACAACAGCCAGCTCGGTTGCAGACCTGTTAACCCTTCTCCTGCTGAAGGGAGGCTCCTCTCCCCGCACCCAGCGGGTGGGACTGGGGGCTGCAGCGGGGATGGGGAACAGGTCTGGAGCTTGACTAAGACCCAGGAGGAAGCGTTCTGCCATCTGTGCCCCTGTCACCCTGCACTGGTCACTCTGTGAGGGGGGTGACTGGTCACATCTGGCCCCCAGAATCCGGGGGTACCACGCAGGACCCCTGCAGTGAGGTTTTGCAGAGGGACGGCTGAGCTGGTCCATCGCACGCATGCGGGAGCCCTCAGGGATGCGATCCTTCCCGCAGTGTGCCGGGGCGGCTGGTAAAGCATATGGCACCATCCTGGCTACAGCCCCAAAATGAAGCGCAAGCTTTTGGGGCGATTCTGCCAGCCGAGCCCTGGGGGACGCTGCCTCAGATGTGATCCTTCGTGTTCACACTGCGCTTCCCAATCCGGCCAGGTCAAGTGTCCGTCTCCGTAAACAAGCCGCTCTGCTCGGCCGGGGACACAGACAGCAGCTTCCTGCTGTGACACCTGAGATGGGTTCAGAGAGGAGACGTCCATCTCCCATCTCCTCCCCGCTTCCTGGGGACACGTTTCACACCTGGATGGGAAATGCCTTTTGGAAAGGCCACCTCCCGTGTGCCGAGCCCGGTGCTGGCGTTCGGAGGCAGAGCAGATGCCTCCCCGCACACCAGGGTGAGGGCACACTTTCCCTCAGTGTCCCCAACGATGCTGGGATGCTCAAGGCCAGGCACCATGGCAGGGGCCACCATGTCCCCTTCTATGGTTGAAGCTCAGGGGGGATGTTTCAGGTCTCTGCCAGGTCTGTGAGCGCAGGACAGGCCAGCCTGGCCAGGAAGGGACAGGGAAGGAGAACACTGATGTCCAAGGGCTGGGAGACAAACATTTTGGTGTCCTTGGGGGCCCCCAAATTCTTTTAGGAGGCAACAAGATGCAAAGATTTTTAGCAGCATCACGCGCCCATCCCAAGCCCTCCACTTCTGGCCACAGGGCTGATGCCAAAGGCTACTGGCTCCCCACACCCCCATGCCACCGTGACTGGTGACCAGAGCGGCCTGTGCCACGCAACTGGTCCACACTGTCCCATCCCCACGTGGGACCATCCCCAGCAGGGACCCTGCTGTAGCCACGCCAGCTCCCCTCAGCCCCACTGGGAGCCACCTGGAGAAGGGGACACCCACTTCCACCACGGCAGAGTGGCAACAGCCTCGCTCATGGCCATGGTGCCGTGGAGATGCCGAGCGTGTCTGGCTTGGGAAGCCCTTGGAAGGGCTGCGTGTCCTGACAACGCTCCCCGACACGGCTCACCCAGCACCACCTTCACAAGCCGAGAAGGATCACGACACTCGGCATGGTTGGGGCTGATTATCCACGGGGAATAACGTGGGATTCGTGGGCCGACGCTGGGCACTCCGTGGCTCGGTGCTGCCCGATGAGACCCACCAGACCCGCCCGGCCCCGCAGCTGGCAGGCAGGGTGTCAGGGCTCAGCGCCGTCCCGCGGGGCCCCAGCGCTTCCCCTTTGCCTGAGGAAGCAGGGCAGCCGGAGCGGGGGCCCAGCATTTCACGCTTGGGGTGCACGTTTCCCCGCCTGGCCCGGGCAAGTCGGTGTTGCCCAGGGTGTGCCAGGTGAGGCACCAAACTGAGCCAGGGGGGGCAACTGTCCGTGCCAGCCAGGGCCCGGCTCCTGGCCACCGCGGGGATGGGTACCCCAAGCCAGTGGCACCGGAGCTGCTCACGGGCAGGGGGGCTGCACCGCCCCGGGAGAGGGTCCCCCACCGACACCCGGTGATGGCGGGGTGGGAATTGGTGGGTGACGAGGAGGGACCGCCCGGGAGAGGCTGTTGCACCGGGGCCGGGCATCAGGACCGGGAACAGGGTGGAGGGGACCGGGAACCGGGGGTCTAGGGATGGGGACTCGCTATACCGGCGGTGCCACGGCAGCGGGACCCAGAGCCCCGGCATCCCGGAGGCCGCCCCATCGTTGCTGCGGGGCTGGTCCAGCCCCGACCGCCCCCGCCCCCGGTACCGGACGGCGGTATCGCCCCCATAGCACTCACCTCCCTGCGGGGCAGCCGGGCCTCGGTGTGTCGGAACTTGGACGCCTTGAAGCGGTTCATGGTGCTCCGGTGGCACCGAGCCGCTCCGCCGCCGCCGAGGCACGCCCCGGGACGCGCCCTCGCTTAGCCCCGCCCCCCCGCGATGGACACCCCCACCCCCCGGTGTCCCCGGGCTGTCCTCAGCGCAGGGACGGTGAGCGGGGCACAGACCCTATCAGGGGGGCACCCCGGGACCCTCCGCCCAGCCTCCCACCGCCGGGGCTGACCCCTGACACCGGCGACACTGCGGGGCGGCTACCACCAGGTCCCGGAGGTGGGGGTGTGGAGGGGTGCAACCCGTACGGATTCGGGGGTCGCCAGCTGAAATACCGCCGCCCTCCTCCTCCCCCCCCACCTCCGCCGGGGTGACACCGCGCATGCGCAGCTCCGCGGCTCCCGGTACCGGCCCGCTGCCGGCGCGGAGGGGCCACTGCGCATGCGCGCTGCGCCCGCCACTTCCCCCCCGCGCAGGCGCCCTGCTGCGCGCGGGCCAAGATGGCGGCCGGGAGCTCCTCGCGGTGGCTGAGGGCGGCCGCCGTCACCGCCGCCGCCACCACCACCACCCTCCGGAGTCGCCGGCTGAGGGACGGGCGGCTGCCGTTCGTCTGGTTCCTCCGGGGGCTGGGCGGCCTGCCCGCCGCACGCCGCCTCTCGCCGCTCTGTGCCGGGCTCTGCGTGGCGGGTGAGACGGGGCCGGGGCCTGAGCGCCTCAAGCTGTGGCGGGGGGGCCGCGGTGTGGGGGCCGGGCGCCTTCCCCCGCTGCCCGCCCTCACCCCCGGCCCCTCTGCCTTCCTCTCCCGCAGGGACCAAGCGCTCTGCTGCCGCCGCCTCCTCCTTCTTCCACAGCAGCGCCGCGGGCCGCGCCAAGGAGGACTATTACCAGGTGCTGGGGGTGCCCCGCACCGCCACCCAGAAGGAGATCAAGAAGGCCTACTACCAGGCACGTCCGACCGCGGGGCTGCCGGGGCCGGGGACCCGCCACCTCTCGTGTACAGCACCCGATAAACCCGGCTCCGGGATCTCCGTGTGTGGAGGGGCCGGGGGAGGCGGGAGAGCTGGGTGCCTCGGTTTGGGAAGCTCCTCAAAAGTGTGGGTCACCCCTCCTGTCACCTCCGGTGTCCTTCCAGAAGGCCCTGGGGTTGGTGGGAGGTTCAGGAGCAGCTTATGTAGTTCCTTATGTTGGGATGATAATGGAAAACGTTCCCTAAATTACAGATAGTGAATGCCAAGCTCTGCATAATACCTTCTTTCCTGGCGTGTGAGCTGTGCTAAAGTAAATCATTTCTCTCTGCCTCTAATAGTTTGACTTTTGTTGTTTAGCTGGCAAAGAAGTACCACCCTGACACAAACAAGGATGACCCTAAAGCCAAAGAAAAGTTCTCTCAGCTGGCAGAAGCCTACGAGGTAATAAGCAGGATTTTATCGTGATGAAAAGTATTGGAGGGTAGATGTGGGGGAGACATTTATTGTGTGCATTTCCCGAGAAACCGTGGCTATTTTTTGATGCCTTGTACTCCAGGCTTGAGTGTCTCTGTCCCAGCGGTGTCTCCAGGAGACTACTTAGCCCAAGCATCTGATTTAGTGGGATGTCTTTTGGGCTCTTTCAGTTTGTGCTTATTCTTAGGAATGAGTGACTGGCACGGATGCCATGGTCACTGCAGTGAAATTGCTGGTCAGTGTAAACAAAGAAGCCAATCTGTCGGCAGTACAAGAGCTGTTTGAGATGGAGGTACCTGCCACTGGGCTCCCCCAGCCCCGTTTCTTCCTGCTCTTCAGCTTGTTCAGAAGCCTTCTTGTGCTGGTTTTTGCCCTTGTGGGTTTTCAAATTTACTTCAGCACTCTGAGTAAGTCAGAGTCACTTTCACCAGGTTTCACCTGATATATTAATGACTGAATATATAACGTAAGTTATTCTTATTATGAATTAGTAAGATCTTGTTGTTTTCCTGATGACAAGCTGAGAGATGCGCAGGAACAAGCAGCTTTTCAGTAATTTGTACGCTGCTGAGAGCTGGGATTACCCTCCTCATGACAAGAAGGTTTGAGAACGTGGGCTTGTGGTGGTAACACCAGTAGCCTTGAATTCTCCGGAGAGACCCCTCTGCAGACAGGGGCTGTTGCTTGGGATCTGTACAGTGTCCCGATGGTCACTTTTTGTCGTTCTTTTGCCTCAAAGGTATTGAGCGATGAAGTGAAGCGGAAGCAGTACGATGCCTACGGCACGGCTAGTTTTGACCCTGGTGCGGCCGGCGCTGGCGCTGGGCGGCAGTACTGGAGCAGTGGCCCGTCCATTGATCCGGAAGAGCTTTTCAGAAAAATCTTCGGAGAGTTTTCGGGATCTCCTTTTGGCGATTTTCAGAATGTCTTTGACCAGCCACAGGAGGTATGAAGGGCGTTTAGCTTCTGAGTAATGAAAGTGAGAATTGAAAAACTCGAAAGCTGGGGAGGGATTGTCTGTCACAGATTACTCTGGGAGTGAGCTTAAGCAGAGAATTTGCTTCTGGTGAGCGTCCCATTGTATGGATGTCACGTATATTTGATAAGGTCTGTAGATCCATCCTCCACACCTCCAGACAGAACACTTTTTCTGGACTTCAGCTACTTCATCTGGTGTTTACTGACACCAGTTGGTGCTGCCAAACAATTCCATCGTTGTAGAGACACCTTTTCTGCTGTACATTGATTTACATATGTCTGCTTTGATCTGCAATGCAAAAAACCACAAAATACCTTTTAGCCATAAAACAAGCCTTCCAGCATTAGGTTTGGCTGCTTAATTGGCTTAATTTTGCAATTTAATTGGCTTAACTTTGCAGTGGAGCCCATAATAAAACGAAACCTATGTCTTGTACTGCAGCTCAATGCTTTGTGGAGCCCTGTCAGTGTTGGTTCATGTGCTGCCTTCAGAAATTCTTGGTATTTGGTCTTCTGGCTTTACTAAAAATTATAAACAGAATTTCCTATTTTGTGCAGTCATCTTTGCTGATGACTTCCCTTGGTAAGGACAGAGTTTGTTGAGGAAGAGCAGACGGTATCTTTGGGATTGAAAGGCTTCACCCTGGCCTGTTGCTGCGTTCCCATTAAACAGCACCTTTAGAAATAGTAAAGGGGTTTCCTGAGAGCAGAAAAACGCTTGGCTTGTATTTTTACTTCCTTTTTCATTTTTAGATCTCGTTTCTGCTACTCACCTGCTCATCAGAGTGGTGTAATCATCATTCCTGTAATGTCTGCTATCTTTTTGTACCTCTTTTTAGTTATATGAAGTAGATTATTGCTTATTCAAATGAGGCAGAACCCCCTGTTTCTTCCCTCCCTCTTACCACCTGGATGTATTTTGAGCATTGTTTGATATTTGGCCTTAAACCAGTTTCAGTCTCCTTAAGACCCCGTCGCGTATCAGCTGTAGATCGGTGTCGGTGTTTCCCATACAGTACATCATGGAACTGACCTTCACCCAAGCTGCAAAAGGTGTTAACAAGGAGATTGTGGTCAACATCAACGACTCCTGCGAGCGATGCAACGGGAAGGGACACGAGCCTGGTACCAAGGCGCAGCGCTGTCACTACTGCAACGGCACTGGCATGGTGAGTGCCTTCTAAAACGCAGGTTCTGCTGTGCTTTTCCGTGCTGGGGCGAGTCAGTCCCTTCCACGGGGACAAATTCTTGCTACTGTCATCAGCTTATCTCGGGTGAAGCTGATTTAATGTGGACGTGATGTTAATAGGCACTAGGAAGATTTTCTTTCTATTAAAGTAGTGCTCTGCCCAGCTCAAAGCACCGGCCTTTGGGGCTAGATTAGCCGGTATCGTACATCCAGAAAACCATTTTCATATAATATAACAGTACTGAAATTATTTGGGCATTAAATGGGATATTTTGAATTGAGGAGTAGAGGGAGGTGGAAGATGATAGCCTAAGGATAATTATGAAATGAGATCTGTGCTACTTACAGTAAGTAATGAGCCCCTCTGCTGGGAGGACGGGCTGAGAGAGTTGGGGGGTTCAGCCTGGAGAAGGCTCCGGGGAGACCTCGGAGCCCCTTCCAGTCCCTCAAGGAGCTCCAGGAAAGCTGGGGAGGGACTCTGGA
>JAOXJM010000071.1:16628478-16642246 GCA_026413425.1 Tringa solitaria
ACTAGATGATCTTTAAGGTCCCTTCCAACCCAAACCATTCTGTGATTCTATGAAAGGTTTTAACCCCTTACCAGGTGCAGCCCTAGGATCAGCAGAGATCAATCCCTGGGAGACACACAGCCCACAGCTGTGGCTGGAAGTCCAAACTCCTGCTTGCCTCCACCTCTCCTCCCCAAACACTGTTCACCCCATGCAGATGACCTGGCTGTGAGCCCAGCCCGTCCCACACCAGCTCTCCACCATGAGAGCTCCATCATCTCCACCATCGGTCATCAACCACCTCTCAGCTAGACCTGATGAAGGGAAAGATGTGCAATTACAGATTTAGATGTAGCTTAATTAGAGCTACATTTTAGATAAAAACAGACCCCACCAGGGCAGGTCTCCCAACAGGACATGCTATTTCCATCTGTTTCCATCACTGACTTCTGCTTACCCCGATCTCTCCCAAACCACACCATCAGCAGGAGCTTTTGGCTGGAAAAACAAGCTTCTGGGCATAAAACAGGCGGCAAACTCCACTGTGGCGTGCAATTATCCCATTTTTTGGTGGGATACGCTTCCCCCCCTTCCCTGGGCACGGCCACTCTGCCCTGGGACTCACGGAAAGCAGACTGACTTGCCCTGGGTCTCAGTGCTGCTGTGCCACCCTGCCCCACCTGCCTCCAGGGGACCTATCTGCTCAGCATCTCCGAACTAATAGGATTTGCCTAAATGCCAGCAAAACTTAATTTACAAATTAAGTTTGTGGGTTTTTTTTTTTGTAGGACAAAAATGGGAAAAACCAACCAACCCCACTTGCCTGAGCGGATCCGGGGAGGGCAGCTCCCGCTGGTCCAGCTGCTGTGGTGGCTCTGGCTCCTCCTCGGATGCGGCCGCAGTGCTGCTGGGTGCCACGCCATCCACCTCTTCCGACCCACCATTCGAGAAAACCCTCAGCACTGCCAGAAAAAAGGCTTGGGAGCAAGGAAAGTTTAATCCTGCCCCTTTATTCCGCTCTTTCAGAATTTACTTGTGGAAACGTTTCCACGCACGGTCCAGCAAAGGGCAAAGCTGCTGCGGCACCAGCCTCTTCCCCTGATCTCCCCAGCGTTCCCAGCCAGCGAGGTGGGAATGTAGCAAAAACCCTCGGCTTTCCCAGACCGGGGCGAGCTCATGGCCTTATTTTGAGGGAATTCAGTGTAATTTGGACACTGGGCAGCCTGGTTTTGTGGCTCGCCCAGGAGAAAGCAGTCAAGGTTGGAGAAACGGCTGTGCACTGAGTGTCCCACCTGGACAGACCCGCTGGCGGGGGGGTCACGCAGGCTCCGGGCCGTCCCCACACGCCGCTGTTTTTTCAGCAGATAATTCGCATCAATTTGCATAGGTGGCAGCTCCACGCTGACAGGAAGGAAGACCGAGCGAGACCCACGGCGCAGGAAGGGGCGAGGAGTAAACTGAAAAAGAGAAAAAGCAACCGGGCTGGAAGCCAGACCCACCTCCCCCAGGTGCTACCCCGAGCATCGCCCCCGCCACCGGGTCCTCCGTGTGTCCCCCAGGGCCAGAGGGACTTCCATTTTCTACCTTGAGCATCCAGGTGAGGAGGAGGAAGAAAAGCTCTGGGGATAAACAGCGGGGGCCTGGAGGGGCTGCATCCTCCCACCCCGACGAGGATGCCCTTCCTGTTCTCCTGCTCCCACCCAGCCCTGGGGAAGGCGGCACAAAGCCCAGGTAAGCTTCTCGGGGGGCTTTGGAGAGGTAGGGGGAGAAGGGGAGGTGTCACTCAGCCCTCCCGTGTGAGGTCAAGCTGCTGCAGATCCCTTGTTGGCACCACCACGTGAAATGGAGTCAAGGGGCCAACACATGGTGGGGCCAGGAGCTGGGAAGAAGGTCCCTGGGACGGGCAAGAGGTGAGCGACCATCAGCAGCAGCCGGAAGAGCAGGCTGGTGTGGCACGGCCATGGCCGCTACTTGGTGGCGCGTGGCGCCGAGTCCTCCTGTGAGTGATGGAGACGCGCGGGGGACCTCGTGGGGGGGACCTGGCACTTGTCACAAATCCTGTCCCCGTGCCTGCTGCCATCTGCCCAGAGGTGCAGGCAGCCATGGGCAGGGTGCCCTGCCCACACAACGCCTCTCCACCTCGTGCAGCGCAGCTTTTTCCTCCATCTTAATGTCATTTACTGAATTCATTCCACTCCAAAAACATTAAAAAAACCACCCCAGTATGTACAGCAAATGGAAAAGGATGAGGTTAGTGATGTACCTGCTGGTGGCACGGTGTAGAGTTGCACTAAAAGAGCGAGGCAACGTCCTGGGGCTGTCAGACCTTGAAGCCCACAGCTGCACCCCCACGTCCCCCTTGGGGAACGGGGCTCACGGCGCCTTCCCGGAGCTCAGCCGGAGGGACCAGTGACACCGAGGTCTCCAAAGCTGCAGCTGGGGCCTTCTTCAGCCCTTTTCCCTGCAGGGGATCCCCCAGCGCTCTGCAGGGCCTGAAGGTGCAGGGAGCAGGTCAAGGTGATGGAGGTCAGCAGGGGACATGTGTCCCTGCCCAGAGCATGGGCATGGAGCCTGGGCCAGGCTGGAATTCGTCAGCGCATTAGGCTTAATCCTGCTGTTGTTTAAGCGCTCTAAGGTCATTAAGGGCACTAGGTATCCTGTAGGTATGGGGAGGGGACCAGCTGGAGCACTGGCTGGGTGCTGTCACCCGCTGAGATGTCACCGGCGCCCAGGGTTTGACCATGGAAGGGTCACCCAAAGCTGAAGGGTCACTTCTCTCTGAAATTAGCTTCGGTTTTATCCGTTTGGCATTACCTGTAGATTGATCTTTGCCTTTCCCTGGTGAGATCTGGTGTTGGGACTGCTGCTGCTGTTCAGCCTGGGGGTCCTTCACAACTCACTATTTAACTCCCACTGTGTCTGGGCTGGGTTATTCTGGTTGGGGTTTTGAGGAAAAAAACCCACCAAATTGGCACAGGGGGTCACTCTCTTCGCAGTAAATTTGCTAGCGTTAAACCCAGACCAAAATAAATAGACCTGCTTCTGAAAGTCACATGTAAACTGGCTAAAAACTATCTAAATGAATTACCTGCAAATCTGCAAGTTTCATAATTGGGTATAATGCAAAATGTTTGCCTAATTAACGTAAATTAACAAGGTGAATTCTTTCTGGTTCTGCCAAAAGGTGGCAGCCTGTATCCTGTATCCTTCAGGACCCGCTCAACTCCTGGGTTGATGGGGAATGGTTGGAGATGTTGGCTCGGCCAGCCCCCGTGCAGGGTGGATACATAAACAATAAAGGGCAGGAGAAAGAAATAAGAAGAAAATAAAAAATAAGAGAGAGAGGGGGTGTTGGTAAAGGAGCCTGAGATTCGCCGGAGGAAGCCTGGGGCGCCAGGAAGTGGTGGCAAGGTCTGGCGGGGTTGGTTTCTCTCCGCTCCCGTGTCTGGGGTGGGGAGACGGGTGCTGCGCTGCCGCTGGGGTGCGAGTGGCGCCAAGAGGCATCACCCCAGGCTTTGCAGAGCTTTGAGGAACCGGTGCCGTGCCAAACCCCGCGGCGATGGGACGGGGAGAAGGCAAGGGCCCGGTTTCTGCGTGTGTGAGGGCCCAGAGCCACCCTGGAGCAGGCATTTCTCTCCCCCTTCAGGCACCCGCTTAACGACGCCATTATTAGTTTGTATAAAAAGCTTTAAACATACCTAAATACTGCAGATCAGCCCATTTTTTGATGTTTTCCTCTTGTAGCTCTGCAGTTGTCCAGGAGATCTTGCTTGGCACTTTGGTGCCCATCTAGACTTAGGCACCCTTCAGCCCACCACAGCAGGTTGGGTCCCCAATGTTCTTCTGGCTGGAGAGCCCTGCTCAAGGTGACAACCAGCGTCCCCCGATGCTGCTGGTGAATCTGCCCATGAGCCCCCATGGGGGAACAGCCATGGATGTCCCACTGCTGAGCCCAATGTTGCCTCGGTGCTGCTGGTGGCTGCTGTGACAGCTCCTGGTGCAGGACAGTCCCAAGTCCTCAGCAGACTCCCAAAGCACAGGGTCATGGATCTGTTTTTTTGCGGGGGATGGCTGTCATATGAAAACCAAAGCCACCTCCTGGTAGGAGGAAGACCTGAGAGGCCAGACAGAGCAGAGAGGCAGAAAATATCTGCTATCTCCAGCCATCTGAGATGCTGTGGCCATCTCAGGACTGTCCCTTCATCTCGAATCCCCTGGCGAGCTGCTTTTGGTCCACACTGGACTTCCAGGAGCAAAAATGCGCGTACGTAATTAGAGGCAGAGTTGAGCAGACGCAGCCATGTGTGGGTCCGTGTTTCCTGGTGTCGATGCCAGGCAGTTTGGATCTTGGAGCAGGACACACAGTGATGAAAAACGCAGCGGCTTCTTGGTAGAGGGCTTGTCTGTGCTCATGGTCAGGGACCTTCCAGCACGGTGGTTGTGGCTCCCAGGCATGGATGGGTTTGGGACATGGACTGTCTGCCCACAGGCCTGGTGGAACGTTGGGGTGGTGGGACACGGGGATGGTAGGACGTAGGATTGAAGCTGCTGGAAGAACACATCAGCGTTGACTGGACACCCTCAGGTGGGAGGATTTTCCCTTGGGCTGGGCTCTTGGAGCACACCAGGTGAAAAAAGCATTTATGCCAAGTTTTTGCCACTAAAATCCTCCATTTCCCTCGCTGGGGCTTGCAGACACCGTTCACCATTTTGGTGGGGCGGCCTCCCACTCTCCAGCTTCTTCTCCTGGCGCCCCGGGGGATGGAGGCAACAAAGGAGGGCAGACACAAACCATCGCTGGATGGTGGCTTCTCTGGACACGCGTCCCTGCTTGACCCCGGCCAAGCGATAGCTGCAAACCCAGGGCCAAGCTCCGTGCTCACAGGATGGCCATGGACACCACCTTCCAGCCTCAGGGACGGTGACTCCAGCACTTCCAGAAGACGACTCATCCCAGCAGCCTCGGGACGGACTGGGTCGCATCCTGGAAACATCTCAGATCTTTGTAGGGGTTTCAGAGATTGGCCTTGGCTGGCCTCCACCCTTCAAACAGCCCAGATAACACCCTCCACCCCCTTAGGATGCAGCCTCCAGCATCACTGGGTGGTCCTAGAGCCGCACCTGAAACTTTTCCACTGGAAGCAATAAAAAACCAGCAGCCACTGGACTATTTATTCCGCTGCTTTATGAATTCTGCTGCCCGATACTCCCAGTCAGATGCCTCTGCACGAGCTGACCCAGGGCTGCTGGTTTCCAGCAGCGGGATCACATTTTGAAGTAGCACCAGAGGACACCATCAAATAATCTGTGGTGTTGGAGCAGGCTTCCCCCATCAAAGGGGTTTTTCTGGCCAGCCGTGCTGCAGAGGAAGGGCTGTGGGAGCAGCAGCAAATCCCCCTTCCATTCTGGCTGCCTCCTTGGTTCCACACCAAAGATGAGAGACCCGGGAGCTGCTGCCTGCGAAGACTTAATTGAACTTTCCAGGCCAGTTAGAGACAAGAAGACATCAAAGGGTGAAAATTTTGCTGTGAATTGCTCACTGAGCTCCTCTAATTGGCAGCATCTTAATTGACCAAGCCAGTGCCTGGGGGGTAAAGAGCAAGGGGAGCTGCTGCTGCAGCCCTGCTGCTCCCTGTATGGAGAAAAGGGCTTTGCTGTGGGGCCACCATCACTGCCAGGAGGACCATGGACCTCTGCCACCTCTGAAACCAGGGGGTCAGAGCTGTGCAGCCGAGGAAGAGTGGAGGAACTCGGGTTTCCCTCCTGGATGGAAAGGATGTGGGTTCACACCCAGCTACAACAGCAACCACCACCTCTGTGAGGGCTTGTCCAAGCCACATGTGAAACCATCTGGGCAGGTGAGGATGGGGTTTGTCACCTAGTGCCCCTCGGACAATTACCCACTCTGTAGGAGGTGTTGCCAAGGGGTCTCCATGTGAGATCCAGCCAGTGGGGTCTGTGAGGGACTTGGCTCTGGGAGATGCTTTGCCTGGTTCTCCCTCCTGCAGCCTGGCCACCATCCACACGGCTGGGCTACTGCTGGTGGCTGAGCCCTTGTGTCCTCTGGTAGGAGAAATAGACCTCAGCACGGATCTCCTGGTAAGGGGATGAAGGGAAGAGTCTACAAATGGGACATCCCAAGCACCTTAACCTTGCACTGTGGACCTAACCATGGACCAGAGACTCTACCAAGTTTCCCTGGTGAAGCTATGTTTGTTCTCTCTTCCTGGAAGAGCTTGGGTTTGAGAAAAGAAAGTGCTACCTGGTCCTGTTGGTGAGGCTGCATCGAAGCCCCCACAGCGCCCACGTGCCACTGCAGAGTGGGTTTGGGCAAAGGCAAGGCTGTCCGTGGGCAGGGACCTCCTTGAAGTGCCTAAAACCCATATGGATGGGGGTGATCACATGGATCTAGAGCATCCTGTAGGCCAGGTGGAGGTGAGGAAGGGATGCCGTGCCAGGCCACGGGCACTGGGACACTGCGTTTACATCGCTGCCATGATCAGACAGCCCCTGGGGCTGAGAAGTTCCCACCTGGACATGGCCAGCTCCTGGAGATGACTTTGGGGCTGGTGGAGAGGCCATAGCACAGTGCCATCTGCTAACAAAGGTTGAAGCTGGGAGCACCCTCAGGCCTGGAGGCATTTCCCTCTCCACCTCTGCTCATAAAACAATTGGACTCAGTGAGCGGATACACTTCTTAAAAATAAAACACCAAACCCTCAGTGCGGTTTGGCAGCAGCCGAGGGGGAGGGAGCAGGTAGGTGCTCCTTCTCCAGGCAACAATTCAAGAGTGCTGCAAAAGTGGAGCATCTACAGAGCTCTCTGCAACAGGATGTGGTGTTGGCCACGCTCAGCAAGCCCTGACGGAGGCTCTGGACGGTGGTGAGGTGGGTTCAAAACCGAAACGGGCTCTTCATCGCTCTGTCTGCTGCCCCACAGCTTCCTTCACAACAACAGAGAAGGAAAACGCACGGGTGGTTCACGGCCCTGCTGTCCCTCCGGTGACAGCAATCACTGGGTGGCCCACAGATGACACGGGTGCATCGTCAGGGCAATTAATGCAATCGCTCTGCCCAAGAAAGGCTTCAGCATAAGCAGTGGTGGTGAAGGCACCAAGTTTGTGTTACGTGAGATCTGGGCATAGATGATGGTCCTGGCTCTGCCCCTACTGGGTCCACAGCACTGTGGACTCTGGTCTTAGCCAAAAACTGACAAATGGACCCTTGGTTCTACCACAGTCAGCACCACGTTAGCTCAAGGTGGGATCCCTCCCATGCTGCTTCTCATGCTTCTCCTCTTCTTCCACCAGGAACATGGATAAAGGCTGAGGAGCCTCAACTGATGCTGTGAGCCAGCCTGGGGAACGCGGGGCGGTCCATGGGACGGCCGTGCTGCTGCCAACACAGTGCTCCTCGCCCAGGGATCACCCATGTCACGGGAGGCCTCTGATGGAAGGTGAGTGGTGGCTGGGCAGCTGGAGACCCATCATCTCAGTGGAGTTTCAGATTCAAATATGGGACAAGGTGGGGGATCAAAGCATGAGAGTTGACAGTGGTTTCTAGTCCAAGGGTTTGGGGATCGCTCGCTGGCGCAGGGGGAATGGCTGTCTCCAGAGACAAACGAACTTGCTCAGATTTTTATGTCTGCATGGGCTTGGTTTCCAGAAGGAAATTTCATTTCATGATTGTGTTCTTCCATTTCTTTGACTCCAATTTCGATAGCTGCTGCCTTGACCAAACATCTCCTAACAAAGCAGCCTGCCACGGCTTTGGGATGGCATCATCTCAAAGAGGACTTTGGCAGGTTGCTCTGGAGGGCTCTAGTTTACCCCCTGCTACCCTCAGAGTCAGATGGCGTGCTCCACTGCCACCTTTCCCCATCACCCCTGAGCAACGTGCCCAGACCCTTGTTCAAGACTCAACTCTCCTGCTCTCCTCTTCCACAGAGGCTTGGATCAATCGCTACCGCAAGCAGCTGGTGAGGTCCATCTCACCGCAGTTCCTGGAGGAGATCATCTGCTACCTGCGGAGGCTGGACCTCCTCACGGTGGAGGAGGCCGGCCGGGCAC
This sequence comes from Tringa solitaria, assembly GCA_026413425.1. Classification (NCBI taxonomy): domain Eukaryota; kingdom Metazoa; phylum Chordata; class Aves; order Charadriiformes; family Scolopacidae; genus Tringa; species Tringa solitaria. Next base: position 16,636,526 of record JAOXJM010000071.1, read on the forward strand.
AGGAGGCCAGCTCCCTGCCCGAGCAGGTGAGGGCAGTGGTGGACATCCTGGCTGCCAAGGGCAGCTACGCCTCCCAGTCTCTGCAGACCTTCATCGAGACCACCAATTCCCAGCTCTACCTTCACATCACTGTCTATGGTAGGCAGTCCACTTTGGACCCAATGAGGGGTGTTTGCACACATGTCCTGGCTGTGGGTGCTTGCTGGAGCTCCCCAGGATGTGCACAGATCTGGGCAATGTTGGCAGCTCCAAGGGGAGTGTCCATGCAAGTGACAGTGCTGCCTCGGGGTGTCTGCTGGGGAAGGACACAGCCAGGGGGTGACAAGGACTCTCTACCACATCTAAGGGACCTTCCTGCGGATCCCTCACTGCCCTCAGCACACCTTTCCGGGCAGCCCGAGGAGCCTTTAGTGTTCTCAACATTCAGATCACACCAGTGACTCCCAGCAGCTGGACTGGGACCTGGGGAACGGCAGGAGGATGATGGCTGGGCATGGCTGACCCCATCTGTTGGTGGCTGCCCTAACTCCAGGCTCTCCTTGCAACCCTCTTGCCAGGAGAGGTTTCCCTGGTTTCCCTCCTAGATGGAAGGCTCCAACCTTGGCTCACATGTGCTCTGACTCTGTGCATCATCCCCTGCCTGTCCAGCCTTTGCTGGAGGGTTTAAATACTCTGTCCCAAGGGCCGTGGTACCTGAGTCAGGTGAGCAGTACAGGTCCAGAGATGGTCACCAGGTTCAGCCAGGAGTCCAACTCATCAGACAAATCCATAGTGATGAGGCAGGGCTGAGGTCAAGCCAGGAAGTCCAATCCAGAGGTCAGGGCCAGGTCCAGCTATGACAATCAGGTTAAGACATAGTTCAGCAGTCACCAGGCAAGTGCAGAGCGATGAGACCCAAGATCAAGGTCCAGAAGAACAAGGTCCTGCAGGCACAGGCACAATGGTGCTCCTACAACATAGCTTAGGCAGGGGTTGAAGGCCCAGGGTTAAACTTAAATGGGCTCCTGGACTGACAGGTGAGGCTGGTCAGGGCCATTTAAGCCTATTAGTGCCCTCCAGGCCCTGGCACGTACCTTCCTGCCCAGAGGTGAAGGCTCTGTGCAGCTTCCCCTTTGCATGGGCATGGCAGAAAAGCGAAGCAGCGTCTCTCATTTGCATTTGTGGTTACTATCCTCCTCCTCACCCCCCCGTTTCATTTCTCTCTGTGCAGAACCCATGGTGCAGAAGCACCTGGAGAGCCTCCAAAACTACTATGGGAATGGCTTGGAGACAGGTCCCCTCCAGCGACTCACCAACCTGCTGCTGGTGGAAGGCCTGACTGATATCCAGCAGAAGGAGCATGACATCCTGCAGATTGAAGCCACCAAAGGCATACGAAATGCATCAAAGAGCATCCCTCTGGAGAAGCTCTTCCTGCCTCTCTCCAAGGTCAGCATCCCACCCCGGATCTCTGTCACCATCGGAGTGGCCGGGATTGGTAAAAGCACATTGGTGAAGCTGTTTGTCTACACCTGGGCAAAGGGGGAGATCAACAGGGACATCATCTTTGTGCTGCCTCTCACCTTCCGGGAGCTCAACACCTATGACAAGCTCTCTGCCGAAAGGCTCATCTGCCTGGCCTTTCCTCACATCACCGAGCCCAACTGCATCTGGGCAGGAGCCGCCAGGACCCTCCTCATCCTCGATGGCTTGGATGAGTTCAAGACTCCTTTGGATTTTTCCAACACGGTAGTATGCACCGATCCCAAAAAGGAGATCCAGGTGGACAACCTGATCACCAACATTATACGTGGCAACCTGCTGCAGGAGGCTTCCGTCTGGGTCACATCACGGCCAACGGCAGCCAGCCAAATCCCCGGCGGGCTTGTCGACCGGATGACGGAAATACGAGGGTTTGGAGCTGCAGAGATGAAGGACTTCTTGGACCAGATGTTCCTTGACAACAGAGACTTATCCGGCCAAGTCCTGCGTCACATCAGGGCTAACAGGTCCTTACATGTCATGTGCACTGTTCCTGGCTTTTGCTGGATTTCTGGCTCCTCCATTGGCTATTACCTAAAAACCAGCACCGATCAATCCCAAGAAACACCCGTTGTCCCCAAGACGCTCTCAGAAATCTACTCCTATTATTTTAAGATGGCTCTGAGCAGCGACTGGCCAGAAAAGCCAAGAGAAACCCTCAGGATCGAGCAGGCTGTGAACAACAGCAAGAAGATAGTGGGCAGCCTGGGTAGACTGGCCTTCTATGGGCTGCTCAAAAAGAAATACGTGTTTTATGAGCCGGACATGAAGGCGTATGGCATCGACCTCTCCTTGCTGCAGAGCAGCTTGTGCAGCCGGCTCCTGCTCAAGGAAGAGATGCAGTCCTTCACGGCCTACTACTTCTCCCACTTAACCATCCAGGAGTTCCTAGCGGCTATTTATTATTACACAGCAGCAAAACGGGCAATATTTGACCTTTTCACGGAGAGCGGGATGTCCTGGCCCAAGTTGGGCTTCCTCAACCACTTCAAGAGCGCTATTCAGAGGTCGCTGCAGGCAGACGACAGGCAGCTGGACATCTTTGTGCGTTTTCTCTCCGGGCTCCTCTCCCCACAGGTGAACAAGCTGCTTTCTGGGTGGCTGCTGGTGAAGGACGAGCACAACAGCTTCAGGAGCCAAGCAATCAGCTTCCTCCAGGGCTGCCTGAACACCAACTATGACATCTCCTCACGGGCAGTGAACACCATGCACTGCCTGTATGAAATTCAGCACATGGAGATCGCCAAGACTGTGGAAGAAGCCATGAAGAACGAGAGCTTGGCTGGGAAGCTCACCCCTGTGAACTGCTCTGCCCTGGCTTATCTCCTGCAGGTCTCTGATGTCTGCATGGAGGAGACAAACCTCTCCAACTGCCTCACCTACAATGTCTGTAAGAGCCTGCTCTCCCAGCTCCTCTTCTGCCACAACCTCAGGTGAGTCCTGGTTGGATTGCACCAGGAGAAGCAAGGAGGGATGCGATGCCAGGCTGTGACTCAAAATCCCGGGTGTCGATGGAAGACATGGGCCACCAACATTGTCCCTCAGCAGAGAAATCTCCTAGGATGCCTCTGATTCAGCTCTGCTTCTCTGCTTGAGTTTTTCCACCTGTCATAGGCAGATGTCACGGGAGGATAGTCCTTTCTCCACTTTGTTCTCCAAATGCTTGCTTTTGATCTCTCTTTGTATCTTCCCTAGGCTGGACAATAACCAGTTTAAGGACAACGTCATGGAGCTGCTTGGCAGCATGCTGAGTGTGAAGGACTGCCAGATCCAGAAGCTCAGGTAGGACCCGGCCCAGGGCAGATGGGCTGCTCCTGGGGATGCAGAGCAGAGTTGGAGGCATCTCAAAACCAGGGTGAGGGTCCTCCAGGAATGTCTCTCCCACTGGCTCCTCAGGGTGCCTAGTGACAAGGACAGCCCCACATGATCTCCTGCACCCAGGCACGGTGCACTTACCCTCTGTGTCCTCATGGTGGCTGGGCTGGTTGTCTCACCCAGCCTTCCCAGGACTACTTCCTCTTCGCTGTTCCTAAAAAACTATGTAGAAATCCATGGGTTATCCCCCACAAACTGCTTCCCAAGGTCACGGCTGTTTGCTGGACACCCGAGGCTCCACATGGAGCATCTGATGTATGGAAGGGATGGGCTCCTGAGCCCCCCACAGGGAGGTGCCCACTTCCTCCACCTCCCTCCCCTTCTTCATGGCTGAACAGATTCCCCCATGCTGCGATCAGAATTCCCTTTTCGTGACACCAATTAATTTTAAGTCTAGAAACTCCCCTTCCACCCTGCCCTTGCAAACCTCTGCCTGGTGTCCAGCTCTGGAGATCAGACCTCAGAGGATCCACCACTTTGCATGGTTGTACCACAAATGAAATGTTCCCCATGGCTTTCCTCTGCTCACCCATCCCAGCTGCATCCTGGAACATGCCAGGGGCTCTGAAAGCCTCTTTCTTCCCCTGAAAAACACCTGATTTTTCTTTTTCTGGGCAGTTTGGCAGAAAATCAGATCAGCAACAAGGGAGCCAAAGCGCTGGCCAGGTCACTGATGGTGAACAGGAGCCTGATGGTGCTGGAGTAAGTGTTTCCTCTGCCATTCACACATTCTCCATGGGAACCATTCCTATGGCCACAGCAGGGCCAGATCCCACCCAGCCTGACCAAGCTGGGGAGGGTCTCCAGCCCCCAAAGCCACCACTGCTCAAGAGGTGAACTCAACTCTTGTGAGCTGCCGGCCTGATGTCCCATCTCAGCAGTGCTGGAGATTGTACCACATGGAGGCATTTGGCTTAAACTGGGCACAGGCCATTCCAGCTTTGCTAAATTTGGCTTTTCTGCCCATCTCACCCCAGCCTGAGGAGCAACTCCATCGGCCCCACCGGAGCAAAAGCACTAGCTGATGCGCTGAAAAAAAACCAAGTCCTGCTCTTCCTGAAGTAAGTCTCAACTTCTGAAGCACCTCTGGAAGCAGATCCCCAGGACAAACCCCCCTCCAGCCCCATCGAGGTTTTCCCCACCTTGAGGGTCAGCGTGTGGGGAGATCCTGGGCACAACCTGGTTGGGTTGTGCTGGGCAGCGAGCACGAGTGCAGCTGGCAGAAACCTGGTGACTATGGGCCAGAGATGTTCTGCCCCTCAGCTTGTGGAGGTCCAGGTCCAGGTCCAGGTCCATCCCTCGTGCGGGAGGACACACTATACTGGTGCATAGGAGGAGACATCTCCAATGGAGGAAGAGCCCTCAGTGGAGATGCTCAGGGGCCCTCTCACACCAAGGACGGGGGCAAGCAAACGCCTGGGCAGATGATCACCGGGCATGGCTTTGCTCCTCTCTCCTCACAGCCTGCAGCACAACATCATTAAGGACGACGGTGCCACCTTCCTGGCCGAGGCCCTGTTGACCAACCGCAGGCTGACGACCCTCCAGTGAGTGACCACGATCTGCTCTCTTTCCTCTCCCAGCCACCCAGTAGACCAAGGTGCCACTGACAGGGAAGTGGCACCCCATGTTCATGGGTCCCTTCCTCACCTTTGCAGCTTGCAGAAGAACGCCATCGGAGCCCAGGGTGCCAGGAAGATAGCGGAGGCGCTGAAGCAGAACTGCAGCCTGAAGGAGCTGACGTAAGAGCAGTGTGAGGTGGAGGGATGTTGACACCAGCATCACATCTCCTGGGATCCGTGGGCAGGAGCGATGGGCGGGAGCTGGGCCATGCGATGAGGGCAGGGTGGACTCCACTAGCTTTGCCCGAGGGGGTCGGCGTGGGTGGAGAGGGCTTTCCAGGGACGCAGGGAGCCATGTAAAGAACCAAGAGGCCAAGCCTGCCCTCCAGCACAGGCAAGTGGCTGGTCTCCAAGCCCTGTGAATACATTAAAAGCTGAGTTTCAGCTCAAAACCAACACACAAGAACAAAAGGCCTAGGGAGACTGGAAACGAGACCACAGCAAGTTCATACTTACTGCTGGAGCAGAAGGAGCCTGGGGAGATGAACCCTTTGCCAGCAGATCCAAGCTGGTTGCAGCACAGCTGCAGGTAACGCCTGCTCTTCCTCTCGTGTCTTAGACTCTCCAGCAACTCAGTAGGAGACAATGGCTCGGTTGCCTTGGCTGAAGCTCTGAAGGTGAACCACAGTCTGCAAAGCCTCGAGTAAGTCATAGAATGGTTTGGGTTGGAAGGGACCTTAAAGCCCATCCAGTGCCACCCCCT
>JAOXJM010000071.1:16642346-16662646 GCA_026413425.1 Tringa solitaria
CCAACCTGCCCTTGAACCCCTCCAGGGATGGGGCAGCCACAGCTTCTCGGGGCAATCTGAGGGGAAAAAGCTCATGGGACAGAAGGAGATTTAAATGGAGCAGAGCCTGCTCCAGACTTTCCACGCACTTCTGTGCCAACTGTCCACCCACTGTTTTGGTGGTCCCCCCTCCATGCCTGGTCTCCTGCTCGCCCAGCAGAGCCCAGTCCAGCCTCCTCACTCCAGCAGCACCTTCCACCCTCTCCAGGCTCCCTCCCCTGCCTCCAGAGCCCCTTGTACTGCTCCAGATCCTCCCCACATCTCTCCCACCCCATGTTCCCTGGAGGGCCACGGGGCTGTGGGTGCTCAGTGTGGGCTGGAGAACCATGCAGCAGCTGGGCTGGCCCTGCTTTCACCAAGGGAACACAGGAAGAGTTAATCCTCAACCCAGATGATGATTATTATTTTTTTCTGCTTTTGGAGGATACTGGTAGCTTTAGATCTTCTCTTGCTCAAAGGTGATGGGAATTGGCTAATGAGGAGGGTAACGGGCTGGGGACTGGCAGAGTCAGGGTTAGATGGTGTGACCTTCATCCCCCTTGAGAATGGCAGCCAGAGAGGACCATTCCTCCTCAGCAGAGGGCTGATGGCTCCTGGGGACAAGCTGCTGTTCCCTGGGTCCATCAAAGGACCCAAAGAGTGCAGGAACCACACACCCAGCTGAGCCAGCAGCCACGGTGACAGCCGGCTGGGGACACGTCTGCCCCAAAGTACCACCAAACCCTGTCACCTCTGCTCACTGGGTCTGGCCCTTTAGCCTTGGCTCCCTCCTGCCTCCCATGGCTGGGAGATGCCCATTTCTCAGTAAAATGGGCAAATGGGTGCTTTTCACCCCAAACCTTTTCACCGCAACCTTTCTGTGATGCCAAGACTGGCCCGTCCTCATGCTTTGCCCCATTTTTCTCAGTCTCCAGAGCAACTCCATCAGCAGCACTGGGGTCACCGCGCTGACAGTGGCTCTCTGCTCCAACAAGGGACTCATCAGCCTCAAGTAAGTGACAGTCCCTCCTGCCACCCTGGCCAAAAGCTGCTGCTGGGACATGGGATGCGAGGACTTTTCCTTGTGCCTGGTTGTTTCCACAAGCGCTCTTGGACACGGAAAGCAGCCTCTGTTCCTCCTCCGGCTGTGAGCACCTTCCCTCCGTCGTTAGCTTTCTCCCCTTGGGACACTGTCAGTTCAGCCATGTCTGGCAATGGAACAATGGCAGCAGGGATGGGAGGATGGGACAAATTCCCGATGGCATCGGGGGTCACAGCTGTAGGATGCACAGGGAATGGAGATGTAGGGAATGGAGATCCAGATGCTGATGGGAACGTAGGGAATGGAGATCCAGATACTGATGGGGACATGGGGAATGAATATGCAGGGAATGAAGATGCTGATGAGGATGCAGATGCTGATGGGGATGGAGGGAATGGAGATGCTGATGAAGATGCAAGGAAAGGAGGTGCAGATGCTGATGAAGATGGAGGGAAAGGAGAATCAGATGCAGATGGGGATGCAAGTCAGACATACTGCCCATTGCAATAGATGGTCCCAGCCCCAGAGCTGGGGGGCGTGGGGAGCTATGGGAGAGCAGCCAAAGTCCTGCCTCGGCCGCTCCTCCCCAGCCCCGTGTCTTTCCCCAGCCTGCGGGAGAACTCCATCAGCAAGGAGGGGGGCCCCGCCATCGCCCGTGCCCTGCGGACCAACAGCACCCTCAGGAAGCTGGAGTAAGTCCCGTGAGCCCCAGGAGGGCACCCACGCTGCTGTGCAGCGTTGCTGGACTTGTCCCAAACTCTGTGTGCGTGACTTGTGTCCTCTGTCCCCTCCCTCCAGCTTAGCGGCAAACCTGCTCTACGACGAAGGCGGCAAGGCCATTGCTTTAGCAATGAAAGAGAACCGGGCGCTCATCTCCCTCCAGTGAGTTTCCCCTTGGACCTGGATGGTTTTGAAGCTCCTTGTGTGGATGTGGGGCAGGGAAAAATGCTCCCAGGCCTCAGGCTGTGAGATGGGGTCACCCTTCCATGGGAGATGTGCTGTGCCATCCTGGACGGAGCCACGGGTCACCTCCCGACCTCCACCAGGCTGGATGGGAGCGGATGGGTGCTGAGCCTGCAGGAATCAGGGCATCCTCACAGCCCTGGACTTCACCTCCTGTATTGTCCTGTTTGCAGCTTGCAGTGGAACTTCATCCAGGCAAACACTGCCAGGGCCCTGGCACAAGCACTACAGTCCAACGGCAGCCTGGCCAGCCTCGAGTAAGTGGGGACATGGGTGGAGAGGTCCTGGGCAGCGTCTTCCTACTGGGGCTTGCCCAAGGATGCTGCTCCAGGGGAGGTGGCTTTGCCTGCTGTCTCCAGTCCATCCTGTGTCCCCATCACATGTCCCTGCCTGGGGATGCAGTAAGTGCTTGGTGGCCCAGGGAAAGCTGTGTCCTGTGCTTGATGCCCCTCATAGCCCCTGGCCCTGCTCCCGTGGGCCATGGGCAGAGGCAGGATGTGCGTGTCTTAGCTTGCAGGAGAATGCCATTGGAGACGAGGGAATGGCTGCCCTCTCCACTGCGCTGAAGGTCAACACAACCCTGGCAGATCTCCAGTGAGTATCCAAGCTGCAGCAGGGCCCTGGCATCGCAGCCTGTCTAATTAGCTTCTCTAATTAGCACACCATGGCTACCTCATGATGCGTGCTGAAGGGTCCTTGTTGTCTTGCAGCCTGCAGATGGCTTCAGTTGGTGTACCAGGTGCCCAAGCCCTGGCAGAAGCCTTGATGGTCAACAAGAGCCTGCAGATCCTGGAGTAAGTGTTTGGTGGGGTCACCAAATCCCCCTGGTTGCGACACCACTCCCTGGGGGTGTCCAAGACCCTGGTCCTTAGCTCAGCACCGCTTCCACCCTTGCATCGTGTCCTACCAGACTTGGCTTGCCTGTCCCATGACTCGCTGGCCGGGAGCCACCTCTCCCACCTCCTCCTCTTCCCCATCCCAGGCTATCTTTTCTCACCACCTGCCTTCCACTGCAGCTTGCGGGGAAACTCCATTGGTGTGGAAGGGGCCAAGGCGATGGCCAACGCGCTGAAGGTGAACCGCAGCCTCCGCTGGCTCAAGTAAGTACCCCGCTCCCCAGGCTGGGAGCCAGAAAGAGCCTTTCCAGACCTTCCAGTGAGGGGATGGCCAGGCCAGCAGCTCTCAGTGGGGCAAACTCCTCAGCTGGTGCCTTTTTGCAATGCCCACACCATGCATTGCCTCCTGGTGGCCACATCTTCCGACTGGTGCCTTCTGACCCTCTCACCTCCCACAGCCTGCAGGAAAACTCCTTGGGCATGGACGGAGCCATCTGCATCGCCACCGCTCTGAAGGGCAACCATGGCCTCACCTATGTGAAGTAAGTGGCTGCTGAGCTGGATGATAAGGGCAGGGACAGGGAGGACAACTGGAACCACCAAGGGACCATCCCCACCACTGGCTGCCCCACAGGGACCCCCGCAATGGGGCAGGGGGTAAGGGCACCCTGTGCTCTCCTGGTGTGACAGCCACCACCCCCGCATTGCTCCAGATCCCACAGCTCCGCTCTGGGGATGTCTCTGGGGTGAAGACCCACCCCAAACGCCACATAATCTCCAAAATATCACAAGGAAGGGCTGGCTCAGCCCCACCAGCTCCCCAGGGGCTTTTTCCACCTTCTCACCTGGCTGCCTCTGGGCTCTCAAACCCAGAGTCTCCTGTGACCGGGGTCTCAGCAAGAGCTCCTGGATAGTGGGAGGAAGGTACAGATGATGCTGGTGCAAAGCTGGGGAGCATCTCTCGTAGCCACCAAGGATCCTGCTTTGCCTCATTCCAAGCCTGAACTCTTCTCCTTGCTCCCAGCCTGCAGGGGAACCGCATTGGCCAGTCGGGAGCCAAGATGATCTCTGACACCATCCGGACGAACTCACCTGACTGCGTTGTGGACATGTGAGAGTGCCTGGCCACAGCCAGGAGGTGGCCTGGTGGGTCCCTTTGGCCAGCGTGCCCCCCAGGGAGCTGCTCGGTTCTCCACCCACCTGTCTCAACTGGGGCAAGGAGAGGTCCTGAGCTCCCCATCAAGGCCCATGAGGAGCTGGGGCCTATGGATCAGCAGTGCAGGAAGGTCAAGACTCACTGGTGTTGAACGTTGGGGGATGTGCGACCATGTCCCTGTTCATCCAGGTCCTGGGGGAGCTTCAAGGAATGGGTGAAATGGAAAAAGAAGGGAGGAGGGGGCAGATTCCACATCCTTCTTGTTTTTGTGGGTGATTCACCTGCCACCCCCGGTAGCAGCAACCTCCTCCAGTGATCTCCATGGGGTTACAGCGCTGTGCTCAGAGCCTGGCCTAGACTGGGCGCATCCTGACCGCCCTGGAGCTCTGCTCTCCTCTAGCCAAGGGTCCCAGCGCTCTGCTCTGGCTCTTCTCCCTCTAGTTCTGGCAGGGATCCCAGGAGAAGCAGGTAAAACACAGGCAAGATTCACAGCCATCCCTTCTTGCCTGGCCCTGCAGGCTGCCCTTGGCATCTCAGGGAGAGATGAGGTTTGCTGTCTCCTTGCTCAGATGAGAGCGGTGCCCTGGACCTGGGCACTTCAGAGCAGGGTCCGAGGCAGCGAGTGTTTTGCAAGCTCTCAATAACAGGTTGGTGCTAGCCTAGCAGGCCTGAAGTGTTCGTTAGTGCTGTTCTCCATCAAAGAGAGAGACATCCCAAGGCATAGGATGGAACTATCTAGAAAGACCTTGGGAAATAAAGAGCCCTTGGGAGAATGGGAGGAGGAGCAGGAGGGTGACCATAAGAGGAACAGCACTGCACAAGGATGGGCCGTCTCCAGCCCATGTGTCTCGGTGCTACACCAGGACTGCCTTATCATGAAGTTCTGCCTCTCAAATACAGGCTGGACTTCTTGGGTCTCCTGCTGTTGTCATCGGTGACAAGCTGTGTGACCTTGGGATGTGTCTTCCCGACATCCCAGCTGCAGGCAGGGTCCTCCCCTGGCAGGTCACCTTTTGGGCAGAGGTGCCAGGTGATGCCCTTGACTGCGCGGCAGAGACCCAGGCTCTCCAGAAGGTGCCAAGCTTGCAGGTGGGCCAGTTGCCAAACTATGCAACGCCTCCCAGAGCCCCCCTCCAGCCACTGCCCCCTCTCCCCACTCAGCCCCCACGAGAGCCCACCCCGAGCCACGCTGCTGCTGCAGGCAGGGACCTCTGTGGGCTGATCCTGAAGAAACGCTGGGCTGAGCTGTGTGAGATGTACATACTGGGAAATAAACTGGTTCCTAGCCGAGAAGATGCCTTGCACTGCCTTCCTCTCTTGGTCATGGACCATGACTTAGGAGATCTGGGGTGCGCTGTGCTCCGCTGCAGACCCCACGCCCTGTGCTGGTGCGACAAGAGGGCTCACAGCTTTTCCATAAGGCATCAGGGGCTGGCACATGCTCTCCAACAGGATACAGTCACGCTGAGTGATTTAAGTCCTACCTCTTTCACCATTATTTCAGGGCAGACTGAGGCTCAGGTCCAGCTCTGCCCAAAGCCTCTGTCTAATCCTGAGCTGAAACATCACCTGAAACACCAATGGAGAGAGCGATCAACGACCTCGAGCCAGCTCCAGCGCTCTGGAGCTCCGAGAAACAGGGGGTTAACAACAATTTGAAAGATATTTAATCCATCTATATGCGTATGCACACACCCAGCTGTACACAAACACTCCTGAGCTGAAAGCACCAAGTGCTCTGAGGGTGCATTTCCATTGGAACCAGGGGTGGCTACCAACAGTGCTGCTTTTCTAGCCCGGTATGAGAAGCTGCAAAGCAAAATCACAGCTACCCCAAAACCCATCCAGCTGCGCTGGAAGGCCCTGGTTCTGAGCACACAAGGTATTAAGTCTGCTTTCATTTTGGCCTACAATATCAAAAATAACATAGAAAACTAACTCTGAAACTGCAGCCCAGATTTGGAGACCGGGCCCGGTCTTGTGGGAAGTCCCTCTCACGGGTCAGATATATCTCAGCACTCAGAGAGGACCAGAACAGATTCCCTGCGTAACGTGGAAAAAACGTTTTAGGAACAGATCCTAAAATCAGGACATTCTCGTCCCTTGTGAGAGGGATGTGGGGAATGCATGCACTTTCTCAATGGCTGTCCCAGCGCTTTGCAGCGCTAAGAACATCATCTTCTGTCTCTGCTTTCTTTGAAGTGAGGTGCAAAATGCCAATTAACTTTACATCATGCAAGGAAGTGTCCTAACCATCACCTGGTTCAGCTCAAGCCTGTAAAATTGTGCGTATTTCAGCACAACACTGCACCCACATGTATCCCATTACTACAAAAAACTTGCACTGTATTTACCTGTAAACTTTTGTCCCACCTTGATGTGTCACTTCAAGCTCTGGGCTCTGCCGATGGGGACCCGCCTCGGGTGGGAAGGTGCCACCCTTGGGGCCAGAGACACGGAGAGATGAAAAAGCTCTCGGTTTTTCAAGTAACTCACGTGTATTCCTTCCTTCAGCACAATAATGGAGGGGCTGGGCCTGACTCTAGACTTCAGATGGAGGGAAAAGCAAAGTACTCTGCTGATTTAAAAAAAAAAAAAAAACAACAACAAAGGGCAGGAAAACAGCCTGGGCTCTCATCTGCCCTGATGAACACACACCAAAATGAACTCTTCTAATCAAGCACTGATTTCTGCCCCTGTGAAGACAAATTGTGAGGCTAAAGCAGAGCTTAAAGGCAAGAGGCAACACACCAGACAACCCCCAGCTTTTGGGTTCACCTGAATATGCTTTCACTGATGGCATCAGAGTAACTCGCTGAACAAAAGCCCAACTTTTGGCCCATTTGGGCGCCTCAATCTCAGTCCACCCCATAAGTACCAGTATAATTAAAGGACTAATTTCATATGGATTTAGTTACAGCGCTGTCTTGCACCAGTTGTTCTCAGAACACTCAAGCCCAGTGAAGTTTGAGAACAATTCCCACTGACAGCTGAAATACTGTGAGATGCTGCACTGAAGGTGACATTTGGAGACCCTTTCACTGCTCTCCCACACTCCCTTGGTGCAACCGGAGCTGCTCTTCATGGAGGCAAGCCCTTGATTACGAAAAAGATACGTTTAGGATAAATAGATTTAAGCCAGATTTAAAATCAATTTAAGTGTGTTCCCAGAGCAGATTTTCATCCAGTTTTATTAAGCCAAAAAAATCTGTTTGGACATAATAAAATGCAGGGAAATCAAGCAGACGATACCCACTGGAGTGTGACTTCTGGCACCGCGGTGCGCGAGGGCCAGTTCTAATGCAATTATGGAAATAGCCGCACTCCACATTACTGTGATTCTCATTATGGATAAACTGCTCATGCTTTGAGAGTCACAAGAGTGGCAATGCAAGTTTAATTTTCAAGTTTAATGAACATTATTTACCAACTCCTGAATTCATGCTGACAAGCGCTTTTCAAATGGCAGGATATTAGCTCCTGGCCCAAATCTTCCCAAAGTTTATATTTCCAGATGCCTCCTGCTCCTGCTACTAAAGGGTCAGAAGTCATTATCGCTTTCCTCTAGTGGCTCTGGCTTCCTTGCACGGTGACTGGATTTGCTCGGGGAAATTTCCATGCTGTCGTCTTCCATATCCTCCTCCTCCTCATCGTCTTCATCTTCATCCAGGTCAATCTCACTATCCCCCGAGTCCTCCTGCATGGAAAGCAAAGAGAATTCAGGACCAGTTGGGTTCTCAGATGGCAAAGCAGCTTTGCTGGCTCCAAAGTAAAGGGTGGCTCAGTCGCTTCCTCCCCTGTGCTCTGTGCAACCCCGCAATTGGGGGATATGGGGAAGGCTGTTTGTCTGGACCAGTACGGATCCAGATTTGGACTTGCTCTGGGGAGCAGCAGCAGATTCTGCAAGGAGCTTTGGTCCAACTCAGGCTGCTGCACTGCTGGCCTTCCCAAATAATGAAAAGCCAGAGCTCAGCTGCCTCTGGAAGCTAATGGCCCACGTAGCTTTCACCAGCAGCTCCCCACTTTGCTAGACAGCAGCTGCTCTGTTCAGTTCATCGCAAACCTCTTTTCCCACTTAACAGGGCTGACAAAAAACAAACTCCCTGACTTCTAAATCGGTTGTATTAAAAACCTTGCAGGGTGTTTAACTTTAAAGTGACACCTATTGCAAGACCAAAGAATCCAAGCGTAGTGGAAGGAAGGAGAGGAACCCACCTGTGCCTTGGTGATGCTCTTGCGCGCACCTGGCCGTGCTGGGGCAGATCTCCACTTGGAGAACCAGAGTGGGAAGAACAGGAGAGGCAGAGCAGGGGAAAAAAAAACAACAAGCAAAAGAACATAAAAGAAAACAGAAAGTAACCAGAATGGGAGCTGGGGAGAAGGCAGCAAATCCAGGTATAGCTCAGGCATCGTGTGCCACACCAACAAGTGACAGAGGGGCATACAGCTGCTGGCTCTTGGGCAGCTGAAGCCTGCTCTCCTCTCTCTATAACCCGATTAACTCTTTGAGGGCTTCAAACCAGCCTCACTAGTTTCCTTCCCTTTGAGGGAATATGTCCCCAAGCAACCTCTCAGCCCAAATGCCTGCCAAGATGCTGTATTAACAACAAAAGAGCCATGAGACAACTCAAGTGGCTGCAGGTGAGGGCAATAAGAGGCTGAAGGCCTTGGCTCTCCACACCTGGATACGATGGGGCTGGTGCCAACAGGGAAACATGGGGGAAAGCCATGAACAGGGAAGTCCAAAGGGAAGACAAATTGCAGAGGATGACTGTCGAGATCTGGCAAGACCATTGTGAAGAACAATCAGCAGCACAGTGGCTGTGGTCACAACATCTTCACCTACAGCACTAGCACTCCTGACCCTACCCCAAACCGGGTCTGAACACCAAGGGCATAAACCGTTCCCCAGAAGGCAACAAACAGCCTTAGCCACATCCTGTCTGGGAGAAGCCAACAGCAGAGTTAGTGGCAAAGTTCCTTTCCAGAGAAAAGGTGGGGACAGGCAGAAAGAAGGGCCCATCCCTCTCTAGCAAAAGACTTAACTCCCTTATGGCTATATATAGCAACATATATCCAGGTGCAATGAACACTCAACAGCAGTGGTATTTTCCCTCTTCTGGCCCTTCCTGCAGGAGAAATAGTCTGCCCAGAGCTTTGCAGGGCTAACCTAGCAGTGTCACACAGCCACACCAAATGGCTTTTTTATGTGGTGGTGAACACCGGGAGTTTCCTACTCCCCTTCTGTCCTGTAGAGGTGCATCCCCCATCCATTTCCCTCCCATTTTAAACCTTCTCCTTGGGACCCTGGAGTGGTGCTAGCTCACGACTTGTCCGTTAACCTCCTCTTCCTGATCCAAGCCAGCCTAGACACTGGGGTTTGGTGTCTGGAACGGGCTTTTGTGAAGGGATTCATCAAAAAGCAAATTCTTTGTTTCAGAGTGGCTTAATTCCTATGGCACAAAGGCAATGGGAGGCAGGGCAGTACTGAGAGAGAAGGATAATCCCCCAGCAGCACAGGGCTTCTTGCTGGGCCCAGAGAAGATGCCTGAACCCCTAGCATGCCCTCCTCATCTAGAGTGGGTGAGGTGTCTGCTGGACAGTGAGACAGAAAGGCCACATCTACACCAGGAAATTACTAGACAGCACGGGTTCAAATACAAGTTGACGATCATCATAGTTTTTAAGTGTTTGTGCTATTTCCTGGCATGCTTTTGGCCTGTGCCAACTAGAGCTCTCCAAAACAAGACTCCAGCATCCCCTGGGGAACAGGACATCCACAGCCGGCTCCTGACTGGCAGCTTGGATGATGGGGAGAGCTTACTGTAGGGATGCAAACCATATCACAGCAGCTGGCTTCAGCTTCCTAGTACAGACACAGCCACTTATGAGTGCCTGGAGGCACAGAAAGACACCAAAGGGGTTGCCCATACGCCACAGGCTGAGAACAGCAGTCAGAATGAGTCCCTGCTGTACCTGCTTAGCCACTATCTGCTCACCAGGTCAACCAGATGGAAAGCCAGGAGCCGTGGGACAGCTTTATCTGCAAGGCAGGGACCCCCGGGACACAGCTCACAGTTTGGCTCTCATCCCTGCCCCACCAACTGGAGGACTGACGCTGAGTGTTAGCACGTGCCACGCCGAGGGCTCCAAGGAATGCGATTTTAGAGCAATGCAGGTGATTTAGATTTAACCCATCTAAGTCCTGCCACGCTGTGCTGATCCCCTCTTCCCCAACAGCTCAAGGAAGCAGCATTCCCGCAGCCTGCGTGCCGCTGGTTATACCCTGCAGGCTGAGTGTAAAGCACGGGGCAGCGCGCAGAGGCTCCGAGAGCAAAACAAAAATAGGAAAATACATGCCTATGCAGATGAGAGCGCAGTCAGCTGGAGGAAAGGAGGGGAAAAGCAGGCCTGGGGCATGAAGATTCAGCAGGTAAAAAGGTGTTTCTCTAGCTGAGGAGAGGGTTGTCAGTCTAAAGCACTGTTGGAGAAGCTCTACAGGCACACGGGGTGGTTACTTACATCTTCCTCCGTGTCTCCACCTTGCATTGTCCCCACGATCCGGGCACCAGCTCTTCCTGCAAGAGCAAAGAGAATCACCGTAAAGTCTGGCTCATGGTTAACACTAAGGGACATGAAAGGATTTACCTTTTAGAGGACTCATCAAATGGCAGTGTCAGAATGAGATCTCAATGCATGTGAAGTCACACACACCCCCCTCCCCCCCCCCCAGCCCTTGTTAAGCTCCCCCAGAGCTCAGGAGAAGACAGAAGAGGGTAAGGCTGACAGCAAGTCCGATCAGGATGGTATTTCCAGAGCTGCCTTATGCTGGTATGACAGTTCTGACAGGACAAGAGGCAATTACACATTAAGAAACAGGAAATTCTATCTGAACATAAGAAACCATTTTTCTTTTTTACTCTGAGGGTGGTCAAACACTGGAGCAAGGTTGGCAAAAGAAGTTGTGGAGTCTCCATCCATGGAGATATTAAAAACCCAACTGGATGTGGTCCTGGGTAACCTGCTTTAGCTGATCCTATTTGAGTGGAAGGGTTGGACTAGATGATCTCAAGAGGTCCCTTCCAACCTAAACAATTCTGTGAACTGGCACATTTCTTCCTCTGCTTTGGTGTGCAGGGACCAAAAGCTTGACTTTTCCATGTGGTAAAGCCTTCTGTCCTTTAGAGAGCTCACTGTGCTCAGATCCTTTCTGATCTTGAGGGTTGGACTAGATCCCTTCCAACCCACACCATTCTATGATTCTATGATATCGCAGCAGGGATTGACATCTCACAGGACTCCTAAGCAGTGCCAAGGCAAACTCAAGAATTTCTTGTTGAGAGTTGGATGTGGAAGTCTGAAGATGGAGACCTCAGTGTTGTAGGGAGTTCACTGAAAAGGGAAAACACACTTGCACCTTGCTTTGTTACTTTTGGTTGGTCTCCTTTGCTAGAGGAGAACCCAGAAGGTGTTGGGAGTGGGTTTAACAAGAGTTGTGACTGGGGAAATTCCATGTGTGGGCTGATGGGGTGACTCAGCCCTGCATTGTGCAGCCACCAGAAGTCACTCAGCGCCAACTGGATGCCTATTTAACAGCCCTGCTGTGACCATCACACTTCACCATGTGTTTATCTCCTGTCAGCACTAGTTTTCTCTACGCCAAATATGGATTTTTCCCATCTAGACAAAATCTATGCATTTTTTTTTAGCATGAGAACAAAGCAACTTTAAAATATATCCCTTCAAACCTCTTTTGTACCTCCCAAAGTACAAAAGAAGACAGGTCCCTTTTGTCCCCTTTGCCTGCTGATTTGGGTTAATTGTAGTGAAAAGCTGATTAACTCAACCAGAAGTCATCAAAATACCCTTGCTGTGTCAAGACAGATGATTTAAAGGATATTATGTCTTTAAATAAAAGCAGTGTCCTCTATCCACCTGGTTGCTGATAACACAGGCAGTGGAGATGGAATTATAAGTGGATTCCTGGACAGAGGACCTCTCTTCAAGCTTTACAGACATTTGCTCTAGCAAATGTGAGACTAAACTAAGTAAATTTGTAGATGATTACAACTGACATCATTAGATGACCACAGAACCACATTTTTGCCCAGCTACAGGTGGCTCCAATAGTTTAACTGCAATTTTGCTACATAGAAGGCTCAGAATAAAGAGTTAGATTGAGATTTACTACCTCAAAGGAGAAAGCAACAGGAAACTCCTAAAATCTACTGATAAGACAAAGCTGAGAGAGAACCCCGAATGTAAGAGAATCAGAATGTCACATAAGGAGAGCTGATGAAACAGGACAGTTCAAAAACACCAAGGGAAGAGCTTAGAGAATGCTAACAGAAGGTCTGCAGGATGCTGGAGGCTGCTCTTTCATCAGTGGAAACAGTAGGGACATCTTGTGGGCATCTAATTACTTACACTTGGAGACAGACAAGAAACAGGTACTGCCTGGACTTCGTTCCCTACATGGGTTTAAACCAGGAGCGTCTCTTTGAACGAGCAGCTGTGGGATCAGCAGGGTTAGGTCCTGGGGGACACTCACAGGAGACACCCCAGGGTGCAGAGGGTTGTGCACTACGGAACAGTAGTGGAGGGAACAGGAGGGAACAGGAGGGAACAGGAGGGAAAGCACATTTTCCACATCGGTAGAAGAGCTTCCGTGACAAAGGCAGGAGCATTATTTTTAACTTTCAGATCACAAACCCCCACGTTTCCGTGGGTAGGAGCCAGAGGAGCGGCAGATGGTGGTGGGGCATTTCCCCGCACGCTGGGGGGGTGGCAGGAAACAGAGTTGTCACCTGCCCAGGAGAGAGAGAAGTGGGGTGTTTGTCACTTGAAATTTCCTGGGTCCAATTTAAGTGGGCGTTAGCACGGCACCGCTCTGGCCACTGAGGGTCACGCAGCTTCCAAGCGGGTGAGAGCTTGTTATGTTTACTTACAGATAATGTGAATTCAGCCGGGACAGGCTGTACAAAGGGATAATTAGGTAAAACGCTAGTAATGAACAGACCCTAATTCACTGCACCTTTGGATTCAAATCTAATCTCCGCGCATCGCCGCAGCTTATAGCCGCTGAGCCAGCAACCATCCCAAGCAAACCTGCATCCGTGATTTTAAGCCTGTGAGCGTTTGCCATTTTTCCTCTGTGCGAGGCTCGCCCGTGCAGCTGCCTACAATAGATCCACAGGATGAGAACAATTTACATTTTCTGGCCCAGCAGTGGGTATATGTCAACCCCATGCTGCTGCCCAGGAGGAGCATGTTTCTCTTTATTTCTTACATCCTCCACGAAATGGAAATTGGCTTGGAAGTGAGTTGCCCGTCTCAAACCCAGCATTTCAGATCCACAACCTCTCCTCCTTCTCCACTAGGTCCAGCGTCGTGCTGGCCTGAAAACACATGGAAATATCTCCCTCCTCCCAGTGAGGGCTGGACTTTGCTGACACAAAACATACAGCCAAAGCCAGCTCTGTTGGATGCAGATGCCGAGATGGTGGGAGGAAGCTCTATTTTAAGTTGAGACATTAATTTCTGTGAATTCCAACCGCAGCCCCTTTTCGGTGTTTCCAAACACATTTGATCATCTTCTTTCCCAGCCGCAGGAGCCTGGTAATACTGTCCAGCAGCTGCTGTGTCAGGAAACAAAAGACTTTGCAGACTCCCATCTGGGGGACAGAAATCTGCAGAGATCCACACAGAACTACAGGAAAATGAGAGAAGCAGCTCTATCAGCTTTCTCCCTCCCCAGGTTAGTTACCCCCGAGTACTAGCAGTGATACCTAGTGGCTCAAACACAGTATTCACTGTTTTTTTCCCTCCTGCTTGACCTGAAGAGGCAAAGAAGAGGAGACTTAGCTGACTCTCCAAAATGCTTTTATAAGGTTTACAATTAGGACTAGGTTTCCTTTACTAGAAAAGTATATTCGCTCCAGGAGCACAGTCACAAGGACCCACTGTGTGCCATGTGTACAAAGCCCCGGTTGGCATTAAATTGCATTCTGTGAAGTTCACAAGGAAGGAATTTATTTTTAAAAGTTCCTGGGGAGCAATAGCTGTTTTGCAGAGTCCTGTGAGGTGCTCTGAGAGCAGGTGCATTTGTGAAATTCTTCCCCTTGACATTATCAAACAGCTGGAGAACCTGAACCCTGCTAATGCACAGCCACATACCTTCCCACCAGACCCATTCTTTATGCCTTCTCCCTCTGCCGCCACCATGATGCACGTGAAATCCAAATTTCCATCCATTTCCTTGCTTCCACAGACTTTGAAGCAAGGCAAACACATGCAGTGAGACGCCCACAAACAGCAGGGCTCATGAAGAACCATCAGGAAGGGAGCAGCCTGGCCAGGTTAGAAGAGATTTTGAAGATTGCTCGCTGCCAAGAAATCAGATGGGGGATTTTCGGAGGAGCTCTGAGGTTACAAACCATAATCACAAACCCCACACGAGCAGGAGAGTTCACAGCCCAGCAGAGCCTGTGCCAAAGCTGCTGTTTGTATCTGACTCACCTCTGCCTGCTTGACGCCACATCGGGTCTGTAGCTTTCCCGGCTGTGCAGGCATCAGAACCTATTTTGGGCTCTGAAAGCATGAGACACTGAGCACCTGCAAACCCCACTGAGAACTGCAGATTCATGGTATTTTTGAGACTCAGGCTTTGCCATGCTGGAAATGCTGGGGCATCAGGAGGGCACTGATAGTTTCTTGAGGCTGCAGCTGCAGTTTGCACGTGCAACACCCTTGGCAAATCCTCCCCAGGGGCACTTTTTAGTCATCAAGCCTGGCATGACTCTAAACAAGACATTTTCTGCTGTTTTTTTTTTTCCAAAACCACGAATTCCAGGTACTCCGACTGCAGCAGAGGGACCCTGATCACTGTTTTTTAAGGGTTTCTGAACAGGTTGACTGGGAGGAATGACCCGGGAAGAGTAAAGCAGGAGCCCAGATCCTGCACTAAGCCACACACCAGTAAGAGGCAGCTGTCCCTGTGGACGAAGCTGAGAGATCAGGGATGGGGTCACACCACATTTGAATCATGCCCAGACAACCGCAGCGGGTTTCAGCATGTTTTTCTTCTCAGGGCTCATTTCCACAACAGAGAAGAATGTAAGATTTTGAGGAAAAACTGCAGATTTGATACCAACTTGAATTTGTAAAGACAAACGCACGTGCATATGTTTCTTGGGCTTGGACTCGAGAGATGTAATTTCCTTTAGGAACCAAAAAGCAGGGAAGAAATAGACTAGTTATTTAACATGTGTTTTTTAAAACTGGGCAGATGACAACCACAGGAACTCAACATGAACAAGACATCCAACAAGGAGCAGGCAGCTGCTGCACATTCCGAACTGAACCCCTCCACTCCCCTTCCCATTGATAACACATCTGTGGGTTCTATGCGCCCAGGGGAGGTTAGAGGGAAGGAAAACACTCTAGAAATTCTGTAGGAGAAATCTGAACATGGCCACAAGCTGGAGAGAGAGTTTCCACAAGTGGAGTCTGACCACTTCCACTCAGAACAGGTCCTTCTTCCTCTTCAGCTTGCAGGCTTCATGGAGGGATTTGGAAACAGGGCTGTGTAGGTTCACCTGAGAAGATTTCTTGCTACTATGTCAAATCTCCAATTCTCTCTACAGGGCTGAAAAAATGAGGAGTAGTTCAGTCTCTGCAACCTTTCCCCTGGCACACAAGGTACCTTCGGCCCTTTTCTCACATGTGCTGACCGGTTCCTACTTAATAATCACAAGCTCAAGCTTCAAAGGAAAACTGAGGCAGGGAGGCTAAACGTCACCGTAGTCTCAAAGCAGCGAGTATCTGCCCCAGTGGCATCACCGGGGCACTTTGGGTACCTGCTGCTGGGCCTGCACTGCCTCTGTACAGGACTGGGGATCCCACAGCACGGCATGAGCCAGCGCTGGGACAAGCCAGCCCTTGTCCACAGAGACACGGGACCGTCCTCTCTGTCTGCCCCTGAACTCATCTCCAGTTTGATTGTCGCATATTTGGTTCTGCTTCTTCCAATGAGGAACGCTTTGCTTTCTTAATAAAACCCTTTTATTCTCACCTGCTGCATCCGTAGACATATTTCTTCTTGCTGCATTAAGCAGGGCAGGTTTTCACAGGCAAAGCCTACTTGCTAACCTGGCTGCCAGCACATCATTTCCACGTTGATCCTCAGGGGCTGTTCTGCAAAGGTAAGAGGCTCCAAGAGAGCTGCTCTCTCGCTGTTGGGCTTTGGGCTAATTGTCTGCTGAAAAACATCCCGAGTTTCAGAAAGCTGTCTTCTTACAATAAAGAGCAAATGGCACTGAAATTGTTATTGTCTCGGTAGTGAAATGGTCTCCATAGTTCCAACAGGACAAAAATGTTTCCTTAACACCAATGTTACAGAAGGAAATATCAGAGCTAAAGCATTTGGATAATTGGTCTATGGGAGCAGAAGGACCCTGGCAGTGTGGAATAGAGGCTGATTTACTGTAGACAGGCACAGTTCTGCAAGCGCCGATCATTTCCTCTTCATTCCATACGTTTCCGCTGCCTACCTTGTTGTCAGTACAGCGTGTGCCCGTCTGCCACAGCCCTCCCCATCAGCAAGGGCTATCACTGGCAGGAGCAGAGATCCTGAATTTGCTCACAATTCCAAAATACATTTCAGAACTCTGGCCTGAATGAGACTGGAAAGATGGATTTGCACATGTAAACACAACATCGCTTCAAAATCTGCCACTTCTGATGGTGTGGATGAAAAAAACCCACTTTAGTTCAAGAAGAAACTGGAAAGGTTCCTAGAAAAAAACCCTGCATCTAGTAAGGGTTAGATTAAATGTGTGGAAACCACATCCTGATGAGGGTTCAAACTGTTTGAGAGCAGGAGAGAGCCTGGGAGAAGGTCCTACACTCTTCCCCAGGCATTTTCTCAAGACCAGGCTGGAGAGACCTCATGCCTGACCTGTCACAGCAGCTTCTAAGTTCCTAGGATAAGGCTTTGCCTTCTTCACCCTGATGCCCACCCCATCTGCACAGGAACAACCATCCTGCTGCAAACCACTGGTTTATGGCCTGCTTCAGGCAAGAGGTTTCTCCACACTGCAGACAGTTAAGACCTTCAACATGGCAAGAATTTCTTTTTCTTTGGTTCTCTGACAAAACAGTCTTATGCCAAACTCCATCATAATTCACAGTTTGACCTCAGGGAGGTCCCTGCATCTGTTTTATTTGGGTAACAACCTCATTTATCTATTGCCAGACAGAATAAAAGTAGACGTGAATTTTTATTCACGTTGACAATGTTCAAATTAAAAGTTACAGATGATAAATCAATGATAAATCTTACTTATGAAAGCAAATGATTAGTGACATATGGATTTATTATAATAAGCCCCATCAAGGAGGAGACTTGCTTGCAATTGTGACATTGTGAGAACAAACCAGGCTGTAGTTTCACAGGCCCAGTAACCCAGCACTCGTCAATTTGGTGACTGCCCTCCTGGCCAATTTATTTCCCCCCCACCAATTCCTGCTCCCTCCTTGTTCAGAAGCTGTCCAGGATTCCTAAAACTGGGTTTGCTGTGCTGCTGAACCAAAACTGATGAACTCAAAGGAGATAAAAGCTCTGTTGAGCGTTACAGGTTCCTCCTTCACCTGCTCTTGCCTCTTCCTTATTGTTCATGGGGAATAAGGGTTTGATTTTCTCTCTGTACCACCAGCTGCCCGACACGTCTCCCCCAGCTAACACTCTTTTCTTTTCTGCTCTGTGGGAGACTAACTCCTAATCCTTCAAGTATTTTAATTGGCTAGAAGAATAAAACCAGGAGCGATTCTGTCAAAGCTGCGTTTAAGTTGAATTTTGCTGTATCCAGACAAACCTGATGAAAGGACTCTTGAGGGTGAAAGTGTGTTGATTTTTCCTCAATTATACCGAGTGGCCTAATAAGAGAGATTATCTCTCCCCGAGAATCTTGCCTCTATAATGGCAAAACACACTGGAATACCTGCCCCCTATTACAGGCGGAGGAAGGAAGTCTTCTTTTACAATACTAATAACCTGGAAATTAGAGATGTATAAATTGAATCACAGCAACCACAGGAACTGATCACAGCGGCCCTGGTTCTCCTTAGTTTCAGAGCAAATATGGGTCAGAAGCACCACACAATGCTTCAAAAGAAAATGATTGAAATCTCTTGAACTGAGTCAAGGAAAAAAGCAGGAATTAATGGAAATAATGTTCTTGTCATGCTGCCTTAATAATTAAGTACATTTTAAATGCAAACTACCTGTGCTGAAGAACATGTACAGATTCTTGGTGTGTTTAATGACAAATGGCCAGTGAATGGCCTGATTTTTTAGATAAGCTGACATTAATCTCGAGTCTTGACATGTCTCCAGCACTTCAGTTGGTGAGGGTTGTGCAGTCAAACATATAACCTCGCTATTGATGGGGGACCCAGACCAAAGGGGCCCGTGTACACAGATGGAGAGGCGTGGATTTGAGCCTGTTCTTGAGGCTGGAATGTAAGGATGCTCTCTGGATCAGGTTGGAGCTCCTGATGGGAAGCTTTGGCCTGATTGGTGTCATGATACAGTCCAAGCTTTTGTTTGTATGTTCTGGACCGGACTGAGCAATCTCACTCTAACACCAGAAGCAGAGATATCCCAAGGTTGAGTTTTCCTAAACAAAAAGCGTAGATATTTTGAACCAAAGCCAGCGGTAGG
Organism: Tringa solitaria; assembly: GCA_026413425.1. NCBI lineage: Eukaryota > Metazoa > Chordata > Aves > Charadriiformes > Scolopacidae > Tringa > Tringa solitaria. Next base: position 16,661,084 of record JAOXJM010000071.1, read on the forward strand.
GACAGAGAGCCCGCTGTTAATCTCACGGTGTAGCTCCAGCTAGAGCAACTGGGCTACTTGCCCAAGATGATGATGAATAACCTTGGCAAAGCAGAAAAGTGAGCCAAGAATCCTTCCCTGAAGAGTACAAACAATGTTTATACCCATCTCTGCCAGCAGAGACTGCACCGGAGCACCGTAGGACTGCAGTGTGTGAGTCAAAATGAGGGAATACAACCTCACTCCTTCCAGAGAAACTGCAGAGAAGGCATTTCAGGAGCCACTTAACATACCTGGAGCTGTTTCAGTAGTTCACAGCAGGGGAGAGGCGAAAAGAGGATGGAGAGCTAAGGGAGGCTTCCACCTCACATGAGGATAAGGAGAGTAAAGCATGGGATGGCAACTGTGTAGTCAGCAAACAGTATGAGAGTACGAAAAATTCAGAGGATAATTATCTGCCAGAAGTAGTTTACTAAAGACTACAAAGAGACCTACAAAGGAAGAGAAAGCAATCTGAACAGCACAGCAGAGAAAACAGCTCAGGGCTCTGAACTGCTTGCTTTAAGTTCAACAAGCTAATGCTGAGTTCCAGTAAGTGTAATTAGTGATAACAAAGCTCTTCCCAGAAAAAAAATTGTACTTGCAACAAAATCTACAACTCTTATAATAAAGCCTTTCACTCCTAAAACTGGTATTAAGAGCTGGCTATGACTGCAGCCCAGGTTATGAAGCTCTGAGTTGAAGCATCAGAGACATAGTCACTTCCAAAGCTCTCAAAACTGCATACAAACCTTTCCTTGAGAAACTGCAACAGAAAAATCCTTACTGAGTATTGACATTTCTACTCCCTTTCAAGAATTTTCAAGTTTTATGAAAAACAGAGAAATTGAGGAGAAAAATACTTGCACTGTATTGACTTGAGAACTTCAGCTTCTTGATATGGTCTCAGTCAGAGAGAGGAGAGCAGAATTCAACTCAGAAAAAACACAAATGTGCAGTTTAACTAAGTAAGAGGTTCCAGCAGAAGTAGTAGCACGTGAAATTATCCACACAGGCACTTCATACAGATCGCAGAGAGGCTTTTGCTGATGGTCAGAATCACTCACTGCTAACAGGAACGCCAAGGAGAACTAACCTGATTTTCTGGTTTCGTTTTGCTTGACTATAGACTAAGCAGAACGTTCCTTTTTCCCACCTACGTGAGACACAGCCCCTCAGACAGTAATTTCTTGGAGTTGCTTCTGACCAGGGCCCTAGTGGAATCAGCAGCAAGAGCCTGCAGCTCTACTCTACATAAACAGCAGCGGAAGCCAGATGTCTTTCCCGGAAAGAAATAAGTCAGGTGTGTTCCACCTATGACTCTGCCAGAGGAGGAGGCTTTAGGGACTTGCTAAAGGTCTCCTTTTGAAGAGGACCCTACTAGAACCACTATCAACAGCTAAAGGGAAATAAATGCTTTGCAATAATAGCTTTACTTTCCTAAGGTTTTCATAAAGCTGCTTCAGAATCTGCAAGGCAATACCCAAGGAAGGCTCTTCACAGAATCACAGAATGAGATGGGGTTGGAAGGGACCTCTGGAGACC
>JAOXJM010000071.1:16751820-16763732 GCA_026413425.1 Tringa solitaria
TTCCTCATAAGAGAGATGCTCCAGGCCCCTCATCATCTTTGTGGTCCTCTGCTGTCCCCTCTCCAGCAGTTCTCTGTCCTTCTGGAACTGGAGAGCCCAACCCAACTGGGCCTGAACTCATCTCTGAATTAACAAAGAAGCAACATTTGTCATGCAAGTGGGACCTCTTGGGGGCAAAAGTGGCAACATCCTGGCAGGAAGAAAAGCCTTGAGCCCTCAGGGGAGCACACACTCTGTTACCTGTGCATCCTCTTCCTCAACACAGGAATTCCACCCCCCCCACAACCTAGTGCACCACCAGGAGCCATGGATAAGGCAGCTTCAGACCCCTCAGCACAAAAGCACCTGGGAGAGGAAGCTCTACATAGATCCTAATTGTCCCGAAATAAGTCAGGGAGGTTATTCACAATTCTACAACTCCAGCTCCCTCCAGAGAAACACATACACCAGAAACAGGTTTTCAGTTTTTATTATTTTATCCAAGTGAGCAAGTAGCATTTTATTGGGACAGCTTGCCTTAGGGTAGCCCCAGACTCCCTGCACAGCCACCCTTTCAGCAACAAAAGCTGTTAAACATCCTCCATTTAAGGGGTTGCCTCCTCAAGGAGACATGATGCTATAAAGTCCCCTGCCTGGTGTCCCCGTGGGGCTACTCTATGACCCCTTTAAACCTTTATATCTGGGCTCCCACAGCACTTTTCCTGGAGGGCTCTCCTTTTCCTTCACACAGAAACTGCTGCCTCTTGCCTCCCCCTTTTCCCAGCCCCCCAAGCACTACAATCTATTACATGTACCACCTCACCCCCCAAGCCCCCCTTTTTTCCACCCTGGGACCCAGCAAAGCCAGCCCCACCTCTGTGTAGTCCCTCCTTCCAGCCCCCTACGTTCCTGCCCCTGAAGGCATTGCCAAGCCAGGGCTTCCCATCCTTTCCCGATCCTCCCAGCCCCTTTCACTTGGGTTTTCTGGGTGGTTTTATTTATAACATTTTTTTCTTCTATGAAAACTTTTCTCCTTTTCTTGCCTTGAATTCAAGTCTGGGCTTGCAAGGGACAACCCTGTGCTAGTGCAGAGACAGCCTCAAGGGAGGGGGCAGCACCTTGGCATCTCCCACCGTTCCTCCAGCAATGGAGAAGGAAGGACAAAACCGCAAATCCTCCTCCCAGCACCACCTCAATACTCCAAAAAGCTTTCAGGGATGCTCCAACCTCACCAGAACTAATTTTTCAGGGAGAATTCTGCAGCCTTGTCCCACTCCTGCCACACCACCAGATGCCCATGTGCACAACACCCATGAAAAAAATTAGCGTGCATAATTAAATTTGAGTTAAATGTGAAGAGGAATCAGCTGCCAGGCCCACACAAGCCACCAGTGAGGCAGGGTCACATCAGAACGGGTTATTCCTAACTGGGTGGCCCAGTTCTGTCCCCCAGTTCAGTGGAACAGTCAAACAAGGCATCACCTTCACCAAATGCAGCTTTCCAGCCGGCCCAGTCCCCGGGAGCTGTTGGGAAGGGGCGACCAGCTCAAGGGATGGAGCCAGAAGGGATTTACATGTTTTGGTATCTGTGATCAAGGTCCAAAAAGCTAAACTCAGAAGGAACACCCAGTTTCTTCCCCTTCCCAGCAAAACCAACACCACTTTTCCAGACTCACAGACTCCAGCTTTTGCTGCTTGTGTTTTTTTCCGCACCCCCAGGACTCGGCAAGACACAGGAACAAAGTCACTGGAAACCAGTTTTACATCAACGTAACTGTCACCAGAGTCCTTGTGGCCGCTCACCCAGCTCCAGGAGACGGAGCAGTCTCTCTGGGGAGGCAGCCTCTTCCTGCACCTTTGAAAACACCCACATCCCCAACACAAAAATGCCTTGGCAGAGCTACTTCCAAATACTAGAGCAAAACAAAGGCAGGCAGCAGTTGAGGACCAAATATGCACCGCAGCTACATCTGGGGTGGGATTTCTTTTGTCCCTCTCCCATGTGGGACAGATCTGTCCCTCTGCTCTGGCTCTGCCTTGAAGCACAGGAGACTGAACCGTCTCAAGCTCTTTCTTCCCTCTCATGTTCTTCCAGGGGAACATCTGCCTTGCAACCACTGGCAGCGTTGGGTTCTCAGCACTGAAAAACCAGACAGAGCCTCTGCCATAAAGCACCGGCCACAAAAAACAGTTGGTTGGGACTGAATAACATGATCAAACAACCCCTGGGCGGGGGGGGGCAAGAATCCGAACCCAAGCACGGTGGGCTGGGTGGAGGGAGAGGTTCTGAAGCAGAGATTTGGGGTGGCAGGAGGGCTAGAGAGTCAGGCTGCATGAATTTCACAGCAATTCAACAAGCCAAACATTATAAACTCTACTCACTTTACCCATCCACAGTAAACCCCCCTCCCTTATTGCCTCAGATACATTTTCTACATTTTCTGGGTCACCTCCTGAGCAAGCCACATGGCACAGAAGGGGTCAGGGCAAGCGTCAGAGGAATATAGGATGTGGAAAAATGAATAAAGGAGTGCTGTGGGCAACTGTCAGCTTTCTAACACCACACAGCCCTGAATGACAAGGGCTGCAGGAAGCTTAAGGCAGATAAACCTTTTGGGCTCAGTGCTTCTCCTCTTAGCCCAACCTTTGGGTATGAGCAACAACAATCCCAGGAACCCAGAAAGCCCAGATTGCTACTGGGTTGTTGTCTTCTGCTGTCCCTCGTTCTCCCAGGCACCTTCTCCGACGGCCAAGACCTTCTTCCATGTGTCCAGCAGCTGCTGTGGCACCTTCAGCAGCGCTGTGGTGCTGCCGGCACAGCCCTCGCGCTCATTCTCCCAGGCACACTCAGCTTCCGGGTGGAAGTGTCACCCGACGTCAGTATTCTTCCAGAAATAAAAGAAAAAAGAGGAGAGTCACCCTTTCAGTGGGGCAGAGGGACGAGGGGACTAAGGATTTCCCAAAGGGAAAACCAACCAGAGAGCACAGAAGGACCAGTTAGAGCAGAGCCCCAGTGTGCAGGCTCTGAGTGAGCACTGGACACAAGCAGATGGCTGTCACTTTCTGCGAGGAACGATGTCCCCCGTCAACATCACAGCCCTGTGGTTGTCATTAGTTCCCACTCACCCTCCTGCTTCGTTACGGCTCTAGCCAGCTCTGCCCGCTCTGCTGCGGGGCTTGGAGCCTTTGGAGGTTTTGAGTCACAGTCTGCAGAGCTTTTCCTGAGGACAAACCAAAAGGAAAAAAAAAAATTAAAATCAGTGTTAGCAATAGACTTAGACTTCTGTTTCCCTGTCTCCATGCTGCCTTCTCCCCTGCAGCTTCCACTGCCCTGAAAACAGGAGTGTTTCTACTCTCTCTGCCTGTTACTGGCAACAGGTTCCTGTCATCAGGAGACCAGGACACAAGTTGTGGGAACCACTTCACAAGCAGCTCTGACCACAGAGCATGAGAGATGCGAGGGGGGCACATACCCCCTTCTCTCAGCCTGGACCTGTCAGCAGAGGAGGAAGCAGAGCCCAAGGTCTGCAGGGAGATTAAGCACAAGAAAACACCAGCACCAACTTCAGAGCTTGGAAATTTCCCTGAATGAGGTGGTTAGGTGTTAGGTTCCTCCAAATCTACCACTGCTAAATCATTAAAAACCAGCCCAGCTGTGCCTCCCCCTCCAGCCAACCAGCCACTTCAGGTAGCCAGAGTCTCCCCCCACCTTACCCATTTCTCCCACACGCTCCTCCAGGACAGCTGACAGCTCAGGCAGGCTCAGCGACTTCAAGGAAGGTGGCCATCCCTCCAGCACTGTGACAAAGAGGAACCACACATTTAATCACCCTGCACCCCCTCCATGACAGAGTAGAGACAAGGGTTTGGTGTTGCTGTGAAGCATCCACACCCAAAGCGGCTCCAGTGAGGGTTCTGGGTCACAGGGGACAGAGCTGGAACTGCATGTGACAAACTGAAAGGTTTTTCTGGCAATTCCAACACTTAGGAATGATGTTTCTTTTTATACTGTGTGGGTCATATATTAAGAGAGTCTAAAGAGATTCAGTGCAGTGGATAGAAATCAACAGGATCTTTACTTGTCTCACTTTTAAAACACAAGCAGCAAAGAGCAAGTCTCTGGAAGAGCATCAAGGGCAGCAGGATCATTTGCTCGCTCCTCATGATGAGGAGCTGGTGGGCCAAGCCTGCCCAGCCACAGACTGCAGTTCCACCCCACGGACCAAACAGAAGAGCCCCCAGGAGTGGGTTAGGGAACCAACCGTGGTGTCCCGTTCAGCCCTTGCTCTGGTGCACAGTGGGGTAACACGCCCGAGGTGCCCACAGGCTGCAGCGCAGGAAGGAGAAGCCACAGGCCCGTGAAGCAGGGCTGCCACGGGGTGCCTCCGCTGCAGCTCTGCATTTTTAGCCACAAATGCCTGCCAGACCCCAAAACTTCCCACTTGCTAAGAATAAAAGTTGCTGAGAAACACTGCAGCAGTTCAAGTCCAGATGTACCTAGTGCTTTAAATGCTTTCCCTCAGCAAAAAGTTTTTTACGTTCAATTTAAGAGCTTGGCTGCTCATCCGTTTCCAAACCACTTCTAACTTCATCCTTTTGGCCAAGGCAGACAAGAACGTGGCTCGCTCTGGGGTTACCCCATCCCCTGTGCCCCATAGTTTGAGAAGCTCTTCCTCACCTGGACGCTCTCCAGGTCGCCTGCTCTCTCCAGTTCCCAGCTGCACCGTTGTGTCCAGGGCTCTGCCGACTGCCTGCTCCAGCGTTAGCCGGGACGACAGCTCTGCTTGACAACATCTGCCAAACAAAGACAAAGGCCATCAGAAGCGCACGGGGAACACTTTTTGGATACAACATGCCGATGTGTGCACTCCTACATCCTGCAAAATACCTGCTTGGGGTTGCCGAGGGGCCGCATCTAACGCCCTGGGTTACAAACTGCTCCTTGTTCCTTCCCAGGAAGAGGAAGACGTGCCCCAGACAAAGCTCGGGGCGCTCTCCACTGTGCCCCATCTCCACAGCAATCTCTGCCCCTGTCCACAGAGGAGCTGCCGGGGGAGAAGAGAAGGAGGGGGCAGGGTGAGAAAGCCCAAGCCAGGGGCCGTGCCTGGTTTATACAAAAAAAAATTAAAAAAAAAAAATCAAGCCTGATGCAAGGTTTCTAACAGGGAAATGAAGCTACCTCAGGATAGGCATCAGGTTAAAGCAAGAGAGGCACAGAGTTCTCTGCTTAACATCATCACACCTTCAGTGCTAACAGTGTATCCTCAGAGCATGGCAGGGCCCCTCTATCAGCCTCAACTCTTCAGTCAGGGAAAAAAGACAAGTGCTCTGCCCCTAGGAGCTGGGAGAGCTGTTCTGCTGTCCTTCTGGAAGCCATTCCCAGTTCACCCTGCCTTGGTAGGGATCAGGCTCCATTCCCTGTTGGGCCAGGATCTGTAGCAGCAGAATTAAGACCACCCTCAAGGATGTGTCTGTTATCAGTGGACAGAACAGGGTCTGTGACAGGAACCCACCTGGGGCAGGGAGAAAAGCCCCACAAAGGCAGCAAAAGATATATTGGGAGGTGGGGGAAGACAGAACTTGAGGGCAGTAGTGGGAACGACCAGGGCAGGTTTTTCTGTTAGGTGTCATTGTTGCAAGAAAGTATTTTTCACTACTCAGGGCAAGACATCGCAAGTCCTTTGATTTGGTTTGGAAGGTAGAAACTTTCCTGCATTCACCCCAAGTTATACTTGGGTCACTGGGTCTGATGTAAGTACAAACAAAGCACTTGGTCTTTTAGTTCCAAAGAGCCAAGAGCCTTCACCCTCTAGTTGAAACAGGAGCACTCAGCATCTCTGCAGTAAGGCCATTTACAGCTCATGCATCGGATTAAGGCTTCACAACTGCTCACATGGCTGTGGATTTCCACTAGAGAAAGCCAGGCAGGATCCAAACCAGGTTCAGAAGCCTGGAGAGCTCTCCTGCCTTCCCCTAAGCACCACCTGTATGACTGCCAGTATGACATCTCATCTCTGCACGGCCCAAATCCCATTTCCCAGTAGCCTCAGTGCCATTTCCTGAGAATGACTTACTTGATCTGATCCAGTAGGACTCCAGCATCCTCAGTGATGGCCTGTGCCTCTCTGAGCTGGCACTGGATAGCATTCCAGGTCTCATCCCGCTCCATCAAACAGCTCTCAGCCACCGCACGTAGCTTCTGCTCCTGGCACACCTGGCCCTTCATCACCTCCACCTCTTCACACCTCTACAGCGGAGCAGAAGGGAGGATTAGGCTGGGAGTACTGTACATCACTTTTGTATGTGCCTGCTGACACATCCCCAGAGTCCCTGCTATTTTAATGACTCTGGCAGCCAGAGGGTTCCTCCAAAAGCACGCCCAATCCACTGGGAAAGGAAGCTGGATAAGGTTTTCACATTCAATACAGCTTCTCTCCACAGCAAGACCAGCCCACAGTTACAACTCCCCCTTCCTCTGCATTTGCAAAGATCCTTATTAGGCCCAGTTTCCCAAATTAACAGAAGTCTGTTCATTACTGGTTGCACAACCTCACTAGTGAGTGAAAAATAGTAGGTGTTCAATTCCTCCCACTCACCCTTTAGTTCTTAGGTGGATGGGAAAGAGACATAAAGGCTTCACAAGCACAGATGAGGAGGAGCGGATAAGCTGAAGTTATGGTGTTACCTCATCTACTTGACACCAGGACACTGAAAGTTGTATCTTTTCCTTTACCCCAGGCCATTAGAGGCACAAAAAAATACACTACTGATCACCGATTGCAGTGTGATAAGGCATTGAGCAGCTCCTGAGCAGCTTCTCACCTTGTGCAGCTGAATGGCCAGTTCCTGCATCTCGGCCTCCAGCCGGTCTGCGTAGGCCAGCTCCAGGGCATCGCTGGGCGGCCGAGCGTTGCTGTGCCACCGGGCAATGGCAGAAGTCATCTTCCTCTTGGGTCCGAACAGACTGGTGGGAGAAGAGCAAAGTGTCAGGGACCAAACACTGCACTTTCTGTCCCCAGGGCCCAAAGGGATGCGACGAGGACCTCTGCAGTCTCCTGGTTCTTCCAAGGCACCTCAAAAAAGCAGGAGCCTGTTGCAGCCAAGAACTAGGGGATATCAAAACCGCATGGGAGATGGCCAGAACACAAAAGCACTCACTAAACTTTCCTGACCAGGTTGTGTGCGTGGTTTGTAAGGGGAAAGGTGAGAACCACATTACAGACACTCACGTGATGCCTATTTCCTTCAGATCACTCTCTGTGAGGGTGAGGAAGATCCGGAGGTCAACATCTTGCTCCTCAAACACTTGCAAGTACTTCAGGCACCCAATCTGTTCGAGGAATGTTGCCAGGTCCTGCAGCCCATCCAAAACAAACTTATTTATACCCTCACAAACAAAAGCATCGCCCATCCCTCTTCAGCATAAACATCTCCTTCCTCGTGTTGCTGTTATGGCTTCCTGGGTTCTAGCAGCAATCCTTACTTCCCCCAGTTAACTGCCCTTCTCCAGTCACACTACACAACAGGGCTGGCCCGTCTGCTGCAGCCATTGCCTCTTGTAACAAATGCAGAAGAGACAGACACACCATCATCTACCCTGGCCCCCAACCACAGACATGTCTGGTACCACACCCACAGGCTTGAGGGTCTAGGACACCCCTCCAAGCAACACCTAAACAGACAGTTCTTTGTATAATACAAAATTGCCATTTCACAAGTATAAGTTTGGGCAGAGCTTTGGAATCCCAGGTGGTTTGGTGATGACTTCCCTTTAATCTGAGAAGGCCAAGAAAGCAGCTTAGACAACCTTGGAAAGGCCTCCAAAGGTAGATATCATGTCGTGGTCTGGATTACTTCAGAGACATCTCTCTGTGCATAGTTACCTGGGGCCCCGTATAGGCAGGGGGCTCAGGAAGGATCAGGTGCTGACCAGAGCCCCCAGCTTTCCCTGGACAGTGGGTCCACTGGCTGTCACTGTTGCTGTAGCGATTCTTGATCTTAAAGCTCTTGGCTTGTTTCCGAGAAGGTGGACTGTTTGCATGGTCAGAATCCTGAAAAAAAAGAAAAAAAACCCATAAAATGTAAAGGTCGAGGAAGATCATGCAAAGATGCCAGGATCACTACAGGAAACAAGTGCAGACTCCAGTCCCAAACTCTAATTCCAGATCATGGTCCACAAACACAGGCAAAGACTAACAAAGGGCTGAGTCAAGTCACTCCCAGGATGACAACTCGGTTCCAAGAAATGGTATCAGGCTCCTGCCATTTGAGCTTAGGGAGCAACAACCCAGAGCAAAGAGCAATGCTGAATCCTCCCTGAACCAACACAATGCACTAAAGATTCCACCAGTTAGAAGCTCCTCAAGATAGAGGACTTTTGCTCATGTTTAGCTGTATCACCCTTCTGTACATCAGCCCCAGAGCTGTGACTTGAACAACTGAGTAACCTCCAACTTCTTCTGCTTTTATAGAACCATTTCATAGAATCATTTTGGTTGGAAGAGCCCTTTAAGATCACTAAGTTCAACTAACAATTCTGTGCTTCAGAAATGCCAGTACAGCACTGCTGAGCTTCTCTCAATCTCACTATAAGACCTGCTATCCTGCCAAGCTCTAGCAAATCATATGGAAATTGGTTTTCTTGTCCCTGTAATTCTACCTCTCCTCACCCAGCCTGGTACTGCAGCCTCCTGTGGAGGTAGAGTCATAGCAGGGTGGGAAGGGGACAGCACTGGCCATGCTGAAGGCAGAGAACAGAAAATTGAAAAACCCACCTCGTTGCTTTCCAAGGAGCCTTCACTGCTGACCCCCAGGGCTTTGGGGAGGCATTCACTGCTGCTGCTGCTGCTCCTGACAGTTGTTAAGTTGTTGGTGAAGAAGACATTATCCTCTGGAAAGGAATACAAAAAAAAAAAAAGCTTCAGGTTAAGCTTCCTCACACTCAGTGCTGTTTTTGCTACACAGTTACCAGCAAAACCTGCTGTAGGTGTAAAGGAAGGAGAAACCCAGAGAAAAGCTTCATATACAGCACTCATGGTGCAAGACAATTCTGAAACAGAAATATCACGTCTGATACCAGGCACCCATCTTTCTCCAAGTCTGTTTAGTGCCACAGAGAACAGGAAGTCTGAGCATGTCTGTTTCTATGAGGCTCTTGGTTATGGGGTGGAAAAGTGGGTTATTACTACCAAGCCTGCATTCCCATTAGTAAAGGCTTTTCCTTAAGCCCAGAGCCAATACAGAGCCACATTATTCTTTATTGATTTAGAAACTGCCCACAGACCCTTCCTTTGTGCTGCTTTACAGAATGGTGAGGTTGTGAGGGACCTCTGAAGGTCATCTTGTCCAAACCCTGCTCAAGCAGGGTCACCTGCAGCAGGTTGCCCAGGACCATGTTCAGGAGCACCTCCAAGGATGGAGGCTCCACAATCTCTGACACCCTGCCCCAGTGTGCAGTCACCCTCACAGTAAAAAACAAAACCAAAACCCAGCATTTCCTTATATTCAGAGGGAACCTCCTGTTTTTGTGCCCGTTGCCTTTTGTCCTGTCACTGGACACCACTGAAAACAGCCTTGCTCCACCTTCTTTACACCCTCCCTTCAGATTATTTGTACTAATTGATGACATCCCCACTGAGCTTTCTTTTCTGTAGGATAAATCATCCCAGATCTCAGCCTTTCCTCATGAGAATGACTCCAATCCTCAACATCTTAGTGGAGAAGGAACATACAAGCCAAAGGGTTGGTCTCACGTCTGGGTGGGCACTGCAAGCTAGACTGTATTCCAAGACTTACCCCTGCTGCTGCTGCTCTCCACATCCTGCTCATTAATTGGAGAGGTAACGTCCCGGTTCCGGATATTGTCTGCTTCACAGCTGCCATCATCATTGAAGGTAACGTAGCCCTGAGGAGGGACCTGCTCTGTTTGCAAGAGGAAGGGAGAACCAATAAAGATTAGGATGGAAGTTACCAGGGAGGCTCCAGCAGGAAAAGCAACCACTCAGGGACTTGAAAATAATCAAAAGAGACTGTCTTCTTAACTAGCAGGTTCCACTCCAAAAAGCACACCGAAAAACTAAGGAATACATATGCCTACAGCCTCCCTCACACAAACACACATCAGCTGTTCTTGACTTAGATGGTTGCATTGAAAAAAGTCAGAGGAAACATCCTCATAGCAGAGATGCAACCTTAAACAGCAGCTTTCAGCATTTCCTCTCCTCTTCTTACCAAACTAATAAAGGGGAAAAACATCTGCTCAAGAGAGCAAGGTACCAGCTATGTCCAATCCCTAGACAAACACCCCCTGGAAAACCAACCCCTCTGCATCTGTGTGAAAACACTAGTAGCATCCCACTATCATTTCAGAAGCTGACAGTATCATTCCATACAGCCACTGCCCATGGCATAGTATGTATCCATATTAAGAGAATGAACTGAACTTTGAATACGCTTTTAAATCCGTATTCTTGACTATTCTCGACAACTAGGTCATCAGCTCAAGAAATACCTGTGGCTATGACACACAAGAAAACAAAGCTCATAACCCTGCACTCAGCAGTTGATGTCTGAACTGGGATGATCCTTTTCTATTGCAAGGGGTTTATAATCTCATTTTCAGTGTTATTTCAAGCAACAGGGAAAATAAAACTGACAGGTCTAGGAGCAGCAAGTTCACTTTCATGATCAATGATTTCTTGGCCCATGTAACCGCTTCCTCTGTCATCAGCATGAGAAGGGTTCTCAAACATTTGAGCCTACCTCAAAAGGGGAAGCTGGACTGTTCTCAAGAGTCAGAGGAACAGTAATTGAGGTAAGAACAGTGTCTTTTCCACTCATCAATATCCAGCCCTGACAAGCGAGTTCAAGGGATTTTCTTTTCAAACCACAGACTGGATAGCTTTGTGTGATGGAGTTCACTATCTCTGTTTCTGTACAAGCCACACACGAATCTCAAATCAAAAGAAGAAAGCGTTGGCACAGAAATACCTGCAAAGCATTTGAGAGACCTCAAAGGACTCTCTATTAGGCTGCTAACTATTCTCACCATAGCAGGACTGCTTCTTTCCCCCGATCCCAACTGCTGTTATCTTAGCCAAAGCCTGGGGCCCATCATGGATGCTGGGACCCTTGGTCCTACGAACAGGTCTCTGTCTCTGGGGAGCAGAACACGATTCATCTGAGGAGCTCAGCTCTTCATATTTTCCTGCATTTCAAACAAAGATTGTTAGCAGCATAGTAAGTCATTTACCCCCTTTATTTGCTACTGGTTCTATAAATGCAGTGGAAAATAAAAAAAATGTTAAACGAGGGAGGGTAAAACAGTTTAACTAGGTCAGAAAAGGGCCAGTAGACAAAAAAAATTGTTGGATCCATGCCTCTCCCATCCTCACAAGTGCTGGGATTTGCAGGACAGACCAGTTAGTACTACCCCATACACATAGTAACATACTTTCAAAATATCAAGCACCTCTCTTGAGGTTCTATCTTAAAACAGACAAGCTAAAACCTCTCTCTTACCTGGACCCCTGCAGAAGACCTTGGGCACTGGGGCTGCATGCAAATCTATCAGCCCCACAATCTTCGTATGTCCATACTTCATGGCCAGTATCCGTGCTGTGGCTCCAGTGTTATCTCTGACATCTGCCTTCACTCCCTGGAGAAAAAAAAATACATGTTTAAAATGCACACAGCAGAGAACACTACACACAAAAATACAAGGGAACCAAAGAATTGTCCTAGTTCCTCCAAACCTACAGAAGAGATGGGGAGGGACTCTTTATCAGGGAGCGTAGACACAGGACAAGGGGTAATGGTTTTAAATTGAAAGAGGGGAGATTTGCTGTGAGGGTGGTGAGAGCCTGGCCCAAGTTGCCCCGAGAAGCTGTGGCTGCCTCATCCCTGGAGGGGTTCAAGGCCAGGTTGGAGGGGGC
>JAOXJM010000071.1:16765430-16783731 GCA_026413425.1 Tringa solitaria
CCCAAGTCCCTCAGCCTTTCCTCATAAGAGAGATGCTCCAGGCCCCTCATCATCTATGTAGCCCCCTGCCCTCTATTAGCTAATAGAGTGGGCCATAATTCTTAAGGTACAGAAGGAAAGACAAAAGGAAGTGTCTTCTCCCTGTAGTCAAACGCATTCATAAGCCAAATGCCACTTCCCTAACAGAAAGAGATTTATTTTGAGAAATGAAATGACAGGTTCCTCCTTACTTGCAGTTGGCATTTGCCCCATTGTCCAGTAAGAACTTGACCATCTGCTGATGTCCAGCGCTGGTGCAGTGAAATAAGGCAGTCCAACCATGGATGTCCTTCATCTCCAGCTCTGCACCTTGCTTCAAGAGAACAGAGAATGTTCTTTACTGCATCCCCTCTGCTAGGCCTCTCAGCCACTGCCCCTCAGAGAGTTTAAATCCCTATCAGGAAGATAAACTCACAACAGAACATAAATCACATGCTTTGGTTGCAACTGATGGAGAATCCTACCCAGTGCATTTAAACCAATTCTACTTATTTATTATGGGATACACACCTGTAGGAGAAAGTAAGCAACACTTTCATTTCCACAGCTGGAGGCCAGCATGAGTGGTGTCTGCCCTTCTGGGGTTGGGATGTTCACATTCACTCCCGCTTCCAACAGCAGGTGGACGATGGTGTCGTGGCCGATGTAGGAGGCATACATCAGTGGAGTCCAGCCACCACAATTCCTCTTATTTAAATCCAGATCTCCACTAAATAACAGAGAAAAGAATCCAGCTGAACTACTGTCCTAGAGCTGCAGATCACAGTAGGCTCCAGCAGCCTCTCGCCACCATCATCGTATTGAGAAAAGGCTGAAAAAAATTCCAGCACTGAAGCCTGCATTGGACTTCCCACCAGCTCTAGCACAACTTTCACCAAATCATTAAGGAGATAATTTTTATCAGCAGATTTATCCCTTAAAACTTTGTGCCTAAGAATCCTCTGGGAGTTCCAGCGCTGTGTCCCCCTTGTAGTGTTAGGCCGACCTGGACAGCAGCCCGGGAAAAAACAGTGAAAACCCCGTAAGTGGCAGTGACACCACCCCCCCCCTCCTTACCGCTGAATACACTCCTGCACCACTTCATACTGCCCGACGGAGGAGGCTGTATGCAAGTCCAGGGGAACATCCAGCTCTTCCCGGCAGATCATCTGCCCCACCCCGTGCCACATGGAAAGGCTGCGGCTCAGCAGCTCCGACTCGCTGGCTTCATCGCTCAGCTCCGACATCCTCCCTGAGCAACCAAAGCAAAGTGGAACTTTTAGCTGCAGAGTTCTGTTTTCTACGTATCACAGCACCGCTCCTCGGCGCTACAGCTCCAAGGTGCCATGGGTTTGGAAGGTGAGGTCATCTCAGAGGTGTAGTATTTCAAATTCCTACCTTTACTTTGATTGCCTCTTTAGCCTGAGGCAATAAGACTTGCAGACGAATTTTCGATGGCAGTTCTTTCTTGATGCAGCAGACTCTGGGATTTGAATACACTGGAAAAATAAAAGCCAATAATGCTAAAAAAAACCCCCATCTTTCAAATCTCATTTTAAGACTTCAGAACCACTGGCTTTATCTCCCCTTCTAATCAAACTATGCCTAAGGCAGCTTTGGATATCCTCATCAAGAGAAGACTAAACGCCTATTTAAGTGCTCATGGCACAGTTAGTGTTATACAAAGGGATGTAATTCTTGGTCTGCATGTTTTATATTTCAGAGAGAGAATTAAGAATTCACATGTCAGATGTTCCTGGTCTTCTTCCTTATCTGTCTTAAATTACAGGATGGCCCTGCCTAAATTAAGACACAGTCATTAATAATGACAACTGTCCACTGCTCTCAGAAGCAGTTGATATCACCTGCAGAAGGTGCCCACTTCATTATGTCATCAGGTTGTAAGTAGATTGTTTCTACCATTTATTGTTTCAGCACTTCAGGAGCAGCCCGCTCCTGTCTCCGTGAATCTTGGAAATTGCTGAAACACCTCAAGCAGCAGCGCACCTGCCCATTCATTATCTGAGCACAGCCACCGTCCTGCAGACAGTAACTTAATTACAAAGCCAGCACAGCTTCATGACAGTCTGAAAGGTTCATTTCCCATCCCTAGCCTTAAGGAGCAATTGCATATTAATCATTTTAACCACTCATAGGAGAGTGTTCTTGTTGGGCACTTCATAAAAAGCTGTTTGGCGCAGCTGCATCTATCACCCGAGCTCTTCAGCTGCGCTTCCAGGCTACATTCAAGTCAATCCAATAGGAAGTGTGTTCCCCTTCCTGTAGTCTCACTGACCCCCATGGGGCACTTCGGGGGTTTGGCACTGGTGAAGAATAAAAGGGAGCAGGAACACAGTTTTCAACAGCAGTTGCTCTTTAGATGGCGTCAGCTCTAACATCTCAAACCTTTATTTCTATTTAGTAAAGAATTGGGAGTCTTTGTCTTGCAAGCACCAGCACCTTTTCTTGTAACATAAGCAAAACACCCTTAATTCCTACCTTCTCACTCCCCATCTGGATCCTTTCTCCCACACCTTGCTTCTTTTTCCCCCTCCTCCTCCTTTTTCAGTTTGTTACCACTACAAAAGCACCATCCATTCTACCTAATCAGTGTGTGCTGGTAAGAAATTATTCCTTTCTTAAGGTATCTGCAAAAGCACCTATTTTACCTAATAGCAGCGAGGCCTCAGGCAAAAATATGCAGGGCTGAACACAAATGAAAGACCTGAACACCTCACAATCCAAACACAAGGAGATACAAGTGGATTGAAGTGGATCATAAGAGGGAAAAGTGGGAGTCTTCCTCACTACAACAGATTAAAGCTGCCCCGGAAGGCAAAAAGGTATGTTGATTGTTAGTTAAAGGATGTAAAATCCAGGGCAGTTTTGTTTTCTCTGCAGACCTTTTTGTTAATTGGACATGTTAACTACAGACCCCGCAGATGTTTGGTCTTCCTCAAAATCAGCCCCACATCAGGTCCCAGTTAACAACACAACTCTGGCAAACTGATCCGGAATCAACAGGGCAATATTGACACAACAGAAAGGTTAAGCTTGACTCCAGAATATTCAAGACCCTCAGCCTCATTCCTACATGCTCTAACTGCCTACTTTTTTGCCTTTGCTTTCTTTTTACTCTGATATTTCACCCCAGCCTGAACAGGAGCACGATGCCAACTGTGCAAGCACCTGAGAAAATAAACAGTATTTTCAAATACAGCTGAACAGAATTCACAGGAGAACAAGAAAAGCGATCAGAGCCCTAAGGACTGAAATGAAAAGACTGGGTGAAATGAAGTCAGGGTTGTCTGGACTAAAGAAGAGATGCCTGGAGGGGACATGTGATAAAAACCTTCAAACAGATAAATGGTTGCTGCAGAGAAGAGGAGAGAAATAATCTGTTCCTTGTGGCCATGGTGAATATGACAGGATGTAACAGGCTTAAGTTGTAGCATGGAAGATTTTGGTTAAAGACCACAAAAAACCTTGTAAAAGAAAAAAAAAAAAGCACTGGGATGGATCACCAGCAGAGGTTTGGCTGCTAAGAATAAGGTAGACAAACACCTCCTGAACATTTACAGGCTGTTCTTGCTCTGGGGCAGAGCAATTAAGTTAACATTTGTTAGAGACCTTCCTCAGCCCCACGAGGCTGTTATTATTAATTACATTTAATACATCAACACCCAGCTATTCATCAGGATCAGAACTCTACAGTGCTGAGAGTCAAAACAGGTAGCAAACACCACACTGTTCTGGATTCAGAGTTTGCTGTATGGGCAGATAAGAAAACCAGAAAGCAGGAAAAAAGAAATATAGTGTAAAAACCTAATATGAAAACTGCAGCAAGAAGCACCTTAGTATACCTTTTTGGAGAATAAGTCAAAGGAACAAGTGACAGTAGATTAAAAAGTGGCAGAAGAGCTGCACTAAAATAAATTGGAGGCAATTTGGGAAGCAACTGAGGCAACCAGTCCCCAGCACAGAACAAACCCAACACTGCTCATTAATCACCATTATTTCACCATTAAGCTGCACTGACTGTGCTTAATTTCATTCTCTCACACCCTGTTCCACAAGCACAGGTAACATACATGCGGGTCCTTCTGTCCCAAAGGACACAAGAGACCCAAGACAGCACAAGTGTAGAAGCTGTTGGAGTTTCCAACTGAGCCATCAAGCTGAGAACAGGCTTCACTTCTGCTCCTGACTTGGTTCTATCTCCACTAAATTCAGTAAAAACCTACTGGAGCCTTGTTACATCATTGTATTGATATAAATAGTTGTTACCAGCTCGGTCGCAACAACAAGCGCTCTCAAAGCAAGAGCATTTTACTACTGCTGCCTGCTGACTGACCAGAGATGGGCACACACACTAGAGCAGGTTCCACAGGACACTGTGGTGTGTGAGAGAAGGTATTCCTGCAGCACAGGCTCCAGCTGGGGACACTCAACACCTAGGTTCAGTCCTGCACATGCCTGTTGAAAAGACACCAAGCTCTTCATCTGTACCACAAGCCAGGCAGAGATGTTAAAGCACATAATACGCTCCCCCAAAAAGACACGATATGAGGCACAAAAGCACTTTAACAGCCACATTAGGAGCATATTTCCCAGTATAGGGACTATGCTGGATCCCACAGCCCCCAGAGCTCGGTACCGGGCAGGCTCCAGTCTGCACAACGATACACCTGAAGAGGCCCAAGGCCGGTTGGAGCTGTCAAACCAGTCATTGAGCAGCTGTTACCAGAAGTCTCAAAAAATGGCTTCCAGGCACGTTATTCCCCCACCTCACCGGGCCACAATTCTCCCCAGCACCCTCCTGGGAACTCGCAGCCCCACGGCGGGGTAGGCCGGGGCGGATCCGCGCCGCGGGGGTGCCCCGGCCTACCCCGCCGTGGGGCCGGTAAACCTCATGTAGCTGACTGGAACCGCTCCGGCCACGGACCCACCGAGACCAGTGGGATGGCCCCACAGGCGGCTGGCACCCAAGTCAGTCCTCCCCACAACCACCAGCCCGACCCGCCGCCAGACCCCGCCGCCCCTCACCTGCACACCCGGTAAGCTCCGTTACCGGAAGCCCGCGCAAGACATGCTGGGAGACTTCCCTCCAGACTTCAAATCCCATGAGGCCCCGCGACGGAAAAGGAAACCCCACCCCCTACCTCATGTAGACCAATAAACGATGCCTCTGTTAGGAGGCGGAGCCAAGACAAGCCAATGGAATTCGGGCTCCGCGGGAGGGCGGGAGGTTCTAGCGGGCGGGGCGGACCCGAGCCGGTGGCTGAGGTACCGGTTGCGGGGGGGGTGGGAAATGAAGAGTCGGTTCGCTTTACCCCGTTGTCAGGACGCCAGCCGGGACTGAGTGGGACGGTGGGGAATCGAAGGTTCCCGGGTGGGTGCTGTGAGTGTGAGGAAGGCGGTGGAGGGGACGGGGGCACCGGCGGCGGGGAGCGCCGGCGGCGGGCCGGGAACTGGGGCAGCCGCCGGCCGCGTTGCCATGGCGACGGGGGGGGGCGCCCCAGGCTCAACGGCGCATGCGTCTGCGCCGCCGCCATTTTGGTGGCTGCTGGGGAGTTCCGTCAGCGGGTTCCTTCAGGGAGTACGTCTGGTACTGGGGGTCCTCAGACATGTCGGTGTGTTGGGATAAGGGCTGAGGGCAGGGAGGAACTCATCCCCTGGTCTACAGCAGGGCTGCCTGTTTCCCGACATCGCCCCGATGTGGACGTTTCGTTTCCTGCCGTTGACTCTCTTCTTGGCATCGCCCTCGTTGCCACCATGTCCAGACAGCGAGGCTCCAGAGATGGACGTGACATGAAATGTCAGTTCTAGTGACATTGAGAAGCTCAGGATTTCACATCTCAATTGGCCCAAGCTCTCCAGAGAGCACCTATTGTGTTAGCTGTCTAACAAGTCAGCACTTCAGAGCACTTCTTGCTCCCGGAGAAGATGCTGGATGAGATGACTGATCAAAGTCAGATCCAGTATAACATCCCTAACCTTGGGAGATATACCTTCCCTCAAGCTGGCAGAGGGTACAATAGTAGGCAGTTTGCTTTTATGCACATGGGACTCCTCTTTCCCTCGGCAACCATTTTTTACTGACAGAGGACGGTACTCCAGCCATGGGCTTTTCCCGCCATTTTACCTCAATCAGATTCAGGGGTTGTCTTGTGTGAACAAAGGAGCCACTGTTAGGGAAGGCACATGAAGTATTTGCAAAGGCATTTTTCAAGTTGTAAACTCCCCAGGCATGAGATGAGTTTCACTTTATGTGTAGAGGAGTGTTTCTGGTCCATGCCAATGCAAACAATAGGGGCAGTGTAATCATATGAACAGTTATTTCAGTACTGAACAATATACAGTCACAAGCTTCTTAACCTTTCTCAACAAACAGAAATGATGTACTCCTATATTTGATTTCCCAGGAAACCATGCAATTGGAGCATAAAATTTAAAAAGCAAAGCTTTGCCGTGAGGATTAATTATCTGACTCGTTAGTACAGCGATAGTCCCTCCTGTGTTGCCTTGATTCCTCATGTACATCAAGGAAAACATGAGGAAAGAATCCGTTTTACAAACACTTTGAGAGGGCAGAATCCAAGAGCGTGCCTACTTTCAACTGTTTTTATAGAAATCCAGTGACAAAACCCAAACATAAATCATTTTATCTGTCATTTGGGCAGTGAGGAGGGAAACATGAGACAAATAGGAAAGAGGGGAAAAGAACAGCTGAGAGCAGAGGTGTCAGCCTTGCCTTTGCTGTGTACCTTCCCCCTCCCTGCAGGCAGCGTGAATGTGCTTTTCTGAGAAGACAGTTACAAATCAGTCTGGCTGAGAATCCCCAGAATCCTTTATAAATGAGGGGCTAAACCACCCCTCACGTGGCCCTAATTATGCGTGTCTATGGTGGGGAGGGCAGAAAGCTCACAGCCCTGCGGACTCAGGTGGAAAGGAACGACTCCAAAAATGCAGATTTTATCCTTCACTGCTGACAGTGAAAACCTGCTCAGTGGGAATGCTGAGAATTATGCTGACCCTGAATGCACGTGCTTTGTTCTTGCTTTGTACTGATGTTATCCCTTGTGTTCTTTCATGAGGTGTACTTATGCTCATCTTTCATTTGATTGAAGGGAAGCTGTTGGAATGGCCTCCAAAGGGCAAAGTGAGGGTACAGAGCATCCACCTGAGCCTCCTGCAGCTTCTCTACAGAGTAACGGAACATTTCAATGGGGAGCCATACTTGCTGCCGTGAAAGATCAGCTCCCATCTCTGGATTCTGACACCTCCACAGTAAGCGCTGGAACCTGCCTTTCTTCTTCACTGTCTTTTAGAAAAATCTCTCAAAAGCAAGAGAAGGTCACCTTAGCCAGGCATTTCTGAGTATCCTTGATGGGCTGCTTGTTCTAACTGTTGTAACACTGTGCGTTAATCCACAGCCTTATCCCTAATTGTCAAAGAGTTAATTGCCATCTCCTCTTGCTGTATTCTTTGGAATCTGAAAATGGGACTGATTTTTCCAGATGACAAGTATTGCTGGGTTGGGAAGAGGAGGGTATTGGGTGTCTTATGGAATGAGCCCGCATTTCTACTTAGTTTGTCCAGTTAAAAATACAGTATGAAAGGAGCATACTGCTGATTTACAATTAAATTATAAGGTTTTATCCTTGAGAATATTATGCTATTTGTTCCAATAATGTATTTGTCAGACAGTAGGCCAGTTAATAGGTTTTTCTATGTATGAGGATCACAGGAAAGTCATACTCCTGAAGCCTTTGTGGTCCACTCAAAAAAAGCCTTTGGCAGATATTTCAATCTTGGATTCTTCTTTTTTCCCTGCCTGTAATTCTCTGCAAACCATGTTGCCTTTTTGTGCTTTGCTTCTACCTGCAAAGAAGCGTAACGCCACTAAGCTTTTAATATAAAGCATAAGATGGATAGATGGGATAGATGTTGTGCAGTGTTCTTCACCGTTACAGGTTTTTTACTTGCTGGGTCTTAGTGTCTGGGACAGGCTGCCTCTTGGCTGCTGAAGACCTCTGTTCACGGGACAGCAACAATCTGGTGGAAAGAATAAAAGTGCCTGCCCCAAGATGCTGGCTCTGGCATTGACTTTTCCAAGGTCATAATGTGTCTCAAGACTCAATTATTAGTGGGGTTTTGTCCAAAATATATATATTTTTTTAATTTTCAAATATGTATACACTTGAAAAAATATTTTTTAACACTTAAAGGATATATTTTATTCTAAATTAGTGTGGCCCTTAATGATACAAGTGAAGTCTTGTGAGCAGTGAAGGAGCCAGAAAGGCCTCCATAGGGTATTTATTACTTATTATTAATCGGTGGTCAGAAGCAGTTTGATCTAGTGGATAAAGTGTTGATGCAGTTTCCATGACTTGTTTTCTGCATCTGGCTCTATCACTGACGTGTTGGACATGTTATATTGCCTCCCTGCTTCTCAGTTCCCCTCTAACCTACATTCTCTTTCGGTTACTTAATACAACCATTGCATTTTAATACATGCCTATAAAGTATAGATTAAGGCCCAACCCTCAGAAGTTATTTTTTCGGCATTCTTTTTGTATAAGCATACAATAAGGTCAAGACAGAGAGATAGCTTTGTGCTTTGGTGCCAGATACCATTCTATAACTAAATAATGTTGAACATTTTTGTACTTATAAACATTCTTCAAATTCTCCATTTCTATTACATGTGGAAAAAATGTCCTGCTGAAGGAACTGAGGCAATCTCTTTGGCACTTAGATGCTACCCTTAATTTGCATTCAAAAGATCTGGCTGTGTAATCCTTCTCCTGCTTAATGTGAAGCAGTGGCCTGCTGAGCCTGCACTTTCTGTGCTGCACCTCTGTCCCAGCGCTTCCACTTGCGTGAAGATACATTTCTGCATCTGAGATCTGTAACCTCAACGGGCTGTGCTCCCGCATTTGAAAAGGGCACTGACAAATGTGTTTTATGCCCTGAAGTACTTTCATTACCCTGATATGCAATTTATTAAGAAGGAAGAAATTCTGTTGCAGTTTGCTTCGTGTTAGGAGAAATTAATTATACTAGACAGAGAGAATTCTCCAAAGTGTGAGTTACTGAAAATCGACATTTGCAAAACAAAGGGACAAGCAGGAAATCTGGGGCCCAACTGCTGAGGAGGTGTTTAATTTCACTTTGGTATCATAAGGATTCATCTCAAATACGTGTCTTAATTTTATAAGAAAGATTTTTCAAAGCTATTTAAACTCTCTCCAACCCAATATAGATACTGCTTTGCATTCTAAGTGGTGAACGTCAGGGTCCTGATTGCTATAATAAGCCTTCATTGCCATAATAAGCATCACCTGGGGCTCCCACCCACATACCCAGCAGCTCTATTTAACATCAGCTCTGGGTCCTCACTCTTTCTTTGAGCTATGTTGGAGGAGGACTAGTTTCTAGCTATGGCCTTGCATGATCTGGACTTCTACCTGTGAATGGACCTTTAGGGTTTGTCTCTGACTATCACCACAAGATTGTCTTATGATCTGGGTTCTTGACTTGACCTGGTCACTAGTTACCTCTCTAGGTACCACGGGGTTGGGCTTTGACTGGTGAGGCCCTTGTCTTTCCAGTTATTGGCTTCTCTTCCCTTAGGGAGCAGCCCTGCTTTTGCTGCTCTGTGCTGGTGAATGAGGTAGCACAAAGAATCACTCAGGAGTCAGAGAACTTGTCCACTTTTGTCATTACTTTGTTCTGTGGTAATTCAATGTTTATGTGGTTTTTTTACAGTTTTAGCTTTCTCAAATGCTAGGCCACTGTAGGACAGTCTAGATTGCTATCAGGCTGTCTAGTGAAGATGTGACTGCAGAGAAAGTTCTTGTCTCTGAGCTTCAGTCAAGTGATGACAACATAAGATTTGTCACTGTAAAACAAATATTTAGGTGACTGTTACAGTCTCCTGTTTAATTTAACTTTTCTTGTTTGTTTGCAGTCTGATTGTGAGAGTGATGGGGAGCTTTTCATCTTCCAGCGGAAACAGCCCAACCTAATTCCTGACCTGTCAGAAGAACTGATGGAGTTTTCCCTGGAAGACTCGAACCTGCAGGTTGTTGACTGTTGTGTGCAGGCTGTTCTACTGTAACCCCACTCTTCTGGTTGTCCCCAGTGTGGATGGATGCTGTTATTTGACTGAACTGTGTGATAGAAGAGTGTAGTCTTCAGTGTTTTTTCCCACAAGAGATTAGATCTTTCTCTTGATTTTAGACCCTTTTTGTCCCATCTTGCAGTTTTTATTATTGTCCTTTTACTGCTTTTTTCCCTGTGCACTAACGGTAGCACTGCAATGACTCCTAAATTTTTCAGGGTCTGAAATAATTTCAGCCACCATTTTGTGGTTCTAGAAAATGGAGAATTAGTTAGGGCACTGTAGTAAGGAGGATGAGTATGAAGTTTATCCTTTGAACAACTTTTCTGAGATAAAGTGATCACCTTGCTTCATCAGTGATGCCATCATAGGAAGCTGGAAGAGGAGCCAGGTGACCCTGCTGTTCCACTGTGGAAAGACTAATATTGTGCTGCTTTTCCCATGTTGTTTATCTTGGTGTAAGATAAGTCATATGATGAGCACATGCAAAGAAAAGTAATTTCAAGGATGTTTAGCACTTCCTGAAGTTACAGTTTCTGGAAAGTAAACAGTCTTACTGTTTTCCATGATGGATATGGTGTGTGCTGTTACCAGATGGTGGCTGAGTTGGAGCTGCTATCTGCCAATCACTTAGTTTTGGTTTACTTTTAGCTTCTAAATCTTAGGGAGATGTGACTTTCTGCATGTCTGTATTTTCTTTACCTGTAGCAAACCCAGAAAACAGAAGGATGCCCATGGGGGAGCTGGAATGGAGATGTGGAAAGTTCTGGCTTTCAGAAAAAAACAGATGGTGCCCAAGTCATTGTGAAAGAAGATGTACAAATGATGAAAGTTGAGACTTCCAGTTTTGCCAGCCATACTAGAGAAATTTCAAGCCAAAAGGGAGCTGTTATTGAAAAATCTCTTGCAGATTCCATAGATCACCTTGAAGAGGAAGAACTGGGCAAGAGACAGGCCAGGGAAGGAGGGAACTCTTGGCTTAATACAGCATTGTCTATGGAAGAGCTGGGCAGTCAAAAAGAGAGAAGAAAGCTGATAGAGACAAAGATACTCTCCAAAATAATTCTGGAGCCGTCACCAGGCCACCCAGAGCTAGATATTAAGCCTCCCTTGCATGGCGTTAGCAAGAATCTAGAAAGAATTGTGAAGGAGGAAACTTCCTCAGACAACCATGTTCAAGAACTGACCCATTTGTCGTTGCAGGTGAGTGGCCCACACAAAATTTTGGGGAGTGCTGCTTGTGGGGTAGAGGACACGGTGTATTGCTTGTGGAATCCTACTGAAATAAAGAACTGAAATGCCAAATTTTGCACATACCACAGTGTTCTTTGTTGCTGTCATTTTGGGTTTTGTTGGGTCACTTGCTATACAAGTGACCAACAAAATTGCTTGGGCTGACCAACAAAACCATGGGTCTGCAGTGTGGCTGATGGTCTTGTCAAGGAAAGCCAACCAAAACATCTGCCCCTAGAAAGACAGGGATCTCTTCTGTTCCCAGGCAGACTTTCAGTTAAAACAGTGAGTTTTCTGGCCTTCCAGCATCTTGTCTTTTCTGTAGCACTGTGAGCTGAGAGAAGGTGGCTAGAGTTGTTCCTGAAATCTTAGAATTTCTTCCCCCTCAGGCAGGTGTGTAGGTCTGTGGGATACCCAGCTTGTGTCTGCTTCACTGCTATGTGGAGAGATTGTTCTTTTCAGTGCTATAGGTGTAGATCTTTACTTCCTGTATTGATTTTTAAGGTCACTAGGACTTAATCAGTACATGAACGTGATATTTCTGTTGAAAAACTTCTATAGAGTCAGAGGGCAGATGTTTCCTTTTCCCTTTTATGTACACTCATAAAAATAAACTTTTGGTGATAGAGTGGGTCTAGCGTAGGCAAAGAATGCAGGTGTTTGTCTGGGGGGGTTGTTTTTGGTGGGTGTTTTTTTATTAAATTCTGCTGCATCATTTAATTGTGCCATTATTGGAGAGGATCTTTTTTCAAACAGTTCTAGGTTTAATTCCCATTTCACCTTATGTCAGTGGTTCTGTTAATTCAGGGGGCTTGATTTTCCTTTCAGAACCTGGTTGGTATCATTGACTTTAATGAACCAAACTGAATTCTCATCCTTTTGGGTGAGTCCTGAGAGCAGGCTCAGGGTATCCTCACTTTCATAAAGTGAGGACAAAGCTGTAAACTTTATGTTCATGGTATATATGTTTAGATTTGAAAGCAGCTTGTTACTTCCCAGCTCAAGTAAAGTCATTAAGATTAATATATGGTTTCTTCTCGATTCTAATCGTATTGGTTCATTTGAAAATGTTTTTTTTTCTCCTAAATTATATTTGCATCCCTTTCTATGTTAGAAATGAAATTGTACAAATCTTAATTTCTTTTTCTTCTGGACCCTGCATAGTAGCTTACAATAGTCCTGTTGATGGTAAGGTTTAGGAGAATAAAGCCTTAATACAGCAGGTTAAATGGTAGCTTGATTTTTATTTTTTTTAAATTATAATGGTTTTTATTATAATGATTTTTTAAGCACTGTTACTGAAAAAGGAGCTTGGTATGAACTGCATCATAATTAAAGCAAATGCATATGTTGGCTTTCCCTTCAGGCTGTTTGATAAAACAGCACCTGTATTGACCTGTGACATTGTCTTGTTGTCAGTCATTCTTCACTCTTCCAGACCAATACATCTCAGTGACATTGTTGAACTAGTATTAGCTTTGTGTTGGTGTGAGAGACCTCAGCTTGTGGCTCTCATCAGGCTTTTACCTTTCATCAGCTGGAGTAGGTAATATTAGAATAGATCTAATCATGGTTCAGGTATGTGTGAAGATTTATTGCTCAGGACAGAGTGAGAATCTTCTCTTAAATGGGAGGAGGAGATGACAGAGGATGTTACAAGGTAAAACTGCTTGTTTTGGAGGCTGCTGCTGCTTTTCTAAAGCCCTTGAATGGTTGTATGAAATGCATGTTGGTTATAGCTGTGACATAATTGTCATAATTGAAAGCCACCTTTTAAGAAAATAATCAAAAGTACTTCTAAGTCTGGTGATGATATTTCAGATGAATGTGGAATATTTTTAACTAGGACTTTCATTTCCAGTAATATTCAGAGGGGGGAAACAATCAGTGTTTTAAACACCTGTGAACTTTTGCCATTGCAGACTGATTCTCATACCTGAGTTAGCAGTGTGCAGTGTGAGCACACCCTCAGCCAGCGTCTGTGGGATAGGTGATCCTGTCTTCAGTGCGGGATAGGCAGCTGTGAGATCACAGCTGATGCTGCCTGTACCCAGAGGAATGGGAATTTGCTCTGGTTGGAAGTTGGAGGGGGAGGAAAGGTCTGCGGGCCTCATCTCAAAGAACTGTGAAGCCAAAAGTTATTCTTATATTAGTGGCGGTGAGAAGTTCTCAGCATTATTCGGGATCAGAATATGTATGCTCAGTTTTGTATTGGGCCATCTTTTAACCTGTTTTACTATCTCCAGTGATTCTCTGTACCCTGTATCAAAAGGGTTCATGGTTGAGAGAAAAAGCCTGAGCAGAGGTAGGTGAAGCAGCTGGATAGATGCACTGTCTAAAGAGTTAGAGTAAATGTATTCCTCTTACTACAGCACTTCCTTGTGAAACTGCTTTGAGCAAGGGAGCACTGTAGTGAGGGACATCACCATTTGGAGGTGGTGAAAGGGTGAGGAAAGGTACTTGGAGGGATGAACAGAGGGGACAAAAAATGTGTGGGTCTGAGGGATGAAGCGGAGCACTTGCTTTTGGAAAGACTCCACCCTGCGAAGGCATGGGAAGGACATGAATTGTGTTCCAGTTTATGGTGAGATGGATCAGGAGGCTATTTAGGATGGACTTATGTTTCCCCTTTCAAGAGCTATCATTTCAGTCCATTCTAGAAGCATCTTTTAGACACTTTGCAGTTTTAAGTGTGGAAGGAGAAGGTACTCCAGCTTTGTTATATTTGATTAAGCATTGGTTAACCCTTCACTGGTTTCTCTTAGTAATTATACTGCACTTGCTTATGCCAGATGTGCAGACCCTTGGCAATGTTGCAAGCTAAGCCATGTTCAAACAGTAAATATCCCTTTGTTAGTTGTGAGCTCACATTGAAGCAGCTGTGTCCAAAGTGACACACTGGTTCATCTACTGGCAAGTGACAGTGGCATAGAACTGGAGGTGAGGTGAACTTCAATGCTATTTATGTATTTTTATGTGGCAGAAAAATCTGATGGAGTTACCACAAAGAATGTGAGTCAAAGGAACTTTTCTTTTGTAGCAGTCTCTTGGGAGTGAATTTTCCATCACTTTTCTGCTGTTTTCTTTCAGAATATTGAGAAGTGGGATCTAGACAAGATTCTTGAAGAGCTGGAGCAGCAGAAAGAAAACACTTGTGCGGAAGTTTTGTCCTCAGCAGATCATGGTAACATTGCTGAATTAATACCAACTTTGCTGAAAGTGTATTTAAAAAAAGAAAACAACTCAGGTTCCCCTGTTTAAGTAATTCCCTGCAGCATCATCTTGATAGTGGGTTTTCTGATGCCTCTGTAAAACATTTTTAATTAGCTTCCCTCAAGATCTCATCTGCTTCCACAGCTTGAAACCAGTGCTTTGTGGCCTGTCATGGCTTAAGAGTAAGTCAGACAAAATGGATGAAGGTTTGAAGTCAGAGCCAGAGGATAAGAGTATCTTTATCCTTCCCCTTCTGTCAGGCTGTAGAGAAAGGAACAATGTGAAAATGGGGAAAGGGTATATTGGGTGATCCCATGGCAGAAGACCACAACTGGTGATTCTTTTTGTTGCTTTTCCATAGAGACCTTCAGGAGTAGGTCTGAAAATCAGCTGATGGAAAAGCTGGAAGAGCTGTGTGCCAGACACTCCAGGACAGTGCCTCCACGCTGCAGGCAGCCACCAGCCAAGCTCTCTTCCTTTCAAGAACATCAAGAGAATAAGAAGTAGGTCCTTTTCTGTCAGATACGCTAGGTAATCATGACTGCCAGTAGGGAAACTAACGGTGTTCTGTAGGTGCTTTTCTGTGCAGCCTCTGCAGAAAGCTGATATTGTAGTTGGAATATGCTGCAAGGATGTTGAAAGGAAGAATAATTATAGCTTGATTATTTGCGTACATTTGATGATAAACAGTCAGTATCCTGCCACCTTAGTATTTTCCATCAACCATCACCTTTGTCTGGACCTTACCAGACATTTGGGACAAACAGGAAAGGCAGGAAAACAAGGCTAAGCAAATTATCATGGCCACATTTTTTTGTCATGTAGGGTACCAGTTTCTCTTACTCGTACCTCAATTTAGCTAAAGCATATAGGGTGATTTTTTTATATAGGTGTCAGTGGAGGTTTCAGTGCACCTTGGCGGGTTCTGTGTGAAATAAATGGATTTCCTGGCTGTTCAGAGGTGGCAGCACAGAGGAAACAACAGTGAAATAAGCCTGTAGAGGGGAAGGTGAAAAGTCTCCTCATTGCCAGAGCAAGGAGAGCTATGGAGATGATTTGCACTTTATATGCTCTGAAGGATAAAATAAAATTGCCAAAGGAGGCAGAAAGGAAAAAGGGACCTGTTTTTACTGATTGACACTGGGCTCTTAAAACATGTAAGCTCTTTGGTAGCATAACTGCCTGCCTTTGTTCTACAGAATGATTTGACTTGTCAGTTTTTGAGAACTAAATATCCCTCCTTGGGCTGCCTGTGATTTGTATTCCTCGGGGGAAGCTGAATCTTTGAGTTCAGCTTTGAAAGGTGGTGGATGGTAGGCAGAAGCAGAGTTGGAATCTGTACAGTAGCCAAGCGCAAAGCTTCTCTCGCAATCCAATTTTGATCATAATCCACGCCCTGCAGGACTTCTTGTCTGGATAAGGTGGAGGATATGCTGAAACAGTGTTTTTTATACTTAGGGATGTTGCCTTGCTGTCTTCTTCACGGAGTTCTGGAAGGATGGACGTGATGAGATTCCAGTGCCTGCCAGAGCCTGGAACCGTGTACATAGATTTAAGAGATGCTAAACCACACAAGTCAGTAATGTCTCCTGATGAGGAAGAAAGGTAAATACTGGCTTTATTCTTAGTGAGACATGAGTAACAAAAAGTAGGAAACTGAAACCTTCTCTCTATATCTTGTACTTGTGAAATGTAACTTTAAAAGTGTTGTCTTCTTCCACACCTCAGTGACCTTAGTGGGAAGGCATAGCTCCTCTTGGAGCACAGATGTATTTTCAGGAGAGAATAACTTGTCTCAGGAAAAGCAAATGTGTGGGGATGCAGGCAGCACAGAAGGGACATGCAAATCATCCAGGGAAATAACATTTAGAAAGTTGCCATCTATAAAGGAGTGGGCAGTGAGTGACTGCAAAGCAATGCTTGAAGCTGAGTTGGGCTGCCATTCTGACAGCCCAACGAAATGGGCATCCTTGACTACGTTCCTGGCAAGCAACTGGAGGAGCTGATTTCTGTCTCTTGTGTTATAAGAGGGCCTTATGTAGTCAGTTATGGGAGGCCAAATTCTTCTCAATCTGCAAAAGATTCTGGCAAATCTATCTTCTAGAGCTAATTGTGTCCAAGGTAGCTGGTTCACTCCCTTCTCCGGATGCATATTTGCTGTAGCAAGGGGTTGAAGAAAACAGTCACCAGAAGAAATCTTGTAGTTAATAAGCAGCTAACACATTTTGATGTAGTTGCTTGAATATTTTTTTTCTAGAGTAATAGTACAAAGAACTATCAGTAACACCTGGAAGCGTCTCTCCCTTCTTCGTAATGGTTCTAAATTTGCATCCTAGAAATGATGAAAAGTCAACAGTCAGTTGGAACGGAGTTAACTAATATGCTCTAATTTGTTTCATAGTGCAAGCGACAGCTCCACTGAAGAAGAGGAGACAATTAAGGACCAAGCAGAAAGGAGAATGTAAGACTCTTTATGAGGATCCTAGCTCAAATGATATGATATTCATTTTTTCTGAAACTAAAATAATTGCCCTAAGAGCAATTAGAGTGAGCATTCATGTTCTGAAATAACTCCATTCCTGGTCTTCAGAAAAAAAAAAAAAAAAAGCCCAATAATGAAGGTGCTTCAGCCTGGCCCCAGGAGATCACTCTTTTATGTTGCATGGTAAAGGTACTGAAGCTAGAAGAAAATAGTTGTTGATCCTTGAGACAGCACCTTGCTCCTCTGCAGCTGCATGGAAGCAACTCAGAAGACAAAGAGTAGCCCTGGGTGGCTGGGAAACCTATCTCTTTCTCCAGACCTGTTGGAGTGACATGAGAACTGGTTTTTAAATGATTCACAACCAAACTTTGAATATGTTTTAGGGAGTTGACTCAGATAAACCTTTATTTTTAGAAATAATAAAATAGGCTAGAACGGATGTTGATTTAAAGAGAATATTGAATACATTGTGTGGGCAGGGATGCTCTCAATTCTCCTTAATTGGGTGGAGAGGAACGGAGGAAAGGGGAGAGAGTGTGATGGGTGGAATCCTAAACTGTAAATTCTTCAATAGGCACAGATGCCAGCCTTTTCCTGTTGCTAAACTCAGGGCTTGATTCATACCCATAGGTAGTTAGACATTTATTTAATACGAAGCAGATATGTCAAGCTTTAAACATCTTCCTGTGTTTATGCTCTGGATTACATTTAGAAGCCTGATGCGTGCAAGTTCACATTACAGCAGTGCAGAGGACAAGCAGGACATTTGTATTGTGGTGCCAACCAATTACTCTTAGTCTTTTTTTTTAATAGTTTGAAAAAATAAATGATTCGGCAAGGAACAGAGCCTAAACACTCAATATAATTTAGAATATCTAATACAAAGCCAGCATAAAGCAGGGACAAGATGATGCCTGGGAAGCTCTCACTGGCACCGATGCAAATGCAGAAGTCACATCAGTGTAAATCTGGAGTGATGGGGAATAGAGCTTAGCTGATTGGATTTTGATTCATTTTAATATTGCTAAAGAACATACACAAATGAAATGCCTGGCAAACATTATTCGGTTGTGTTTCTAAATAAAAAAGCCTTATGGTCTCAGCAGGGCAAGATTCTGATCTCATTCCTGAGGGGTAAATGCCAGTTTCAATCTTATCTGGATATAATTATTTTCAGTGGTGCCCAGTGACAGGACAAGAGGAAATGGGCACAAACTTGAACA
>JAOXJM010000071.1:16796514-16811852 GCA_026413425.1 Tringa solitaria
GGTGGTGGAGTCTCTGTCTCTGGAGACATTCAAACCCCACCTGGACACATTCCTGGGCAACCTGCTCTGGGTGACCCTGCTTTGGTAGGTGGTTGGACTGGCTGATCTCCAGAGGTCCCTTCCAACCCCTTACATTCTGTGATTCCGTAAGATGCCATAAGGTATATACAGAAAGGATGGTGTGACAGAGTCAGTGCTGTGGACTGACATCAGGAGTGCTGCAGGACAAGCAGAAGGGAGAAGGTTGGGACAGAGAGCATACTTCTCAGGAGTATTCTTCTTCGGGAGAAAAGGTTTGATGCCGTGGAGTTGGTTTTTTTCACTGCAGATAGCAGAATAAACGTGTGTTGAATTTTGGGGCAAAAATACTTTCTGCCTGTTTGCTCCTGAGTGATCTCAGTCTCTGCTCGCCTATTCCTCTTGCCAGAGGAGTTATCCATATCCTTGATAGTGCAGATGAGCTGTTAACGCCGGTGAAGCGGTTGAGAATTCCCTTAATGCGGGCTACTGCAGAAGTGGCAGAGAACAGTGTAACTCACTACATCACATCTCTGTGTTGAGAGATGGATGGGATGAAGAGGGATTTTTGTAGAACACTGCTGATGTGTCCTGAGCCAGAAATGTAACTGTTCCTTGCTAACATTAACTGTCTTCCAGTGGTTTGGTGGCTGTAAAACTCCTTTAAATTGCCCTTGGGGTTGCCCAAGCTCAGCTAACAGCAACATGAAAAGGTACAAGAGTGAATTTTGGTGTCCCTGGTTCCTGTGCTGGGCAGAGCTCAGCTCCTTGCTGTGCGTCAGACCTGAACTGTGCTCCTACCTTCAGTAATTCCTGGTGGGAGCTGACGTTCCTCTGTGACTCTTGCCCTCTTTGCGCTCCAGCAGAGACGCTGTCTCTGCTGCCAGAGGCAGAAAAATGGCTTCTTCTGAATCCGTAGAGGTTATGCCCAAGACTAACTGTCCAGAACAAGATAACTTTCAGCAAAGATATTTTCTTTATTACCTTTTTTTTTTTCAAATTAGACTCACATGATACGTAATGCCCTAACTGAATGGGAAAACTATGGGGTTTATAGCAAATAATGCTTCCATTATGCAGCTCTTTGAATTCCTGCAATCTTCCTTTGGCAGCGCTGTCTGCTTTGGAGGATCATAACTCCTCCACTTTAGCAATCTGAAGCTCAGTTCAGATCAGAAAATTTCAATAACATCTTGCCACTGTCATATTTTTCAGATCCATAACCTCAGCATGTTTGATACTCAAAAAGCCATCGGTGCTACAGAGAGTGGGTCTGGTACAGAAATGCATTAACAGAACGACCATTAACATCAGTCGTACTCTCCTTTTTGCTATTAAATGTTACCTTCCTAATTGCAGTATGTTCTGCCAGTTGCATGCAGGAAATGCAGATACTTTCCTCATTCTTATCCATCGCTCCCATTTTGCAATGATGAAGCAGTTCTTTGAACGGCTTCAGGGTTTATTCCACCATTTAATGTGGAATTTCAAATAATCTAACAGATGGCATTGTCATCATTTTTCCTTCCCCACAGAATGAAAATGAACAAACACTTGACATTTCCAATATGTCTTCATCTAATGCAAGAATTTTTAGATGCCATGAAGGAGTGCTATCTGCTTTGCCTTTAGATGGACAGGATTGTTAAACGTGTCCAAACCATCTCCTTTCCTACATTAGCAACACGGCTGGCCTGGAAAATAGATGTATAACCACATAATCAACATGCTTGTGTTTTGTACCGTGAGCTTTGCCTGTAATGAAGCCTGAACATGCAAGGCTACAGCTATTTCAGCACAAGAGTGGAGCATTTTCATTAGAGAAATTAGCTGGAGCTGCTAAAGTACCTAGAAATCAGCTCACATTTACAAACCTACAGCAGATGCATCGCTTGGCAAAAGATTTCTGCGGTTGGTAATTTGCTGTTCATCAGGGATTGCCTCTGAAATCTGTGATCCAAGCAAGGGTGCAGATGACACAGAAGGATAAATTTAGACATGGCTGAAAACAATTATTTTGATTAAGCCTCCAGCCAATGAGAGTCAGAGTCTTCCTCTTCCTCCCCTTCCCCCTCACTCACCCCCTCCAGTGAAGGAGGAGGAGACTGGGTGAGTATAACTTATCTTAATTTTACATGCAGAGGATGTTTTGATATAGCTCTTGCTGTCGTAGAGTCTGTTCAACATAGTTGAGAGTGGTTTTTTTTTAATGACTATGACACCTTGCTTCAGGTTTAGTGTTGTTTGTTAGTATTGAAAAAGGTACTAGAAGGAAAATACTGGTTTTTTTTGTTTACCTGCAAGAGAGAGACTATATCATTAAAATAAATTGGTTTCTCCCTGACCTATCTTCCCACCAGGAGGAACCCTCAGACTGAGCGAGCTGGTTCTGTTGGGAGATACTACTTTTTTGGGTCTAGTAGTAAAATGAACTTAGAGATTTTGATGAGATCTCAGGCAGAACTTCTTTGGTGTGAGGGTGGTGAGAGCCTGGCTCAGGTTGTCCCGAGAAGCTGTGGCTGCCCCATCCCTGGAGGGGTTCAAGGGCAGGTTGGAGGGGGCTTGGAGCAACCTGGTGTGCTGGGAGGTGTCCCTGTTGGCACTGGGTGGGCTTTAAGGTCCCTTCCAACCCAAACTATTCTATGATTCTAACTTTACAAATGTATAGTGTAGTGAGGTTCCCAACCAGCAGTTGAAAGCAATCAGCCCTGTACTTAACTGGAAACCAGCAACAAATTGTTCACCTGGCCCTCTTGGCTCCTGAGCTGCTACTCCATCGTTCCAGCCTCTAACCATTCTGATAATTTTTCCCAGTTTTAGGGCAGCAGCAGTTTGTCCAATCTAGTGTGCAGGCATTGTAAAAGCAATGTAACTAGTCTTTTTAATAAAAAAAGTGTAATCACCAGCATCATTTAACCAATTAGAGCTATTTTATTAGAAGCAAAGTGCCATTAATCTTGGCTGACACACTTGTATCTACTAAGCTTTGGTTTGCTGTGATCATAAATAGCCCTGCGGTTTGATTG
Organism: Tringa solitaria; assembly: GCA_026413425.1. NCBI lineage: Eukaryota > Metazoa > Chordata > Aves > Charadriiformes > Scolopacidae > Tringa > Tringa solitaria. The sequence continues at coordinate 16,799,559 of JAOXJM010000071.1, forward strand.
TTGTAGGGTTTTTTGTTTGGTTTTTTTTTTTAAAAGAGATAAAATGCCTTTTTTCTAACTGATTGTCTTTCTGGATGCCTTCACATTACAGATTTAATTTTTTTATGAACGGTAGTTTCATTTGGGGTTGTGTCCCTGTGTGTGTAATGCCAACACCGCAGTAGCTGGAAGCTAGAAGATACGGGTGCCCTTAAGTTGTCTTGCAATTCCTTTTTTCCTCATTTCTTTTTCGGTGGGGATTTTGGGGGGGAGGTTATTTCTTGGCTGCTTAGCGTGGTTAGTGCTTCTGCTTGCACTGTTGTTGTGTTACAGAGGAGAAAGATGGCCAGAACTGGGGGTGGTTGGAAAATGGAGCTGAAAGTTTACAGTGTTGCAACTTACAACCTATAATTGCAAAATAAAATAGCAAGCACTTCAGAAATAGGGAATTTTATCTTATTTACTCTATGGTAATTGTTGGCACTTGACTACAATCAGCTGCAAGCCTTTCTGTGATTGACAGCACAATTCTAGCCAGAGCAAACAAAAATAGCCCAGCACTTGAGTAATTTTAGGCTTTTTATAATCTAATACCATCACAAATAAAAGCCAGTGTAACATGTAGGCAAATTGAACTCTCTCCATAGGTACACTGGGGTAAATTGGGCAATGCTGTGGGAAGGCATACTAAGAAAGCACTGAATATATCTTACTTTAGCAATTCTTGCCCAGAAGTAAATAGGATTAGCTCCTTTTTTTTTTTTTTTTGTTTTGTTTTTGTTTTTTTTTTTGTTCATTAGCCTTAATAGTTCTGAAATTAGTTAAGTTCTGCTATGCCTACAGTCCTGTTGGGGTAAGGAGGCTGCCAGAGGAAGGAGAGGGAAGGACCAGCATTGATCAAAAGCTCACTCATTCTCAGAGTGAGAAATAAATAAAATCCTTAGCTGATCTTTGTCAGAAAACACATCAAGCCCTCCCCAGCTGCTGGGCCAAACAAATTGGAAATAGCTGGAAATATCCTGCTGGAGCATTACTAGATACTGGTTTAATCTTTAGCTTTTGAGTTACCTCCTATGATTGATCCCCACAGCCTTGTTGAGAGAGGAAGAAAGAATTATTTCTCCAATATAGGATACAGAAGAAGGTCACCTTTTCCTGAAAGTCTCCAAGTTATTTTTAAGGCCTCTTCCTCGGAGAATTACAGTTGTTGGGTCAAAGCCCTGGTGAATTTTTTTAGCTCCCCGGGACTACGGTAACATTAGTTATCAGATCTGTGGCATCAGAAACTTTTGCCTGACTATTTTTCCTTTATTACTAACTGCAGTTTTTATTTGATACTTGTAGGCAGTGCTGTGCCTGTGGCAGATATTTTGGCAGCAAAGCACTGGATGAGGCAATAGATCTCCTTGTGGCTTTTTAGTAGTATATTTTTTTGAAAACCCTTTTAAGGAACTATCTGCTTTGAGGACAGACACAACAGTCAGGCTACATTAACTTGTCAAGTGGATTAGTCATTAAACACCTTTGTGGACGTTTTAATTCAGAATTAAAGTGGCTTTAATTGGATTTAGCTTACTTTGCTTCCAAAGTAAATTCAGGTAAATCAAATTAAGGTTAATTCAGTGTAAATAGCGTGGGCAGACATCCTCGTTATGGGCTATGTGGAACAGCTGAGCCCATCACTGCTCCTCGACACCCTCCTGCTCCCTGTGTGTTTCTGTGGTGTTCCACAGCCCAGCTCACAGAAAGGGTTGCTTCCTAGTCTTGTATTACCTGGGGGTTATTTCAGATTAATTCTGCTCGCCTTAATAAGCAGTTTAGTCTGTTGGCTGGTGACAGGAACTGCAGTCATGTTGTACTTTGCTGACTCTGCAGTGGGTAGTTGATGCTCTAACAAAGTAGCTTGGAAACTGATGAATGTATGGCCACACCTGTAGAATACATGCCCTTGGGGTGTGCTGAGGGTCCTTATTAAAGGATAATAACTCTTGAGGAGCAATACTCTTATGTATACCAGAGAATCTTTGCAATTTTAGGGACTAGCTTCCGAATTTACAGAAGAAATATCAGGGGCAGCAAACTGAATACAGATAGGAACAGCAAACCAGCCAATAATTGCAGCTGCAGCCACATCTTTGGAAGAACAAAAGAGATCCCATGAGTTATAACCTCATGGCTCAAGCTTGAGGTTTTTTCTTAAAGAACAAGTCACTTAAAGGAGAGGGAATTTGCTTCCTAAATAACCAAGTGTCAATACTAAAGTAAAGGAAGAAGATGAGTTTGCTTAAATGTAACATCATCTCTGAAATGAGGTATGTTAGATGAAGCAGAAAATAATTAAAGTTGTCTTGAAGGCATTTCACTGATTTAAAAACAAAACAAAACCCCAAACCACTGAATCTTAAAGAATACAGAATAAATTGGATCGTCCTGTTTCCAGCTGTGACCATGTAATCTTCCATTCACCAAGCAGTATTTGACTAAGTAAAGACCCAGGTGACAGCTCTAACTAAAACTGCAGTGCTCAAGAAGGTGTCACTGATGTAATGACCTGGCTTTTATGGCTTGTGCTTCCTCTTTGATAAATGCTTGCTAGATATTAATTGCCCCTCCTGTGATGGCAATGAATGTAATTCATTCATGATGATGAATTCACTTCCAGTAATCCAAATTGCTTCCATTTTTATACTTTTTTTTTTTTTTTTAACAGGAAGCTTCTTATTTGCCAGATATTGACACATTGCCTGGACCAGAAAGTATGAAAAATGAGGTGCTACTTATGAGCATTTGGCTGTCGAGTTGTGGCCAAGTAGCTCCGGTTCAGCGCTGGGGGCAGGAACCTGACCTGGAGCTGAGAGCAGCCAACATCTACCAGGCCCTGGTGACCTGGCTTCTCTCCCTGGTGAGTACGTGCAGCCACAGTGCACCAAAGAAGTTCTGTGTGATTTTGCCCTCCATTGAATATATAATAATTCTTAAAATTTCCTCATTCCAACAGCTACAAAACGGTGGCTGAACAAAGGGGAAAATATGTTCTGTCTCACCTTGAAGTCAATAAAGAAAAGTCTTGAAGTCAGTGGGAGCTGGATTGTGCTTGTAGTTTATGAAGAACAGGGCACAGAAAGTAAAAAATTGTTGAGCCAGACTCGCAGTAGTCCAAAGGGACTACTGGAAGTTGAGGGCTTTCTTTTTTTGTCCTTGGCAAAGGGAGTGAACTGACACAGGTGGTGGTCGATTTCATCTTAATTGTCCTTTGGATCACATATTTTTTTCCTCTAAAGAAGCCACTCTTCCCATTCATCCCATATTAGCCTTTTCCCTAGGGGAAGCAGATGATGTGTATTTTCCCTCCCCACCCTGCATGTTGGCCTCATTCTTTTCCCCTTTTCCAAAGACATTGACCTACTGGTCCCAATCCATGCATTCCGGGTAGACTTCACCCTGAGCGGACAGCCTGCATGAGGCTTTTAAATCACTTAAACTCCACTTAAACAGTATTAATTGTTAAAGATGGTCACAATTCCATTAAAACATTGCTACATTCTTTAATGTTAGTTCGGTGCTAATGAAAATTGCTGCTTGAACAGCCTCAGAGTCTGAATCTTCCATTGAGAAACTTGTTAGCTCCTGACCAGCTGCAGCGTGAGCTTTTTTCTCCGTGTATTATTCCTATGTAAAAAAAAAAAAAAAAAAAAAAAAAAAAACGGGCTCTGACTTGTAGCAGCTCTCTCCAAGCCTGAAAGGGTATCTCAGCTTCCAGGGCTCGGTGTCACTCTGCTGAGACTGTAGGGTCAAATGTTTTGAGGGACTCTGTGCCCAAGAGAAACTGGGGTAAAATCCAGTACCTCACGCAGGTTCTCAAACAGCTGTTGGATAGCAATGTCAGCATTTCTTTAATTAAAAAAGTGGAAATGTTGAGGCATTTTTAAACAAATTTTCATCAGGCCATAATCTGTGTAACTCCGCTGATTTCCTGGCTTCCTGGCTCGTGTAAATGAGCATATCTTTATTGATTTCATTAGAGAGATGCTAATTTTTACCAGTTGAGAACAGTGTACTTCAGATACAAGCGTTCCCCAGTGGTGGAGCTGCTACAGAATTTCCCATGTGAAACCCACGTTCAGAGCAGTGGAGGACTTGGCAGTGCTGTTTTGAGGGACACAGCTGACCCAGCAACAGTTCAAAAATCCACTCAGGCCCTGTGTTGAGAACATATTTCTAAAGGTGTTTGTCTTGCTCTGAATAGTTTTGGTTTATACGCGCAATAAATAGCGGAGCTGTTAATCCATCTAGAGATAGTGGCGATGGTATAAACCATGAGAACAAGACTTAGTGGTTTCTGTATTCACCAGACTCCTGGGAAGGAATTACAGCCCTGTAACTCAAACTCACCTCTCTCTTCATCCCGCATGTGATCTGGTTGGGGCATCTCTGCCTCACGTGGCTGCTATTCCTTTCTCACGGCTTTGCTGGTTGCCTGTGTCTCACTTTCCCATAGCCTTCTGCCCTCTTTCACCTGCTGCCTGGGTTTCAGGATGCTTTGCAGCACTACAGGGCCTTCCCAGTTTGTTCCAGGTATCTTCCCTGTCTCTTTTCTACCCTGTAATAAAGTTCCTTGTGTATTCTGTATGATAAAGTACATCACGTTTCAGCCTGACTTTGAGCATCCTTATGAGCCAATGAGTTCCTATTGGAGCCCTGTCTCTGGAACTAGATGATATTTATGATCAAAGATGTCCAGTGTTCATCTTGGTGTTGGCAGAAGTTGCTTTTTACCTTTCATATTTTGGATCAGATATATATATATTGGAAAATAGAACGTTTGCCTCCCACACACACATGTGCACACAAAAAAAATTTATCACAAAGAAATCAGCTCAGTCTAACTAAGAGGTGTATTCGCTGCATAAGGATTGATGGGATTTTGGCTATTAGCAATCGAGAATAGGGAAGACAAAGGCTTATTAAGGAAGCCTGCACTAGCTCCTCAGAATGGCATAATCACTTAGCATTGATTTTTGAACTGAGATTGGATTGATCTCATTATCATTAATAAAGGCAGCGCCCGGTGGTGCTGTGACAGGAACATGCAGTGCAGCGCTGACAGGGACTCTCTTCTCCTTTCTTGCTTGACTGGGGAACTAATGCACGTTCTTGCTTTCACATAGTCAAACTGGTGGAAATCAGAGCTTGCAAGTCCTCATTGAGAAAATAAATCCTATGCTTTATCAAAACCTGCACGTTATTCCTATTTAATTTGGTCTTTATTGATTTTTCTACTGGCTAAACCACAGCTAATCCACTAATCAAGCGAGAGTGCTCCCTGGATTATTTTACATTACGGGGCTCTACTCAAAAGCAACAGAGTAAGATAAAGGGTTATTTTCAGTCTCTAAATACGGCCAGCTGAGAGTGAAATGATGTTCAAACTTCTTTTCAGGTGCCTCCTGTGACAGTGAAAGCTGGACCTGAAGCTCCCTTTCGGGTGGTGGGGCTGCAGCAGGCCTGGCGAGAGGATGGCTTGGCCCTCTATGCTTGCCTGATGCCAGCAGATGAGTCTTTGGCCCAGAACAGCACCGAGATCCAGAAGATAAATGTGAGTAGCAGCATTTCCACTTGCTGGTTGTGCACAACTGCCATGGGCAGTTTTTACAAAGGAAAACCCACTGGTTTTTGCAGAGGACCGTTGGATGTGCCAATTCAAGCTCAAACCTCAGTGAGCCAGGGTAGAGCAGCGTCAGTGCTGCTCTAAATTAGAATGGGGGAGCATCCCGGTGCTGTGGGAACTGAAAGATTGCTTACAGCTAATTGCCAGCTCAAGCAATCCTTGGTTATGCTGAATTTAGATTATGTGCAGATAAGAAACCAGCTCTCTGTGGCGTAGCCTTTTGTCTCTGCTGCTCATTAGCTGTTAATGTATATTTTTGGTGGCTGTAACCCCATGGTGCAGAAATGTGACTGAATTCAGAGGGGGAATTATGGGTTTATGGGTTATTGGCAGGTATTAGGGATTTTGCTTTTCTACTTTAACCGTGTGATGAGTGTGGCCAACAAGAGGGAAGATTGTCTTCCTGTTTGGCTCCCTGGAGAAGGGACCTGAGATTTCGTTCCCTCAACTCTGGTAGACTACAGAGGCTGTGCTGTGCAATAAAGCACCGAGCTGAAAGGTCTAGCACGCGAGCTGAAAATCTCTCACGTGTAGGTGGCACAGCATAATGTAGGGCATGATAAGAACATGTGTCCTGAAAACAGCAGAGCTATGAAATAGCAGCTCAGGGCCCTGGTTTGGCTCTGTTGTTTCACAGAGCTAATAGGATACAGATTGGTGTCTCAGCATCTTCTGTTTTCGTTTTTGAAGGCAATTTGCTAGGTGTTCTTGCTACTCTGCTATAAATCCCTATCCTGCCCATGCGATGTAGCTGACTCTTGCTGGAAAATGGGCCCGGATCTGTGTGGGGAGCAGCAATCCTCATGTACCCAAGATTTCCTGTGGGTCACCTGCTTGAATAACTGTCCTGTTACCAAATAACCTGTGAAATGCTGGTCCTGTGCTCTGTTGAGGCTGGTGAGTTTCTCTCAGGTGGCTCAAAGCAACACTTGAGGCTTTAACGGGCTGATGGTGGATCTTCTGCTCTGTTTTTGCCTGCCTTACCTCTGGTAATGTTTACAGGAATGGGATGATATATGTACTCATTATCAACATTTCCTCTATGCAGAAAAGACCCCATAGGACCCAATAGCAGATGATCTTAGGGGGAAACCAGGTATGAGTCACACCTGCTGGACACATCATATGAAGTTTAAATGGTAGAGGAAGTGTAAACATGTTTTAAAAACATGCTTCCCCTGCCCAGCTGCAGTGAGCATCCTTCTCTTGCAGCTGCCTGCCTGTGAGCAGCGAAGATTAAATTTCCTGTGATGTATCATAAAGCCTGGAGTATGACAGCTGGGGCTCCGGTGCTCCTGCAAGCAAATGATTGATGCTGCCAACAAATGTCGTGATTAAAACACCGCCAAAAGAACCCAACCCCGAAACAATAAGTAAACCTTTCCCTTAGTGTTTGAGCACCTGCTGGCAGAAGCAGGAGGGCTAATGAGACCAAGCAGTCTGATCGACTGGGCAAGGGATTCATGTTGATTACTGTCCTAAGAACTGAATTCAAGATGTTTGCTCTATGGAGCAAAAGAAATGGAGGAACTGAGACTGACCTGCCTCCTGTCCACCTTGCCTTGTTGCTCTCTGATGATTTTGATTTAATGAGTCAAAGCATCAAAATTATTGAGTGCTGACTATGCTCAAAATCTGTATCCACTGTTATGTCATTGAATGAACTTTTGAAGGTGTGGGCTCAGGCTGCTCTGAACGTTTGGTTAGAGCTGGGAAGCGTTGTGTCACAGGTTGATGGAACGAGCCAGAGTTTCCAGTCTGCATATAAATTGTAAATACTATTCTCCTGCCCCATTCATCATTGCTGACACTGCTGTTGAGGTCAGCAGAGAACATACAAGGTGTTTGGATGCTGCTCCTCAAAACAAGACTCTGTGTAACTGAGGTTTCCCGTCATTAGAGGCTCTACCATATGTCTTTGTGGGAACAATGACTTTTGTCAATTTTGCTTTCCCGAGGCATTTGTAAAGCTGCTGCTTACCCCAACAGAGATCTGAGCTGATAGGCACAAAAGAAGTCTTTCAGAAATGTCAGCTGCAGCAGACACAAGGAAAACAACAGCAAACAGTCCTGTGTCCCCGTTCCTCCCTGTTTTTTGCAGAGAAATATGGTAGATTTTACTCTTCACACTTAAGTCTTTAATCTCTCACTGTACAGGTTTTTAATGGTTGAATCTGATAACTAAATTCTGATGTGGCACTTGCTGCTTTGTGTTTGAGTTGTCTCCTATAGAGAACCACTTATCAGGGCTCACCTTCAATATTTGCCTGGGTTCTCAGGCATTTTTGTTGCATCTATTTGCTATGAGGGTGTAGAGAGATCTTAGTTACTTTTGGTTTAGTTTGTTTTGTTGGGTTTTTTTCCCCTACTTGTTATTAACTGGAGCTGAGCTATATTCCAGACCTCTGAGCCATCTACTTTTTATTTACTGGCTACTTCACTGTCATCTGTGTGTCTTTGATTGTTTGTCACCTTTTATTTTGCCATCACAAGGTCTCGTGGTTGTGAATACAAATATAATAGTGGTTTCTCAAGGCAAAAGCTGCTGTTCTTTTCTTGCTGATCTTTAAAGCAGATCAACAAGCCTTTTGGCTTATTCAACTAGGATGGCATCTATTCCTCTATCAAGTGGTTCTGCTGTGTTTCCTCCCATTTTTGACAGATTTTGGGGCTTTAGTTTCTTTTTTTAAAATCTCTGTCCTCCTCCAAACAACTGATAGAAGGGAGGCGAGCTTGAACATCCCTGCATGGTTTTGCTTTCTTGACGTGCTGTCAGAACAAATGCTTATAACGCTCACCTCTTGTAATTCCTGCGTGCTGAGAGACAGGCTGCCGTTCCAAGCGTGTCTGATGGGAATTAGATTTGTACAGAGTTTGCTTTCGAAGAATCTCCTAAGCATTCCCAATCAGGCACCCGAGCACTCCGCAGAGCCACATAGTTCTTGTCTGTACCCTTCCAGCACTTCATAACAATTCTGTGGTGGCTCAGGAGAGCTCACACTCTCCATTATTAGATTTGGGGCTTTTTTTGCAGACCTTTCCTGCCTGAGGGCTAATTTCTAGGTGCAATAATAGCTGCTGTAGAGAAGATGCTTTGCATAATTGGTGGTTCTGTTTATTTCTAATTGGGTCTTATTGAGGCCACCAGTTTTGTTCTCCAAAAGTCCTGCTAATTAAGAACCAACCTTGAAGAACGAAGGGAGTTAGAGGAGAGGATAAATGATGGAAAACTGTAATTTAGCAGTTCAGTATTCAAAATTAGTGTATCAATATTAATATTAGTATCAATCTTTTTTAAAAATCTTGAAATTAATAGATCCTTTCATTTATATCCCTATGAAACCCTTTGCAAATTCACGTTTCATTCTATTGGGCTGTTTTATGATCCTGTTTTCTCCCTCTGTAAGTGTGGTGTGTAATATTTCTGGGCTGATGGATGTCAGGAGCCAGTTATTTTATACCAGTGTCTTGCAACCAGCCAAAGATTGCTATGAACTGGCCAGTCATCATCTGTGGAGGAGTTTTATAGCTGAGCAGTCTGTGCCGAGAAGAGCAATGCTGCTCGTTTCTTCAGTGCTTTCAGCAAGGGGCACTTTGAGTTGAGCCTATGTAGGGGCACGTCCCCAAGTCATGGAGGGAGCCCTTCCACACAGCTGATGGGCATAACTGACTGTTGAAGCATCTGCTCTCCTGTCCCATGTCCTCGGTCAGGAACCCTGACAGTATCAGGACCTTCAATTCTATCTTCGATCCTGGGAGTAGAGACTCTGTGGGGTAATACCAGAAATGTGGAAGGAGCGTGTTTTCTGTGAGTTAGTGGACGAGTTTCAGGCTCTGGTTGTGGGAATGTAGGGTGTGATGGTTTGGGAAGCTGAGGAGTGCTACGTTAGGGCTTTGGTTTGGAGAATCTGGAGTGTAGCTGTAGGGCAGATGCGTGAAGCAGCTGGGATGGGTGCAGATGGCAAAAGACTTGCTACAAGTGCATGGTACGGAACAGAAAGCCCCTGAGGCCACCATCAATGATTTTTAACCATTGACTCTTTGCAGGCTAAAGGAGACCTACAAGGAACATCCACTTTTTACCAGAAGATTTTGGCATTTCTAGCCCATACACGGCTTCCGGATGTTCTCTGGTGGAGGGCAGAGCTGGCCAGTCGCTTCCAAAACCAGCTGTGTCCACTTCTTCCTGAAATTCCCTCTGTCCTGCTCAGTTACATCGCCGCTGTTAATCCTGATCCTCAGGTACTGTACAGAAATGCTTGGACTTGTCTATATATTTTTTTTCTCATTAGGTCTGTTGTTGCTCTTCCAGTGTTAGCAAGTATTCTCATTTGCTTTAGCGAAGGATTTAAACAGAGTTTAAAAAGAAATGATTCTAAGCTGTGTAGATTTCCACTGAAGTGTGTGAGATGACAAGGACATCACACCTCTTAAAATCAAGTGCTTCAGATCGCTTTCCAGCCTAAAGACATCTGCAAGAGCATTCACCTCATGCCGCCTAGAAGTAGAATGGTAATTAACTTTTCCACTTCTGGAATGTGGAAAAGGAGGGCTCCATAACAAAGATTCAAGTGAATGAAATATTACAAGAATTCATTATACTTGCTGGGGGAGTTTATTCCTTGAGGGCATCCAACGTTGCTTTTAGTCCTTTAACAGCCTGTCCTACCTTGGTGTAAATATTTAGATCGGGTTTTCAAAGAAGCACCGAATATGACCTGATTTCTATACCTTTTGAGTGAATGTTCTTATTTTTTTGTATGACATCACCAGCCTTTGCACAATCACAGTCCTTCACAAATATTTCTAAATCAACCAAAACCTTGAGAAATGATTCCAGGTATCGGTGAAGACTGAAATTCTGGTTCACCATGAAGTTTAGTTCTGAAAATAACGTAGCAGGAGAACTTTCCTGCAATTTCTACCAGATTTGGGGATTACTCTTGCTCTGTGAGAATCAATGCCATGAAAGCTCAGGGGCTTAGCAGTGCACTTAGCAATTTGCCTAAAGGTTTATCCCACTTCTGTGGAGGAAAAGGAGGCTTAATGCTGTTGATTTGCAGTCACTGGAGCTTTCCAGTAGAAGCAAGTGCTATAAAGCAGTCTGACGTACTTGTAAAAGATAAATCTGCTGTACACTTTTAAGGCATAAAATAAGGCATCATTTAAAACAGTCAGGGCTTTTATGCAAATCCCTTATTAGGGGAATTATAAATCATTAGAAACCGAGCAGTAAGATAGCAGGCGCTTTCTGGGGGTGGATCTTTGCCTTGATGCCATAGAAAAGCCATAGTCGATTTAAAGACCGCATTCTCTTCCCAAGTTCAAATGCTCTGTGCCACCCGTGTTCCCAGGCCTGAATTACACTGAGACCACTGTGGATCATGGCTTTTTGATAGATGTATCTTGCAGCTATAAAGAAAGGCTGATCTCTCAAAGCAAGGCTCAATGAACCAGGCTCTCAGCAGGCAGCAGCTAACCCTGTTGTCTGCCCTGAAGCTTTACAAAGTGATACCAACTGAGAAAGTTCCCAAGTGTCATTAAAATACAACCACAAAGCCCTGCATAGAAAATTCAATATCATATTCTTTTAACTTCATTGGCTTGAAGATTTTGTACAAGGCCAGTGATCCATGCTTTGCTTTTATATGTTTATATTTATTTTGAGGTGGTGTATACAGGACTAAGTAAACCAAAGAACCTGCTACTACATGTTGGAAAATCACGCAGCAAATACCTATTTTTGTTCCAGGTAGTTTACAGTCTGGGCAAAAATCCTGACGGGTTGATGAAACGAATGGGTAGGAGTGGAGGGAGAGGGAACATCGGGTAAAATTGCTGTCTGCTTGTGTGCTGACTAGCTCTGTGTATGATTTTATGAGCAATTGTTAGCACTAATTGTAATAACCTTTAAGCACATTGTTTGTTAGTGTATGAGCCAGTGTCATGTTTGTAGTCAATTGTTCTAGTGTTTTTTCAGTCTGTTCTGGCCCCCAAACAGATTGTTTTTCTCTTGCTGTTTTTCTTTGAGGCTTTTTTTTATGAATGTTATGCATACAGCCTATTAACCTCCAGTCATTTCACTTTTGATATGAAGAGTAAACTCACAGTGCAGTCATTAACACCCCAGGTTAGGTTGGGAGTGACATAATCCCTGTGGAAGTTATTAACTCCGATGTCCTTGTCAGCAAAAAGAGGATTGCTTCGTTTTAACATAAAATAAAAGTACTTTCTCCTGTTAAGCTCTAGGATGGAAGCATTAACCTTAGGGATATAGACAACCTATGTAGGCAGCGTTGGTGCTTCTTTTCCTGTTCCATTCAGGCACACCGGATTTCTCTTGCTCTCTCTTGGTTGTTCTGGACACAGGGGCATTTGCCCAAAGGGGGCAACCCCTAATGCTCACCAGCTTTTTGGTCACCTCCCAGAGCATCTCCTTCAGCTCCCAACCTATAGAGGTACCTGCCATAGCAGAGGGGTCAGGGCACAGCAGTATTGCATGGGTGAGCATCTCAGGGAGCTGTCAAGGAAGAAGGGGAACCTCTGTCCCTAAGTGAGGGGTCTGGAGCACCATTCTTGTGAGGAGTACCTCAGGGAGCTGGGGGTGTTCAGCCTGGAGAAAAGGAGGCTGAGGGGAGACCTTCTCG
>JAOXJM010000071.1:16846473-16857003 GCA_026413425.1 Tringa solitaria
TGTCCCTGCCCAGGGCAGGGGGTGGCACTGGGGGGGCTTTAAGGTCTCTTCCAACCCAAACCATTCTCTGATTCTGTGAATATGGTTTTTAATCATACAGCTAAATCCAAAAAAGTTTAGTTGGTCATCTGAAACAGAAAACATTTTTTAAAAAAATCCATATGTCTGCCTCGGGAAGTGATGTAGGTATAAATGGGAAAATTTGAAAGAGAGGTTTTATTCCATGAAATTTTTTTTCTGACTTGTTTTTTGAGTTCTCTAACACACTAGAGCAGCTGTTGAGCATTGATTTAGTTTCCTTGAAGAGCTGGTGACTAATGAGTTTAAAAATTACAGACTGTTGGGTTTTTGTTTGTGGACAAAAAAAAGAAAATCAGGTTTTGAAAGTGAGAAAGCAGAGATAATAGAGTGCCTTTGGCAAGGGGGAAGGGACAGTGGGAAATGCTTTCGGCTGTACAGGGGCTCCTTCTTGTTTTTAGAACGCGTCTGGGAGCCTCTCACTGCTGAGGGCTGGAAAAGGCTGAGCTCCCAGGATAAGTAGGTAGATTTTCAAAAAGCCTCAGCACGCTTCAGGGACCAGCTTAGTTAGAAAATCTGGCTTGTAAGTGTTACAATGGCAGCTGGAGGAGGCAGAACTCTTTTTCACAGCTGAATTTTTCATATCAAGCATTTGAATTGGAGCGATGTTCACTGTTGATCTGTTTCTCAGTTTAGGGGACAACGGGATACAGTGCTGTCTTTAAAATGATTCTTAATGTGGGGGGAAATCTCTGAAATTCAGCATCTCCTTTTGAAAAAGATGGAGCCAGTGTCTCTGACCCTTCTAGAAATTCCGTCCAGGGTTTTTTATCTCCTCCACACCTGCAGCCTGATCCCAAATCCATCTCCAAAAATCTCTAGAAAACCCCCATGTGCTCTGGGATACGGCAGTTTTGTGCACGTAGTATTTGACAGCAGGTTTGGGGTTTATTTTGGTCCATCTCCTTCAAATGTATTATTTACACGCACATTGACAAATATCCTCAGCAACATTATTTCAAACATGATTGCTTTTTCAGCTTAAATACTAACATTAAGCTTCTAAGTAGCTTTTGGCCTTTGGCATACAACGAGCGATGGATTGCTCTGCTGTTTGCTGAGGTTATCTAATCACGGGAGCGTGATAATACTTTTTATCTGGAGTCTCATAATAATTAAAAAAAAAAAAAAGTCAGGTAAATAGAGCTGACATTATCTTCTCAGCTCTTAGCTTGACCTGATGGTGTTCAGACTGTGGGAAGCAACTGCTCCCAGAGGGAATTCTGCCCTGTATCTCCTTTCTGTGCTTATCCAGCAGATCCAGCCCTGCAGAGATCCGCAGTTTTGGCTGTTATCTACAAACCCTGATTTTTACAGTGGGATCTGATTGTTGTGTTGGGCATTACCTTATAGGATCACCTGCGGTGGCAGGTCACTGGGCTCAATAACTCCACGGATTCCCTCCAGTCCTACCTTGGGATTCTAACGGTGGAGGCAGGAGAATTTCGCCGCTTTTTAATCCCGTTAAATCCTGGGGAGCCAGCTCACAGCTGGAACTTCCTCTCCCTGCGCATCAACGGAACGGCTCACTGAGTCCCAGTCAGCCGCACGTGTGCCATCGCCGCAGCTGCGCGGGGACCGGCAAGGACGGGGTCTGAAGAGGGTGCGGAGGCGGGATGGAAATAAAGAGCCCAGAGCGGATGTGAGGATCCAGCAGAAGGAGAGAAGTCACCTTGACTCGCTGACACCCTCGGCAGCAATTAGAAACCACGTCGTCGTCGTCTGTAACCCACAGTCGGCAGCGAACAACTGAAAGACAGGAAAGGGAGACAAAAGAGTTCTGTTATGTGGATCGAAAAGCACTATTTAGAAGCTCTAGAACAAAGCAATTTCATTTATTCTGGTCTATTTAACAGAAACTATGTCTTTCAACGTTTTGCTCCTGCAGATGTTTCTGACATGGATGAATGTCGATGTGTTAAGTCCAGTCCTTTTGAAAGTTTTTGTGAAGTCGTCATCACCATTTGTCATCTCCCAAAGAGAAGACCCTTAGAAAAGTGGATTATATACAATTTTTGACATTGCAAAAAATTTCAAGCCAAAAGGGTTTATTTTCTATTATACAGAACTGAACAAATGTCAGAATTTTGCAGTGTGCTATGCCGTGCTGAAATGCTTCATCCTCATCTAAACAGAGACCTTATCACAGGGTTGTGGCTGTGACTGTCATCCCAGTGCTTCCTGTGCCCTCTGGGATGGGAGGAAGGATAAATATCACAACTTGTATCAAATCTCTCCTGTAACTGACCAATTTAAGCGGGGGGAGGGGGGCTTTCTTGTGAAATTTCAAATACAGGGGAGAATATCAGGATTGAGCCTGAGGTTTTCAGTTTATAGCCTGCTTCTTAGGAATGCAGTTTCAGAGGAATGCAAGTGAGAAGATTCGGGTCAAAGTCACTGAATGGTTTCGTATGGTAGAAAAACAGAAGAGGCCTTGAAGTATTTTATCTCCATATTTTTAAATGAAGTGATGGGATTTTCTTTTGGAACTGTTTTATCTAGCGAATTGCCATACCCTGGTGCTTTTAGAAGATAAAAAAAATAGAGAAATTAAAACCTTTAGGGGGCTGAACGATGTGATTCAGCTGAATCTAATGCTGGTTTTCCCCCTTGTTTTCATTTCCTCCAATACTGGGGGGAGGGGGGAATAAATAACCATGGGTTGATTCAATCAGTGAGCTGAAAATGCTGCTGTTTGTACGCTGTACAGACTGTCCAGCGCTGGCACTTCCTCTCGCTTTATGAAGATGAAGAGGGCAGGAGGAAGCAGCCTGAGGCTGCTGGGGGCACCCTGACCTCGCACTCAGTGGAGACTTCTCCAACAAGCCTGGCTTTCCAAGGTTTCACTTAATTAAAGCAGGCAGTGAGGCTGTGAGAGCTCTGCTGCCCCTCGGTACCCTCCTGCCCCAGGCACTCACCACCTTTCCCCGTGCTTTTCAGTCCTTACGTCTGTCTCCAGCCCACAAATTGGACTCTTTGCCCTGGTGCAGTGACTGCTGGTTATTGTTGCCGCTCATCCTTAGTTAAAATAAAGATCCCAGGGTGCTGTGACCTGCAGAGCTACAAGAGGAACATCTCTGTTCAGGAGTGGTCATGGGTTGATCTGACAACTTTTGGAAAAAGAGGCAAAAGTAGAGAAATCTGTCACAGAGACAGCACATCAGTGGCAAAGGCAGGAGGGCAAACTGGCTTCTCTCAGCCCCCTGAACTGAGCCTCCTTGTTCTAAGCTCACTGTTTCCATAGTCCTGATCCTAATGAGTGTACGAAATTCTACCACCCCCTGGCAGAAGCTGGGCTGTAGCAGCAGAGTCAGGGTGAGGGTCCTGCTTTTCATGAACTCAAAAAGGAAAGTTCTGGTATTTGTAATGTGTCAGTTTATATCAGCAGAGGAATTAAACGTGGCTCCTTATCCCAGAGCATTTATGACCCTGTTGATACTGCTAATGTCCATTGGTTCCACCCCATCCATATGTCATGCCGAAGGACATTGCATGAATCAAAAGTCCAGCAGCAAACTGCAGAGAGGCAATTTGGTTTTGTCCTTACCCCCTCAAAGAATGAATTCCACATCTGGTACCTTGCGTGTGCAGATGTGCAGAACAAGACACAGCACGAGGCCTTTCTGTCTTTTAGAAATAGGATTTTATTTCCCTTCATACTAAAAGAAGTTGGGAACTTACTGCTGACGTTGTTTGTATGTGTAAAAACTACCGTTGGCTGATCTATGGCCATGGGGATGAAAACCACAAGCTCCTGTGGCTTAAACTCGGGGCTTAGCTCTTTCTTCAGCTCTGTGTGGGCTCAGGGTGGGAACTGGACCTCCTGTTCCCTGCTGGATGGCACAGCAAATCCTGGCTCGGTGGCTACTCTGGAAGCTCTGCTTGCAGAGACCACGTATATTATAAAGAGGAGAGGAAGCAAGGAGTAACTGGAGATGTTTGCTTCAAACAGGGACGGGTCTAACCAAAGGAACGCTGGGATGTACCCAACACTCACCAGCACTATTCATTACAACCTGTTCCATCTCTCTTCTTTTCAGGATCCTGCTGCTTTAGAAGCTCATTGTTCCTACCTTACCTCAGGCACCGCTCTCGTGCTGTGTCTTCAGAGACCGAATGCTGTGAAGAAGCTGATAGATTTACTGGGGCCAGAGGACCCTAAACTGGCCCAAGCACAAGATCCCTTCCTCTGGAGGGCCCAGTATGGCATCAGTGCAGTCCAAAATGGATTTTACGGTAGGTTTTTGTAAAAGAAAGGTCTGAAGGATTGGATATGCTAATGAAAAAAATATATTGTGTACCGTTACCTCCTGCGTTGTCAGTAAAGGTCTAGCTTTGGCAGGCAGTAGAGACCATTATTCCCTAGAAAGCTTTCATTGTTTTCTTGGTGCCTGAGCTGTGCACATCTCAAGCTATGAAATATTCTCCCAGAAGATATATTAAAAAAAGATTTCTTCCCAGAACAGCCCTAGATCTGTCTTTCATCAGAACAGATTTCCTTTGATCTCTTCAATGCTTGGTCATTTTGTATTTTTAGCTTGGTTATTTTGTAATTATCCCCAAGAACCCATCTGTCTTCCGTCTGCTTGTGAGTCCCCTCCTGATAACTTCCTCACCCACTGGCCAACTGCAACCAGGTCTCACAGAGGGATAAAAGACTCCGAGATACTGAGTTCCTGGAACATCTCAAAACATTATTGACTGGCTAGAGAGAGGGGATCAAAAATTCCTCCAAAAATGGAGGAAAGCAGGTAAACTCAGCTGTTTTCCTTTTGGAGAGGCTCTTGCCAGCTGGCACATCAGCAGGGCAACACCAGTTTGTATTTGGTGTGCTGAACCTCAACCAGTCCCAGCTCATCTGCCAGCAGGGAGGGAACTGGGATGTGGTGGTGTGTAGGGTAAGTGGGACCAGAGATAGCCGAGGGTGGGTGTGAAGGATGGGAAAATGAGAAGTATTGCTGGGGCAGACCGGCATGTAGAGAACCAAGGGTGTTGCTGGAGGTTATTGCCACTAGGAGGGAAGGATAGAATTCAAAAATTAATGAGGAATTAAACCTCGTTAGGTCACTGCCCATGACTAGTAGTTTTCCTCAGTGTAGTACTGATTGTGCTGTACATAGGGAATAGAAAAATAATAAAGCAATAGTTTCTATAGACATGGGTGAGCCAGCAGGCACTTGTATGCCTTCAGGTTCCAGAAGAACTTTCCTGTCAAGATCCATCAGATTATTTGGCTTTTTCTATTGCATTCTGTGCTGTGAAATCACTCCCTTTTTTCATCAGAATCAAGTGGTCTTCTGAGAAGAACTGGTAGGAAACAAAGGAGCCACCGTGTACAGCTTGGGGAAGAGAATCAGCCCCTTGATGTAGAATCTTTTTTTTTGTATCAGATACAATCATAATCTTTAGGACCAAGACTAAAGCAGGAGATCTTTCACCATGACTACTCACAGCATCTCATTCGTGGGAGCGACTGAAGAGCAGCATCTACCTACACAAAAGAAATGGTCAGGGCTCTTCAGCCAATACTTTTCCACTATCAGCCTCTGCTGCTTTTGCTTGTAAGATTAATGGATTATGTATCCAGGTTGCCTTGAGAATGAGAACTCATCAGTCTTTGCTATGAATGTGTAAAATATACCCAAAACTTAAGATACCCATGGTACAGTTAGAGCATCTCTAGCTGCTCTGCCAGGCATGTGTCTGTCCTTAAGCAAAAGAAGGGTGCTCTTTGCACCTCCAAGAGCTTGTCCCCCAATAAGGGTGAAACATTTACCTACAAGTTAAGCAGGAAGAGCTTAATTGTGGCATGAGTAATCGTTTGGGGGGCTGTGGAAGACCATCTTCCTTTCCTAGGAGGAAATACCAAGTTTTCTTAGTTTTTCTCCAGCCAAGGAGGATTTCTAGTTGGAGCAGGGCAAACTCTAGCTGTGTGCTTCCTCCCAAAGAGACTGGGGAAGTTCAAATAAGATAAAGACCAGGTTCCAGTGATACAGTTGAACCAAAAAAAATGCAGTTTTAGTACTCTGAGGCTCAGCTACAGAGGGAAACCTGCACTCTTCCCATCTCTTCTGGGTGCTATGAAGTCATTGTACAGTGCTTTATCTTGAACCCAAAGAGCTCTTAAGCACCCATCTTATACAGCCTTATACCTTGGGCAAAGGGAGAGTAAAAGATTGCTGGCTTTGGGAGCATTTGTGTCCTCTATAACAGCATCAATGATTTAAACACAGAAGATTTGACATAGAGGTACACAAAGAATCCAGCACAGCTTCTGCTCCGGTGACTTATGCAATGTTAGGATTGTAAACTACTGCCTTAAGGACTTTGGCTGTACCATACCTAGAATTATGAAGTTCAAACAGGGCTGAGTGCTCTAAGAGCAGTAAGATATGATTCTTTCAATTGGTAGCCTGCAAAGGTGGTAATATTTCAGAGGATATTTGCGTTTTGTGTATTTGTGTCCCAGAAGTATGGATCTAGGCCAGCACATTGACAATCTATCTGAACTCCGCTTATATAGAAATAGCTTTTCCTTCTCTAGCATTTTCCACCCACAAATCTCAAAACAATCTGAGTAATGCTTTATAACACTGTTGCTTTATAGGGAAATATTCACGTGTTAAGCCTAGAGGGACCTCTCAAGTCACTGAGCACCGTTAATTCTCTCACAGAAAACTCCATCATGTATTCCCTTCCGTAAGCATCCACCCCAGTTGGATGGTTGTTATAGAACTTCACTGCTTGGATCGCTAGAAATCTTCTTACGTTTTCAAACTTAATATAGTCATATACAGATTGTATGCATTTGTTCTTGTGCCAGTACCCGTACTTTAATTTTTAGTAATTCTTTTTTCTTCTCTGACCTTTTCCACCCTGACATGTTTATCAGAAATCGGATTCCTTCTCAGCTTGGTGTCATGTTGGGTCAAACAAGTCAAGGTCTTTTAGTTTTAACTCTTTGGATGATTCTCCATTCCTTCCGTGATCTCATGTTCTTTCTCTGTAGCTGTTCCAGTCTCAACTTACCTCTCGTGACTGCAGGTGAACAGAAAAATATACTGCTCGCAGCAATGTCTCATGCTAATTCTGATTTCTGTTGTAAATCAGAGCCCCCAGCACATTCCAGAGTTACGGAATTGTTATTAAGCACAGTTTTTTTACTAACTAGTAGCTGCTTCCCATTCAGTGAGACCAGCCTGATGTGATCCAGAAGCAGGGGAACAACAACAGGGGATTGAAGAGTTTCACAGGCTCCTTAACGCAATTCCCTTGACTGCGCTGCTAGGAAATAGGAGTCTTGTTTACATGAAGAACAAGCTGGGCGATAATAGGACAGAATCAAAATACCAAGAAGGCAATGGAACTATTCTAAATATAATGGTTTTAAATGTTTGCTATTACTGTACAGAACAGCTGGCCTTTAAAGCAATTACTTCAGTAAGTTGCACATCATCAATCTCTCAGAAAGATGAGTGTGAGTCTAGAGAATGTTTAATTCATGGCCTGAGAGAATCTTCTCATTGTATTTATCTCTCAGGCTCCAAATCCTATCAAATAGCTGTCCGGGATATGAAGCTGTTTTTCCCAGAAGGGCTGTGCTGCGCTGAGTGTCAGACATTAGAGGAAGAAGAGGTAGGATTCTGCCCTTTCCTGAGAATTATCCTGCTGTGCCAGAGCAGTGACTTTGGCCCCTCTATCCCATGACTTCTTTCCTATTGTGCTTTAGATAATGCTTTTTTTGTTGTTGCGTTTCCCCAGCTGCCGAGTTTTCCTTCTCCTGTGGATGTTCCTACCACAATGTGTGAACTTTGTATTGACCCAGAGAGTCTGGGTGGAAAAGTGCTTTTACAGATCTGTTTGTTCAGTGACCTGTGCTGTATATTCAGGAGGGCTCAGGGCTCATCCTTTAGAGGCAAAGTTCCCAGTTAAAGTCAACATCACTTTGGAAGCAGGTCACTGGGAGGGACGGCAGAATCACCAATGATTGCTGAGACGCAGCTGGCCCAAAAGCTGGGGTTTTTAACCAGCTTGTTAAAGAGTGGGGCTGTCTCACGTAAGACACCTCATTCTGTAAAATACAGACACTTTATAGAGCTGCTGGGTGCCTGCATCCTTCCCTGCCCACAGAGAGGAGACATAAAGACTTGGATTCTTGCTTCTTGGCTTGCACAGTGCCGAGGAGGCTGCCACTACTGGTGTGACCTGCTCCTGCTCATCTGGCCCTTCTCACCACGTAGCTGCTGGTCTCCCATTCAAACCACTGTAATTTGCTAATGGCTAAACCAAAGCAATAAGTCTTTCCTGTTGAACTAGCTTTGGATGGCATCCCTGAAGGGGTTCAAGGCCAGGTTGGACAGGGCTTTGAGGAAGCTGGTCTAGTAGGAGGTGTCCCTGCCCACGGCAGGGGGATAGAACTTGACCTTCAAGGTCCCTTCCAACCCAAACCATTCTGTGATTCCTTTTCTTGTCAAAATCAGAGTTTGAAATGATTGGGTTATGCCAAATGAAAGGATGGAAATTTTTGAGCCTTGCTTGCCTACATGTCACAGAGGTGACCCAGCTGAGATAGTCCAGGGAGATTACCTCTGGAGCTGGAAGCAGCTGGCCACATCTGTAATATGCTTCACTAATGTGGATGTCCTCCCTCTGCAGCTCAGTCCCAGAGCATCGTGACAGCGCTGTGCTGGGATGCAGGGATGTGCCGGCTCGTTCCGAGACAGAATGGAGCCGCTACACACCAGTGTGGCAAAGGATAAAGTTGCCAGACGCTCACAGTCCTTGAGTTTCTGGCCTTGAAAAGCTGGAAGCAGAATGATGTTCTGGATGTACAACCTTTAAAAGGAAGACAAGACACTGTACTGAAGCCTCCATAAACAAAGAACAGATGCAAAATGCTCTTGTATCTCTAGCTAAGCAGGTGTTTTCTAGGGTGGTAATTACACACCACCAACAAAAGCCTCCCAGCTTTCCCAAATCAATACTGAAGAAGCTTTATCCTTCCTGATTAGGCCACGGCGTTCACGTGGCTTGTTTTTCTCTCCCTCCCTCCCCTCCTGCAGATCTATAACTTGAAGCGTGACCCCATCGTTGGTTTGGAAATCAACAGGCAGCGGAAGATCCTAAAACGTGAAATGGGAGGGCAACGGCGTTCACTGGGCTCGGAGCAGCCGTGCAGCCTGGGTAAGGAAAGGCCTAACTCAACTCATGTTAGAGATTGCGGCTGGTATTGATTCATTGGACAGCAAGACCAACCATCTGGTGGCAGGAAGATTTGGTATCGATGTCCTTTCAGAAAGGAGAGACAACTCTGAGCTGCAAAGAACAGCTCTGGTGGAGTCCAGCCATTTAACTCTTTACCTTCCAGGCCTTTCCACCACCAGTGCTTTTGTGGGGGATTAAATATAGGGCTGTTGAGAGGTGCTGACCTCGGCACCAGCAGAAGAACAAGTGCTGTCAACAGCTGGTGTAAGCAACAGTGCATGTTCCTGTGCTGGGCTTTCACAATGTGTGTCAGCACCATCTTGGTCACGGTGGTGTACGTGTCCATTCAAAGAGGCCAGGACATCATAGTGATGGGCAATTGCGAGACGTTTTGTTCTGTGAGTAGATAAATAACAATTTATGCCGGGAGTGCTTTTGGCACTAGTGTGGCCACCTAACTCTCAGGAACAGGCTGGAGATCTCATTCAGTTCCCACCAGCTGCTGAAGAGCTGCCAGCTCAAAATGACTTCCAGTTATCGCTGGTTGGAATTTGGTTTGAAATCAAAGCCTGTCGGCCCCCTCAGATGCCTCCAGTTTCTCTGGGCCTTTTTTATTGATTTTACTTGACAGACATGTGTGCGACACAGGCTGTGATGCAGCAATGCTTATGTCAGGAGATGGGGATGCTTCCACGTTGGGATACTGTGGATTGACTCCAAGCCTTTATAAACAAGCAGTAACGCATCCCCGTGGTGTTCACTGGGGAGCAGACGCGTTTGGAAATGGGTCATTCTCCTTCCTGGAGCTTGAGTTGGCAAGCAGGGGGGTGGGCAGCTGAGAAAACGTTCCTGCGCTGCACCTGATGGCTGCCGTTGTTAATGCCAGCAGTAAAACCACAGGATCCTTGTGGACTGGCAAAAGACTATGATAAAAACGCTAGAGAATTACAGACTGTCACCTCCCACCTCAAACCCTTACGGATACAGGACTTTTGGGCATTGACCCTGTAGCAGCAGCTGCAGGAGAGCACATGTATGAGTGCAAGGAGGATGGTGGCAAGTCAAGGTCTTCACCTTAATGACAGCTGCTTGGTAGGCACCGAGCACTTTTGTGTAGGAGGAGGATTTTTCCCAAGGTAATTAAGTATCAATGAATTCTTTCCACTGTCTTATGTTGGCTTTGGGCTATGCCCTACAGAATCACAGAATGCTATGGGGTTGGAAGGGACCTCTGGAGATCATCTAGTC
>JAOXJM010000071.1:16915783-16928069 GCA_026413425.1 Tringa solitaria
AGGCTGAACAACCCCAGCTCCCTCAGCCTGTCCTCGTAGCAGAGGTGCTCCAACCTCCTGATCATTTTTGTGGCCCTCCTCTGGACCCGCACCATCAGGTCCATGTCCTTTCTCTATTGAGGGCTCCAGACCTGCACACAGTACTCCAGGCGAGGTCTCACCAGAGCAGGGTAAAGTGGGAGAATCACTTCTCTGGACCTGCTGGCAACACTTCTTTTGATGCTCCTGCGCTTCTCATCTGTGTATTGTTATTTTAGCAACGACTTGTTTGGGGAAATGGCGTGTTGCTAAGTCTTTTCCAGCAGCGAAACCACAGTAAATCAGTCGGCACGTGACCTGCCTGCCTTCCCCTCCCGCTCCTTCTCAGCGAGAGCATGGCTTGTATCAACACCGTGGTGGCTACATCTTACTTTGCTTATGCCGCTTTGCTGTGATCATTTTATTCCTTTAGTGGCTTTCTAAGAGAATTTCTAGGTGTTGAATTTTAATGCTCTGTGTTTTCATGTAATGAGCATCTTTTGTAAACAGTGAAGCAAATGCTTGTTGGAGGACACACTGGCTGCTGGACTCGGTTGTGTCAATTAAGAGTTATCAGTTTAGAAAGAATCAGACTTGTTGGACACTTGAGCCCATTAGTCAAAGTTCAGCCTTAAAACCTGAAGCCTGTATTAGAAGATTTAAGAAACAAGATCCCTGAGGTGTTCAAAAAGGTGCCTGATTACTTGTGTAGCAGGCAGTGGTTACAGGTAAGATGATCTCTTTATCCTGTTTGAGAAATCACATTATTGCTGCTGGCTCTCCATAGCCTGTTCCACGCAGTAATGTCCAGCCTGTGGTCATTTTGGGTGTAAATGTTGATGTTTAAATAAAATACAGTGATTCCTGAAGGGCTGTCTGGGGTGATGAGTTGTGCAGGCAAGAGGATCTTGAGCAGCTCTGGTGCTGGACATCAACCTCATTCCAGCAGAGAGCTGGAGGGAAGCACAGTGCTTTTATTCCTCCTCCATTGCTTTGAGGTAGAACAGGAATTTGTGACTTATAGTAGATCTTTTTTTTTCCTTAAATTGTGGCATAACAGAAATGAGTTTGCAAAATCTACGTCTCATCAGGGAGCTGCCAAAGTTGTGGCCCTTGAAATGAAGGAAGGTTGTCTTCTGCAGCTAGGAGCCCTCCTGACACGGTCCCAGCAGCCTGAACTGTTCTCAAAGCACAGAGCGAAGCCGAGTCTGGTTTCGGTTCATTAAACCACAAAAACATCTCTGAAATGCAACGAGGAAACTGAGAAGAAAGGCTGAGCCATGGCTTGATACCATCAGTGGTGTGCTGCCAGGGAGCACGTATGTCGTGGGCTCTGTACATTCTCTCTCCTGATTTGATACCTCTGCATGATTTATAATGAGGAGACCCTGGGAATAAGCGTGGAACCCCAGACTTACAAAATAATTAGTTGGAAGTGATTAAATGTAGTAACATAGCCTTTGAGGTGCGGGGCTCCACCTCCGGTAGGGTACGTTCATCCTCCCGAGAGGATGTGTTGGGTGTTGTACAGTTGTTTTTTTTGTTGGTTTTTTTTTTTTTAATTTAAATAAAAGCCCACTTCATAATTCTGCTTTTGTTGCTAAAAATAATATTGTACTTCTCTCATGAACTTCACTGCCTGGAGTGACCCAGGGCTTGTTCCAGAGGTTCAGTGGAGTGATGATAATATCTGTGCTTTGCCCGTAGCTGCAAAAGGAAGGCTGTTGTGACCCACACCAAGGCTTGAAATGACCCATAATCTTTCTGAGAGTGTAATTACTAATTTACATGTTCATTATCATGTATTATTAGGGCTTGGGCAGGGAGGGGCTCTGAAAGACACCCTGGTAATTCTTAAATGAGTAAATTACTACCTTAGTACGCATGCATGTTAGGTATGTGTATTATTAAATTAGTCTCGACTGAGTTTCCTTAAAAGTTGTCTACAATAATTAAAAAAACCCAAAGCAACTCTAATAGGAAGAAGAAAATTTTATTCCTGCTGGGAACACTTCCCACCAGGGGGATGTCCCTGCAGTCTTCCCTCTGAGAGGAGTTGCCCATTCCAAGAGCATTATTCTACCAGCACAAACTGGCAGATGTCACACACATCAAGTTTTACCTCTCCCTGCTCAAATGAGTAAGATCCAAACCCCTGATAGCCAGGAGGAGCCTGGATTGTGCTGGGCTGGTGGTAGGAGACGTTATGTGGTGGGTAGGAAGGGGATGGAGAAACAGGCTCAAAAAAAATAAGGAAGGTGGGAAAAATATCTGTGCTGGAAAAATTATCTCCATTTGCTGTCACGATATGGTGTGGGGAGGTTTTATGGGCTGGTAGGTGTTGGAGACAGTGTGAAAAGTGCTTCAACAGTGCAGGTATTGAAGGGAGGGATGGAACAAGGGTGGGCGTCTGAATTCAAACCATGGTGGGGTGGTGAGTAACAGCTCCTGAACGGAGAGGATCCCATCTTTATTGAAAGAGCAGAGGCGTTGCAAGGGGACTTAGATCTACAGTGAGGGCTTCCAGGGTTCAGCGGTGCAAGGGTTTTTACCTACTGAAGGAGGTGTCTTTAAAGGTTCAGCTCTCGTGGTGTAAAATCCATCCTTCCACATCAGAAGAAGGTGCTGCCTGAAGGATGCTTGGGGAAAAAAAAAAAAGCTTGTAGAGGGTTTACCTTAATTTTGTTTTGGAGACCCATTTCCAAACACATTAAACCCTCCTCTTCCAGTCCTCATCAGCCTCAGCTGCCCTATTTAGAGCATCGTTTGCATGATGGATACTCTACTGAGCTGTTAATAGCGAACATTAAAAGGTTAGGGGCTTGTGTTTTGATGGCAAAGCATTAGAGAAAAACTTTCCTCTGAAAGAAACAATCACTTCAGAGAAGGTAAAATTAAGTCAAAAGATAGGAAGTGAACTCTTAAATGAAAGCACTTCTGGAGAAAATGGAAATAGCTTTATAAAGCACTTTCATATCTTCCAGAATGATCAGGTGGTTTTTTTAAGGGGGGGTGGGGAGGTGGTTATATTGGTTTGGTTATATGCAAACTAAATTTAGCATTGTATCTTCTGTTAATGTGCAATGTCTAAAATGCAACCTGAAAATGATTCTGCTACAGGCTAAACCCAACTTGTCACGGAGTTCTGGCTGAAGCAGCAAAGTACAAAGATTTTCTTCTCTAGAGCGCTATTCAGGTGCAGGGAGTTTGAACAGCCTGAAGTGCAGTGAGTTGGCAGCTACTAATTCATTTTCTTTTCCTTAATCAACAGAAATCAGTTAACGGCTTGTACATTTTAAATAGAATTGATCAGCTGGTTACATCCGGGTTTTATAGATCCTTCTTTTGGTACTTTGGTGGATGGAGAATGTCTTTCAATGAGCAGATCTTGTCATTTCTGTCAAAAGCTGACAGTTCCCAGCTGTCAATCTCTCATTTTTCTGGTTGTATGAGAAGGGTATGAAAGGTTGGAGTCCAGAGATAAATGGTATGAGTAAGCAGCTGTGCACCTCCCCTTTCATAACTGCTAATGAAACACCTTTAGCAAACTTAATGAGGCAAAAATGGGGATGATAAGGATGTAAATTGACAGTGGCTCCCTCCCACCCTGTCCCCTATGGAGTCATGCTTGGATCAGACGGGGCGGTTTCAGGAACAGCAGGCTTGGGCCAGACTCAAGATCCTACCTTGTGGACCTGACATAGCGTGGCAGCAGATAACGGCCCCTATTTTGGGGAGAATCAGCCATGGCACATCTCTCCAAGATGCTATCTTGGAAACAGTTTCTGGGTCAAAGTCTGGATGTCCTGCTGGAACATGGAATCTGTCGCTGCACGAGCATTTAGATCCTTAACCTTACTTTCCTGCATCACTGACTTGTTGACCTCACTAAGCTGTGACCAAGGACAACATCTTTGGCTGGAGGAACTGCTGAACCTGGCAACTGAGATCCTTCCTGTGGCTCTGAGCTCAACCAGAGTGTTTGGGCAATGGGGAGCAGTGGAGCTGGTGTGGATGGTGACATGTCAAATCTTACCTTCACGGCTTTTAGCGAATTGCAAAGATTTTCATGGTTTTCACACTCTGCAAATGGGATTCATAGAATTGAGTATTTTTTCCTTCAAATAGTTGACAGAAGGGAGCAAATGGCCTTTCCTGGGGTTTTGTTCCAGCCCTGGATACCCTGGGAGATGAGAAGGGTTGGATTTTACAGCTTGTGAAAGTGAGTGGGAAGTTATTTCTATTTCAATAGTTGAATATTTCACAGTGCCTCATGCAGGTGAGGCAAACTGCCAGCGCCTTACCCAGAAAGCCTGTAGTAAATTCTCCTAATGATGGTCCAGACTTCATGACTTTCCTGGAAAACCTTTTAAAATGAAATTTGTGTAGGACCCAGATGGCTGAACTTCAGACCAGACAGAAGCTGAAAGGAGTGCTGCTGGTTCTGACTCCCTGGGGGGTTTATCTTCTCCTGAAGATGTTGCTGCTTAGCATCGGGATTCATGGGCATTTCCCAGACCCTTGTGATACCTTCCTGTTCTTTTCTTCAGTGCAGAGCAAACACCAAGCCCTAGAATAAAGCAAATTGCATATTAAACTGAGTGGTAATACTGAGGTGCAGCTGGAAGTAGTACAGCCAGGTCCTACAAACAGCTCTAGTTTTATTTTTATGGCCTCGCTTAGATAATCTGCTTTCTGGGGTATCTGGGTAAGGTAAATTTCCTCTGCAGTTCTCCAGCAGTGTGTGTCCTCCTTATCTCAGTGACCTACTTATCAGAGCCTCTGATTGAAAGGTGGGTGATTACCTCATGCTCCAAGAACTGTTAACTTCAGGAATACCCAAGAGGCATTAGCAAATGCAGAACTCCCCTTGTTTATCAGGGTGTACTTGGTGTGGCCATCAGATAGGAGCCAGGGGAATCACAGACTGGTCAGGGTTGGAATGGGCCTCTTGGAGATCATCCAGTCCAACCCCCTTCCAGAGCAGGATCACCCAGAGCAGGTTGCACAGGAATGTGTCCAGGGGGGTTTGAATGTCTCCAGAGAAGGAGACCCCACCACCTCTCTGGGAAGCCTCTTCCAGGGCTCCAGCACCTTCAAAGAAGTTTTTTCTCATGTTGAGATGGAATTTCCTTTGTCCAGTCACCGGGCACCACTGAGAAGAGTCTGGTCCCATCTTCTTGCCACCCGACCTTTAGATATTGCTCAGCATCAATGAGATCTCTTCTCAGTCCTGAGTCCCTTCTCCAGCTGAACAGTCCCAGGGCTCTCAGCCTTTCCTCACCAGAGAGATGCTCCAGTCCCTCATCATCCTCGTAGCCTCCACCAGACTCTTTCCAGCAGTTCCCTGTCCTTCTGGAACTGGGGAGCCCAGAACTGGACCCAGTGCTCTAGATGTGGCCTCACCAGGGCAGGGAAGAGGAGGAGGATGGACCTGGGAGGCTCTCCTGTTGGCAGAGCCCGGCCTGGGCTGGGTTTTGATTACTTCAGACAATTTGTGCTGCTCCACCTTCCTTTGGCCAAGCCTCCGGAACAGCCGGGAGAAGTCAAATAGGAGAAGAAAACAATCTTGGCGGTCAGGCTGTTTCGTTCTGCCCAAGTTGGCCTTGGATTCTGGCCAGCCTGGGCTTTTTACATGAAACACTTGCGTTGAGCTCCGTTTTCTGTTTTGCTTCTGTAACATTGAACATTGTGATAGTGGTGTTTAGACAAAAGATGAAGGGTGTTCCTAGGAGTAGGCGCTCTCATCCTGAAAATCTCAGTGCCGAGGCAGTTTGAAGTCAGTGGAGGACACGTCAGGTGCTCAAGGTTTATGAGAACTCTGCAATTTATTTCCAAAAGTAGGAAATAAATCTTTAATCTTGGAAAAAAATTGACTCTACCTCAACTACTCTTCCTAAAGGATCAAATTAACTATCCGAAAACGACTGAGCCCTGCCATTCCTGTGTGAAGAGCTGACACTTCTCTATGAATCGAGGTGATCTTCATCTTGGCCAGTGGAGGGATGGAATGGAATGGGAGAGCAATGCTTCTCAGAGTGGAATTTGTATCAAGTTGATCTGCCCAATGTTGGGAAACTCCTCTTTGAGGGTTTGCTGTCAGAAGCTGCTGGTGAGAATCCAGCAGAGAAAGAAACTGCAGGGATTTGTTGAAATGTTGGATCTGTATTTCTGGATCTAGATGGGAACAAGGAGGCTCCAGAGGAACATGCAGCATTATGCAATGTCCCAAAAAGAAATGCATAAAAATGGCAGTGTGGCTGTATCCTGATGTCATTAAGGACTCCACTTAATCAAATATGGGTTTGGTTTTTTGGTGGTTTTTTTTGTTTTGGTTTTTTTTTTTTTTAAGTGAGGCTCTTATCCACTGTGTTGCCATTATCTGGGAACTGGTGGCTGGTGGGAGGAGAACCTGGCGGTTGGGTGGCTGAAGGGGAGATTTGCAGGGACCGTGTATAAATGGATTAAAGGAGTGATAACAGGTGTTTGATCTTGCTTAAGCTGGCAAAGTGGCTTTGATTTGATTGTAGGTTATTTTAAGCCAATTTCCCACTAATAATGTTTCTTGCTAAAATAGTCCTTGCTTTTTAGAGCAGATCTTGAGAAATAAAACAGAGGGGACAAGGGAGAGGAAAGGTAGGATGAAATTCAGTGTACCTTTGTGAAGTAATTGAGAACGTGTGGTGTTTCTACAGAGTGTCCACTTCCAGTTGCTTGGAGGGCACAGCTGCATGTGTCTTCCCAGGGTGTTGTGTTGAGTTGTCGGTTCTCCTGGGGGGTTACTCCAGGAGAGTAAGGAGTACTTACTCTCCTGGAGTACAGTACAAACAGTACAAAAAGGACTGTTTGAGGAGGATCTCGTGCCACCTGGTCCTTGTGGAAACTGCTCTATGGGGAAATGGGAACGAGCAGAAGCCCGTGGTCTTTCTGCAAGTTGTCTCCTTTGGCTCATCTCTGTGCAGGAGACAGAACCCAGGACTGGCAGTGTCTGCTTCTATTTTTTAGATGGAGAACTTTTCCTTTTCTTTAATGGCTTGCTTTGTTTCTGCGCAGGGGAAGGTTGGGGCTTGAATCTTGATGCATTTATTATTGATAGCGTGCGTTGAAAACATTAGAGGAATGACTAAAGGCGTGGTGGGTACCGTAGCAGTAGTTTCCAACAGTGATCCATTATCAGGCTCGGACTGTGAGGGGAGCGTGGCACAGTGGAGAGGCTGAGCTCGGTGGTGAGCCCTTACTAGAATAAAATCACCCCAACTCCAGAGGTTTGCAAAACTATAGTGACCTTGCAATAGCTGTGTAGTAAATTTGATCATTCTCTTTAAGATATATAGGTGCTGAGCTATATAACTGATGAATTCCAATAGTAAAAGCTAGATTTGGGGATGAGGGGATGATCTTCTTGATTCAAATTGCTGAATACTTGCATATTGCTTTTCAAAGTGCTGGAAATTCCTTAATCTTTCAAGCTGCTACTTCCTGAGCACCTTTTGTGTTGTGGGGATGGCGTGTGGCACTGAGGCCAAGATAGGAATAGGTGTCAGCAGTCCCCTCAAAGATTTATTATCTCCAAAAATTTATTATCTCCAAACATCTGAAAGCAGCTTCAGGTGAACTTGCTGTCTTTGTGAGAATTATTTGACAAGGAGGAGCTAACTTAAAATTACTAAATGTTACTAGAAAAAAAGAAAAGAAGAAACTTCTCATAAGTTCCAGGAGGGGTTCAAGACCAGGTTGGAGGGGGCTTTGAGCAACCTGGTGTGGTGGGAGGTGTCCCTGCCCAGGGCAGGGGGTGGCATTGGATGGTCTTTAAGGTCCCTTCCAACCCAAACCATTCTATGATTCTATATTGGTTTCATTATTTAATACAGCAGAGCAAATGGTCCTCAGTGCCCTAAACTTTGACTTGCAGTGGACAAATCTTGTGGCTACATGACCCCAGTGAGAAGATTGGTATTTAAATTCAGATTATTTTGGTGTCCACCTTGGCTTGGTGCTCTTGTTGGGTTTTGGGTGCATCTGTGACATGGAGTATACCAACCTCCTGCGTCCAAATCAGAGTGGAAGTCAGTTTTAACTCTTCCCTCCCAATGTTGTTCCCAGGCATCTGAAGACGCCTCACTACGGGCTTTGGAGAGTCTAATGACAGAGTTTTTCCACAATTGCACAACAAATGAGCGGAAACGTGAGATAGGTGAGTTCATGCCACTTTTAAAGGGTGGTCCCCTTTGCTTTTTTCTGCTTGCAGACCTCAGCAGATGTGACTTGGTCATGTCAAAAAATATAGTCAATGAAAGTGCTCTTTCCGGTACCAAACTGGATCTCAGCCTCTCCTGCTTGTGGCAGATCCTGGAGATAATTAATATTCTGGTAACTATCTGCTGCTGTGAGCACGGAGATGGAGTTTTTTCTCAAGGTTAGGAAGTTGATTGAGGTAAAAGGATGTGACCTTTTTTTCTGCCTGTTCATTGTTGAACTGCACATTCTGGAATCGTAGAATCATGGAATTGCCTAAGTTGGAAAACCTTCCGCCTAGAGATGGAGCGTGAACTTCAGATTTGTCCAGCATTGAGAAAGGAAAGCAGAAGACTGTCCCAGTTAATGTGAAATGGCAAGTGGGAATAAACTGGGAGGTTTCATTTTGGTTGGTTTTATTAAACATGTCCTTCTGAAAGCCAGCGGAGATCTTATGGGTGCTCTAGGTTGGCTTCTTGCACCTGTGCTCAATGGCTGTAAATAGACTGTTTGCTTTTATTCTCCAACTCCTGTCATCTCTGTAACTTCAGTGCCAAAAGTATGAAAGACTTCTCTCACAATCTAGGAGGTGTCTGGAGCACAAGTCTTACGAGGAGCAGCTGAGGGAAGACCTCACTCTCTACAACTCCCTGAAAGGAGAGTGTAGCCGGGGGGTGGGGGGGGAGGCAATGCTCATAATATAATTTTTGTGTGATTTCCTTTAATATTCAGCTATTAGTCTGGTGTAGTATTTATGTCAAAACTGCATTCTCAAATGACATACCTATTTTGGTTTTGTTAGAGCCTATTGTTAGATTGCTTTTAGGATGGAGTGTGATTTTATTTTATTTCTTTTTTTTCCCTCCTCCAGGTTGTTTTAGTCATTCCCTGAACATGGGGTTTCTTCCACGCTCAGCGTGTTACTGTGCTACCAGTATACATCATTAAGGATTATTTTTTTTTACAACTTCAGAATTTTAATGTATATTTTTTAATACTTTATTTTTTTTTCAGAGGAGCTTTTAAATAACTTTGCTCAGCAGATAGGAGCCTGGAGATTCTGCCTCTATTCCCTGTCAAGTACCAGAAACGACTATGTGATGATGTACAGTTTGACGGTGTTTGAGGTAAGACGTGCGCCATTCCCTGCTCAGTGCATTTTCTGTCTGGTACAGTTTTATACGGCCATCGATTTTATTTGAAAATGTTTGCCTAGAACGGCAGTCCTAGTGAGTACGGTGATAAAGGAGGCTTTTATTGCTCTCTCCTAGAGAGGCTGCTTAATGGCAGGCTGAGAGTAGGAGAATATGAATCTTTGTACACAAATTGAAGAATTAATTTCCTGGCATCTCTAAGTACAAATTACCTACAGTTTCAGAGGCTGCTTTGAGTTTTCTGTACAATGCTTTTAAGAGAGTTATTGCTTTTTATACTCTTTTTATGGTCAGAAGTATGTGCATGACTACCTGATGCTAGCTCCTGCAAACTTTAATGCTAAGAGGGAAGACAAAGTTGCTTTTATTTTTCTGACAGTCTCGTAGGTACGGTTGATGCTCTTGAATTACATCCCACAAGCTTACGTGCTGGCTGTAGCATTAAGGTCTCTTTCAGAGAGACCACATCCCACTCTTTACCTATTTATAAAAGAACAAAGTTATGGTTAAAAGCCTAAATATTGATCTGTGTGTCTATTGGAAGAAACAAAAGTGCTCTGTGACCAGCTCTGTTTTATCAACTGGTTTCTCAGTGACCAGGGCAGTGTCTTGCCCTAACGAGGTCCTGGGGTTGGGTCCGTGTCACACCGCACCCTGGTCTTTGGTGGCCTCTACATCATGTTCCTGTCTGAGCTGTGCTCCTAAACCAGAGGGGTTTATATCCTTCCCAGTGTGCTACTCTTTAGATAGAGCAAACAAGTCTGTTCTTAAAAGATGTGTTATTTTGCCAAATTATCCATGTTGTTGTTGTCATCTTCACTTAAAATGTTCACTTTACTATCTGAGCTTGCACAGGGAGTCTGGGCTCGATCTGGTTTGCCTTCCTCTCGAAAAGGGCTAATCATGACAAAATGTTTGGGATTTGTTCCCTGCTCCAGGGATGGATGTCACACAGCAGCAGCATACCATAATTAAACTGATTTTTGTGAAGAGGAAAACTTGTTTGATTACTGAGCCTCTGCTTCTATGGAGGAGGGAGGGAAAGTTGTACTAACAAAATAATTGTGCCCAACTAAGCAGAACAAAGAAATCACTGTCCAAGCATAGAGTGAGGGATGTGAGTCCACGGCTCAGCCGAGAGATGGGGATCTTTCTACTGAGGAGCTTGAATTTCCAAAGTTAACTGCTGTGGTGCTGCATGTTTGGCTGCTCCTCATGGTCTGTCCTAGTCTGCACCTTCATCACTCCTCAACTATATGTAGTTGAAGACTGTCTAAACACAAAGATTGTTCCCAGAACTTACCGAGAATGGTGTATTTTCTAGAATGTCTAGGAAGTTAAAAGTGGATCTAGGATAAAAATCCACTCCCCCTTGCAGGTGAACCATTTTCACTTCTTCCTTTTGGAGAAGAGAACATCTTCCCCTAAGTGTCTCACGGCTGGAGAAAGCTGCAACTTCAGGTCAAATGAGTAGGACAAAACTCAGTGGGCATTAAAGCATGAATATTAAAGCTAAAGCATCTTCCAGCTTTGTTGCAGCCTCTGAAACTCTGGTTCTCAAGGAACTTTCACTTGGTTGGGTCATTGTTGCTTTTAAGCAATGCTTCTGGATCTCCTTTGTGATAAAACCCCAAAAGAAAAAGAAACCTCTTTGAGGCACTTAATGTATAAATATACCTCTGTACCTCTACCCTGTGAACTGGAACCTCTGTACAGCACGTCCGTACTGTGAATTGGATCTGCTTGGACTATAAATAATCTTCCATTTTCTGCAACAAACCACTTTGCAGCGTCTCCTGCTTTTGGGGCTGTGTGCCTGCAGATGGGCATAGATGGGGAGTTATCTGGGGAGGCTCAGCTCCTAGTGCTCCAGAGCCCCTAAATGGGATCGTAGCAGAGCAGGAAAGCAATTTGTGACTCTGCTTTCTTATGGATTTTGTCCGGTTTGAAGTGAACATAAAGCTTTCTGGTAAAGTGGTGTCCTCTCACTGTGAGGCAGTCGCTCTGGTGACCTTCCAGCTTCGCTTCAGGAGACCTGGGTGGCACCAAAGTCATCTGAAGCTGAACTTTCTTCCCCTCTTTTGTTTTCTTCTGCTTCATACAAGACAATGCTTCCCCCTTTAAAGGGGAAAATCGAGGTGTCCAGGGCTAAAAGATAGTGGAAATATTCTATGTGCATGCCAACTAGTCCTGCTTGACCCAAAACCAGTTAATAAAATCCCACACTGGTAAGGTGTTGGTGGCTGTCACTTGACAGTTAGTAGAGATGCTGGTGTATTCAAAGAGGTCTTGGTAGCAATTTCTGGGGCATCGAAACCCATCGTTGTTGAAACTCAGCTCTTGGAGGGCTTCTACAAATCTGCTGCTGTTGTGGTGGGGGTGTGTTTGGGGTTTTTTCTTAGGGCTTGTCCCTACACAGTGTGTGGCTGTAAGAGATGCACTCAGGGAGTTTTGTTCAGCAGATTGAGCCATCACTGTCTTAGGTTGCCCCGTTAGGTACCAGAGCTTGTTCCAAGTTAGTTACTGGTTCAGGGTTTGCCCTCTGTTAAGCTGTTCTTGTTCTGCCAAGCTTTGTCTGCACACACTCACCTCTGTGTGTTGTTAAAGGTATCAGGGTTGGTCCTGGACTTAAATTTCAGCTCTTTGCCCAGCAAGCCTGTGTCAGAACTTTAACAAAACAGAAACACAGAATCACAGAATGGTTCAGCTTGGAAGGGACCTTAAAGAACATCCAGTCCCAACACCTCCCACCAGACCAAGTTGCTCTAAGCCCCCTCCAACCTGCCCTTGAACTCTCCAGGGATGGGGCAGCCACAGCTTCTCAGGGCAACCTGGGCCAGGCTCTCGCCACCCTCACACCAAACAAGTTCTTCCCCACA
>JAOXJM010000071.1:16983984-16994911 GCA_026413425.1 Tringa solitaria
ACCGGTGACCCCCCGCCGGGGGATGCAGGGTCCCACTGACCCCCCCCCCACCCCCCGAGGGGAGCGGACAGCACGTGCTCTCCCGCCGCGTGGTCCTTTCCCCGCCGGCCCCGCCCCGCGCCGCGCACGAGCCGGGGGCGGGGAAAGGGGCGGGGCTTCGGCGCGGTCCCGGCGCTGCGTCGGGGCGGGGCAGCCTTCGGCATTGCGAGTGACGTCAGCGCCCCGGCTACTGCGGCGGGGAGGATCTGGCGGTTGGCCGCGGGCTGCCCCGCAGTAGCGGCGCGGGCGGGCGCGTTGGTTTGTTTCTCGGCGCCGCCGCCTCCTCCCCACTGTCACCCCGGCTCCCCCGCGGCGAGCACCGCGTCCTCCCGGGCGCTCGAGAGCCGCCACTGGACCAGCGGGGGCGGAGCGGGGCGGGGCAGGTCGGCGGGGCCGGCCCCCCGGTTCGGCGCGGCGGGCGGGGCCGCCGCCTCCTCCTCCTCACACAAAGCCGTGTGTCCGGCGGCACCGGCATCGCCGCACCCGGTTACCGGCACCGCGATGTGACGGGGTGATGGCGGTGGGGCATGGCTGCCGGGCGGCGGCGGGGCAGGCGGCGGGCGCTGAGCGCCTCCGGTGAACATGGAGCCGCGTCCGCCGGCGGCTGAGCCCCGACCCGAGCCCCCGCTCCCCCGGGGGCCGAGGCGGGACGGGCCGGAGCCGGAGCTGGATCTCTGGGCACCTGAGGCCGCCGAGCCCGCCCCGGGGCCGCCGCCTTGGTCCCTGCCGCAGGAGGGGGACTGCCTGCCCGTGGAGGGCCCCGCCGAGCCCCCGGCCCGCTGTGAGGAGGAGGAGGAGGAGCCGCGCCTCCGCCCCGTCTTCGACGCCTTAGACCGGGATGGTGATGGCTTCGTGCGGGTGGAGGAGTTCGTCCAGTTTGCCACGGCCTACGGCGCCGAGCAGGTAGGGCCAGAGCCCACCCCGGGGCCCGGTGAGGCCTGCAGGGTCCTGCCAGGCCTGGGGCCTCCCCTTACCTCAGGCCTAGGGCCTCCCCTCAGGTCTGGGGTTCAAGTCCATAAGGCTCTGTGGCCCTAGGGGAAGGAGCCGTGGGCGTGAGGTGAGTTGGGAGCTCCCTGTGGCCATTGGTGTCACCTAGCTGTGCCAGGCCTTCGGTGGTCCCCAAAGGGACTGCCAGTGCTGAAAGGGGCGGTGGGCCAAGGTGACTTGTGTCAATGGTGGCCTCCGTGGGAAGAGCTTTGAACACAGGAAGAGCTTCCCCCACGGGCAAAGGCAGTGTCTGCGTCGCCGGTATCTAGGCTGACCCAGGTGAAGGGCACCCCTGGACTGGGATGGATGCAGGAGGTATGGATGGAGCCAGGCAAAGCTGGGGCTCGCCTTTTCCTGGTCCCAATCTGCTGGGAGCGGAGCATCTCGGGAGCCCGCATCCCCTCTCTTTGTTCTCCATTGGTAATATATTTAGGTTTGGCTGAGCAGCTCCCCTCCGTGAGGGACCAGTAGCTGCATCCTGGGATCTCCAAGCCGCTCCATGCACCCCCAGCATCGCTGCCAAGGCTCCCTGTGTGGGCTTGCTGGCACAGAGGGTCTCGCTTCTCACGGGCTTGACAACCACTGATGTTCTTTTTACCCCCACTTCCCCTTTTCTGCTGCTTTGTGCCCCGGTGAGCTTGTGTTCCCTTGCAGCAGATCGGATGCGATGTAATTTGAGGCTGCCTGGTACGACCCAAAATGGAGAGAGCTCTCGCGGTGTGCCGGGGGACGGGAAGGAATCTGTTGACATTGGGTCCCTTGGCCTTGTGCTGGCGCTGCTGCAAGGAAAACGGGTTTATTTTTTAAGGAGTGGAGGTATTGCTGTGAAGTTTCTGCCCGAGATGTGCTTTAATTCCCTGGCTGCGGCTGTGGTGCGTGCGTTGAAGTGGCATGACAAAGCAAATCGTCATGTGTGAGGGAGTGTTTTGGTGGAGGAGGGTTTGGTTTTTTTAATCTCTGTCCTCATGGTAAAACCACCTCTGAAAGATAAAATAGAGGTGTTTCTGTTAGAAAGCGCCTCTATAAAGTGGAAATACGCAGCTTCTCTGGTGGATCGTTGCGGGTAAGGGGCATGATGTGTGCGGGCAGCATCGCTTACTGCCTCGTTGCCTGATTAACCAGGTAGCATCATGGCATGGGATTGTGTGTGTGGGGGGTGGAGTTACAAGATCATCTCGACAACGAGCTCCTGCATCCACCGGGTGAGAGAAGCTTTATTCAACATAAAGCCTCTGACTTACATTTTCATGCTGTGTCTGGGTGCTCCGTGTCCCCCCTCCCCACCTTTGCTGGCAGAGAAAGCAGAACCAGACGGTCCATGGCTCAGTGGAGGCTCACAGACGCTGAGCTCGATGGCTGTCGCCTTGGGTACATGGTGTGGGGGCTTTACCAGGGGACCCTTAGCCTTGACCTGACTCTCTCCCTGCTCGTTTGGGAGGGAGCAGCCCCGGTACCTGGGGAATAAGGGCAGGCAGACCCCGTGGGTCTGGCATTTGTTAGTGCTGGCAGCTTGTGCAGCTGAGCAGTGCCTGGTGCCTTCGTTCTGCCATGGGAATTGTGCCAGTGCTTCAGAGGTGTGATAAAAAGCCTCTGAAGCGCTTTGAGAGCTTGGCCTGAGGAGTGGTTGCAAATTGCTGAGGTCTCCCCTTAAATGAAATGGGGTATTAAGGGGGGGTTGTGCCACTAAAAGCTGATATGGACCCAGCTTAAAGCATCTGGCTGTCCCTTGAAAGTTCCTTGTTCCTTCTTGCTGAGCGCAGCCCCCAGTAATGCTGTCCGTGCTGAAATACGCTATGCTTTCTATAGACGTTTATCTTCAGCTAGAGCCTTGTATAGCTTCCCCTTGGCGAGCAGAATGGCTGTCTCTGGGAACAGTGAGTGCCAAACACCCTGGTGAGGTTGATGTGGCAACAGCTGAGCCAACAGGTAATGGGCACCCTGGGGAACACAGCCAGGTGCCTTCTGCAGAGGCTGGAAGAGGAAAAAGTAATGTTTGTGATGCCTCTGTCTGTGAGAGGATTTATTGCGAGCCTTAGAAAAGCAAGAAGACACGCTGAGAGTGAAGGAGGAATGGTTGGTGATGGGGTCTGTGAGCTCCCCAGGTGTGTGGAGTAAGAAAGGGAGGAGTTTCTTGATCTGTTTTTAAGTAGAGGTAACTTGGGCCAAGAAAAGGGGTCTTTTGACAGACAGGAATCCAGCTGAGGTGAAAGGTAACCAGGTGGGTAAAGTGGTGTTGAGGTTGTTCAAAGGAAAGTTCAAGATGTAAATGAAGTTTGTACAACTAGAAGTGGGAATCTGGTGGAATTCTAGTGGAATTGCAGAAGAGGTGCCAGGGTTGGATGGCTCATGGAGGTATTGGGTAGCAATTGGCAGGGAGTTAACGAGAAGCAAATTCCTGTCCTCTTACTGTCCCTGTCTCCCAGCAAGAGGAGGAGGAGGCACCCGCTTCCTCTTCCTCTCCCTCTCCTTCCTCCTGGCTCTGCCCACAGGGGTGGAAGGTGCCCATGGGGTGGTGGTGGAGCAAACTGCTAAATTTAAGCACAGTGAGCCATCGTGGCCAGTGATTTATGTCAGGGCTGGGAGAGGGCTGAGGGGTTAAGGAGAGCCTGTGTGTGTGTGTGTAGCCACATGTACCAGGGAGCTGGAGAGCAGCAAGTGTTGTCTTTAGTGTTCAGTAAAACACCAGAGGTGTTTATGGGCTACTGAGCTCAGGCCTGTTGGATTATTTGGCTGAAACGATTATTAAATGTCAAAGGAAAGGGACAAACTGGCATTTATTCTGTAAAAATGACAGAGTTGTGAATGTCTATTATTATTTTTTTTCTTTGCATGATGAAAACCCTGGGTAGAAGAACTGGGGGGTAGTTGGTTTGGTTTTTTTTAACCTAAGTAGCTTGAGTTGTCAAAAGACCATCCTAAAGAGCTTGGTGGCTGTGGCATTGGCAGTGGAGTGCGGGTATGGACTAAATGAGATCAAGGCATGGAAATCTAAAGAGTTTCTTCTTCTCTGAAATGGTAAAAGTGGCTCAGGATTGAGGCTGTTGCCTTCATAGGAGAGGATGATGCTGAGGTGCCAGCAGCTGGGGGTGACACCCTGAGATGGAGGTGGCCTTGAGCAGAGAAAATACAGCCTTCTGATGGTCCTCCAGCAATCTGATGGGTGGCTGTATGGCAAACACGGACTACTAGGCCACTTGAAGAGCTTGCCAGGACCTGTTACATGCTCTGTGGACTTGTAAACAAGATGGGGGGGTGCGAAGGTCTTGAGGATGCCTTGACTTTGTGCAAAAACCTCTGGACTGCTCACCAGTAGCATGTGAGGTGGTTTATAATGGTGTTATATTTTTATTGTCTCCTTTCCCTCATCTTTATTGCTACAACCTCACCAGGGATCTGATGCTCCCCTGGAGTCACAGCAAAAGGGGTTCCTGCTGTTGGTACCCAAGACTGGGGTCAGGTTGGTTTGTAAGGTATGAGGAGAGTCTGTCCTGCTGGCATCTTGGGTTGGATTTTTTTTTACCTTTTTTTCTTTTGTTTTCATCTAGAAGACAATTGGAGGTGGAAAAGCCTCTTGCACCACATGCTCTCACTGCCTCCACTCAATTAAGAGAAGTCCCAGAGTGTGTCTAACCTATTTTTGAACACTACAGGCTCTACGGTGTCTCTGCCCTCCATCCTCTGACAGACACCTTCAGCTTTTTTTTTTTGTTTCCCCTCTTGATGATCAGTTTGTTTCAACACACTTTGTTTTGCTTTCTTTACCATTTACAACCTGAAATCTCTGTCCTTGAGTACCAGCCTCGCATCAGCTATCCTCAGCTGAGCTCTCCATGCTCAGCTTCAGACTTTTCCTTGCCTGATGCTTTCTGAAGCTTTTTATCAGGTTTGTGGTTTTCTGACCTCCCTTTTCTGACCTTTTCAGCTTCTTGTACTGAGATGTCCAGCCCCAGCTGGGTGCTGCAGAAGAAATCATGTATTGGGGGTAGCAGGTGTCACCACAGCCAGGGGCTGTGGAGAATCCTCGGGTTCATTTTTGTCTTTAACCAGAACAATCTGCAAGATTTGGCAATTACTTTCTGGAATGAAGTCTGGATGGTGTCAAACTACAGCTTTTTAGTGACTCCCGCTGCTTCTGGTGAATCCAGGATTGTTTTTCCTGCTCCCCTCTGATGGATCCTATGGGAACTGTGCACAGACCCTGGCTCAATTGCTCCTTACCTCCAGTGTAGTCCTCTCTCGGAGCTGCTGACACTGCATCTGGTCTTGGTCGCCATCCCTATTCCCCTTAGTGTTTTCCTGCTTCCCTGTGAAATCTAATAGTTTGGATCTCTGTCATAAGAAAACCTCAGGTTTTTTTAATATCATTTTTTTGAGGATTCTTGCACCCTTTGAGCAGAGTAAATGCTGGCTTTGCCTATAAGGAGATTTCTGAGAGCATCTTGCATGGATTTGTAGGCTGCGTAAATGTGAGTGAAGCTTAAATTGCCTCCAGCTGTGCTGCTGCTGTAACTTTTTGGAGCTCTTAATTGCTGTTTGAGTTTGGTGTCCGCTGTTGAGAGCGGAGCTGGGATTGTGGCGAGGGCGCTGCTGTGGGTGTATGTTAGGCTTGAGCATGTCTGTGGACACGCTCACATGTATGTGTGTGTGTTGGAAGAAGAGCAAATCTGAAATATTTTGCTTGCTTTGACCGAGGGCCCGTTTTTTCCGCCATAGAAATTCATGGCAGAGCTCCCGTTTCATTTTACTGGTTCGGGCATGAGCCCCTCCTCACCTCAAACAGGGGACTGGTTTGGCTGGGAGCAGACCACAGTGCCCAGTCTGCCTCTTCAGATGTTTTACCATCATTAATAACACATCTGTGTGCTGCAGGAGCCCAAAGATGGGAGTTTTTCTTTCTCCCTCTGAGAGCAGGGGGGAAAAGCTTCCAAGCCAACATATTTCATGTAACATATTTTGGGCAAGGTGGCTGCTGCTCAGCTGAAAATGGAATTTTCAAAGAGGTTTATTCATTTGTAAATGGCACAAAAACTCCAATAAAGAGATGATTTCTGTGCTGCTGGGTTGTTCGTTTTCTTTTTGGTTTTTTGTTTTGTTTTTTTTTTTTTCTTCTCCTGCTAAACTTTTGGCTTTAAGCTTCTTGACAGCGTCTCTTCTCGGAGCCAGGAGCGTATCATACCACAATCAGATCTTTTTGATGATATGTTTCATATGTAACATTTGCAGCCCTAATCAGATTGACGGCTTATCCCGGCTGGATCCGGGCTGGCAAGACTGTGAATAATCAAAGACAGGGTTTGTCTGCATAGGCTGGGAGGAGGGTGGCTGGGGTAATTTTATTCCAGCTACGTAGTTTATTTGAGAGACCTTTTCATTCTTCTTTTTTTTTTCCTTCAGATTGAGAATACAGCTATTGCTGAGCCGGGTGTTGATTTATTTTGCTTGGGGATTTTTGCTAGAAGTTAGATGTGTTTCTCTGGAGTTTGAGATCATTTCTGCGAATAAAGAAGCCTTCTCCCCCTCCGCTCCCCAGAAGAAAGAAAAAACATCAGTGCCACCTTTGTAGAGCTGGCAAATGCTGCGGGCAAGGAGGCAAACGTGGTTTTTCCAGGGAAGTGGGGTGTGGATGTGGTACCCCAGCTGCAAGGCCAGTTTGTACTGGGACAGGAGCCCCAGCTGGAGAAGAAGACCCCATCTAAAGGTTTTCAGCGTTGTTTGGGGGTTTTTTTAAGTTATTTGTTAAAGATTCTTACAAGGGCTTTTTCCTGGGGTTGGAATTTTAGGCAATAAAATTTCTTCCAAAGTTCTGCTTAATTTTTGCCACTGGGTGTGGGGTTGTTCTCTGTAAGACAGAGGTGGGTGGATGAGAGGCTTCCTCCCTTCTCAGGAGCAGGGTATTTGCTGTGACTAATTACAAAGGGATTGGTCAATCATAATTAACCAACCGGAATATGATACCGCACCACAATGTGGTGATTTGGCACTTTTAGAGTCATTTTGACCTAGTATTGCTTATAACGGAGCACTTTCAAAGCGTTTTGGGAGTTGCTTATATCATTATGTAGCTCAATGCAGCCAGTAATTGATAGTCATTACAACAATTGCCTACATAATTTCTCTCTATATATTTTATTCTTGTTTTGACTTTTGTTTGCTGCTTGTTGTCAGATGAGATCCTCTTTGACTTTTTTTGTTGTTGTTGTTTTTCCCCCCTCTAGTTTTTGATTTTGCAAAACAAATGACTTCCCATTAGCTGCAGCCTTACGGCTCTGCTTGGACAAGGGGATCTTCTCCTGGGCCACCCTGACCTTCTGTTCTCCACTGGGACCGTTGTGTTCCCAGCACCAGGAAGCTGCTGTGATGGTCCCCATGAGTGCAGGCAATGGGATGGGGATGGACCACGGCTTGCTTTTCCCTATTTCTTCTGCCTGGCTCCATCCTTCCAAAAACCCAGCTTGGGTTTCTGCTGTAGGGCACAAGGGCGGTTCCTCCACATGAACCTGGAGTGACCAACCCCAGCCCTTCCCTCTCCTTGTTTTCTTAAATTCAACCACCCGTGGAAAAACAGCTGCCGGGCTGGTTCTGTTGGGCAGCAGTGGCACTTCTCTGGTGGCACGTTTCATCGGGGACGTGATAGAAAGAAGCGAGCTTCGATGACTTAGAGCTTAAAATGCCAACTGACTCATCGGGTCTGGGCCAGTTCGCAAGGATGAACAGGATTAGGGTAGCGCTTTGGAGATCTTGCTACTGTGTTGGCAGTGGGAAATGTGCCTGCTGACACAGATAGGGAATTCTGTCCTTGGGGAACTGTGCATTTTGTACTTCCAAGGGCTCCTGCGTTCCCACCTGCCAAAAACGTTTCCACCTCCTCTTGGACAGTCCTGGTGCTGCATTAAGCTGCCCGGAGCCGCTCTTCTGATGGTGTTTTTTTCACAACATCTGCAGTACAGCTGTTGGCTCAACCAGCCAAACCTCGCTTGCCAGACAGTCCTGCTCCTCCACTCGTCTGGCAGACCCCTCCAAAGCTCCCCTCAGCCTTCCTTTTCCACTTTAAAAGCACTGCTTCTTTCATTTCCCTTTTCAAATTGATCTTTAGGATGCCTCTCCCTACACAAAGTCCGTGCTGTAGTGTTGCTGGTGGCAGCAGGGCTGGGATGGGATGGCCTGTGCATTGCTGGTGATGCAGGAGGAGGCAGCAGGACGTGGCCAAGTTGTGTGATGATGGCCACGGATGGCCAGTGCCTGGGATGCTGCTGGAGGCTGATGCTTTCCCCTGGTGCTGCTGAGCTGTAGGTCCAGGTCTGAGGCTTCCTGGTGGAGATGAGGCTTTAACCAGACGCAGTGATGGATTTCATAAAGGATAAAAATCTCTACTTCTTAATATCTTTGTGTGTTTCTGTTTGGTGGCAGGAAGATACTGGAATACCTACAGGCTCACAGGGAGCTCATCCTCCATACCTGTGTGGGTCACAGTTAATATCAGTGATGCCTGGCACAAACCTTGCTTTGGGAATCCAAAACATCCAAGCCCAAGAAATAATCCCAAGGACGTAATGGGGCGGTGGAAATACCAGCTTGGGCTTTTGAAGTGGCTCTGAGTTAAACAGAAATTGTCTCTTCTCAAACTTCAGTTCGTGATGAGGTTTCCCCTTCTCTGTAAAGCCTCTGCTGAAGTTGGTGTGGGACAGAGAGTAAGTTATTAATGGCCTTATAAGTTGTGAGGTAGGAGGGAAGAGGAGGAAACATGACCAAGGGCAGCCTTGGGGACAGCTTCTGCCAAGCTGGTGCTAGCACCAAGCTGGAGTGGATAGTGTTTGCTCCACAGGGAAAATGTGAGATGAAGCAGAACCCAAATCAATGTAAGTGGCAGGAGGTACTTCGCAGCACGTTGCTCTTGCAGTTTTGGGGCTGGACTGTTTTTTTTTTTTTTTTCTCAGTGGTGGTGAGGAAGTGTAAGCCCCATCAAGCTGTGGGTCTTAGATGGGGCTCCACCAGTGCTGGGCTGCGGGTCCTTACGGCTGTGACCGCCCTGGGGATGATGTCTGCTTTAGCTCTGGTTTTGGGCAGGGTCTTCGCCTTCTCTAGGGAGAAAATTCCTCTTAAAGCAGAGAGATGCATGGAGGCAGCTTGGTGCTTGGTGTCCTCTGAGAGCTGCTTCTCCCCGTCCAGTTCCTTGCGTTGTAAAAGCAAAAAAACCTTTGTAATAGAAGGAAATATCAGTGATAGCAAACTGCTGGATTCACTCCCTGGGCGTTATCTTATTTGAGGTGATTAATTAAGCCAAAGCAAGCGATCGGATGGCAGTGGTGTTTAATGCAAATTTGAGTTTCCTTGCTTAAGTGACAGAAATTCTGGTGTTGCCTGCGTGGCTCCTGGCTTTGGTGTGTCCCCAGCACCACAGAGGCCACTGGGATCCTGGCCTGGGACAGTGACAGCTCTGGGGACATCCTGTGGTGCTGTATGGGCAGAGCAGCCCTGCTGTCCACCTTACAGGGCTTGGTGGCAGCTGGTGGCTGGGCTTTGTCTGTGGGCTGGATATCACTCTGTGAGGTTACATTGTGAGCAGCCTGGTGGCCTTCTGATGTTTTTTTTTTTAAATAACACATTGTAGATCTTTAGGGGGAGAGGGTGAGGAAGAGCTGCTGTTCCCTCTGCTGCAATAGCCCTCGGTGGAATACAGTAGTGTTATGTTGAGTTTGAGTTGCTGCTGCTTCTGGAAAGGGTTTTTCAGCTTGCAGCCTGTGGGGCTGTTCCTGCCCACTCCTCTCCCCTGAGAAGGAGTAAAATCCGAAGGGAGAGGACCCGG
Source organism: Tringa solitaria (assembly GCA_026413425.1). NCBI lineage: Eukaryota > Metazoa > Chordata > Aves > Charadriiformes > Scolopacidae > Tringa > Tringa solitaria. Next base: position 16,993,814 of record JAOXJM010000071.1, read on the forward strand.
TGCTGGGAGCAGCCTCATCTGGCAAGACTCAGCGGAGCCGACAGCCCTGTGGAAAATCCGTTTGCCAGAGTCCAGTAGGAAACTGTGCTCGAGCAAAATGCACAGGAGGTAAAAGGAGCCCAAACCAAGAGATATTTTTTTTTCTAGAAACCAGAAGCTGCGAAAGGCAGGAAACAAGTGGTGAGCATTGGCTGCGGCATGGGATGCAGGGCACGGTGCCGGACCGGGATCCACGTGGCTGCTCCTTGGTTCTGCAGCCCCCAGAAAATGCGGGGCTGCTTGAGGGACCCTTCTCCTGCTAGGGGATAGTACAGCTGTGTTGAAAGTGAAACTCTTTTAACAGGAAAATAATGTTCAGTTCCACTTCGGCTTTAAAAGCTGATCGGGACCATGTGGCTTTCACGCCTTTGGCAATGGAGAGATTAAAAGGCATCTGTTGCCTGCCTTTTGCATGGCCACATTCCTTATTTTTTTCCAGGGGAATGGCAGTTTTTTGCCTTACTCGCTGCATGTGCATGAGGAGATTGCAGCTTGTGGAAGGGCGGGGGGGAGAAACTGTAAAATTTGGATGTCCTAGTGGAATTTTTTTCCTATGCCTGCTAAATGGATGCAGCAATGAGCTAATCCCCTCCTGACTACTTGGAGCTCTGGGACTACTGTGCTGGCAGGAGCACAGCAGAAGGATGCAGGGAGAAGAAAGAAGGTTTGTAGGAGGCTACTTGACCTGAAAAGTCCAAGGGAGATGCTGGAGACCCTGGTGTGCAATGGGCCACTTGCTCTTGGACTTCAACCATCCATCCCTTGGTGGCAGCGTGGGTGATGTGGTGGAGGTGTAGTGAATGGAGGAGGGATGCTGGTGGGAGGGGTTGGACTGAGAGCTCAGAACACAGAGACAACATGTGCTGGCAGCCCAGAAGCCCCCTGCACCCTGGGCTGCATCCCCAGCAGCAGGGCCAGGAGGCATTCTGCCCCTCTGCTCCTCTCTGGGGAGACACCGCCCAGTGCTGTCTCCAGCTCTGGGGCCACCAACATCAGAAGGACAAGGAGCTGTTGGAGCGGGGCCAGAGGAGGCCCTGGAGATGCTGGGAGGGCTGGAGC
>JAOXJM010000071.1:17045184-17057609 GCA_026413425.1 Tringa solitaria
CCTGGGCAGGAGAGTCCTCAGAGTGGGCACATATGGCCGTGGTGCTTCATACAATGCCGTGCACGTGAAAAGACACTTCCAGAAACTATGACTTCTGTGCTGAGCTGTGTTCCCTCCGAAGCAAGGGACATCCCAGCACCTGTGCTGGGTGTTTTCAGGCTTTAGGGTGATGTTTAACACACCACAGCCTTCTGGATTGGGTGTTAAACACCCATGAAACAGCATTCCCCCTCCCCAGGATTGTTGTACGGTGTTTTCTTGGCAGGAGCAGGGAAAGGGCTCCTTTCTCTGCCTGGGATTTGTGTCGGGAGGGGGAGGAGGAGGGGGGGTTGTTACAGCTTTAAACCCCCTCTGCTGGGCTTTTGATAGGATTATACAGCAATAAGTGAGCGTGAGCCCGGCATGTAGGCTGGCGATGTAATTCAAAACATATTTAGGGCTTGTTTGGGACACACCGAGCTTTTTTCTGCCGTGTTTTTGGCTGCACCGGTGCTGTGCGAGGTCTTGTCACCAACCATGGGACTTGTCCTGTAAGTCCTACCCCTAAATCCTACATTGCAGCTGCCGGGGGTGGGGGGGGGCAGAAACCACATTGGTTTATTGGGGAAAAAAAAATTGCTGCAAAGTTCCTGGTGGTGCCTGGGCTGCCCTTTTGGTGTTCAAGACACAGGCTGAATTGTGCTGTAAGGAAAAGTTAGCCAAAATGAGGCATATGACTTGGAAAAGGGGTGTATCGTGTGAAGGCCACTGCAGTAGCCACCCTCTAATGTCTTCCTCTTGGCTCCCACAGGTCCCAATCCCACGACCTGCCCCTGGGCTCGGACCTCAGCCACTCCATCGTGACGGTCATAAGCGGAGAGGAGCATTTTGAGGATTACGGGGAAGGGAACGAAGCCGATTTGTTCGTGGACGGCTTGTGTAATGGGGAAAGCAGCTTTAACAGCTCCTCGTTCCTCTCTCCCAGGTAACGCTCGGCGCCGCGCTGGCTGCCTTTTAACTGGTGTCACTTGCTTAGTGTCTTCCCTTTGCCTGGGGGAGTCGTTTGCACACGAGCTGGCCTGCAAGAAGCAAAACTTGGGTACAGAGGGATAATCGGCTTGGGAAGTGGAAGAGGAGGTTCCTTTTCCTGAGCCCTTCCATCCAGAGGCACTAATGGAAGAGCAGTTTCACATGCATCCAGGGCAGCATCGCAGAACCTTCTGGCAGAGAAAACCACGGTGCAGCTTTACCCTCAGTCCTGTTGGATGACATTTTTCTTTCCTGTGCTTGTATTTTCGGCTTTGATATGATGCTTGGTTGGATTCAGCCGAGCTGCAGCAGCCTTCCCTCTCTAAGGGATAAGCCTAAGGGATACGTAGAGCATGAAGCAGGTTGTAGCATTTCCTACAGTCCTTGCATTTAGGGTCTGAAACCAGGCAAATGTTGATTTTTCCAGCCCCTGCAGGGTGAGCTGAGGAGCTGGTGTGACAGTATGACACCCATCAATGCTTACTTTCTAAGGAAAAAAAAATGTAAAAGCTGGAATGATCATCCCCCGAAGTCCCTGTGATGAGAGAGAACAGCGGGGACGTGTTCCTCCACCCAGACTGGTCCCTGCCAAGCAGACAAGAACATACTTTTTTTTCCTTTGGGATGATACATGTTTGTGACTTTCTGCAACAGTACAAACTTGTCATAACTTTTTCTTTTGCCATCTGCCTCTTTTCTACCAGCTTCCCAAAGCCCTTCGTAGAGTTTGGCCAATTCTGGTTGCAGAGGGAAGGGGACAGGGAAGCACTGTCACATCCCCAGGCCTGCACTTTGCTGCGGGTCAGGCCTGACTTTCTTTCTTCCTACTTTCTTTTTTTCCTCTTGCAGCAGCAGTTTGGAAGGCCTTAACTAAACCTGCAATAAGAATTAATTGCTGTAAAGCACGACTAAGCCATTCAGGAAACCAATGCTTGATGCAATGGGATGCCCTGCAGTGGAAGGGACATGTCACTTGTCTACCCTTGTCCTTTGATTGCCCTGTGCAGAAATGCCAAGTGGGGCTGTCTGTGCCCGTGGTGCAGCGTAGGAACTGAATAAAAACCAGCCTCGGTGTTCATTTTGAGCTTCTCTTTGAGTGTGGGCCTCCAACCCAGTCCAGAAGGCTCCTGGCAAGAAATGACTCAACTAAAGGAGCTTTACAATCAGTTAAACTTCTTCTTTAATACCAGCCCAGAGCTCCCGGGTTGCCCACACTCCCAGTGTTCAAATCTTGCTCTGTGGGGGCAGCGTCTCCCCTCTGCTGCTCTTTGGATCTTATCCCATGAGACCATGCTTTACAGCATCTTCTCTCTGCCGGGAGGGGCTCACTCGGCGCGTGGCCACGCGGCTGGTGGTGGTTTATACTGTAGACTCGCCACTGGGGCTTGCTGGGGGCGGGGGGAGCAGGCTGCAGATAAACCCTGCAAAACCTCCGGAGTTAAGAATCAGATTCTGTTTGGAACAGAGGATTTCCTCATGCCTTTCAGGTCTATCTGGGCTTATCGTTGCGTGCATGAAGATCCCCATCGTTCTCTGAGGCTGTGCTGGTTTTCTGAACACAGTCCCACCTCCCCACTGCCTTTAAACACGGCAAAACCGTAAATAGCTACAGGATATCTCTGGTTCAGGCTGAGCTCTTTTGTTTGACTGTGGTTTGAATACAAGGAATGCTGTTGCTTGTAAATGGTCACATCTCCACGCACCTTTTCCCTGTTACAAGAGTCTCTAAGCGGGAAGAACGTTGACAGATTTTCCTGCTGCAGCTCCAGATCTTCACCATACAAGAGCCTGTGGGGAACACTGGGGAATATTGCATTTTCCTGCTTAGTCCTTGTGTGTGTGTTTGCAGTCCCTCCTCTTGGGTTGCCCCCTCTTCTTTGGCACGTCCATCCAGTAAGAGAATTCTCTCTGCAATGCTTGGTGGGAAATGAGTGGCAACTGAAGGGAAAAGCCCCTCGCCCGCACCCATTTCGGCTGCTGGTGTGCATCCGTAAGCACTGATGCCCTGTGGAATCACAGACTTGTAGGATTGTAGGGGTTGGAAGGGACATCTGGAGATCATCCAGTCCAACCCCCTGCCAGAGCAGGGTTCCCCAGGAACACATCCAGATGTATTTGGAATGTCTCCAGAGAATGAGAATCCACCACCTCTCTGGGCAGCCTCTTCCAGTGCTCTGCCACCCTCACAGCAAAGAAGTTTTTTCTCATGTTCAGATGGAATTTCCCATGTTCCGGTTTGTGCCCGTTGCCCCTTGTCCTGTCACTGAGCACCACTGGGAAGAGTCTGGCCCCATCCTCTTGTAACCCACCCCTTAGCCCTTTCAGATCAGCATCAATGAGGTCCCTTCTCAGTCTGCTCTTCTCCAGCTGAACAGCCCCGGGGCTCTCAGCCTTTCCTGAGCAGAGAGATGCTCCAGCCCCTCATCTTCATAGCCTCTGCTGGACTCTTTACAGCAGTACCCTGTCCTTTTTGAACTCGGGGGCCCAGAACTGGTCCCAGTGCTCCAGCTGGGGCCTCCCCAGGGCAGTGCATAGAGGGAGGATGACCTCCCTCGACCTGCTGGCCACGCTCTTCTTGATGCACCCCAGGAGACCGTTGGCCTTTTTGGCCACCAGGGCACATTGCTGTCCCATGGGCAACTTGTTGTGGAAGATGAACGTTCTCCCCGTGATGGAGGGAGGAGGCAGGAAGGCAGAGAGCCTGGCCACTTGCCACCAGGGATAGGTGGGGATGCCCCATGGTGCAGTGCGGTTGAGCTCTCACCCACTCAACAGGCAACCAACCAACCCAACCAGAGGCCAAGAATATCTGCACGCACCCGAAGAGTGGGTTCTCCTCTACGTTTCTCTTCCCATTTTTATTAATACTGGTTAGATTTTGGTTCACACCTCACCTGGGGAGGTGGCAGAGATGAGGAGGACACGCCGAAGAGGGCTCACCTGCAGCCACATGTGGGGACAGAGCCCAAAAATGGGCACGTCGCTTCTTCCAGGTGCCACAAAAGCTTCTGTCACTTCTGCACAAAGCCTGAGCAACAAAACTGTTTGCTGGTGGATGATGGTTATCCTGGGTCCAAACCTGCCCTAGAGGGTAGAGGGAATATGTTTTTAAATTATATTTTTTTTCCAGGAATGGGAAAAAATGAGCAATTTGGTGTTTACTGTTTTCCAGTTGCCTCTTCTAAGGGGGCTCGGAAATACTGTACAGACGGCACAAACTCAGAGGCCTGACCCTGGGGGTGGCTGGGCTGTTGACACCCCACTGCCACTAAAACCAGGTCAATGAGGGGTTATACAAAGGAGCTCGCGCCAGGGGATGCCTCCATCCTGGGGTGTCCCGGGCCCTTAGCACCTCCCGGGCCAGGACTTGCCAGTGTGGACCTGTATCACGGGGCTGACTAGCCCTTTCAGATGCCTTTTGGTTTTAAGCTTGCTTGTGTTTGCTCACACCTTTACCTGTCTTTCTTATTGAACTGCTTTGTGTTTTTCACTATTAACCTTTTCTTTGATTCAAATCCGTGGCTTCCAGAAGCACCTTTTCCTGCAGGAAAGGATCTGTGACATATATTTGGCCCCAAATTAACACAAACCCTTTGCTGTTCAGAATCCCTTGGCCAAACTCTGTCCTGAGTGGGAAGAAACGGTTTGGGGGAAACGGTTTGCCCAATGTTGATGAGTCCCTCGGCAGCTTGATTCCCACGTCAGCAGCTGGAAATGAGCCGCTGAAGGGACCTATTAGCTCCCTGGGCTGTTAAAGTCCTGGAGACGCCCCCCAAATGATGTTCCCCGCATTAAGGCAACACAGTGGCTTCGCTGTTCTTCCCTTCATAGGAGACAGCAGTTGAATCACAACCACCTTTTTTGAGTTTAGCTTAAAAGGGGAGCTCTCTACGATGAAATTCCGACTCTGCGTCACCAATGGTGGGTCCACAATGACACAGATGCTCAGTTTCTAGAGCATCCCGTTGGAAAACGGTATGACCAACCAAAGGATTTGGGTCTTGCTCCCGGCGCCTAATCCAGCCACATGGTCTGCGATTACCAAGGCGAACCAGGACCACTGCCAGAGCCTCCCGAGACAGTTTGCTTGGAAAATCATGTCAGAAAATAAACTTCATAGTCATGTGGGCTTGTGGGAAGCGTGCACCTCGCCTTCCCTGGGCTCTTGGCGGGGGCAGGGCGGGGGGAGGGGTCCTCCACAAGAGCATGGGGTTTGGAAACATGGCCAAGCTCAAAGTCTCCAGGATGAAGGTGGTGGAAGTTCTGCTAATTCTTAGCAACTCCAGAATGACTGGTGATTTGGCTTCTAAAATTGAGCCGGGTTGGGGGGGGGAGATGACCCAATCCACCCTGAAGGTTTTAATTGCCAGTCTTGTATCTCACACCCCCCACCCCACCGGCTGCTCAGCTTGTGGAAGCCATGGGTGAAAATCAGTCCTGTTCTGTTCTGTCCTGTTGAAATGACCCTTGTGATCTCTCTAGCACCAATCCGCTCGCTGCGAAACTGCACAGCATTATCGCAGATGAAGCTTTTGAGTTTTACTGTAGCCAGTGCCACAAACAAATCAACCGCCTCGAGGATCTTTCTGCTCGCCTGAATGATCTTGAAATGAATAGGTAATTGGGCTTGTGTGTGGAGTGATGTTCTGGAAGGGAAGGCTCTCCTTGTCTTGCGCAGGTTTTCTTTTGTCCTGGTTGTGAAAGGGGATGAGTTTCACCAACCTCTCCAGGTGGTAAAGGCTGTAATAAAGTCACGGAGGGTGAGCAGAGGTTTCCTTTAGTCTGAGCCACGGGGGGCTGGCGGACAACGAGAGTCTTCCCTTCTGCTCCGGGTGGCCTCTTTGCATGTCCTGCTGAGCAGTGGGTGCTTCTCCATGCTCTGAGTAATGCAGTCCTTGCATCGGGACTCAAAGCTGATCATGTACAGTATTTCTGTCACCGAGGAGTAGACTGCCAGGTCTTCTGGCCGGTAATCCCCAGCGTGGAGGAATTGTTGGTTCCACCTGGAAGGGCAGCTACGGCCCGTCCTCCAGCTGCAGCAGTGACCTGGAGCCATCAGCTTGCTCTCTCTGGGGCTTGGGACCTCTCCTCTAGACACTCTCACTTTGCAGCAGTAAAATCTTGTTTCACCCAGCTTTGCTAGCCACCCGTGTGCCACCACTAGCCGGGTAGACCTGATAGACACCGGGGCCTTTGCGTAGGAGCACCACGAGCTTTGGAAATGCAGCATTTGAGATCTACCAACCAGCAGCTGGACTTGCTGCTTTGACAAGTGGGGGGGAGGGATTTCTATGTGTTCATTTATTTTTTCAGAGCTGTTTGCATTCCGCTGAGTGGAAGGATGGGGGCATTAACGATAATCATGCTTCTCACATCTGGTGTGCATTTTCAAGCTCGGTTTTTGGTCACGCTCTTGGTCTCTGTCTGTCCTCTACAGGGACAGTGTGGCATGGGAGCTGCCCTGGGCTATATAGCCACAGGAAAAAAAACTGGGAAACAAATAGGAGCTTGGCCTTAATTTTTTTTAATGGAAAAAGTACTTCTCCCCCTTTCTCGGGTAAATAGTTGCCTTTGCTGTTGGAGGCCTTGAGGGTCAGCGATGAGTCTCAGGTTATGCGGTTATTAAGGAGAACACTGGACTTCCCTGGATGCACCAGCAGGCCCAGTCCATTTGAGGCTTTCTTCACCAAATTCACCTGCAAAACTGAGCTACCATCTTGGAGCCACCTGTGCTGGTTGGGTTTCCAGCTTAGGCTTCCCCATCCTGGAGGTGTTGTGGTGGAAATTCCATAGGTTTTGATTTAACACGTGCTCTTTGGGCTCAGGACAAGCAGATATGGTTCCTCCAGCTGCGTTCAGGCTTTCCCATGCTGGAAGTGGGTTCCAGGTGTCCCTGGCTCACCGACCCGATGGAGGGGACATTGCCCACCCTTTCTGTGCTGAGGATGTACAAGGTGTCCCCTGCAGCAGGCAGGACCTGCTGGTTGCCCCTACCATCACAAGCAACACCAGGGGACAAGTCCTAGACTGCAGGTGGAGAGAAGAACAGAAACTGGACCAAACTCTGGGCCAAGCACTGAACTTGGGAGGCAAAGCCTGAAGACACGCGCTCCGGAGGATGGGGTGAAGCTCACACCACCTTCTAACACCCTCACTCTTAAAGTCTGTGGGTTTTTACAGAGCATTTTACACTTGGAAGAAGGCGGGGAGCCTGGTCCAGGTGCTACTCCCGGAAAAAAAAATCCACCAGGAGCTTGCAATGAACCAGTTTTGTAAAAGTAGGTTTTGTTTTAGTGTCCTTGAAGCGGAGGTGGCGTGTCCCATCCCCTCCCCACAGCCAAGCACTACTTTCCAAGAAGCTGTTTTGCAGAGGGGAAAAAAAAAAAAAATATTGTTTCTCCGTGGGGTGCTGGGGACAGAGGTGACTCCAAACAAGCTCCGGCAAACACCGGGGCCTGACCTCAGGCGGGTGCCAAGCGTCCTTGAAGCCCGGCCAGCAGCAGCTCTAACGCTCCTTGGAGATCTGCCGTTTGAGGATGCACTATTGACACGAGGGTCCGTGACCCCAACACAGCCCCTGCTCCATCACTGGGTTGTTTTTTTGGTTTTTTTTTTGAAAAAAGAAAATATTCCTGAGCTATTTTTAATTCCTCCTTCTAAGAACTAATATAATTGTTGCAGTTCTGGGCAAGGAATGAGCTCCCAGATGATTTTTTTTTGTTTGCTTTTTATTTTTTTGAATTCTTTACGCTGAGCTAAACACCAGGGAATGCAATTGCTGCTTCTCTGTTGGGGCTAGAGCCGTGTTTGCTGTCATTGTGCGGTGAGTTGGTGTCCGTGGTGTGTTTCCCAGTGGCCTCTGACAACAGTGTGTGTTTCGGTGGAAGACAAGATCCGAGCCCCGTTTGCTTGGCTCGCACGCAGCTGCATCCATCGCGGCCCCAGGACTGGAAGAAGGATCTTAAGAAGGAACTATTTCAGGAAAAAAATAAAAAAAATAAAAATAAGGCTTTTTTTTTTCTTGGCTCTGCAGGAAGAACCTGCAGTGCAGCCCCAGCCCGAGGGACAAGGTGATGTGGGGCTTGGCTCCTCATACCCTAGGTCACACTGAGCCTCAGCTAAACCCTGACCGCTGTGGTATGGTGGCAGCTGGCCCAGGCAAATACGGAGCCGGGATGCCTGATCTCCATCATTTATGGGTGCAAAGGAGAAGCTCGTCCCCCTCCCCAGCATTCCAGCAGTACCTGTGCTTCAAATCCAGAAAGGGACACCACCCCCACCTCCTAAAAGCTCTGAGCTACAAGTTGGCAGCGTGATCCAGAGCTGAACAGCACAGATAATCTCTGTGAGAAGGGCAGACCAGCAGGATGGAGGTGCCCACTCGCAGGCAGGAGGTGGTCCCTGTCCCCCAGCTGCCAGGCAGGGAGCTCTGGGGGGTGGCAGGACGGTGCTGTGGGGCATGGGAGCTGGGCTGAACCCCACCAAGCTCCCCGCTATAATTAGCGCTTTCCTTGGGGATCAACTTTCAGGAGAGGGATCAACCGGCGCGAGGACGCCCTTGCCGGAGGCAGTGAGGTTTTCTGCCACCTTATCCCGTTGGGTTCGTTATCTCCGCGTTTTTAAATAAGGTTTCCTCGCCTGCCCTTCCCCGGGGGTGGCTGGGGTGGTGCATGAGGCGTCTGCTCCCCTGCCATAGCAAAGGATGTGCCCCTGAGAGCTCGCGCTTTCCTGTTCCCCTCGCTCTCCGCTGTCAGCTTTCCTAACTCTTTTCCTGTTTTGTTTTTTGTTGTTTTTTTTTTTCCTTCCTTTTGCAGTCCCAATAAAAGACTCTCAAGCAAGAAGGTGGCAAGGTAAGCTCACCCTCTTGTTTCTGCCTGCTGAGAGGGGTTCCCGCGCTGCCTGCCGGGCCCGGGGGAGGGAAAGCTGTCAAAATAAGTTTGCAATTTCATACTTTTGGATGTGTTACACAGTGCTGGGGAAAAGGGGGTTTGATTCCAATGTAGTTTGCAATAGCTGCTTTTCTGAAATCAGGGTTTTTTCACTTGTGCATGCAGCTGGAGGCTGGTGTCAACCTGTTTTTTTCCAGGGCAGAAAGTAGGGGTGCTTTCCCCCGGCTCCGTCCTGCTGGTGCCCTGGCAGGGGGCATATGGAGTGGGAAAGGAGTCCCTGGTAGGGCATGTCCCCTCTGGACGTGGCTGTCTGCTTCCCGGTGTCACTGCCGTGGGTCTGTACACCCGCTCAGAGGGGTTTCTCCAGCACCCCAAAAAAGCCAGCCACCTTAAACAGCTCTCTGTTTCCCGTTGCTGGGTGTAATCCTCAGCGCTTGACTCTGCAGGAGCTGCCCTCCCTGAGGCTTTGGGGAGTTTTAGGAAATCCCACCCTGGGTTTAAACACTCTGTAGCTTCTCTCCTGCAGGACCCTCTCATACGATGCCAGTTACCCTTTCCTTATGGGCATTTTTATCCCTTCCCTGCATGGGAAAAGCTGGATTTTGCTCTGAATCGCTGGGGCAGAGGGTCCATCCCCTCTTGATGGTGCTCACCTTTTTTTTTTCCTAGCTTCTCCATCCTGCCTGTTCCCGTCTCATCCTGCTTTTACAAAGGTACTGAGGCTGACCTTAGATGTCCTTGGGAGGGAGATTGCCTCCTTGGCTTTCTCCTTGCCTGTTTCCTAGCGGAACAGGGGTGCTGCAGAGCAATGGGCAGCTCGATCTGGGTGATGCTCAGGCTGCTACCCCTGTGTGTACATGGGCTCCTCCCAGCAGCTTCTCCTTCTCCCTCCCGGCCGGGTTCTCCCGCCTTTCCCTTCTCCATTTTCCCCGTGGTCAGCAAGTCTCCCCTGGCACGATTTCCCCTCCTGGCAAGGAAGCAGGTCCTCGATATTACATTTCCTAATTCCGGTCATCTTACTTTCTAGATCTTTGTTAAAAACACTGTCAGGAAAGAAGGTTGAAGGGAGCAGCCTGTCCCCAGGCTTCCTGTTTGAGCTCTAATTTGTGTCCCGTCTCTGGATTGAGTTAAACTTTTGCGATTTGAGTTAAACTTTTGGGAATGGAGGTGCTATATCTCCGGAAGGGTTGAGCCCTCCTGGCCGTTTGTGAGATGCTTTTCTGAGACTGGGACTTGTGGGCTCAGGTAAATATTGATTAATTCAAGAGCAGTGGAGTTTAGTTTGTGATAACAAGGAGATAACAGGGTTTTGCTGCCAGATTAGAGCCAGATCCTTAAGATTAGCCCTTTGTTGCAGATACTGTAATTACCAAGTAATACCAAAGTGTTTGCTTTTAGGAAATTGATTTTATTTTGGTAAGGGCTCTTGCCTGATTTTTGTTATCCAAGTTCTGCTCGTGCCAAGAAATCTCAGCTGCTTAGGCCCTGTTGTGCTTGGCATGATTTAAATGATAACTGTGCCTGAGATTTTAGAGATTCCCGAGAATACTCGGGATGAGGATGCAAAATAAGGCTGGTTCTCAGCCCTGGTCTCCTCGGTAAATGCCAGTTATGCTTCGTGAATATTCACGTGAGTGTATTGTGTAGCGGGGTGAATTTGAGAAGCCCACATTACAAATTCCTAGGGAAAAACTGATGTTCAAAGAGGCCTCTGGGGTCTTCTCGTTCACCTCCTGCTCGAAGCAACGCTTCAAAGGCAGATGGAGCTGCTCGTCGTGGGAGAGCAGAGTGGTTTTCTCTGGGTGGCATCTGCCTGGGGTTCACAGAGCTGGAATACAAGATGTTCTCAACTGCAACAGTGGCTTCTGATGCCAGGAGGCGATGGAGCTGATCTGCAGCAATACCAGGAGTGCACACCAGACCCCTCCAAGGGGTGGGTGTCCTTTAGATGGCTGTGGGCACCAATGTCACAAGGCCTCGCTAATGATTAGCTTGCTCTCTGCTGTCGTGGCCGGTGCGGGGTGGTGGGCTGGGGTGTTTCACAACAGGATCAGGGTTTTTTTCTCCCCTCCCTCCCTTTAACACCCGTTGCCTCCCACTTTTTATTAACCTTATCAGCGGTCAGAGCAGAGAACTCTGTCCCGTGCTGGGTGACACATGGCCAGGGTAGGTTCTGAAAGAAAGAAAGTGAAAAGAGCGAGCTCTTATCTCTTCCCATTCCAAAGAGCAAGAACAAACGATCATAGTATGAAGTCCCAGTGACATGTGTCCACGTCCTCGCTGCCCTCGCAGGGTCTGGCCGGTAAGCAGCCACCTGCTAGCCCAGTTATCTGGGCACACCGAGGCGGTCGGCTTCTGGGAGAACGTGGTGGTTGAAGGACCACAGCTCCGCCAGGGACCTGGCCCACTCCACCCTTTGCTGTAGATTGTGCAGTCCAGGAAGGAGCAAAGCTATTAAATCCCCTTGGAAAAGGAGCTGAGGAGGGGAGAGGAGGGATCGTGTCCTGCAGTAGTGGTTGTCATCTACGGTTGTCATCTGCAGTTGCCATGTCCTGCGATGTTCGCTCTAATGCTGGTGTTGCTGGGGGTTGGGGTGATTTCTCTCCGTTATAGACAGTTGCATCAGACCAGCGCGCTATCCGTAGGGGTGATGGAGGACTCTTACCGGGACACGCTGGAGTGTACAGAAGAGGACATCACGGACAAGGTAAGAGCAGTGCTGTCTACATTATTCTGGAGCTTATAGTGGCTCTCAACGCTCTGAGATCCCTGAGCAGGAGCTTCTCTCACTGCCACCAGGTAGATCCATGCTGGTGGGACATAGGAAGCCTTCCAAGTGAGGGTATGGAGAATGAACAGCGCTCTGAGTCGAATTGCAGAGGTCCTGTGTTGAGTCAGGAGGTGGCACTGGTGCCTTCTCCCAGGAATGGAGGTGTCCTGCTCCGTCTGCAGCCAGGGTGGCTTCCCTCCAGCTCCCCAGGGAGGAGGGGACAGCTCTTTGCAAGGCTGTATTTTCACTTCTGCTTCATGTAATGAGCCCTTCTCAATTTCTGCTGTTCCAAAACGAGCAAAATCGCCTGATGCGAGATGAGGACTTCCTTCCCTTGGCACGCTCTTGCTGCCGCTGCTCGTGGCGTCAAGATGCAGAGCTCATTTTGTGCTGGTGCTGTTGGGTTCTACTGGGGTGTCAGGATCGTAGGGCAAGATAAGAGGAGCACAAGAAAGCTTTTGTTTGACACCCCCAGGTAAAAATAGCTAAGGGAAAGCAGGACAGATAAAAACGTGGCTGGAAAGGTGAGCTGTGGCTTGTGTAGTCCTGAAACTCTTTGAAAATGGCTTTTTAATTCCGCAATCACAAATAACCGCACAGAGCAGCACATGAAGGAGAAACACATAGGTGTGTGGCTGCACTCGGGTATAATTATAAGGCATAGAAGACCTTTAAAAAAAATTTAAAAAAAACCAGAATCACAGAATGCTGTGGGGTTGGAAGGGACCTCTGGAGATCATCCAGTCCAACCCCCTGCC
>JAOXJM010000071.1:17101534-17112642 GCA_026413425.1 Tringa solitaria
TCTAAATCTACCCTGTTGCAGCTTGAATCCATTCCCTCTTGTTCTATCGCTAATTGCTTCTGAGAAGAGACCAGCACCAACCTCTCTACAGTGCCCTTTCAAGTAGTTGTAGGGAGTGATGAGGTTGCCCTTCAGTCTCCTCTTCCTCCAACTAAACAGTCCCAGCTCCCTCAGTCATTCTTCATACAATTTATTCTCCAGGCCCTTCACCAGCTTCGTTGCCCTCTTCTGTACCTGCTCCATCCACCACATAGTTCAGGCAAGAATGAAAGGGCAGCACCTCAGTGAAAATGCCGCTCTCGAGGGAAGATGGAGACCCCACTTAAGCTTTCTCCAGCACCTCACTTCATACTCTAACCTGGGGCTTCACAGCTGTGGGGTATCAGAGCTGGCCTCGAGCAGCAGCAGCTAAACTCCTCGGAGAGGAGGACGAGGTTGCACAGCTTCTGAATGCATTTAGGACCCTGACAAGGTGTTCTGCGATGTGCGATGTTAAGGTAAAGGTATGGGGAAGCCTAATTTCTCACTTGAGTCCCTCCATTCCCTCTTTTTTTCAGACTAAATGCCAGCACAGCATTTTCCGGGGTCTCAGGATGCAGCTGGGTCTGACTAAGGAAGGATCGTGGACCTCAGGAATCAGTACTCCCCTTTCCAAAGCTTTTCCCAGCAAGACTCATAAGGAAGAGAAAATCACCAGAAGGGTAAGGTCTAGAGAGGCATATTGCAGCGCAGTTGCTCTGTTTCCCTGTGAGAAGCAGTTGGGGCACGCAGAAACCAGGGACTGATGCTGTGTCGCCTCAGCCAACTGGGAGATACTCATTGTCTTGAAATTTTAGTACATGCTGCCTGAACAAATTTACATCCTGAATTTGTGAAGGTGTGAGGTTTATTGAATCTGAAGCAAGAGGTGTCTTTTCTTTTTCTTCAAATAGATGTCCAGCGTGCCCAAAATCCAGTTGTCAGATGCCTCTCTAGAAAATGGAAATGCCACAAACCTCAGCCTTGATGGACAGGTAATTATGTATCACCAAAAAGAAGGAGAGACTGCTAGACCGTCCCTGCACCCCTGTCTCACACCTTTCACGCAATCAAATTCTTTAAGAGTGAGTTGGACAAGGGATGTTTTACATAGATGCTGTCCTGGAGTTCTTCCAGTGCCATCCAGTTGGAGGGCAGTCCAGCATTGGGCTAGAAGGTCTCTGTAAATAATCAAGCATTTATTCATATTCATATTCTTCATATTTTTATTCATATTCCTTCATATTTTGACTTCTTCCTCAAAACATCTTGAATGCATATTCATTCTGTGATGAATGAATTTGCAAGCAGAATGATCATCTGGGCTTTCTCCTTTTTCCTAGACTGGTTTCTTGAGCTGAATTTTGCTGCTGTAAATCATTCTGAGGGCAGGCTATAAAAAAAAGGTGTATCTCTGCAATTTGGAGAGGATTTGCTGAAGATCTGTAGCTACAGGCTCAGTCTTCCATCAATGCCAGCAATGGCTCTAGACAGCACGACACTGAGAGAGCCATGTTTATCTTTGCAGCAATATGCTGAAGCAGGAACGTTCCTGGTGATGGAGATAAAGCTGGACAAAGCCTTGGTACCGAAGCGATTGCAAGAGGAGCTCACCAGACGGTGCGTATAAAGATGTGCTGTGATTCTGGGGCTGACAATTTATTTCTGCAGGATAGAAACAGTGAGCCACCCCCCTTGGAGTGCTCTGGAAGGACCAGCTGAGGGCCTGAGCCAAAGCCCGCTGGAATCAGGGGGAGAATTTGGCCAGACCGCTCAAGAGATGGCAGCTGGTGTGTTGGGAAAACACTTGCCTTCATCTGAGCTGGCATCTCCCTGCTGTTCCTCTCCAAAAGAAAGACACCAGAGCAGCAACAACAGTGTCTGCGTTCCTGGTCAGGCTTTGTTTCCCATTAATCCCCGTCTGCTTTCCTCTTGCATGTGATGCTCAGCTGCTTGGTCAGGACTGGCCACCAGCACGGGGAGAGCTGCTGGAACTTCACATAGCATTCTGTCTGTTTCTTTTTCTTTTTTGCTTTTCAGAAGCTTTCTCACAATCTTCTACCCATTTCTTGGCACCTACGTTAGTTTTCACATCGTTCTGCTGTAGAGCTTCTCTCTCATCTCTGCTGCTTCACTCTCTGCTTGACTTGAGGCAGTTGCTTCCTGTTTGGTGGTAGCCCTGGTGCGTTACGGTCTGGGAAAGGCCTAGCATGTGTAATTTATTGAATAAAAAAGAGAAAATGCAGCAAATGAATAAAATATAACAAGTACAGGTGGTCTGTCCCTCTCAAATATGAGCAGCAGCCATTCTTTGAAGGGAAAGTATGTGTGTCGTCTTCTGTGCTGCCTGACAGCTTCTAGGAAGAACAGGTTGAGGAAGGTGAATCACCCCTTAGGTCAGACCTTCTCCTGGCCCTTCCCACTCCACTGCAGCTCACGTGAATTCAGTGTAGTTCCTCCTTTTTCACCTGCCATGTGCAGCTGCAGATGTCAGTCCTGAAAAATCAGCTTTCCTGAGTTGTGGGAAAGGCCCTGTCTCGGAGGGCTCCAGCTGATGTGACAAGCTCAACAGTGAGGTTCATTTTCTGGAAGGGCTGGAAATGCGTATCTCAGTAGCAAACCATAGCTCTCTTTCTTGGGCTCCATCCAAAATCCTCTGCCAGCCTCCGCTTGCCTTTCTTCACTTGCTTGCTTGCTTCCCCCGGCTTGTTGTTCGTTTTCTTTTTCTCGTCTGAAAAGTGAAAAGGTTTTCATCTGGGCCGCGGGTGGAGGAAAAGCGTCAGTGAGGGGTGCTGTTCCAAGGGTGGGACTGCAAGCGCAGGAGCTGCACCACCCACGGCCTCAGGCTCTGTGGCTTCCCAAGGAGCTGTGACGGGGTCTCTGCAAAACAAGGGGACCACTCAGTGCACTAGACCTCCATGCGGGAGGGTCAGGGACTCCGAAAGCTGGCCAGATAGTGACAGGAGTGGTTCATATTTGGCAAGGAATAAAGCATTTTGCTTTGCTTTGTTGTAGGAGCCGACACTGGGATGTGACACCTTTGCTTGGGCTGGATTGTGTTCTAAGGACCAACAGTGCTTTGGTACCAGCAAGCAGGAAATCGTGATAAAAATCCCAATGAATGTAGGCTGGTTTGACACCAAGGCTTTTAATAAAGTCTTAGTAAAAAAATATGGTAGTCCTAAAGGCTTTTGATCAATATTTGCCAGGTCACTGTCACTCTGGTAGTGGTACAAACAGGGTTGGCGAGGTGTCCAGCATGCAGGGGATTAGGTGCCACAGCCACACGGTGTGATGTTGGGAACTGGTGGATCAGGTGGCCTGGGGTTTACCGTGATAAAATTCTTTAGAGCTGTCTTCAGGTTGGCACTTTTCTTACACCCAGGAGGTTGTGAGTTAAAGGAAGAGCAGCTGGATAAGAAGATCTACTTCTTTAGGTTTCCGATTGCTGGCAATAACAAAGGTTACCCCTACCTGCTGGGCTGAGCTTCTACAATAGTTTTTGTGTGATGGGTCAGTGAAACCCCATGAAAGTAACAATAAATATTCTCTAATCCCCATGGAGTGTCATTTTCTTCAGGGAGTGAGGCAGGAGCTGGTTCTCTCAAGACATTATGATGAGCTACAAGCACTGAATATAGGTTTAGAGGTCATTCTTGGTCTGAGACTTAAGTCCCCTCCCGTCTATGTCCCTGTGAAGTGTCTTGGGGATATGGTGACAAGCCAGAACCCTCGCCCTACAGGCTGCCTGCAGCTGAGACAAGCCAAGGCTGCTGGCAGGGTGTCTGGCTGATCTCCTCTGTCCTCTCGTTGACAGGGTCAAGCAGATGATTCCTGCTCGCCCTCCGTTGCCTCCCCGGACAGAAGGAGCCAAAAAGGTACATCCAAAAGCCTGTGGCCTTGCCACCACTCTGCCACCTCCTCCTGCCCTCATCCCTCTCTCGCACAGAAGAATCTTCATCCTCAGTTCTGAGCCCGGCAGCAATGTGTAGATGAGGTTTGAATGGGAAATGCACAGAAAAGAAAACTTCTGGATGTGTTATCTTCCTTATAGCGTGCCTTGGGAAGTTGTTCCTGGGCTACATCTGTCATGTTGGCAGCCCATACAAAGGGCAGAGATGCTTCATCCAACTCAGACAAACATGAATCAGTCCCAACCACTCTCAGGTCACCCAGAATTTTTGAGGACTTTTGTGTCCTCAGAAAACAGTCTGGGAGCACTGGCTCGTCTTCTGTGGGTACAGCGCAGCCGTCAGAGGAGAATGTCCTCGGATGGCCCCTGCCCAATGGGAAACGCAAAGCAGCGGTGGGGGGAGAAGCAGCACTTCAATAACTGACCCCAGTTTATGGGAGGCGTGGGCTCTGGCAAGTAAAACATATTTCAAGGTTGATGGCTTAAGTGACTTGTGAGGTTTGGTTGTTTATTTATTTCCTAGGCTGTGGAAGATTATCACAACCACATCACGAGCATCGCCGTTGCCATCCTCAGCAAATGCCATAAGCTCTTTGGGAAGCAGAGGCCTGACGGAGGATTGATAGATGCCCAAATCCTGGAGGAACAGAAGCGTCAGCTCAACTTCGAGCTCAATAACTCTGGGAAATATTTTGCTTTTAAGGAGCAGCTAAAGGTAAAGAGTCTGTTGTGCTTTTCCTTTCCCTACCTGTTTTGTCCTGGCAGTTTCTCAGTGAGAAACTGCTGCTCCGTAGCAGTAACTCAGGGTGATGTGTTGCTCCAGAATCCCTTCCTGCTGCTCGGGACTGTTGCAGTGGGCTTGGAGAGGGGCAGGTTTTCCCTCTAAAAAGAGGCAAAAAGCAGGCACCTCCAAAGCAAGCACCAGGTCACACACCAGGAGAACCATTCCTGTGAAAGAGGGGAGAGTCCAAAGCTGGTCACATCCATTTGCACCATGCTCCTAGCCTAAGGAAGGCGAAGTTGATTGCTCTTTGCACACTCGCAGTCAGCGCTGGCAGAAAGAAGGGTTCCCCTCTCTGCCTGGAGACCCCTCTTGCACTGAGGGCACCAGTCTTCCCACAAGTGCCCTAAAGGGGCACTGGTGTGTCAGGAAGAGCCAGGGCTGGGAGGTGGGAAAAGAATTCACCCCTGCTTGCTTTTTTTAACTTCGGTCAGTGCTTGGCTGGATTTTCTCCTCAGAAATATGTTGGGGCTTCAGGAAAAATCAGTGTGTTCTGGCTCTGTGTGATTGCGGAGCTGGTGGGGACCTGCCTTGTCCAACTGCCACATGTCTCCACAGTATGCGGTTGTGAAGATTGTAAGGGAGAAATACCAGAAGACCACGGCGTTTGAGACCCAGAAGGAGTTCCAGGAATTTCTCAGTGAGCTCTATGTGTACCTCATGGACCAGATGCACGTTGCCCTGAACCAGGTAGGGATAAACCCTGATGTGTGTCCGGTCCCCTGGGATGGATGATTTGGGACACTGCTTTCCTGTGGATCCAGGGCTCAACGCTGCTTCTAGTGAAGGCAGTGGGACTTTTCTATCTATATCCCACTGCTACAAAATCCTGATGGTGGGGTATGTGTGAGACTCCACTCCTAAAAGCTGCTGTAGGTGGTTCGTGGTAAGGGTGGCAGGGTCTGTGCCATCTGCCACCCACCCGGGCAGAGCATGAGCTGGGGTCACCAGTAAGTGACACCACAGAGGAATTTTGATACCATTTTGATCTAGGGGATGTTTTTATCTGTCTGCAGTGCCAGACTGGGGACTGCTGCTGTACTGGGATCATGGGCTAACACTCTGTCTCCCTCCCTACCAGCTTCTGTTTGAGGAAGCTGCTTTCCCTGACCCTGTGTTCCGCATGACTGCTGAGCAGCTCTGGCTCTTTGCTCGCGAAGCTGAAGTCAACAAGGACTATGAGCTGGCATCCATCTACCACCAGAAGGTAAAGGAGCCCCTGTGCTTTCCTGCCTGTCTCCTGTGTGTCTGAGCTGGCAGCCAGCATGGTGTCACGGCCGTGGCGTGGGGCCCGTGTTGCTGACAGCTCGGCCATCCCTGACTGTTCTCAGAGGAAGGAGGTGAACGTGACCAGGATACTCAGGCTGAATCTCTGAGGGATTTTTTCTAGGGAGGTGCTGCTCTTTGGAGGATGTGAGGCAGAGCCTGCCTGGCTGGGTCACAGGACTTCAGCCTTGAGGCCAGGGGAAATGGGATGAGCTGGTCCAAAAGATGTGCTGGGTCAGCGCTGGGGACACTGGGCCTTCTACCAGGAGGCTAGAAGGAGGCCAGCTGAAGCTGGAGGACATGCATTAGGTGAACCAGGCTTAGAGGAAGCCCAGCATATCCCGGTTAAAGGAAACCCTAGCGCATGACAGATAAGGGTTTGATTGTTGCTAAACTGGGCTGGGATGACTGGAGGAAAGCTGTGGTCATTGCAGTTGTCTCCCCAGTGCGTTGTGTGTGCTGAGCGTGATTGCAGCCATCCTCACTCCAGTGGTGACCTCTTTTGTCTAGAGGTTAAGTCAGGACCAGCAGAACATCCAGCACTGGCTGGACTATGGGGCATTCCACCTCCTGCTTGAGGAAACAACCAAAGCCCAGGAGTGCTTCCGCCAGGCTCTTTCTCTGGACCTCCATTACATCCAAAGGTGCTGCATGCTCCTGGAGGGAGGGTGGGAGGGCGGGTGGGAAGTGTCCTA
This sequence comes from Tringa solitaria, assembly GCA_026413425.1. Taxonomy (NCBI): domain Eukaryota; kingdom Metazoa; phylum Chordata; class Aves; order Charadriiformes; family Scolopacidae; genus Tringa; species Tringa solitaria. The sequence continues at coordinate 17,108,208 of JAOXJM010000071.1, forward strand.
CCAGGCCAACCTCTCCCACCCTGTCCCCAGCTTGCTGCTCTCTGGGGTTGTGGCTGTCATGCTGCAGCACTACGAAGAGGCAGAGATTTTCTTTGAGAGCGCCTGCTGCTTGGAGCCATCCAGCATCGTAGCCTGGACGATTTCAGGTAGAAAAGCAAGCCAGCCTGTGTGCTCAGGGCCTTCCTGTAGAGCCCAGCACTGCTTCTGCCCCTGTTCCTCTTCTCCCTGTTCTAATCTGAGGGCAAAGGGAAGGATTTTGCTAAGGGACGGATGTTTGCTCATGCTACTCTTTCTCTCTCCCATAGGTTTATTTTATGAGCTGCAGAATAATAATACTCAGGCAGAAATGGCTTTCCGTGAGGCTAAGAAACTACTGCAAGCACAGCTCACCGAGGAGAGGAGCATCCTTCAGGCTGCTGAGGGAGAAGGAGAGAAAAAGCAAACTTCTGCTACATCTGTGAGGTCTCAAAGCCCAGGCCCAGATGAGTCCTTGCCAGGTAACGCTGGGCAAAACAAGGAGATGTCCTAGGGGCTTGGAGGGGGCTCGGAGCAGTGTGGGAGGTGGTGAACAGTGGAAGGAGAGGAGACATCTCTACGAGTATTTGTACAAGGAGAAATACAAAGGGTAAAGGAAGAAGATGTGGACTGTGAGTTAGAGTAGACTGACCACAAACTACAGTGGTGAGAGACAGTAGCAGCAAGTGTGCTGCTTTAAATGACAGAGCTTTCTGAAAGTAGCACAACCAATGCCTTGCCTTACCCTCAGCCCAGAGAGAGACCTGTCTTAGTGTTTATTTTCCTGCTCCAGCCCAGTGATGCTGACATACAGATGTGTGGGCAGTGGCCAGGGTGGCTGGAGGAAGCAAACATGCTTTTTGAGGCTCTGGGAGGGCAGAGCTGCCCCTGTGACAGTCCTACGTTAGGGTCACCCAGGTTTAGCTCTTGTGAAAGCTGTTGCTGCGGCTTCCCAATGCAAACCAGCTGCTCGCTAGCGACCCTGAACCAGAAGCTTCCTTTGGAGCCAAACTGCATCCAGCTTCACCCTGAGCCAAGACTTTCTGTCCTGAGTCCCAAATATTTGGCCAGGTTGCGGAAAATGTCAGCTGGCTTTATTTTTAACCTTATCACCACTCCGTGCGAAGTGCCTCAGGCAGCCCTAGTGTCATGTGCCTTTTTTTTTTTGCCCCTTCTGATTATGAAGGAAGGGACATTATCTCATTTATACCTGTTTCTAGCTTCACATGGTAATCTTGCACTCAAAACCCCAGACCTAGGCATTGCCTTCTGCAAAGAAATTTCTTCCCAATTCTGAAAATCTGGTAGATTTTTTAATATTGTTTATATTTTCTCCATTTCTGTGGAGTCCTGCTCCAAACGGGGCAGTTTATGGCAAACCTTTTGTTTGCCCCTAATAGTTGTTGGGGGTTTCGTTCCAGATGGCTCAGCCGAACAGGTGCCAGAGGCGGTGGAGCCTGCCCCGACCTTTGTGGCACCCAAGGAAGAGGATACTGCACTGGAGGGAGCCCCAAAAGGTATGGGGATGGGGACCTGGCGTGGAATGGAGAACCAAGAGCTGGGAGATGGCCTCACAGGGAGGGCAGTGACTTGGGAGCACTGAGCCATGGCCATTCTGATGGGCTGGGCATCGAGGCTTGTTCTCTCTCTGTAGCTGGGGAATCTTCAGTGAAGTGGGTTCATCCCCATTTCAGAGCAGCACACCTCAGGAGGGACAGCCAACCCTCCTGGGACATGTCACTGCACCCAGCGGCCTTCGTCAGCTGCTTGGATGTTTCCCTCCTAAGATGCCAGCTCTTAAAATGTCCCTATGGATCTCCTCTGGTCCCGTGTTGTGTGATCTGCCTTCTCTACAGCTCCACTCTCCAATGGGTGGCAAAGAGACGGCAGTGCTGGGTGCTCCAGGCCCCACTGGGTTGGTTTGGGGAGGCAGAGGCCTCACTGTAGTTAACTCTGACAAGTCCTAAATTCCTACCTTTTCTTCCTCCAAGTTTGGACTGGAAAATTAGTGAGTCAAGTACATAATTTCTTTTCTCATCTCTTACAAAAACTTAAGCCCTTCAGATAGAAATGCTGGGTTGATCTTTGCTTCAGCCTCCTCTGCGTCCTCCTGGGTTTTACACTGTGTTGCTGGGGTTCCTCTGTCCCCAGCAGGGTCTCAGGTCTCAGGCCCTGCTCTTGCTTCAGAAATAAAAAGCCTCATTTTGGGACTGATGGAAAAACGTTTTCTTGCAGCACCATCCCCTGTTCTGGGACTTGGCCAACCTCCCAGCACAGTCTTCATGAAAACGGTGGAATTCCTGATGAAATTCAATGCCATCCAGGTCAGCTCAGTGTGAGCTGGGAGCGGGAAGGGAGGTTTGGTCTCGTTCCCATGGCTATTACCAAAGAGCAAGTGGCAAGTTCCAGCCAGCCCCCTTCTTGGGCTCAGAGAACAAGCTGTGGCTGCCCCAGCTGCCATGTGCAAAAGGGAGCGAAGTCACTGCTGCCCAGAAATGCAGAACTGAGGCCAGGCAGAGAATTGAGACCAAAATGCTGGTTGGGGACACTATTGTCTCAGGCAGGTGAGCATTCTTGGGCTGTCCCAGCTCAGCTCCACTTGCTATGGAGGGAACAGCCGAGTCAGATGTGGTGCAGATGTGCTCTTCTCTGTGCATTCGGAGACCAATTGCGTTATTGTGATTCTTCTGAGATGCCAGCACCCCTTCATTCTTTCAGGCACTTGTCTGCTGGAGTAATGTTTGTGTCACCTGTGCAATGTCCCTGTCCCACACAGTCGTCCCTGTGGGATCTCTCTGACTGCCACATTATACTGTTTGCCTTCGTTTTACATGGCAGTTAAAGCAAAACAGAACTGGTATTAATGGAGGTAGATATTCAAAGGAGGGGGGGGAAAAAGTCTCCTGTCTGTTTTCTGTCCATGGCACTGAATTAGGTGCGAGTGAGTCCTCCTGCTGTGTCCTTCTGGGGTGCCTGTGGTTTTCCTGCTCCCCTCACTGTGCTGCTGTGCTGTTCCTCCCCAGTTCGTCCACATGGCACTTGCCCATGAGCTGCTGAGCCTTCAGGGAGGTCCCTCCTGTGAGTACTACCTGGCCCTGGCCCAGACTTGTTTGCTGAAGGAAGATTTCTCCAAATGCCAAGAATGTCTCTGTGAGGCCGTTAAGATCAACCCCATGGTAATTCTCTGGGTGTTCCCGGGGTGCAGCAGGGTGTCCCGAAGCAGGACACTGGCCAAATGCCACGGCCAACCCTGCCTTGTGTTTTTGCTGCGTGTGAACCTAGTGCCTTGTTTCCACTTGAGCAATTCTAGTGCTAGTCTGCAGCAGTTTCTGCAGGGGAGGATAATCATGGCTGATGAACCACATCACGCTGTGGCTGCAGCACTGCCCTCCACATTACCCCGCTTATTGCTGGCTGTCTGTCATCTCCTGCACAGACAGGCAGCATTTCTGAGCGAGGGCTCCTCTATCTGCAGCGTCTGCCTTTCTTTTCCCTTTGAACATGTATATCCTGATCCTCTTTCCCTCTGTTGGTGAGTCAGGCTCTGTTTGGTGAGAAACAAGGCTGCTATTCAGCAGAGAGAGAGAGGGAAGGCGACTTTGGAGAGTCAGGTTGAATAGAAGGCAGAGAGGACTGACATATCCCAGTACTCATGATACCTGGGGAACCTTGCACGGGCCAGGACACCGGGCAAAGGAAGGCTGGAGGGGGCTCCCAGTGCTGTGGTGTTATGCAGGCAGCCCACTGACTTGATTTTAACTCTGTACGTAAAATCTGTCCTGCTATAATCAAACACTGCTCGGCTCTTCCATTCTGCTGATTTCAGGGGTCCCTGGCCCTCTCCCAGGTCTCTGTCCTTCCCATCTCCCAGCAACGTCTCACCCCTGGCTTTCTCTGCACAGAATCCGAATATCTGGGCTCAGAAGGGCCACCTTTGCTACCTGCAGAGGGACTTTGGTGAGGCAAAGAAGAGCTATGAGAGAACCATCGGCTTTGTGGAGGACGCTGCGGATATGCACTTCGTCTACCTGCGCCTGGGCTCCATCTACCTGGAAGAGAAGGAGGTGAGGAGCCAGCAGGAGTGGAGGAAGGGGATTTTACACAAAGCAGTAGGTTCCAGAGCCCAGGCACAAGCTGTAGCCGAGATCTCACAACCCAGCAAACCCTGGAGCGCTCAACTCCCTGAAGCATGGACGTGCTTCCTTTGTGCAAGGTCTCAGGGGGCTGCTGATCCATTCTTATCCTAGCAATGAGGAGTCTTCTACATGACCCACCCATTTCTCCCCCTGCAGTGCTGCCTCCAGCTCTGGGGGGCACCAACATCAGAAGGACATGGAGCTGTTGGAGCAGGGCTAGAGGAGGCCCCAGAGATGCTGGGAGGGCTGGAGCTCCTCTGCTGGGAGGACAGGCTGAGAGAGTT
>JAOXJM010000071.1:17234542-17247511 GCA_026413425.1 Tringa solitaria
GACTGGATGATCTCCAGAGGTCCCTTCCAACCCCATAGCATTCTGTGATTCTGTGCATATAGCCCCTGTTTGTTGCATAGACACCCAAATGCTTGTGCTGAAACAAGGGAGGGAGCAACACAGTCCAGCAATGAGCTGATAAGGGCTGTTCTCCTTTTAGCAGCAGGGAAAGTACAGCCCTGATATGTCACCAGCTGGGGACCTGCTAGCGTCACTTGATGGGCTGAGGCCAAAGCCACAGCAAGGCTCCGCGGCAAGCTTCCCTACTCCAGCCTGGAGCAGCATGTTGGCAACCTGAGGCAGCACATCTTTGACATGTGGGTAAGGGATAAGTTTTTTCAGATGGGCTGTTCCTGACCTTTACCTGGGTGGTGCGTGCGATCTCCCAGAGCTGCTTCCTGACCTCCTCCCAGCCCTCCTCATCCCGCCACCTGGGAGAGAAAAGCAGATTTTGATCATGGCCAGACGTTCAAATCCAGCAGGTCACAGAGCTCTGTGTCCATAACTTGTGTCCATCAGACCATAAACCCCAGCTTTCTGAACCTTTTCTCTCTTGATGGCCTCTCTCCCAATGTCCTTGACTTCTTCAGGGCATGCAGTGCCCATCCCTGTGCCTGGGCACAAGAGTCACAGCCCTTCTGCCAACCTGGGACTCCCTGCTGCAACGGCTGGGTTTGTTCCAAGTTCACATCACCGCTCACGCATCAGAGGACTCCGTGGAGAAAAGAGCCCTGAACCTGACACTGTAGGACCGAATTTGATGGGGAAAAAAAAAAAAAAAAGAGAGCGATGGATGCCAAATGCTGGCGCTTTTCATGTTCCAGAGCACAAACCCACCCCTTCTGGTCACTGAGCGCAATAGGTGAGCTGTCTGCGTGGCCCAGCCATGGGAAAGTGCTTCCCACTCTGTCCCAGTCTGAATAAGCGAAATACAGGTCACATCTGATGCTGGGGGGAATTTGGGTTGCAGGAAGGGAGGAATGCATTGTGCTCCAGAGCAGCTCTGCTGCCACTGCCAGAGTTCCCTCTGGTGGCTGCAACCTCCCGGCCCGGATTTCATGGGAAATCGTGGCAGAGATTTCATGGGAGCAGAAGCAAAGGGAACAATAAACAGGGAAGCCACGCGGCTGATGAAGAGGAGAAGCAGCAGTAATTGTGGCTGAAGGGCTGCGGTGACACCAGGCTTTGTGTCTCCAGCTGGAGGAACAAGGTTGTGGTGTGGGTAAGACCTATCAGCATCCAGAAAACGAGCGTTTGGAGTCTCTTGGCAGCTATAAAAGCCTTAACAAGATGCATCACTAAAATACAGGTTCTGGTACTTCTCTGTCTTGTTCCTTTGGCAAATCCGCCACAATGGATGCATCTCTTCCAGGGCTGTGTCTATTTTTCAGCATGGCAAAGCCTGGTTAAGGCTCAGGCTCTTCTCTAAGACACTCCTCCAGAGCCCAGTAGCTCAGGCACTGACCAGCTCCTCAGTACTGGCATCCAGTTAGTGAAATACCCAACGTGTTTTCTAGGCTGCCAATTTTAAAAGGCTGAAAAATCCTGGCTCAGATTTCTCCTACACTTTGTCCCACCTCTCCACAGCTCTAGTTGATAGAGTTTCAACAGAAATTTATGGAACAGGGGGAAGAGGCCCATCAAAAAGGAGCAAATAAAGGGCATTTTAGGAAGCCAGGGAGGTACCAGTACAGGGTCACCTAAGGGTTCCAGCCCAGCTTCTGTGTTGGGAGGGAGGAGAAACAAGACCATCCCCAAACCAGTGGTGCTTCATCTGCCTTTCTCAGGTTGTGATCCACCAGAGTACTTGGGTGTATGCTTAACTTCAGCTTCTAAAGAGATCAGCGGGACTAAAAACATGATTAAATCAAACATGTGCTTAAGAGCTTTCTTGGATCAAGGCCCAAATGACCAACTCATTTCACCGCAGGGAAGGCTGCGCTGAGAGACAGCTGGCTTTTCTTCTCAGATGAGTCCCTCTCAGCTCGCTTTCTCCCTATTTATTAGTGTCTCCAAGTAAAGCAGAAAAGACTCCTCCATCCACACAGCAAGAGGAATTTGGAATTACAAATATACAGAGAAACAATCAGCACTTACTGCTCAGGAGACAGCGGAAAGGCAGAGGTTTCTTTTGGTCTTTTCTGGAGGCAAAGGAAGAATGGTTTTCCTGTAAGCATTACACCATTGCAGCCTCACCCCCGTCCCTGCCACTTGGCAGTGGCACAAGGTGTCCCAGCACGCTAACAGCCACCCGTGCCCTGGCAAGGAAGTGATGTGTGGCACAATCTTAAGGTTTAGGTCTCTCATCCTTTTAATTTTTAAATAAATGTATCTATCTCACGCATGCCTCTGCCCAGTGGAGCTGACTGGCGTGTTTCTGACTGACTGTGGCTGACTGGCTGCAGTCTCCTGCTCATATAGCTCTTCACACTGAGGCAAAGGCATTTAAGAGCAGAAAACCCCATCCTATCCTCCCCTACTCACCCCATTTTTCATCAGCGAGTGACTCTGCTGGCCTGGCAGCTCTCCCACAACACCTGCTGCTCCTCAGCCCTCCTATAGCTCCTTGACCCCAATCTGTGGGGCTGCTCAGCCTCCTGGATCTAACTGTAACTCACTCCTGCACAACAGGGTTGAAGCAACAAGGGGACTTGCTTGGACACCCCATCTCTTCCCCAGATGAGAAAGCAGGTAGACAAGGCAAACCCCCAGGGAATGCCTAAGGAAGGGGCTGAATCTGGCTCTTGTGAGACTCTCCCCCCCATCCCCCAGTTCTGCCCCAGCAGAAAACCAGCAGTCCCAGCCACCACCTTCTGCAGTTCATGTAGCTGCATCTCCAGTTTTGCTTTCTCCTCCCGCAGCCGGTTTAGCTCCTGGGTTGTGTTTGTCAGCAGCTCTGGGTCCGTGATGGAGAAGTGGAGCTCGGCAGGGCCACAGTCCGTAGCGCTGCTGCCCAAGGAGCGGATCTGCTCTCGCTGGAGCCTGTAACGTGCCAGAGGGGTTAGTCCCTGGTAGCTTTGGGTAGGTGACAACACTGAGCACTTCTGCTGCCGATGGAAGAACTGTTTGCTTGAGATCTGATGGCTTCTGGCCACCGAGAGCCAGTCCACCTGCAAAGGATAAGTGGGAGAGCCCGGCAGCATACACAATATTCCTGGGAGTGTTTCTCGAGTTTGTCCTTGAGCTATTTGTGGCTTTTGTGCCACAAGAATTTCTGCTGCTTCCCACAGCCCAAGCTGCTGAGAGCTGCGGAGCAGAACTGAGAACACTGCAGAGACGGGCTGGGAGGAAGGAGTTATTTGTGGTACCTCTGCATTTCCACACCATCCAACATGGAATTAAATTTCTCACCCTAAATTTTGCACAGGAGAAAGGTATGTGCCAAGCAGGGTGTCCAGAGCACCTTGATGTGTAGCTGGAGATGCCTTCCTCCTGCCTTGTCAAAAGCAGGGAGATAAACACACACTCCAGATCCTCTGCTCCACCTGGGAGCCCCATTTGCCTCCCTCATCAAAGGAACTGGGTGCTATGGGGCACTTCCAGTTGGACCTTAGCAATAAGCTGAAGGGACAGAGGTAGCCCAGGCCCTGGCTTAGCCCTACCCGTAAGCAATCAGCAGGTTCTCGTGCTTCTTGACCAAGTTCTTCATGCGTTTCTTGTAGGCACGGGCTGCTCCAGCTAGCTGCTCTTCCCGAGACTTGTAGGAAGCTCTGATATCCTTCAGCATGTTTTCCACGAAGCATTTCATGGGAGCATGATCAGCTGGGGCTTTGCTGGATTTGCTGTCCATGTAGTCCTTTAAAATAGAGAAAGAAATGGAGGTGATCGAGTCGTTCCCTAAGGCACATAACCCATTTCCCACAGAGAAGGTCCAGGCATATTTGTGCAAACAGCAGAGAGAATAGTGCATATCTTCTGTTTTCTAAGAGGAGGGAAGACTAATTAACTTCTATCATGGCCCTTCAAGACAGAGAACTGCATCCATGTCCCACCTAGGGAAACACAAGTTGGCGTTGGATTACCATCTCTAGTCTTCTTTCCACCTTGCCCCACTCTCTCTGCTGGTCAGGACATGCTTCAAGATTGTTCTGTTAGAAATTAAACTATTCTTAATAATAAAAATGGCTTTTCTTAGTCTCCTGATCCATCACCACCACTGTGTTCTTTGGTACCAGCCTTCTCCTGGCACAGCAGCTCTTGCTAAGACCTGCTCACTGCTACCTAGCGGGGGGAGAAAGATTTCTTCCCAGTCTGGCTGCTCGATACAATCAGGTATCCATGCCTGAACCTGCCCCAAATGCCTACCTTGTGCCGAGTCCTCACCACGCTCTGGGGTCCCTACTCTACGTCAAAGGGGCTTGTTCCCAGAGCAGGTCCCAGGCCCTGGCATTACACGGCTCTGTGGCCAACCACGGAGGCTGGCAGAGCTCCCTGGAGACAGCAGCAGAGTCACCATGGAGGCAGCGACAAAGCCAGAAGTGGCATCGTCTGGCCTGCCCTGGGACGTTGTCAGGGCAATGGAGATTAGAAGCCAACTGGAAGGCAGCCATTGTAAATAAGAGGATCTTTCAATCCAAGTAATCTGACCAAGAAAAGTGTCCCAGCAGAAACTTGCAGACCGTTTTGTGTGGCCATAGGGGAAATCTGGTCGAGGAGGAGGGGGTGGCATCTCCTCACCAAGGCCAAGCTGAGGGCAGAGAGGGCTCCCCAAGCCCCACTGCCTGCTCTGCTCAGGAGCCCAGCAAGGAGGGGAAACAGCAGCCTGCAAGAAGTAGACACACAGTATGGAGAGACCTCCCCAGTTCAGGAGAGCCCCTGGGGCTGGGGGTACCCACCGCCACGTCCTTGATGTACTGGGCGAGCCGGGAGCGATATTCCTCGTTCAGCTGCTTCAGCCGGAGCTGCAGCTGGGAGTTCTCCATCTCCACCTCTTGGAGCTGGCTCTGGGAGGTGAGAAGAACCTGGGCACGACAAACACACTGGCTGCTGCCTTCATTCTGTGGCCAAGCAAGGGACACTAAGAAGCTCCATAAGAGATGGGAGACTTCATTTCTGGCTTCATGAGAGCTGGAAAGGTCCTGGGTTTTCACAGGAGCCTGTTTATACACTCTATTCGCCTGCTACCTTCTGTCATTCGCAATTCCCCCCACCCGGTGATTTCACCAACCCTTTCTAAATAGCAGTGAATAAAATTCCTCCCACCACCTGTGGCAAAGAAGCACCTTCCACCACGTGCATCGGACCCCTGGGGAAGGAAACCGCGCAGGGACACACTCCTGGAGATGGAGACGTGTCAGAGCACCTCAGTACAAGACATCCCTCCCCTGCCAGCTCCAGGAGGAACACATGGCACCCAGGAGGAGCAGGGGCAGTCCTGGGGGATGGAAGGCAGCATGCCCTTACCGCCGACTGCTCTGCCAGCTTGCGCTGGGTGTCTCCAATCGCTCCCATTGCCTCCTGCAGCTCCTTCCCCATCGCCATCCTGGGCACACAGGAAGAAGATGTGTTTATTTTAATCCCCCAAACTTCTCTGGAGGTCCAATACAGCCAGCTTTGAGAAGGAGATCACCATGGGATGCCTGCCCACATCAGCTGTGTGCCAACCAGCGGCCACAGAGTTCTCACAGCCAAAGGTGAACATCCTCCCCAGGCAGGGGGTCTAGTTGTCCAGCATCCCTGATGTGGCTGCCCCTACCCAGAATACCGACCCCATCCCAGCCTGTCGATGGAAGAACTGCCGTGGGGGTAAGGGCTAGGGCTGGATTCAACTCTGGGCTGTCACACGTTGGCCGTGTGTGTCATTGAAGGTGGATTTTCAGAGGTGCATAGGCCAATCAGGTACCTAAACACCACCCAATTCTAAGCAGCCAGCTAAACCTCTTAAGAGCCTTGAAAACACCAGGTTTAGCTTCCAGGCCTCACTTCTTCCAAGGGTGAACTGTCATTTCCCACCCTGTACCCCACCAAAGGCAGGCTGCCTCCTCTCCTGTGCCCGGGCATCACATTCAGCTGCTCCATAAATGCCCAGCTGAACAGAAGGACGTGCCCTCAAGCACTCACATTCTCTCTTCCAGCTTCTGCTGCTGCAAATCATAGGTTTTCTTCAGTTTTTCAAGCTCCAATTTTATGTGATCCTGGTTTCCAAGCAACAGAGGGACAAAAAAAAAGGAAGATGATGGCTGAGCTAAGTAGAGGGACTCATGAGGAGCTGAGCACAAGTCCAGCTGAGCAGTGACATAATGGGGCCAGGACAGGTTCAACTGGGAGTGACCACACCAGGAGTGGTGTGTGCTCTGGAGACAACAGGGCACATGGAAGTGCACAAGTGTTGTTCCCCCAAGGGAGAATCTCTCTCTGAGAGACAGATTCCCAGTGGGAGCTGGTGGCAGAGCCCAAGCTGGTGTCACACAGGCTGCAGATGGGAAGGAGGCAGGGAGCAGCTCGGTGCTCTCAGTTTCGGGTGCTTTATCACCCCCATCTTTCTCAAGCAAGAAGATCAGCACATGTCCTCTGCACTTGTTGGCTTTGGAACTCCTGCCTTTGTTCACCCAGGGCCACTGACCGAGGGAAAGCCTTCTCAGCTTTTGCCTGCACAAGAGCTAGAGTTATTCTAGTCTAATTTTTTTCAACAGCCCAGCTTAAACAAAATTTGAAATAAGGCATCAGCTTATCCATAAAATTCAAGTGAGCACCAGGAGGTGCCAGCCACACTCGGAATAAATTCCCCCTTCTCCTTCCCCAAGGATCCAGGAGTAGACCCGCACGCACTCACGTTTCTCTCCAGCTTTTGCCACTCGCGTTCAGAGGTGACTACATCTTCTGGCTGGTTTTAGTAAGAGACAGAAGAAGGTGCCTGTTAGATCCCTGTTCTCCAAGGAGCTTGTGACAAGGCAGAAAGGTCCTTACCTTTGCTCCCTGAGCTGAGAGACAGCACACCGTTGCTTGCACTCTTTCCAGCTTGGCAGAGGATTCATCAGCCACGGCGGGGCCACGGTTGCTCCTGACATTGGCCAGGTTGAGCAGCTCTTGGCTGAGCTCTTCGTTCTTCATGACCTGCCAGGTCAAACAAGAAGGAAAGAGCTTTGGGAATCCTGCCTCTCTGGCTCCACACACTCTGTTCAGCACACACTCGCCACTCTTGGTGTGTACACGAAGCTGGCACTCACATCCCCTCCTGAAAACAAGCTTTAGTTTTCTCTCATATGTACAAAGATATCAGTGATTCTCATGGAAATGCAGGGTAAGCATCATCACCAGGCATTGGGATTATTCACATGTAACCTTAATTCCTCTGCCCAACTTGCTCTCGCATTCAGATACAGATCCCAGTGCCAGCCCAGCCCTGGGCCACCACCTCTGCATCCTGACCTCCAGCCTCCCTCCTCCCTCACTCCATATCCTCCCCACAGCTTCCCAGAGCTTCAGGCATGTCTTTGCCCACACAACAGCTCAGATAACAGAAGAGAAGGACCAAAACTCCATCCATCCAGGCTGACGCCACCCAGCTAATCCCAGTTTTGTTGGAATGCATCCCTCCAGCAGCAGCCAGCCCACAGCAGCGTGTGAGCTCGTTGAGAGATTCAAAGCAGGGTTGGTGCGAAGTGACACATTTCCAAAAGATAAAGAGGATCTGAATGAGAAAGGCTCTGTTACAGGTGATCTGGAAGGAACACTGGGGGAATTCATGTCTCACGGGAGGGTTTCTATGTAGATAACAAAGCTTTGATGGGGTTTATGACTGGGGACAAGCTTGAGTAATTGTTACCATGGCAGTGAATTGGGAGGATGGGAGGCAGAGGTCATCTGAGTCATCCGTGGAGAGAATAGCTTATCAAAAGATAGCACAGGGTGGGCTGAGGGAGAGAGGAGAGGAGAAAAGAGGCTGACAAAGAAGTGAGATATACAGCTGTGAAAACTGACAGCTACGCAGAGACAGGCTGCTTGTTCTCCAACCGAAAATGATCCATCTGCAGCTGTCAGTCCTGACAATTTGATCGGAGGGGGTCACACAGGCCCAGAAGTACCAGTTTAGCCAAAGAAAGAGGCAGTCCCAGGTTTGCCATGGGCTTCGCTGCCTTCCCTGTGCTCCCAAGCCTGGCCTGGCTCCCAGGAAAACCCCGGCATGGAAGGGGTTCGCAGCCATTTGGGTTCCCTCCTCGCTTTGTAGTGCCGCCGCAGCCACCGAACAAAAGGGGAGGAGGAAACGGAGAGTTGAGAAAAGGTCAGAGCCTTGAAAAGGAAGAATTTACAGCGAGCTAGAAAACAGGCACAAAGTGCCTGGCTGGCATCTTCTGGAAGGCGCTTCCCCCCAGGGAGAGGCAAGGCCAGCTCCTTCGCCTGGGACAGATGCGGGGTGATGTGTGAATGGCGCTGTACAATGGGGGCTGCCACAATTCAGAGGCTCGAAACCCTTCCCGGAGGAGGAGACCCTGAATGAGCTCGTGGGGCTGCTCCTGCGCCAAGCAGCCATGACAACATATTGGCAAGGTCACAAGTAGCACTTGTAATTGGGAATGTGTAAAAGGTTCATTGTCTCCCCAGAAGAGCGCCAGGAAAGGGGCGGGGGGGGGGAGGGGGGTGGCAGAACCACAGGCTGCTTTTCCCATTTCTTTTGGGAAAGTCCGCACTGGGAAAATAATGAGCAAGAGGCCCATGCCGCGACAAGGCCCAGCCTGCCAAGTTGGAGCCTCTTTTGCTTCAGGCAGGGATATTTGGTAGTCGGAGCCAAGAAACTGGGGTAGAATCCTCAACCTACAAATTACAACCAAGGAATTCACCTTTGCCTTCTGGACCCTGCTCCAGCACTTCAGGACGCTATCCAGGCACGTAACTGAAACCACGCGCTTTCACTCCCTGAAAGATTCCAGGACCCATGTGAAAACAAGGTGTTATTACCACCAGCCCATTAAAGCCATCGCTTAGAGATGTCAGCCCTACCCGAAAATCCCATTTTTTTGACTAACAGATTGCACCCTCTTGGGGCCAAGAAACAACCAGGATTGCAGAACGCCAAGCTGTTCCTCGGCAGCCCGGCGGTGCCGAGGCTCGGCAGCGAGTTGCTGTGCTGCCAGTCAGCCCCATGCACTCTGCCTTGTGCTCTGGCAGGACGCTGGGGTGGGCTCACACTGGTGTGAGCAGCTGAACTTGCTTCCTCCTAAGAAATTTCCATTTTCTGCACTTACAGGAGACAAACGATAGCTTCACAAGAGTCACTGACTCACTTATTTGCAATGGGGCAATCGTGACCGCGCATCCTGCTCTACCAGAGCTCTGCAGATGGATGCTCACCATAAAAAGAGACTGGACACTGCCCAACCCAGCGTTTCCCAGCCCTACATCTTCCCACCACAGCCCTGCACGGGGCCAGTGTGGCAAACCAGGTCATTTGGCTGAACCGGCTAAACTATCTGCCGGGGAAGGGAGGCAGGAGGGTGTCAGTCATCAGATTCAATTCAAAAAGAAGGAGAAGTGGGAGGGGGGAGAGGGAGGGAGGTCTATTGAAGTAGCTATTCTTGCCAAAGAAACACGTAGATCTGGGTCCAAAAACCTTGAGTTAAAAATCGCTAAGCTAACAGTCACCAGGAAATTTGCTGTATTTTAAGGAACAACCAGAAAGTTGCTTACATTCACTGTTTCTCTAAACTTGCTGACCTCAAAAACTTGCAGGCCCCTTCCCGCCGCTGTATGGAATGAGTGGAATGAGAGCAACTACAATCGGTTCACGCATAGCCTGCGCAAGCCATGCAGAAGGAAAGGGAAACAAAGCACGCTGGCAGGCAGGAGGGACCTGCAACGTGCACCCCGGCCAGCCCTGCAGTGACCTCCTCGCTACCACTAGCGATGGGGATGTGGGGTGGGGCCTGAAAAGAGAAGGACCCCGGCAGCGGGGTGCCTGGAAGAGCATGGCACAGGGGGCCAGCGAGGGTGACCACGTTGCATGAAGTCTTTGGGCCCTGAAAACAAAACCGTGCCCAAGCTACGCTGTTTCACAGCTGATCAGCATCAACATCTCAGCCGTGATGTGGATACACATCACAAAGCCAAGATCAGGTAATTTAGAGATGGACTCAAGAACATCAGGGTGAACGCTGCAGCCCGTCTCACCTCCTGGTCCAGTTCTTTGCCTAGGGCCAGGTAATTGCTTTTCAAAATGATGTACTCATCCGCCAGGTCCTTCCGACTGGTCTCCAGAGCGTGCAGACGTTCCTGTAAGGCATCCCGCTCCCCAGTGACTCTCTGACTGCAGAGCTCCAGCTCCTGCACGCGGTTCTCCAGGGCCAGGCTCTGCAGAGGGGAGGCAGCAGAATTAGGCTGTGGGCAGCAGCAATCACAGGTCATTTATTTGGCCAAACAGTTTCTGATACCCTATAAATTAAGAGAGGGATGAGTTTCACATGAGTTTCATGGTATCTGGGGTGTCGGGGGGATTAATTGCTCTAGCTAAAGCCAGTAGAATACACCAAGGAAAGCAAAGATGGATGCATAATGAGCTGCAGATCTGGATAAAGGTATTGGCAGCGCTGAATCGACTCTATGTAACACTTTTGGATACCATATTTTTCAGTTTGAAGTTCTCCGTCTCATACTGCTCCTTCATTTTGTTTGTTTCAATCTGGAGATCAATGAGCTCTTTGGAAATCTGGGAGAGAGAAAAGACATTATAAAAGGCCACGGGCTGATTCTGAGGCCAACACACCGGGGTCACACCGGGGAATGTGAGCACAACATCCACCCCTACAAAGATGCCCCAACGTTTCCCACTAGATTTTCCCCTGAGGATTTACTTGTCCCACACAGCTTCACAGCTCAATTCTCTCCAATTCCTCAAGTATTTCTTTTACCTTCAGTTTCTCCTCTTCACTGAGGCCCATTCTGACTGATGAATCTGGTTTGGAGCCAGCCAGCTTCCCCGTCCTCTCCTGCAGGTCTCTGAGCCCATACAACCTCTCACTCCTGTCCTGCAGCTGTACCTGGAGACACACAACAGCTCCCACAGCCGGTGCCAGACAGCAGAGCCCTCCTCTCCCTCAGGTTGGTGGAAGAGCACAGCATCTCCAGTTTGTCAGAGCTTCCAAGAGGTTGTAGATGGAATTTTCAGCTGCTGTTTCCCTCCTGCAACTAGGATTTTGTTTGCAGAGCGCTGGTTCCACAACCCAGGAAGGGGCTGCAGACCTTCATACTTATATTTTCGCTACCAAGATGCTGCATGTGTCATCTGTCAAAGTACTTACCCACTCGTTCTCTGCAAAATCCATGTGCCCGGAATCAGGATCTTTGCCCAATATGGGGTAGGCAGTGGCTGAAGAGCAAAGGAAGGATCTAAGAATCTCTTTGGCAGCAGCTTTTGCCTCCAGCTGAGCACAAGCCATGTTGCTAACAACTTTGGTTACCAGCAGGTGCAGCATCCACCTTGATCCATCTTAAGGTGGAGCCAATCATTACAGACACCCCAGGAAAAGAAATGACCCCTATTAGTAGGTTTCCGTATTCCCAAAACAGCTCGCAGCAGATACCGCAAGAAGCAGCTGAGCAGACACCCCCAGTGAAGCAATATTGCAGCTAGGAGGTGCCACTCCATTTATATTATGGACCACTCCCAAAACCCAGCTGCAGGGATGACCTCCGTCTCCCATTACAGGGATCTTTGGAGAATTAAAAATCTGATTAACCCATTAATTAGTCCATTAATCCAACCACCTGCTCCAAGACCAAGTGCAATCAACTCCCAGGCAATTTTTTCTTCATCTCTACAGTCCTTGTATCTCCTGTGTCAATGAGCCATCCAAAGGTACCAGCACCTTTGAGCTCTGACCAGGAAAGACCTTCCCCAATTTATCACTCTGCATGGGAGACGCTCTGCAGAAAAATACAAGTTTCAAAGCAAAACATGCACTGAAACGAACTCACATTAGCCCAGACAGTGCTACATCTGGTCTACCCACTGCTGCTGACTCCAAACTACCACCATCCAGGGACAACTCCCAAGCGCGCAAAGCTAAAAGCATTTTGAGCAGAGTCTCCAATGTAAGAGCAAGGGTAAGAGAGAGCATCAGAGTGGTGGGTAACGCTGGGAGACCCTGGAGAACAGCACCCAGGGGTTACAACACATCCCAGTTCTTAATCTCCTCATTTCGGGTTTATTATCACTGCTATTTCTGTAGAGTGGGTGAGCTTAGGTAAGAACTTGTCTCCTCCAGAAGAAAAGCTTTGACAAAGTCTTTTTCGAAGAGACCATAGCTCTGAATAACTCCTTTGTGTCTGTCAAAGCTGAGCATGAAGGAGGGAGAGGGGCCACCCTGATAGAAACTCAGCTGAGCAGAGTTTACCAGTTCCTCACCTTGTCCAGGCTGTTGGAGAAGATCCCGTAGACAACACGGATTTCATGAACGGCCACAGAAGCGAGTCCCAGGGGATGGGTTCTCCTGGGGCTCAGGGTGGTGGCGGGGAGAGAGAGAAGCTAACGAAACATGCAATTATGTCTTATTTTTCTGCAAAAGAACTTAACGGACCCGAAGTAATTTTATTAAGGTAATGAAAGCGCTGATGAGAATTCACAGTCTCTTCACGCCCACCGCCAAGCAGAAAAGCCAAATTCACACACTGCCAACAGCACCAGAGGGGGCTCGGAAGTCTCCAGCAGGTGCTCCGGCACCGAGCCGCAGCTCCGCTCCCCGGGTGCACGCCATCTCCCCTGGGCTCTCAGCCCTGCACGGGTCCCCAAGGACAGGCACCCATGGTCTGTGCTGGCCCAGGAATGGTCACAGGCTGGCTCACACCAGCACCAGCCAGCAGCGACGTGCCCAGACCCTGAAACACCCAATTTAGGAGGGCAAACAGCCCACTCCAACACACCGGCAAAGGCCCTGAGCCACGGGGGTGGTCATTTCACCTGGCAGAGAGCAATATAAGATTAGAGTCATAGAATCATAGAATGGTTAGAGTTGGAAGGGACCTTAAAGATCATTGAGT
>JAOXJM010000071.1:17250899-17261770 GCA_026413425.1 Tringa solitaria
TGTGGTTGGACTCGATGATCTCAGAGGTCCCTTCCAACCACCACAATTCTGTGATCAATTCTGTGATCACCCCTGTCCTACCCACCCTGGCACACCAGCACTGCCATCACAATGAATTAGGCAAGGTGGCTGCCTCCCATCCCTCTGTTCGCCTCCCAAATCCACCTTTGTTCTGCGTGATGGCCACCACTGGGACAAGATGTCCTGCCATTCCCTGTCCCCATGTGCCTCTGACCCCCAGACTCCCAGGGACTCTTCTTTCCCCCCAGAACTCGGGGTTTGCGAAATTTCCCGTCTGTGCCTGCAGCGATGGCCCTGGCATCCCTGAGTCATGGCTTGGGGATGTCCCCACCTTCCCTGGACCAACCAGCCCATCCAGACTAATGGAGGTCACACGGCTTCACGTGGCCACATGGGCCACCGGCGTGGTAATTAGTATTCCCAAGAGCCACGGGTGCATTGGCCGCCTTTCCCAGCTCCCCACATGAGCCTGATGCAGCCGGGGCAGGGCATGACCCAACACTGGGATATGCCAACGGGGACCTTTGCCAGCAGCTGCCAAAACCTTTTGCCACCACTTACAGGTCCCCATCTCCAGGAATGTGGGACTTTTCAAGCAAAAAAAGAGGTAGTGTGATAGGTGGGGACCAGGATAACCAGAAACATGGGTGGCCAGGGGGCACCAGGGAAAGCCCTTCTCCCACAGGAAGGTCTCTCCAGGAGGGAAGTTCATCCCTGTGGATGTCCCCAAGAGAGTGGCACAAGCTCTGGGATGCCGGTGTCAGCCATCCCACCTCTCTTAGGTGGCAGCATCACGGCTCGGACATTTTTGATTTGGGATGAGGAGGAGCAGCAGCGCTGGTTGCCCTGGCAATGTGAGATGCTCTCCTCCAGATGGAGACAGTATTTGGCAAGATTTCCTAAAAATACTTAGTTGTGACAACACCACCCATGTCACATCCTCACTCCCCCCAGGACTCAAGCAGGGTCAGTGCTGTCCCTCTTGGCCCTGGGCCACTTGCCCTGGGTAGGGGGGTTAGACCAGGGAGCTCCCTGTGTCCCACCAGCCTTCCCAGCTCCAGAAGAGTCACCAGCACTGGTCTCTCCCCACCTTGGCCAGCCCACAGGCTGAGGACAGAACAGGGAGCCAGGGAGAGCTGGTGGCATTTAGCCACACCAAGGGGCCAGGGGAGCTCCCTGGGGAGCGACCTGCAGGGACAGGAGGGCTGCTGGGGAAGGTAATGATTCCTGAGAGTTTAAATAACTTTTAAACCTTTTTTTTTTTTATGATTTTGCTGCTTTTCCTAATACTATTACAGCCTTCTCCATGGCAACCAGGTGGGGCGGCTCAGACTTTGGCCCCAGCTGGGAAGATTAGCCACTGGAGCTGAAATGATGCGGGGGATCGGCTGGGGAGGTCCACGCTGGCCGGGGCTGTGGACATCCATGGTAGGGACCCAAAGGGAGGTCCGTGTGGTGGCCACGGTGCCATGGTGCAGGGGGGAGGTCCTGGTGAACACGATGGGCTTGCAGTGATGCTGGAGGGACCAACCATCTCAGCATCCCCTGCCACAAGCAGGACACGTCTGGAGGAGAGGACCTCAAGGAGGTTGAAAGGTGGAGATGGGTCCAGCTCTTCCCTGCACCGCAGCGGGAAGGGATTTGCTTATTTCCGCTCTTTATTTTCCCTTCCCTTATTTACCCTTTGATATTTTCCCTGGAAGAAGGCTGGTGGAGGGATAAACCCGCTCCTGGCCACAGGTAGGGCTTGATTAAACTTCCCAAAGAGGTTTTGTGGGTTTTGGCTGGTTGGCTCCTGCTGGTTCAGCTCTTTTTAGCTCCCAAATTGATTACACCTTGTGTCAATATATGCTTAGCGCCTATTAGCGTGTGCGTGCATCTCCATCTCTCATTTCTCCCTTCGGATCTATAAATTCCCAGAAGAGAGGATTAAAAATAGAGGGGGAGGAGAAGAGCACACGGAGCCAAAAAGAAAGGGAGAAAACAACGCTTGTGGTAAAGTTGGGTTGTGAGGCTGGAGCCTGGCCATCTCACTCCGACACCTCTTCCCATGGGCACAGTCCTGCTTTGGCAAGGGAGAAGGTTGCTTAAAACCACCCGATGTGCCCCGGGGGAGTTGGGGGAGATGACAGGTTCCCACAGGGATGGGTGAGGTTGGAGCACAAGGGGGATGCCCGTGGCACGTTGCTGGTGGTGGAGAGCATCCCTGCTCCGTCTCCAGCTCAGGAACTGGCGTGGGGGAAACTGGGGCAGGAAAGAGCTTTGGCTCCAGTGGGAGATGCCTGTTCCTGGAGCTGCGGATGTGAATGGTGCCAGCCCTGTCCTGGTGCATCTTTGTGGAGGAACAAGGCTACCAGGACACAGGGAAGGGTTAGCCATGGCTTTTCCTTCCAGCAGCTGCTGCCCCACCATGCTCCTCTCGCTTGGGGCAGAAGTGGCTTTTTATTTATTTATTTAATTAATTAATTAATTTTCTTTCCTGGAAACTGGTAAGAGATTCTGCAGAAGCCTTGTTGGGGAAATGACCTGGCACACAGAGAGTGAGGTCACCAGCCTCCCCGGGGTGGTTTTGATGAGCTGCCAGGCAGAGAGTGCCATCTGCCAGCCACGGAGCATCACCCACCATCATCACACTGCACATGGGGCTGGCGGAGGGACCAAGGGCCAGGGGACCCCTCGTGGCTGTGACATCACTGGGGGGACCTGGGCTCTGATCTCCGCTTCCCCTGTGGCACAAAAGCAGCGTGTGGTGCTTCCAGCACTATCTCCACCTGCAGGGAGAGCATAACCCATGGGAGGGCATAAATAAAAAGCCACACAAGCTTTTACTGCCACACAGAGAAGAGCTTTTTCTCCATTTTCCATTCATCTCCCACCATAAAACCTCAGGCATTTCAGCCCACCTCCCAGTAAAGGTAATTCCCACGGCTCTAACCCCCTGGGGCAATAAGGATGCTGCAAGCATCCCCCAGCACATGGGTTTTGGATCCCAGTAGAGGGGTTCACCCCAAGGCACCCCCAGCAGGGCATGGACCCAGGAAAGGGTCACTGTTGCTGCTCAGGACCCTCCAGGAGCCCAGGGCACAGCTGTGGGACAGCCCCGAGGCTGCCCCATCCCTCCCTCCACCCTCAAACCCCATCTCCAGCAAGACCACCATCCCCCACCATATCTCCTCCTCCCGGGTGTCCCCCCGGCCCAAGCTGCAATAAAAGGGGTTACAGACCTTGGGGTGGAGAAGCCAGGAGCCCCTCCCGGGTGACACTGGCCCTGTCCATGCTGTCCACGTCCCGTCCCAGCAGCAGTGGGGTTAAGCCTGGCCGGGCGGGCGGCTGGCCTGGTGTCAAGGTGGTTGCTCCATCCTTTCTGCAGGGGCCGGAGAGCAGAGGGGGAGCGCTGCCCTGCCCGCCACCATGAGCGCAGGCAAAGGTAAGGCAGGAGGGACAGGCAGGGGCAGGGGGGCTGGGAAGGTGGGGGGGACGTGCTAAAACTCTTGCTGGGGCTTCATGCTCAAGTCACCCTTGGCTTTTCTCCCCTCTCCCTACACTATTAATAAGATATTTTGGTGCCTGGGGTGCTCACAGGCACCCACAAACTTGGACGGGGGTGGCAGGGATGGGCAGGGGCTGCGGCACCGAGACCCTTCTGCTGGGAGGAAGGGTAAATTAATGGGGGGGCAGCTGGGGAGGAAGGAAGAGAAGGGACAGGGGACGTCACTGCTGGCCTTTCCCCAGGGGACAGGAATGCAGAGGGATGAATTTTGGGGGACTGTGCAGCCAAGGGGTCCGAGCTGTGGCAGTGGGTGATCCCACACCCCCTCCCAAGGGCAGATCCAGCCCCCAAAACCTTCCTGCAGCTGCCCAGTGTGTGTGATGGGCCCCCTGGGGATTGGGCCTCCTGCCCACCTCCCCAACAGTGCAGCCACCTGGGGGGGGGTCCCATTGGGGGTCCCCTAGGGCAGCCATCACACCCCACTGATGGTGTCCCCTTTCCTTTGCAACCCCACAGCAGGCGTCACCCTCCTGTTGCCCCTGGCCCTGCTGCTGGCCACCGCCTCCCAGCCCCCCGGAGGGGACACCCCAAAGGAGCAGGGGGACACGGAACCCCCCCGCTGCCCCAGCCCTTGTGCCTGCAGCTTGGACGACTACAGCGAGGAGCTCAACATCTTCTGCAGCGCCCGTAACCTGACACGCCTGCCCGAGGATGTCCCCCCCAGTGCCAAAGCCCTTTGGCTGGACAGCAATAACTTCACCCTGCTGCCGTCCGCTGCCTTCAGGAACCTCTCAGCCCTGGATTTTCTGGACCTGCAGAGCAACCAGTTGGCCACCGTGGAGCAGCACGCCTTCCACGGGCTGCGGAGCCTCTACCACCTCCATCTCGAACGCAACCGCCTCAAGCACTTGGCTCCTCACACCTTCTTGCACACCCAGAACCTCGTCTCCCTCAGCCTCAACAACAACTACTTCAGTAAGGTGGAGGAAGGGCTTTTCGCCGGGCTCTCCAACCTCTGGTATCTGAACCTGGGCTGGAACTCACTTGTAGTCCTGCCCGACAAGGTCTTCCATGACTTGCCCAACTTGAGGGAGCTGATCCTGGCCGGGAACAAGCTCCCCTACCTCCAGCACCAGCTCTTCTGCAGCCTCACTGAGCTGAAAGAGCTGGACTTGAGTGGTAACATGCTCAAGGGCATCAAGATCAACATCTTCGTCAAGCTGCAGAAGCTACAGAAGCTGTACCTGAACAACAACCAGATCAACACCATCACACCCCGCGCCTTCATGGGCATGAAGTCCCTCCGATGGCTGGATCTCTCTCACAACCGGCTGGTCTCACTGTTTGAGGACACATTTCTGGGCCTCCTGAGCCTGCACGTCCTGCGCTTGTCCACCAACTCCATCACCAGTCTGAGGCCCAGGACTTTCAAAGACCTCCAGTTCCTCGAGGAGCTGCAGCTGGGGCACAACAGGATCTGGAGCCTGGCAGAAAGGACCTTCGATGGGCTGGGCCAGCTGGAGGTCCTCAGCCTCAACAACAACCAGCTACAAGACATCAGGGTTGGGGCATTCCTGGGGCTCTACAATGTGGCCGTGATGCACTTGTCAGTGAACTGCATCAAGGTCCTCCCTGACTACGTTTTCAAGGGGGTCACCAAGTTGCACAGCCTCCACCTAGAGCACAGCTGCCTTGGCAGGATCCGGGCAAACACCTTCTCCAGCCTCTCTAGCCTGCGGCGGCTCTTCTTGCAGCACAACGCCATCTCCATCATCGAAGACCAAAGCTTCAGCGAACTGCACGAGCTCTTGGAGCTCGACCTGAAGCACAACAGGCTGAGCCACCTCTCACCCCAGCTCTTCGTGGGTCTGAACAACCTGGAGTACCTCTTCCTCTCCTCCAACCAGCTCCTGGAGATCTCCCAGGATACCTTCAGCCCGCTCCAGAGACTCTTCTGGCTGGACCTCTCCCATAACCAGCTGGAGACACTGGACAACACCGTCATCTCCCCCCTGGCCAACCTGCGGTACCTCAGCCTAAAGAACAACTCGTTGGAGACCTTCTCAGTGGGCTTCCTGTGCGCCTCCTTTGCCCTGGAGCAACTGTGGCTGGGGGGCAACAACTGGCATTGCAACTGCTCCCTGAAGGGCCTGCGGGACTTCTCCCTGCAGCACCCCGTGGTGGTCCCACGCTTCGTGCAGTCGGTGGCTGAGGGGGATGACGCCCAAGTCCCCATCTACACCTACAACAACCTCACCTGCCTCCACCCCCCGGCCGTGGCGGGCCTGGACCTCCGTGACACCACCGAGGACAGCTTTGCTCACTGTTGATGCAGGCCAGCCCTTCCTGGGGTGTGTGTCAGGGCTGCACCACGGACCCTCGCCTGCCTCCTCCCCAGCCCCATCCTGGGGTCCCCGGAGCAGCAGCAGGACCCCTGGCTCCACAGCCGCCCCAGTTTAGCCCAGCTTTGCCACCACCAGATCCTCGGGGCAGCGGCAAGGAGCCACAGCCACATGATGCTGGACCATCACCCTGGCCATCAGAGAAGGGGAGGTGGGCACCAGCTCCCCAGATGGGCTTTGCTGCCTTCAAACCGAAATATTTCAGTCCTTTAATATTTAAATAACAGCCCCTGGGGGTGCGTGGGGTCACTCCCGAGCATCTCTGAGCCTCCAGGATGGAGCAAAGCTGCACCCCCAGCCCAGAGCCCTCCCCATGGCGAGGGGACACCCCTCCCAGGGACCAGGACTCGCCCAGGACAAAGCAAAGCATCTTCCAGCCACGGAGCAGCCGAGAAACCCTAAAAGCCCCCCCAAGTAGGTTTAGGGAAGGAAGGGGGGGCGGGGAGTAGGGGGAGGAATTGCTTTAATGATTCCTCACCCTAGCAGGGGTAGGCAGGGCGCAGAAAACCACACACGTCACTTACCTGATAAATCGTAGCAGACAAATAAACCTTTGGAGCTATCGCAACCCACCTTGTAAGTATGTTTTTTCCAAAGTACGTGCTGCACCCAGCCCCTGGGGGATTCTCCTCCGAGCCCCCCATGGCCACAGGGCAAGGAGCACAGGCTCTACCGGGGCACTGGAAGAGTTTTGCGGCAAAGTTTTCCGCAAGTCCCAGCCCTCGGGGGGGTGGCACATCCCCAGGGAGAGAGTGAGAGGCAACAGGCCACCCCCGCGGAAGCCAACAGCCCGGTCAGACTCCAGCCCCACTCTCTCCAAATCCCAGATAAACGACCAAAGGTCAGAACCAAAAAATTATTTTTTTCTGGGAAAGCTGCACATGGCGAAACCCGGGTGAGGTGTGAGTCCTCGCCGGTGCAGCGAGAGCGGGGGAAGATGCTCCTCCTGCTCTCCTCCAAACGACGGCTATGGTCCAGTTGGGTTAGTGAAAATCCGAGACTTCCCCCTGCCTCCCCCCAAAAAGAGCACCTCGAAGGTGAGTCCCAAGAGGGCACCCAGGCAGGAGGGGCTAGGAGGCCAGGAGGGAAGGAGATAAGACACAAGGACACTGTCCCAGTTGGAGGTAAAACAGAACCAACTTTCTGCTCAGTAATTTTACTTCCTAGCCAAGCCTCCTCTAACTCTCTGAAATTAATCTGCTGTTAATTGTGGAGAAAACTGCTCATTCTCGGAGTGCTCAGCCCAACGCCTGTACCTCATGCCAAGGAACGCTGTGCAGAGAGGCTCTTGCTTAGACTTATTGCTAAAACAGTCAAGGTCGGGCAATTTCCTTATCTGCCCTGTTAGAGGGTCGGAAACAGAAAGGCGTGGAGGGGTCCCACCTGTGGGGAGGAGGGGACAGGAGAGCTGACCCCAACCTGACCAACAGGGGTATTCCATCCCACCTGCCCCACGGTCAAAGAGTCAGCCTCCCTTTCTTCAACGACCAATATCCAAAGAGGAACCTGTCTGTTCATCTGCCTTTGATCCCGATCCACACGTTCCTGACTCCAGAGCTGGAGCCCAGTTCCCATCCGCCACAGAGTCCAGCCTGGGACTTTCCCAGTGCCTGCTGGTGACGTCATCCTGGGAGCTTGATACCGTTTTGTATATATATATTGTCTCTATTTCATTATTTCCTTTTTATTTTAATATAAATATTTCATTAAAGTAGTTTAGTTCATTCTAAACTCATAAATCTCTTTCTCTCTTCCCCCTTTTCTCCTGGAGCGAGAAAACTGGGGGATAGCATGTCGCCATCATAGGCCAGTTGGACCAAAACCACGACAGACACCGCCTTCCTTCGCTTTCCCAGCTTAACTCCAGCCGGCAAGAGGAGGGCAGGTCCCACGGGAGGAGGTCCAAGGGAACAGGACACTGAGCAACGAGGCAGGAACCATCTGGGGACACGGAGGAGCCCCATATGTGGCAGGGGAGCGGAGCACAGCCACAGCAAAGCGTCCCGTGAAGGACCACCAGGGCTCACTCTTAGCAGGACAAGGGACCAGCTGGACTTTGAAACCGGTGTGAAAGAAGAGATTGAACTGGAGCCCAGCAAGGAAACCAGGGAAAGCAGGAAATCCCTGGATGCACATGAAGTGCTCATAACACCAAGACTCACAGCTACAACGAGCCATGGAAAAAGGCAAGTTGCAGGCTTGGATTTTAAGAGAAGTGTTTACTGCCTGGAACTTCTAAAAATATTCCTGAGTTACAATAACCCCCAGCAAACCAGAAAGGCCTTGCTCCCAGCACGGCGGGATGCGGACCTCAGATGGGTGATGGATCTCCTAAGGACATTTTCTCACGCGAAGCACACACCGTGCCCTCGTGGGTCTGTCAGGAACCAGTGAGCCGAGACGAGTTCACCCCAGAGCACCCAGCGCCGACTCTCCAGCCACCAAACCAAGTACCGTAGAACCCGCCACACAAGGAGGCAAGCGGCAGGAGAAGGCAGCAGCGCCCAGAGCCACAAGCCAGACGATGGGCGCTGTTTGGGTTCAGCGAGGGAAGAACAGCCCAAGGTGCTCATGTCGGGTGATGGCAGCGTCCGAGACGCCGTGGAGACGAGCTGGAGCTCCCAAAGTACCTGCACAAGGGCTGGAGGTGGAGGAAGGAGCTGTGTGTGCAGGGGGAGGAACAATTCTACCACCCGGGCAGAGCATCACCACATTGGGAAGGCAAGAAGGAGGTTGTTGCTGTGCCAGCAGGAGCATCCACACAGGGTCTCCTTGGATCCGGGGGGGATGGAGAGTGGTTCTCTTTTCGGATCCCTCACTCCATCACCCCCCACTGAGACAGTTTTATTGTCAAACAGCTTCTGCCCCTCTCCTCTTCCCCACCGGCATGGGGAAGGGGCTCTGCCAGCAAGAGTCCAGCTCCATCCCCTCCTCAGGTGCTCCACTGCGACGTACCATCCAAGATCTGCTGGGCAATGCGAGCCAAGGCAGGGAAGGCAGAGCTCTTCGGAAACTCTTGGATGAAGTCTCGGCCTTCCTCCAAGCTCTGGCTGAGTTGGGGGTCCAGGGGAACACAGCCTGTTGGGGAGGAGGAGTGAGGAGAGTGACTGCTCACTGCAAGCAGTCTTGGAGTCAGGATTAAGTAAATACCCAGCCAGAATCATCTCCAGGAGAAAAGTAGTAGGAAAGAGGTCAACCACCACCCTCACTGAGCTCTCCAGGAGCTACTTCTCACCAGCAACTGCTCCCTCTGGGTCCAAGACCCCCACACACCACAGTGCTTTGTCAGAGACGTTCTTCCACCCTGATCCCACCCCTGTCTGGAGGGCAAGGTCCAGCTCTCAGCCCCAATTTCCCAGGGAGGCTCCAGGGCGTTTTAGGAGGGTTCTCGTGCACCTTCAGCCTTGCTTACTCCATCACCACCACATCAGTAGTCACAGCGAGCTGCTGATCGCCGCCACCTCTGCCCCAATGGGGCCAGACACCCACTCTGACCAGTTTGGATGGCGGAGAAGCAGAGCAAGAACCACACCTCACCTCTGACCAGCTTCCAGGGGCTCACAGGGACTGGAGTCCAGCCTCCTGCCCCTGTGATGCTGCATCGCTCCGCTCAAGCTCCCCCACAGCACCAGGCGGGCACCGCCTCTGACCACAGAGAGCTCTGCTTCAGGAGGCCACTCACCTAGGAAGGGGACCCCAGCATGCTTGGCGAGCTCCTCACCTCCCCCTTTGGAGAAGATGTTTGTGCACTCCTGAATGAGGAAGAACACAAGGAGTGAGTCACAAATGCCAGAGCCCTGTGCTGCCCGCACGTGAGCGGAGCCAGTTCCCCTCCACCTTCCAGCCTCGGGGTCTGCCTTCGCCCCTGCCCTGCCCCAGCTCTCCTTAGGAAAGCAGAGCCAGTGGCTTCTCCCAAAGCTTCTCATCTCCCCAGCTCACAGCATCGTCCTCGCGGCATTCACCGATTTTTCCACCCAAGGCACCACTTCCTACAAAGCCCTGTCACCAACCAGAACCCGCAACAGCCCAACAGTCCCAATGAACTCACGGAACAGTGTGGGCAGACAAAGCCACTCATGTTCTCCACGATGCCGAGCACTCGTAAGCCCGTCTTCTTGCAGAACATCAGCTCTCGCCTCACATCTCCCACAGACACGGCCTGGGGGGAGGGAACAGGGGAAGCAGCAGAGGTTAGGGGTGTCCATCTGTCCAGACAGACCATGGGTCTGGAGCAGATGCATCAAATTGAGAAGCAGATGCGTAGAACAAGCGGCCATGGAAAGGTCTGTGCAAACACCCACCCTGGGGTGTATATTCCCCCCCTCAAACCATGCCTGGAGGCAGGAGCCTGCCCAGGAACTCCAGTTCAGCCCCAGCTGGCTGCCCTACCTGGGGCGTCGTGACCAGGATTGCTCCAAGTGGCTTGTAGGGCCGCAAGGCCTCCACCGTGGAGATGTGCTCGTCAGATGTGCCCGGTGGCGTGTCCACGATGAGGAAGTCCAGGTCCCCCCAGGCCACATCAGCAACAAATTGTTTGATCAAAGCTAAGAAAATAAAAGGCGCAGAAAACAATAACAGGTTTCAGCAGGTGCCCTGGGAGCCATGGGCCAGGTGGGGCAGGGGTCAGGAGGCACCCGGGGTGACAATGACACAGGGAGAGAGGGCTATTTGTCACCACAACATGGACTGCACTCTCCCCACCCAGGTGATCTGAACCCACTCCTGCAGAACAGGAGCTTTGTCTCACTCCAAGGAACAACCTGCCCAGAAAAGCCTGGCCCCCAGCACGGGCAAACACCACCTCCAGCAGGGTTTGTAGGAGGTCCCTACCCCTGGAAGGTGGCTACTAACAACAAAACATCAAGTTGGACTCAACGATCTTCAAGGTCTTAATGGTTTTAAGCTGAAAGAGGGGAGATGGAGCTGAGATGTGGGGAAGAACTTGTTTGGTGTGAGGG
>JAOXJM010000071.1:17308738-17322345 GCA_026413425.1 Tringa solitaria
AGGGAAGTGCCTCCCTCCAGACACAGGGATGCAGGGAAGCACAACCCTCCAGACACAGGGATGCAGGGAAGTGCCTCCCTCCAGACACAGGGATGCAGGGAAGTGCATCCCTCCAGACACAGTGACTCAGGGATGTGCATCCCTCCAGTTGCAGGGATGCAGGGAATTTGGGGCAGCTGAAATGGGTCACATCAAAACTCCATCTATCTCAAGTCTCTAATAACAGCCAAAAGCAGGTGCCAAGGAGGTAGGACATGCATCTCTGGCACTGCTCCACTTTTCCTAAACCCTCAGCCATCACCGTGCACCCCTACAGCAGACCGGGTGCCGCTGCATGCAGCACACGTCAGTGGCCCTCCCAGCCGTGGATCTGCCTGGGCTTCTCTTGAAGCCATAGAAATGGTCAGCCCCCAAAGCATCCTGCAGTGGGGAGCTGCCAGCACACTGTGCAGAGCTTCTTCCTTTGGCTTCCCAGTCCTGCTGGTCCCCACAGGTTCTTTTGATGTCCCCCAACTCTTTGGCTGGAGGAGGTAGTGACGATGGTTCCTTTCTACCCTCCAGCCACATCACACCCCTGTTTCACCATCTCCTTTCCAAGCTGAAGCCGGACATAGGACCAGATCCCTTCCCTGAGCCTCCTCCCAACCTGCAGCTGCCATTTGCAGACAGAGATTCCTCTATCAAAACAAACCCACACTGCAGCCCTCTCCACCCACACGTAGACATACCTGCACCCACGGCTCAGGGGAGGGAGAGAGAAGAAGACTCTACTGCAGTGCAGCAGTCTGGTTCCCAGACAGCTCTTCTGCAAACTGTGCACCCATTGGAGAAGCTCTGCCACTGCAAACTTGTCCTGATCTGCTTTTGCAGACCCCCAGGAGCTTTTCTGGTTGGAATAACGACTCAAAACTCTCTCAAACTGGTCTCCTCCCTCCTTTGCTGCTGCTCTCCAAGTCCTCCAACACTGTGTGCAGGCTGCTAGGGAGCCACAAAGCTCCCATGGAAATTGGCTGCCCTCAACCTTTCTCAGGTGGCCACAGGACGTGGTATGGAGGAAGGGGCTCAGGAAAGGCATTGAAATTCATCCCCACTCAGTGATGCTGGGCTGAGCCTCCTGCCTCGCACCTCGTCCTGCAGCTGTGGGCTCCCATGATCTCTCATGAGCTAGTCCTGCCCTGTGCAGGTGGGAATTCATTTGCACACCCAGCACCAACTGCAGGGACAACCCTTCCCTGCGCTGACGTCCACCTGGATGCTCCCTTCTGAGCTCTCCAGGTCACTTGTGCTCCTGGGGTTCAGCATCACGCCACTATCTGTGGTCCCAGCATTGCTTTGTCAGCAGCGGTTGTCCCAGTGGCCATGCTGGCCAGGATGGTGCTCTGGGGAGCAGGAGGAGGATGGCTTTTTCTATGGGATCTCACACTAACCCCACAAACCACCCTTTTCCTGCCATGGACTCTCCTGTTCTGATGGGATTTTATCCCTTTTTTGCCAGCGCCGAGGCCGGAGCAGCCGGACAGGCGTTGTGGGGAGGGGAGCGGGTGGCAGCGGGGAGCCACCGATCGATGCAAACCACTTTCCCTATGCTACGTGCTATTGCTGCAGGGGCTGCTTGGCTGTTAGCAGCTATCGGGTCCCTTTTTGTTTTCATAACCTGGGGTTGTGTGATTTGAGCTTTTAAGCATTTATTGGAGGCTGGGATGAGGGCAATTGGCCGTGGCAAAGCAGCAGGCGCTCGGCAAGAGGAGGGATGCCTGGCTGGTGGGGCCTGGGAGCTCTGCACCCCCCTAAGATGACCCCAAATGGCGGCTGTGTGCTGAACCACTCTTGTAAAGTCACCGTGTGAGGACGTCCTGCCGCTTCCACCTTTAGGGTCCCTACATCAGCAGCTTTGAAACTATTCCCACCTCAGGATGTGCCTTCCTCTGGCTTGGCCTCAGTTGTTGTACCAAAGTCTATTCTATTCCCATGGCCACAAGATGTCCCATCTGCCCCAAACTGCCAATCCTTCTACCTCTGCCCACCCTCCACATCTTTGTGTGCAAGCCCCAGAGGTTGGGACCCATGTCCTGTAGCTCAGTGTGGCTCTACCACCAGGATGGTTCTTCATCACCAGTTGCATGTCTCCATGTGTGGGGTCACTAAACCACATGCTTCACATCCTGGGGACAAGCCAGGTCTAAAAGTATGATAGCATTTGGGTTCTCAACCTTTAGTTTTCCAACATTTGGAAGGGTCTGGAGTTTCTGGTTGGGAAAGCTCATGTTCCCTTCACAGACAGCTTTTGTTGAGGGCCACCTGCAGACCCAGAACCCACCTGTAGCCCTTCCCAAACTCCAGCCCAGACATGAAGTGTCTCTGTCTTTGTGAGCCCTGCTGCCTTTGGAAGCGTGGGCTGTCTGGGGTCACCTGCCCAGCCTTGGGGTGTCCTTCAGCCCAGATGATGAACTTCCTCCCTGCGGTGTGCCAGAGCCACAGAACCTTCACACACAAAAGTGTCCCTCAATTTTGGGTCAAAATCTTCTCCCTTATGTGCACTTGTCCAAGAGGTGTTTCTCTGTCTCTGGCCTCTCCTGAGCTCCTCTGCCTCTATCCTCCCTCCCCAAAAAGCAGCTGTCTCTCCCTGAATCTCAGATAGCCTGAAGATTCCCTGGGGCAACCCCAGCATCCTATGAAAAGCACGCGTGGTGGCAAGCGTTCAACCAAGCGACAATGGGTTGGAGTCATTGTCTTCTGCCTGTGACACACACAACCCAACTCACAGGCTCCTTGCGAGAAGAGATCAGGCCGTCACAGCCTCCAGGCTACTCTCCAGAGACGCGAGGGTCCTCCACTGCAAAAGGCTTTCCTCCCACAGCCTTTCCTGCCACAAGCCCTTCAGGGGAAGAGGCAGGACCTGGTGAGGAGATGTAAGACTGTCTCTCCACATTACATCAACCACCCGCACAAGCTTGTGCCCGGGCCCTGCTATAGGAGCTTCCTACGTCTTCCTCCACCTCCACTTCTACCTGCTAATGGAGCCCCAGGAGACCAAAGGCCCCCAGTCGTGGAGCAGTGGCTCAGTGGCAAACAGGCCTCCAAATCAGTGAAGACAACATCAGGCTCCAAATGAAAATGTGCACCTGGATAGAGGGGAAAGTGGCTGTGTGTAAGCCAGGAGGGTGGGCAGTATGGCTGGCACCCAAAGGTATGCAGAGGAGATGGTGTCCAAGGTGAGTATGGGGAGAAGATTAACATCTGGATAGAAATGAGGTACTTGAGAAGTGTCTGCAGCTAGAACAGGAAAGTACGGTCCAGCTCTCCTATGCAGTAAAGCCTGTGTCATGCCTGTGATGTGCAGCACTTCTGGAGGTCGAAAGTGTTCTCTTTCCTGTTCCCAGGAGCTGGAAGGATGCTTGATGTAGTCACCTTTGTGCGGGATGCAATATGCTGCACGTGAAAAATTTCCACTTCTTCCAGTTTCTGTGACCTCTGAAGTTTCTTCCCCCACTTTCAGGTTTCTCCTTCACTTGCTGGTCTGACAGCCCAGGCTGGAGTCCCACTCCCTGTCACCACCTGCCCTGGGACATGCCCTCTCAGCCTTCCAACCGGCAGACCCTTGGGGATGGTGGCTCATCTCCAGAAGGCCCTTCATCCTATTTGCCCTGTCCTGTCCCCTCCTGTGTGCTGTGGCACATGGGCATCAGTCCAAGCAGGGCAATGTGAGGCTCAGCTCTGCACTGATTCCCCAAATCCACCTCTTCCTTCCACCACAGACCAAGCCATGTGAGGGTCCACAGTGTGGACACAGGCATTAGAATGTCTCTTCTGCTTCATTGTGAACATGGGTCCCCAGGCTGAGTATGGACACGGGGCACCCTGCCACCAGCCCTGTAAAGCAATGGACTCTGTTGCACAACAAGGTGCATTTTGTCCCCCCTTGTCCCATCAGAAGGCTCCGTGACCTTCCCAAACCTCTGCAGTCAAGTTCCTCAGCACCAATGCCTAGAAACATTCTCTACCTTTTCACTTTCCATTTATCCTTGGGAAATTCACATTCCTTAAATGTGCTGGGGATGGGAATGATAAGAAAGGAAGGAGATCTCCTCCCTGCTTTGCTTCTGCTGGCTGAGCTCTTATGGTGCACCCAGCTCTTATGGTGTCTTCTAAGACACACCAAAGGTGGCCAAAGGTTCCTGTCTGGATACAACCTTACTCACATCCTGAGCTGTCTCCCATGACATACCTGCTGTGCTCATTCAGGTGTTCTGCTCCACCAAATCTGTCTCCATCTTGCAACCGGAAAATTCACCTTATTCCAATCCAAATCCACCCAATGTCCTCTGAAGAGGGGGGCAGAGAGCACCTCACTCCTCCTCTGCCTGCCCTCCCCTTCCCTTGCAGTCCAACTCTCTTGTGCTCCTCTGTGTCCATTGCTGTGTTGTCACTTACCTTCTCGCCTTTGCTACAGGAGAAGGTCTGCACACATGGACATCACAAGCACTTCCCTCAACCTTCCCCGTCCATATCTTCATGTCCCAATTCAATGCTTCCTGCTTTCTTCAGGGTCTTTCCCATCCTCTCTTCTCTTGGTCCAGACCCTGGCAGACAATGTTCTGGCTCTGCTCCTGCGATGGATGTGGCTCCTTTCCTGCGAAGTTGCTTTTTGGCAGTTGGCCCTGGATGTGCCCTGGTGCACAGGGTTACTCCATCCCAAGACACAGGACTTTGCTGAGCTCCCCAGGTCACCGCCACCCCTTTTCTTCAGGCAGGAGCTGCACTTTGCGTCGCTCAGCACAACCCTGAGCAGTCCAGCCAGTTTTTGACGCACCTTGTCCTTATTTCTCCAATTTGGCCGTGATGATACTGCGGGCGACCATGTCAGGGGACCTGCTAAGGTCACATAAACAACATCCCTTTCTCTCCTCCTACCCAGGCAGCCAGCCATCTCCTCACAGAAGGCAGTCATGCTGCTCTGCCACACTTTCCACCCAATAAATCCACCCTGGCACCTTCTCATCATTCATGAGGCTGGAAAGGACTTTGAGGAGGACTTGCTTCACAGCCTTCCCAGAGTCCAAGGTGAGGCTGGTCCACCCTGAGTGTTCCCTGAGAGGTCTGAGCCACTTGTGCCACAGGGTACCTCGAGCCAGGGGCCACCATGGCCCTGCAGGGACCTCTGTGCATTTCAGCAGAACGTGGGATGGAGCAAGCAGTGCTGGAGGATTGCTTGCCTGTCCCACAGCTGACCCTCTTGGGACTTTCTGAGATGGGTCAGCGTCCCTGGGGGCTTCCCAAGTGGAGCCATACTGGTGGCAGCCACCCAGCCCTCATTTTGGATTACCCCGTGCAGCCAAAGAGCCTTCCAAGAGCGGATCCTTGGGACACAGACCCACCAGCAGACACATTCATTCACTCCCTGCCCTCCTGCCAGACCCTCCTGCCAGCCCAGGAGGGCAGGGGTGTTTAGGGGTGGGCAGGGGAGGGCAGGGGTGGGCAGGAGAAGGGAACACAGGCACAGACAGAGTAAACCCCTCCTCCTTCTTGGCTGGCATCCTGGCTCTCCCAGGGCAACCCCCCTCCCCAAGGTTAGGGGACAGGTCTGGTTTTAGGACAGGGTTTCAAACACCCCTAGAAAAGGGGGGGTGTCACAGTGCTGTGCCTGTGGCTGGAGGATGTGGGCTCATCTCTGCTCCCTCCTGCCAGCTCCCTGCACCGGCTCCAGCCAGAGATTTTAGGATGCAGCCAGCGAGGGCAGTGTTTAAATCACAACAAGGTGTAACCAACCACCAAGGAGCCGCTGCCTGTGAAGGACTGGATATATTTAAGGTAAAAGCCAATAAACTAAACTGGTGTGTGTGGGGACGTGAGGCACCCATCCGGCAGTGACACTGGAGCACTTTGCTGAGTACATCCATGTTGTAAAACCCGTTTCAATGAAGAACCTCCCCTGCTTCTCCCTCCCCATCCTTCGGTGAGCACAAGCAACTCCACTTGCTAAATAAAAATAACGAAGGGGAAATGGTTTGGTGCTGGATGGGAGAGCTGGGGAACAGCCAGGAAACTGCAGGGCAGGAGAGATGTTGGGATGGACCCAATGAAGGTGTGGGAGCCGAACCAGCCTGAGCCCTCTCACAGGGATGTGACCACTCTGGCTCTGGCCAGCAGGGAGAGAGACCCACAAACTCTGCGACAGAGAAACTCTGATTTTTCCCACTCCCAGCAGCGAGGAGGGACACAGGAGGGACGTGGCCCTGGGAGGAGGCTGAGCAGTGAGGACCCGAGCATGGCAGGCAGCTCTCCTTTTTGCAGGCAGCTTACAGGCAGATTTCCCCCCAAAACCACATATTTATTCCCAGGCAGGAACATTTGCAAGGCTGTGGGCTCACTTGCCTCTCTGCCTTCTGCCTGGTCCTAGATAAGGGTGTTTGGTTGGCTTTTGTTTTTTTTTTTAAATGCAGATCAAGGTGGCTCCCAGGGTGATGCTGCCTGGTGGTCTTGTCCCCTGTGTTTCCAGCTCCTTCCTCCCCCAGAAATAAAAGGCAGGGTGGCTCAGCCCCTGTCCCCGCAGATTGGGCAGCGTTTGGGCTGCAGGATGGGGACCGGAGCAGAGGGATGTCGCTGCGGGCAGAGGCTGAGATACCAAGCGGGCAGGTAGCACTTGGCCATGAAATCACCCAGCCAGGTCTGTACTGGCCAAGGAATGACCAGGAGGAGTAATAACGGCCTGAGGCAAAGCCACCGGGAGCTTTACACTCCGGGATGTTATTAGCTGGAGCGTAAAGCCGGGGAAAGCAGCTCATTAACCCATGCTGTGCCATGGGACCACGAGAAATGGCCGTGAAGCCATGTTTCTGCGTATCCTGGGCTGCCTGGCACCAAGCACCGGAGAATTCCTGGCCGGGAATGTCAGGAGCAGCCACTGTGACTGTCCCTGAGATGCCCACGCAGGAAATGGAGTGACTTTCTGCCTCCCTCCTTTCAAACCTGGGTCCCCCTCCAAACTGTCCCTGGGTCGGACAGGGCTCTGAAATGCCTGGGGGGCTCCAGGATTGGGGGAGAAGACCCAAGGGGATGGGGGGGTGACACATCCACTTCCTCCCATCCCGATTTTTTCATGGAGGGGAGCCCCAAATCCTCCCCATGGAGATGGGGAAGTGGGATGAGGGGAGAGCAGGCAGCACCCGACGGATGCCCAAAACCTCTCCCAGTCCCAGTCCCAGGGTTTGCCCCCACCACGCTACACATCTAGGGCTTCCAGACCTGATTTCCTCCCCCTCTCTTTATTTTATGGGCCTAAGAAGGCTCTGACTGCTGCAAACTGTTCCTTGTTATGTGACCTCTTGATTTAATTGCTGAAATTACTGTAAACACGCATTCTCTGGTGCGAGGAGGTATATGCCTAATTGACTCCATTAAGCACCTCAGTAACTAACCTCCTCCAACAAGCAGCTGGGTTTGGGTTTTCCTTCCATTAAGAAGCATTTAGAGGGAAAAAAAAAATTACAGATAATATAGATAACATTGTCTGATTGCTAATTTTCACGCTTTTACTCTCTTTGTGTTTCTTTTTCACAACTGCAAGTATTTATCACGTCTCCAAGCCTGCAGAAAACCATTGCTCTTCTTGATTATTATATGACCATTAATGACATTAAACCGAATCTGCGCTCTGTGCCCACCCAAGCTGGCTCGTGACACATTGCTTCATGTTTGAGCAAGAAGAAAAGTCAGACCCCCTGCAACCCCCCACACGGTCGCGGGGAAACCATCCAAAATCCGCCACAAACTTTCTATTGTGGGGGAGACTCGCGTGAGCAAATTCCCGGGGCGGGCGGTGGAACGTGTCATTAGGAGAGCAACCCAAGCAGAAAGGCCCCATATGACCTCCCCGGTGCCAAGCGCCTTCCCTAAGACGGAGCTTGCAAAGAGATGGGCGAGTTGGATCAAAGAGCATCACTTCAAAACGATCCCATCCCTGCACCCGGCGGTTTCTCTGCCCGTTTCCACATCCCCTCTCCAGGTACTGGCTCCTGGTCCCCCCGGGCTGAGCCCATGGCTATGGGACAGGGTGGTTTTTTTTTGGGGGGGGGGAGAGTGCAAAACCGATGGGATAAGGCAGCTTTTAACAGGGGGAATGTTTTCCCCCTCCAGGTCCTGGGTGGGTTTTCATTCCCGCAGTGAGCCTCTCGGCCACCCCCAGCGCCTTCCAACCCCTGCCCGCCCCGTCCAGCCCCAAAACAGATGGAAATGGCAGGACTTACAGCTCGGCCCCTTTCCCGTCCCAGCTGGGTCCCTGCTTGGGCACAGGAGGCTGCGGGGAGGGTGGGGGAGCGGGACAAGGACTGTCCCCCCCAACCAGGACCCAGCGTCCCCAGACCCCTCCAAGGCAGGGGGCAGGTGACTTCCAAAGCTGCTCCTGAGCATTTACAGGGTTGTTTGCAGGAAACATCAAACTCGACAACAGAAGCACCAACCCAGGAGTCATTTCCCCCCCCCTCGCCGTCCCTCCCCACCCTCTTGCACCAATTTGCCCCGCAGGCATCTCGCTGATTTGCCATGTCCCTGGCAGGGCGTCGACCGGGGAGGGGGAGCGGGAGCCAGACGGGGAGCGGATGGGGGGGAGCCAGCCATGGGGAGGGTGGTGGGGAGAGGGATAGGCCAACAGGAGCCTGGCTTGCCAAAAGCGGTTCAGACCTAGAAAAAAAGCTTTAATGTGCACAGACGGAGCAGGCTGGGAGCAAAACCAGCTGGGCTGGGGGAGAACGTGCTCGGTGAGAGGCTGGTTTGGGGCTGGGTGCGTGCGTGGCTCGGGGCTGGCTCCTTGCGCTAGCCCTCTGCCCCCGGCCAGGGGTGGGGGGGAGGCAAGGGAGAGAGGGGAAGATTAGATGTGAAAATTCCTCTCCCAACATCAGCCTTTCCTATTGACAAGTGACGGGCAGGATGCCAGCCTGGTTTTCTCTGGCATTAATCATTTACCTGCTCTGGCCACCACCCTTGGCTTGACAGCTCCCGAATCTCATCTCCAGCACAAAATGCCCCCCTTTGGCATGATGTGATGGACCCCTCGAGCTGGGACTGCCCCACTTGGGTTCTCACACTCACCATCATCCCCACCCCATGCCCATCCTGGACCTCATACCATCATGCCCACCCTGTGCCTATCCTGTAGCTCATGCCACCATCCCCATCTCATGCCCATCATTGAGCTTGTGCCCCGGGATCCCCATGTGGGGCTGAGCACGGCCACCCGTGGAGACAGACAGAAACCCCTCCTTAGGGGTGATTCAGACCTTGGGTGCCCCCCCTCTCCCCTTGCAGGTCTCTATCTCCTACAATAGTGGGCCACCGGCTGCCCAGTTTTGGTGTCTGGTAGCCACCAAAGTGTTGGCCCCGGCTGGAAGGACCAGAGGCAGCTGCAGCCCGAGAAACCCCTTGCAAGATGCTGGGTCTGGCCCAGACATCCGCGTTGGGCTGACTTTGCATTGCCTTTTTTAATGCAATTCCTTAAAACCAGACCCTCCTGAAACAGCCTGATGCTCTGAACCAGCTCCTCTCTTTGGGGCCAGGCGGGGGGACCCTGTGTTAACCCCTGCTTGCTGTTAACCCCACAAGCTCCCTGTCGCCTGTCCACATCCTCAGCTTAATATTTTACAGGGCTCTGGTGCCAGTGCTGAAGCACCGGGCATGGCAGCACGGGGACCCAAAGCTGTGTCCAGTGTCCCCCCGCTCCATCTCTGCACCCCCTGTGCCACCTCGAGGCTGGGAGGTGGGGGGGGGCTGGCTTTGCTCTTGTCCCCGAGCCGTGGTGGGGACGTTGCAGGCAGCCGTCCCCAATCTGCCGTGGCGCAGGGCCACCTGTGCTGGCTGCCCATGCCATCTGCGAGGGGGGAGGTCGGGGGGAGCCAGCCGGCTGCTGTCCCCCCCCCCCACGCCCCAGCCAGGGTCAGTGAGCAGGGGGACGGCCCCCGGGGGGGGCACGGCTGAGGGGGCTGGCACTGCCACCTGCACCCAGCGGGAAGAAGAGGAGGGGATGGGGGCAGCCCCCATGAAGGTTTCTCTCGGGGTCTGCTGCCATGGGAATGGGGGGGGAGGGGGGGCACATTTCTGGGCTATTCTGCCTGGGTGGGGACATGCTGCACCCCGGTCCCCCCGGGATGGCTGCAGTGACAGACTCCCTGGATGTCCCCTTGTGCACGGGAGCAAAGGGGAACCCCACCGAGGGGGTGTCTCAGATTGGAACCCCCCTGCTCCGTCCACTAGGGGAGGTCCCATCCTTGGAGGTCCCATCCCCTCCTGCCCAGGACCATCCCAGTGCTGGCACGAGAGTGTCCCGAGGGGAGCATCCCCAAAGCAGCCCCAGCACCCTGTTGGCAGGTGGGGGACCTAGATGTGGCTCTGATCTTCCTGCTTGGGCTGGTGGCAGCTGCCATCCCCTCCTGGCTCCCTGCTCAGCTCTGGGAGCATCCCGAGAGGTCCCGGCCGTGGCCGGAGCCCACCACGCGTCCAGCGCCGTACAACCGGGCACCGGCAGGTTCATTCCAGGAATCCCCGCGGGCGCAGCAGCAATCCCTGTCCCGCTCGCAGGGGACGTTGTCCTTTGATGAGACGATAACGAAGCCTTGCCCTGCGCCTTCCTTACAGGTAGCCGGAAAGTTTTATTCGTCACCGGCTGCTTGGAAAGGTCACAGTGTCCTCCTCCCCATTCTATTTCTGGCCCGTGCCCTTTCGCCAGCGGAGCGGGGAAGCGCTGCCGTCCCCTGGACCCCGGACATGCCGTCTCGGTGCGGCCGCATCCCTGACGCCTTGGCCCCGGAGGTGCGTGGGAGGGCTGCGGGGAGGATGCTCTTTACGGACCAGAAAATGTGCTGTGGGGCAATGAGATCTCTCGTGGGGTGGGCTCAGCACCGCCAGCTTCATCCCCGATGTGGGGAAATCGTGGGAATTTTGGGATGCAGGCAACATGCATGATGCTGCTGGAGTCTCCTTGGAGAGGGATCGTCTGGCCCCGGCTGTCACGGGCACAGCCGTGCTCCCAAGGTGGTGGGGCTGAAGCAGCCTGTGCCATGCCTGGTGTGGGGCACTTGGGGTGCAGTGGGGAGCGGGGCTCTGGAGGGATCCCAGAAAGTGCCAAGCCCTCCCCAGGGGATGAGTCCTTCAGCCGGGGGCTCTCAGCATCCCTGCACGGGCTGGGCTGGCACTGGTGATGGGAGGAAGAGCCATGGAAGCACTGGTGAAGCCTGCGCTATGGGATGCTCCTGGTTCTTACTGTTGCCACCCAAAAACAATGAGCAGAAAGGTAACACCCTCAAAGACAACGAGGAACAGAAAAATGGGATTCACCCTGAAAATTGCCCTTGGTCCAAACACTGCAGGTTTTTTCCTAATTCTGGGAAATACACAAGCCTTCATCTGAGCTCTCCTCTCCTGGGGGATCGGGCAGGACCAGCCCCAGGATCCACTGGGCTTCCTGGCCACAGTGTCTTGAGATCACTCCAGACCCAGCTCTATACACATAGGTCGACCTGAAGCAGTACAAGGAGCCCCAGAGACCCCTCGCACCCCAGGGAGGGCAGCTGCAGCCCCCCATCGCCACCCGCTTCATTCCAGCACGTCTTGGGAAGGTTGTGAACCCAAGAAGAGCCGCAGCTCCCATTTCCAGCCTCCCCAGTTTGCCCACAGAGTGTTGTACCATAGACCCAGCCTCACTGTACAGAGCTCGAGCTTTTTCCAGCTCTGGGCCAACCTGAAGAGGATTAAGAAAAGCCCCGGGGAACTTTTTCATGCCTCTTTGTTCGTGGAGCAAAGATATTCCCAGCCCTGAATCTATAGATTGGCCCTTAAACTAAAACAACCTCTGGGGACCAGAGAAACAAAAGTAGATTTTGGTTGTGGTTTGTTGTGTTTTGTATTTTTTTCTTTTTCTTTTCCTGCATAGACAGCCTTTGCCCAGGAGGGGTTAGCATGAAAAATGCATGTGGGGACTGGGGGAATGGGGGAGCATTAGGAAGAAGCTATCGATCAAGTATCTCTGAAAGCCACACAGCTGTGCCAGCCCCGCCGCCCCTGCCAGCCCTTCCTGGTGCTCCCGGAGCTGGGATCGGTGCCTGCCCTGGGTTTGGGATGGGGTGGCTGATGCCGTGCCCAGAAAAACACCCTGTATCCTGGAGAGGAGCCCATGCTGGAGAATGATGGGATGCCCCTGCGATCCCTGCAGCTCCCCCCGGCCGGGTTTGCGGCGTGCTCCTTGCCATCCGGCACGTCGGAGATGAGGCTGGTCGCTTTTCTCCACGCGTCCCAAGGGGGATTCTCCCAAGCTCTGCAGTGCCATGATGAGGACCTACGGAACAACAATGGCTCTGCCCTCTCTGCCCATCGACCTGCCTGCCAGCCCCACGCCTCCGTACCGCTCTGCTCCGGCAGATCAGAGCTAATCACTGCAAATAATAAGAAGCCCAAGCCTGATGCAAACCCAGCGAGCAGCACCCTGTGCTCGCGTCCTGGTGCATTCTGCAGCCTGAGCACCGAGGTGGGCGACTGAGCCCATCTCCTGGCGTGAGAAGGGCAAGCTGAGGACATCTCTGGGTCCAGCAAGCGCTGGTGCTGGCAGGAGAGGGGGAACAAGGGTCCTGCTCTTGGCTCTGAAGCTGCACTTGGTCTGGTCCCTGCAGGGCTGGTGCTTCCATACAGGCGATGCCCTCGCAGCCACACAGGGGTTGTAGGTGCCACCAAGAAACCTGGGGTGTGAGAAACTGTGGAGAACTGTGGAGCAGGGTAAGGCTGGGGTAAAACCTTCTCTGGATGGTGCTCTTGAAAGCATCAAGACTGGGAACATCAAGGGATGAGGCTGGAGTGGATGCTTTGTGCTACTGATGTCACCCCACCCCAAAACCAGCACGGCTAGCCAAAAGCAGTCTGGGGCTAGGAGAAGGGGCAGGACCGGGCTTCAGCTTAGCCACAAGTGCCCTGAAATTTGTCCCAGATTTGAAATTTGGGAAAGGTGGGAGATAAGAAAAGCGGCGAGAAGAGAGGCAGTGGGAGATGGGGATGGTTTGATCCCACAAGGGGTAAAAAGTCCCCGCTCTTTTTGCTTCTCCCTCCGGCTGGGCACTAGTGCATGGCGCTGGGCACCTCCAGCTTCCCCAGTGGGCATCAGGACAGGGGGACCTGGTGGCCCCTGCCTTGTCACACCTTTCCCTGCTCTTGCTCAGCTTTGTGCAAGGTGTGCTCTGCTGGTGGCTGGCATTTTGCAGTGGCGAAGCCGAGCACAAGCGGCTTGGCACGGGAGAGGAGGGGGCTCGGGAAGCTGGGGGGGTGGGACGTTGCACTGCCCTCATTTTGGTGGCCAAATCTGAGGGTGTTTGCCACCATGAAGGGTTTAGAAAGGTAAAAATACTGGCAGCCCATCAGCCGTCCCCCTCCTGGAGCCGAGGGGACACAGTCACTGGCCGGTGTCCTCTCCTCTCCCAGGGATGTGGTCCAAGCCGTGGGCAGGGGACTCCCCGCGCCCCTGCCAGCTCCTCCTGCGCTGCCTGATCCTGGCGATGCTGAGCTACTGAGAGCAATCAGATTCCCCCCCGGGCGCTACCATAGAGTGGGCTCTTCCCCCGAGCCGGGGTGGGCCAGAG
>JAOXJM010000071.1:17358723-17373742 GCA_026413425.1 Tringa solitaria
GTGTCCCTGCCCAGGGCAGGGGGTGGCACTGGATGGGCTTTGAGGTCCCTTCCAACACAAACCAGTCTGTGATTCTATGACCCCCATGTCCCATGTTCTGTCTCCTGCCTGGCTTCCCTCCCCACAGTCTCCTGGGCACTACCGTACTTAATGAAATC
This sequence comes from Tringa solitaria, assembly GCA_026413425.1. Taxonomy (NCBI): domain Eukaryota; kingdom Metazoa; phylum Chordata; class Aves; order Charadriiformes; family Scolopacidae; genus Tringa; species Tringa solitaria. The sequence continues at coordinate 17,358,882 of JAOXJM010000071.1, forward strand.
GCTGTACTCCATCCAGAAGACGCCCTCGCTGCTGCCGTGGGGCATCAGGTCATGACGCAAGGGAGCTGGCCAGTGCGGCCACTCGTCGGACCAGCTGCCGTTCCAGGAGAAGCGGCCCCAGGGGTTTCGGAGCCGCAGTAACCTGGGAGATGGGGAAAAAAGTGTCAGAGGCCCAGGAGGAAGAAGAGTACATGGAAGATCACCTTTGAGATGCTCTCCCACCTCTGCAGACCCAGCCAGCCCCCTGCAGAGGGCACAATGCCACTTCTGCCCCTGCCCTTTAAAGCCTTCACAGCATCCCAGAACTAATTTGCCACCCCCACCATGGCCCCAGATGTCCACATCCTGCAGCTCTGGACCTGCTGCAGCTTCCTCTGCCCTCAGGGAAGGAGCTCAGTGGAGAAGGGGCTGTCGAGCGTGTGCCCAGGAGTGACGTGGATGAAAATGGGGCTTCATATGGCACCCAGAGTTTTGGAGGTGGCACCCCTTTCTACCCCCCACCCTCCAAAGGTGAGAAGGTGCTCTAATTGACTTGAAAGAGCTCAACTCAGTCCTCTGAGGTTTTTGAGACAACCAGTTCCGCACCACCTTGCATCCTGGAGCAGCACAGCTCTGGACACAAAGCCAGAGCCAGGCTTATATGACAACAGCATTGATGTGACACCCTGGGATGGAGAAACGGCCCTTGCTGGCCTTGAGGATGGGACACCAAAGAGTCCCCAAGGTTTTGTCCAGCATGCACTCAATTGTCTGTCCCCAGGGTTGGCAGAATGTCTGCTGTACCGCGCCAGCCTCCACCTCAAACTCACCTGAAGCCTTGGACGTCCCGCACATCCAGGATGGAGTAGGCATGCCGCGGGCGCAGGCCCATGCTCTCGTAGGCCACATCGTCCACCTTCATGTTGCCTCCGCCACAGGACGCGCCCATGAGGAACCTGCACGGGGCACAGCAGAACTCTCGGTGTCCTGCCAGGCCTGGCACGGCGGTGAAGCTCATCCCAACCGCTTGAGGCACGGGACAGACCACCCCCCTGGAGGCTCCTCGATATTCCCTCTCTTCCTACACCATAAACCTCCCCAGAGCAGAAACTGGGCAGCAGCAAGTCCCCTCCACCTGCTCACATCCACGCTCGAGCCCAGGCTCCATGGTGAGCTTCTCCCAGCAGTGCCCTCACCCGCAGGGCCGAAAGCTCTGCCCACGCACAGCCCAGCTTTGCCCAACCTCACCCATTTTTTGCCAGGCCCTTGGGTCCTGCCCATCTCTGGTGGCTGGCAGGGCTCAGCCAACTGGCAAGCCACCCTGCAGGGGTGAGGACAGGCTATTTGGAGCAGGAGGTCTGCTGTGGGGGGAGACCACGGGCTGGGACCTCTCAGCCCCCCATGTGGCCCTGTTCTGCAGCTGGCAGGAGGAACCCTGCCTTCAGCTATCCAAAAATCACTCTGATTTCCACCGCACAGAGCCCAGGAACCTCACTGCCCTCCTGCTCTTCCTAGTGATGACCAAGAGGTCTTTGCTTTTTGCTTTGTCTCCTATAGACCACACATAGTTGTGCCCAGGGTACCACGTATGGGTGGGAGAGACGTGCAGGGTCAAGCACTTAACTATACATCAAAAACCTCAAAGCGAAGCAAGCGGGCTCAGTGCCAGCCACCCCAAAACTCCCGCCAGACAGCAGTAAACACACACTGCTGTGTGTGTCCCAGGGAAGCTCCCTGGGATTTTAAATTCATACGAAAATTAAACAAAGGAGAAATAATTACTTAGAGCTTGGAGAAGGAGCTCTGCCAACGCTCCAAGGGTTGGTTGTCTCCACCCCAGCACTAGCCCTGCTCCTCTGAGCCTCTACCAATGAGAAGGACCCCCGCCCTCGCCCTCCCATCTCCCAACATCCCTGCTCCTGCCACAGCGTCCTCCTGCCTCGTCTTACCCAGCCTCCTTAGAACTCAGCATTTTGGCCCAGATGAGGTCAGTGTCAATGGGCTCCTCGCGAGGGTTAGTGGAGCTGACCTGCAGCATCAGGCTCTCGCAGGGGGCACCCGTTAGTGTAGCCAGGCCTTCAATAGCACGCCCCGCCTGGAGGGCAAAGTACGAACCATGAAGCTTGGCCAGCGCCTTCTCAATGAGGGCGACCCACAACTGCTTCCTCTGGGCCTGCAGAAAGAGGGAGAAACATGTCAGGCGCCACCTGGGCAGGAGATGGGAAAGCAAAGACAGCATGCACAGACAAGGTCCTGGGCCGAGCGACACAGGACTAACTTCTCTTCTAATGCTGGGGAGAACTGCACTTTAAGAAGACTCTTGTGTCTGAATTGGTGAAAATATTCCCTTTACAGCCTGCTCTGGGAAGTGGGATTCAAGGTCTCAGTGTTTTCGAGCTCCCCAGGTGCAGGGATGAGGAGGAGCAAGACCCGGACACTTGACCCAAGCTGCCAACAGGGTTATTTCATACCATGAAAGCCATGTTCATTATAAATTAGGAAGTTTGCTGAGGAGTTCTCTCTCTCTCTCTCTCTCCCTTGATGGCTGCCACCCTGAGAACTCCTTCCCCCAGTGCCAGAGCCCTGAGCCCTCCCCTTCCTCCTGAAGCTGCAGCGCTCACAGGGTCCCACACTGGCTGTCCCTGGGGGAGTGCAGGGCTTCTGCTGATGGAATGGGCTGGGAATAGCCCTTGTTTATCTTATATTAATATTGGGATTAATATTGGTTCTTTAGCATTATTGTTAATTATTTAGTCTTATCCTATTAAATCTATTTATATTTCAACCCTCATGTTTTCTTGTTTTCCCTAATTCCCCTTCCTGGGGTGGAGGGCAGCGGGGGAACAGCACTGGTACAGTGACAGTGTGCGACTCCCAGATGGCAGCCGAGAGCTGGGAGAGGAAAGGAGGGCAGTGGAGATTTCTTTCCGATGGATAACGCAAGCTTACAAGTGCTTTTCACCGCTTTTGAGTCCCTCACTCAAATCCATGTTGTTTATTTCTGCCTGAGCTGCAGCCAGGGAGCTTCGGTAAGAGCCTGGTTTTCCTATACTTTTAAAACTCTCCGTTTTTTCCATTTTTAGCCCCCACGCTTAGCTCACACAGCTAAAGGCTCGGCAGAAAAACCTCGTCATGATTCAGATGCCCCTGGAAACAAAGGCAAGGCAAAACCAGCTCATGCGAAAAATGTCAATCTTCAAAAAAAAAAAAGCAGACTTGAAATTTTAAGAGAGGAAAGATGGATGGAAAAGAAAAAAAAACCCAGACAGGCAAATCTTATGCTGAAAATGATGTGTCTGACTGGATCTGTCTACTGTGAGGCAAAATGTAGCCATAGATGACTCTGTCTTCCCCTCTCCAAAGCTTCTCCTTAACTGGGTCCGTTTTGCCAACCAGTGTCCTGTCCTGCCACCTACGCATGATGTGCTTTGGGGCTGTGAGTACTTTAAAAGAGAGGACTGGGATTTGCAGGACAAAATCCAACCCGTCAGTCCTGGGTCCCTGTCTCCTCCCGACAGCAGCACTTTGTGTTGTTTGGCAGATTTTGCTGCCTGGGTTTCAATAAAGACGTTCTCAGTCTCCTTCATGGATGTGATCCCAGCGAGCGCCCCTGGGCCTGGCAGGCAGGGCAGGGCAGAACAAGCGGTGACGTCCCCAAGTGGCCCAGGGACCTTCATTCATCCTGGCAGATGCCACCCCAGTGTGCTCAGAGCAACCGGACGGGCACTGGCTCGAAACGGGCTGATTTCTCCTGTCCCCTCCCTCTCCACAGTCCCTCCCTGGCAAAGCCAGGCTGCCAGACCTCCCCGCAGAGGAAAGAAGCAGCTTTCCCTCAGCAGGGCAAAACACATGGGTGAAACTATTTTCCTTTTGCTGGGAAGAATAAGGATGGCTTCTCCTTCAAGTGAGAGCAGGGAGGAGCGAGGGAAAACCAACTGCAAATGAAACTCCTCCACGGCCACCTAGGAAATGCCAAAAGGGGACTAAACAGCTTTGGCTGAAGAGTTCAGTTGTCCTGAAGGTGTGGCAAAAAATGGGGTCCTGAGCTGCAAATGCCCCATGCAGCCTCAGGCAAACCCCAGAAGTACCCCTTCCCACTGTTTCCATCAGTTGTCTCTGAAAAGAAAGTCGGGGATGAGCATCCCGCTGCTCCCGGAGCACTGCCCACCCCCTCCTGGCACTCCTGTCCCCTGTTTTCATCAGTCCTCTCTCCTGGGAGAGCTGGGGATGAGCATCCCGCTGCTCCTGGAGCACTGCCCACCCCCTCCTGGCACCCCTGTCCCCCCCCGAAGAGCCACTGACCTGTGAGAAGAGGAGGTACCCGCACTCATCGCAGGGCAGCATGTCATCCACCAGCACCGTGGTCCATGTGCCATCCTTGCACAGCCGCACCTGGTAGGCACCCTCGGGGCACAGCGTCCTGGTGATCATCACCCTCTCCACCAGCTCCGGCCGCTCGGCCAGCACGGCCAGGGCGCTCAGGAACCTGCCGGGGACACGGCACGATCTCAGCAGGACACGGGCAGGCAGCTGCCCAGCCCTGTGGTGCGGGGGACCGTGCTCCACAGCTGCTTGGGAAGGGGTGAGGAAGAGGACGGGGTACGTGTCTGGGGGGGTAAATGGGTTTGAGGAGGGTGGAGGGATCTGATCTGGAGCTGGATGAAGGGGGGGAAAGGAAGAAGGGGTGTCAGCCCGGCTCAGTCCCCCTTACCAGCAGTTCCCCAGCAGTCCCTGCAGGATATCCGAGGGCCTGGGCGTCCGAAACACTGACCACTTCACCGATCGGTCCTTGAAGATGCTACAGTTGATTTCGTGGGGTCGCAGCCACTGTTTCACCCTCTGCTGCACGTTGTCGCCTTCCGGGAATCCCACGGATTTGGGCCCAGGGTGGAAACTGTCATCTACAAAATTGACTTTGTTCTGCGAGGGCGAAAGGCAAGGAGAGCATCAGTGCGCAGCTGTGCGGCACCGGGCTCCCCGGGGCATCCCGGGAAAACATCCCTCTGCACCCCAGGAATGAGTGGAGCCCCCAGTTACTCTCATTTGGCCCTTCCGACGCCGTGCTGGGGAGCAGGTCCAGGGCCAGTGTCTGCTGGCGATGGCACAGTGATATTTTGTGGGTTAGGTCCCAGTGTTCAGCCCTGCCATGAGCCGGCTGAACTCTCCGGGCCACCACAAAAATCTCCTTTTTTCTGTTTCACAGTACTTTGAGAAGGTAGAATGTACTTTTAGAAAGGTAAAATGTATTTTAGAAGGTAGGATCTCTCATTAAGAAAGAGTAATACCGGACACTTGGTATAAACAATAAATGTCTCACTAATGAATATACCCTTGGAGAAGAACAGGAGGCTGGTAATAAGGAACATCCCACCACAGGAGGCAACGAAAGGGGATGAAAGCCAGAGAGCTGCTGGATTGGGCATGAAGTCAACCAGGATTTGCAGTAACTGGGGGAATGGTGAAGGTTGCAGTGGGACATCACGACCACCAACTCAATTGGGGACTGGATTGGACTACTCCCTTCCCCCCCCAGCGTGTGCATTTCAATTAAAGGACCTTGTAACTTTAAATAAATGGGAGAGACTGTACTAACCAATAGAAATTGTTAAGGTACTAATCAATAATTATAATTAAGGCTGTGTATTTCTGTGTTTTGACCCGTATAAATACTCATGAGAGTTTTTAGGCCGGGGGGGCTGGCTTTGGGGTTCACCACCCAGCGCCCATCTCTGCAGAAGTGCCATAAATAGAGAACATCTCTGCTGGGTGTGTACACTGGTGTCTGCACGGGGGCTCTGCTTTGGGACAGCAGCACCTCCCCGGCCAGGGACCGTCTCACGCTTTGTGCTGGTGCTAAAAGCTGGACCGTGGGGGACCTTGGCCGCCTCTACAAGTGACAAAGCCGGGGAGCAGCAAGCCTGCCAGGAGCCACCTGGCAAGTAAATGCTCCTCAAGGCCAGCCCCGTGCTCCGGAGGGGACACGCTGGGCTTGCCAGTCCCTTGTCACCCCCGAGGCGCAGCCAGGGAGGACGTTAGGGGCAGGTTTCCCAATTGGATTCAGCCAGACCACAGAGAGGTAAGAAATTCCCAAGCCTTTTATCCCATGCCCGAGCCCCCCTGCAATAGCCGATGGGTATTAAATAAAATAGACGGGACTGAAAGGCAGATAATCCGTCGGTTTTACTCACAGAGGCAGGACGGAAGCACAGAACTTCACCGAGGGGAGAAGAGCAGCTTTTTCAGACAGTTTAGCACAGGGTGAAATAACAACCGGGATTTTGCTGTCATTGTTAATTAAATTAAATTAAAGTTCTTTCAGCAAAAGCCAGCTCTAATTTAAATTAGCTTTTATGCACACCAAACGAGCAGTTGTCCCCCTCCTTTGTCGCAATCCTATGAGAATGCTTTCTATGTGGTGCCTCAATTAGCACTTGGAAGGGTGTTTGTCACCTAATAGATGTCACTGTGCAAATACTGGAGTAGGATGTGTCCCAGGGCTTGCTGGCTTTCTCTGCCCTATTGGCCGCCAACCTCATCTCGCCACATCCCAGCCTCTCGGGGTGCAGCCGGGGCTCCCCAGGAAATTCAGGGGGCTCCACAGGTCCCCCAATATGGTCACGGAGCAGGGCAACAGTCCTGGAGTCACTGCCCATGGGCATCACAAGCTTTCTGCCCCCTGTGGAGTCACTGCTGTGCTTTTCCAGGCAGCAGAGGTGGAAGAAGCCTTCAGCCTCATGGCCAGGGTCTCCCCAGGGCCAGGAGAGCAGCCATAGACCTCACCAGCATGATGACAGTAGCAATGTGAGAGCCACAGCAGCGCAGTCCCCCAGCAGCAGCAGGAAAGCCTATCAAGCTAATTAATCACCTTTATACCATGATGTCTCCCTTCCCATATCTCAAAGTGCTTTAGAGAAGTTGTCACTACCAATATCCCTGGAGATGGAGGGGAAGAAGAGGCAGAAGAGCCGCAGGGGCAGCGTCAGAGCAGGAGGGACAGGAGCCATGGCAGCGATGGGCCTGCTCACAGACGAGGAGCTGTGCTTATTTCTCCTGCAAGGAGGTAAATCTGGACCTCCTTTGCTCCTCCTGCTCTGCCAACATCCCTCTTCATGCCATTCCAGAGCAGAGACATGGCCTGTTCTGCTGCCACCTCCCCAGGACCGGCCAAGGAAGGCTGTTACTTGCCCCAGCACAGCCTTGCTGCCAGTAGCCAACTGTCTGATGGGTGGAGAAGAAGGACAACAGAGCTGAAGCCTCTCCTGGCACATGGCAGAGATGCCAGAGCAGGGCGCCGACAGCAAGAGCCCTGGGTTGTCCTTCTAGCCCTGCAGAATGTGTTTATGCATGTTGTCATTCAGAAAGGGGGAAGGATGGTTAATCTGAGGAGAGAAGAAGGGTGGGACAACAGGATAAACGAGAGAGGGGACAACACGAGACAGGGAAGAAGATGTCTGGTGTAGAAGCAGCTCATCTCTGCTCTCCTCCCAGATGGAAGAAAAAGGTAAAGCTAAAAGTGGGGACCACGCACTGAAAAGTGTTGGAAAAAGCACCCCTGGAACAGTGGAGGAAGGAGCACCTACAGCAGGAGCTCGAGCAGAAGTCAGCGCAGTAAGGCCGGCTGCTCCATGGGACATGGGGGACAACAGGCGGAGGAGAATTTGGCCAGCCTGACACTCTCCTCCAGGAGAAGACTGAGCAGCCTGTGGACAGAAGGAAGCTTTGGGGCTGCCTCACACTTGTCCCCAGCAGGAGCATTGGTGGGAGGCTTCAGGCCCACCAAGAGCAGAGCAAGCATGAGTACAGGAGCAGCCCCATCCCACCACTGTGGCCAGTGTCCTTCCCTGGGACCTACAGAGCCCTTGGCTCACCATAACCACTGTCAAAACATAGCAGAGACTTAGTTTTAGGGAGATTTTCAGGAGATGGCCCACACTGGTCTACCAGCCTATGGCATAGCTAGCTGAATGGGCTCAGCCAGGGCTCCGAGCAGAGCTGGGCTGGATGGGGCAAGGCAGATTCCCCTGGCAAGCTGCTGATTCAACTTGGCCATCTCTCATAATTCATCCTTCAGGCCTGACTCCACTGGACGGAATACGTTCCCTGCCTACAAAGAGACTATTCACTTGCTTAAAAGAGGGGGATAAGCAGAATCAGGGTCTCTCTGCTATAAAGACACCCCCATCTGTTAGGATGGACACGTAGCAATTAAAAAAACCCATGACCCAAACCAGGATGATTCTCAACAGCTTCCTTCCTGAGCCAAACACCTCTGTGGTCCCCAGTCTGTGCATCAGAGGCACCAGCACGGACGTACTCCTCGGCCCAGGCAGAAAGAGCCTTGTCCATACGTCAAAATGGGACTGCAACTCCCTTTCCATCTGGTCCAGAAGAGCTGGAGGCTTCCCCCAGCAGGAGGGCAGAGAAAGAGCAGCGTTCATCAGGAGCATCTTATGCCACTCCGGGAACAAATGGGGCCATCACAGTCCTGTTTGAGCCTGAAACCCAACAGATCGAGCCAGACAATTCACAGTGGGAGGGGAGGGTGACAGCGTGTGCTCCCGAGACCCTCACCTGGGTACAGCTAAACCTCAGCTCTCCTTCCCAAAACAGGGGCGAGACATTTGCAGCTGCGGTTGTGCATTCACAAACACCAAACCCAACATCACCAAGGCCCAGCCACAGTTCTTGAGCACCTGCAGGTGCTGGCAGTGGCAGCAGTGTCCTCTGCCTGCTGCACCCCCACCTCTCCTGCACTCACACCACACAGACACTGGTGACACCAGTAAACCTGGACACACTCTTTCCCAGGCAACCCCCGGCCTCGGGCAGGGAATTAGGTAGTACTGACCACCTAAGAATGTCCCCTTCAACCCAGATGTTCTCTCTCGTCGACTTAAGATATCACTAGGTTTCAGAGTTAACACTCAGCCTTCCTCACCCTTGCACGGGGAGTAAACTGGATGGGTCACCTTCACCCCAGAGACTGTATCCACCAATTTAAAATACTACATTTCAGTGTTAATAACCAGCATCCAGCTGTTTCAGGTGAAGACCTGGAAACGAAGCTGGTAAGAGGTATGGAGCACAAGTCTTGTGAGGAGCAGCTGAGGGAGCTGGGGGTGTTCAGCCTGGAGAAAAGGAGGCCGAGGAGACACACCATTGCTGTCCACAGCTCCCTGAAAGGAGGGTGCACGGGGAGGGGTGTTGGTCTCTTCTCCCAAGGAACAGGCAATAGCACAAGAGGAGATGGCCTCAAGTTGCACCAGAGGAGGTTTAGAATGGATATTTGGAAAAATTTTTACACTGAAAGGGTTATTAAACCTTGGAACAGGCTGCCCAGGACAGTGATGGAGTCACCACCCCTGGAGGTATTTAAAAGCTGGGCAGACATGGTGCTGGGGGACATGGGTTAGTGAGATGGGTTTTGTCAGTGTTGGGTTCCGGTTGGACTCGATGATCTGAAAGGTCCCTTCCAACCCAGATCATTCTATGATTCTCTCTTCTCTGGCACCCAAGACCCAGAAGGCAGCTTCGCCTGTGCTAAGCAGTGCCCTAGACCCACGGGGGAGGCAGGAACGGGACCCCCTCCATGCGAAACCAGGAGCAAGGCTGGTTCAACAAGCACTTACCTCCCGGCAGAAGGTTACGATGTTCTCCCACAGGGCTTTGGCCTCTCCCTCGTCCGTCTGCCGCCGCTTCTCCACGTGCATGCTCTCCCGCCTCTTCAGGGGCTTGAGGCCCTTGCGCTGGGCCACGTACTGCTGCGGGGTATGGCAGGCCACGCAGTGCTTGGCCTTCACCTCGTTGAGCAAGGTGCAAGCGGGACAAGCCCACTGGCCCGGCCTCTCCTGGCCGCTGGGCAACTGGGAGGGGAAGAGACGGGCCACCTTGCGGGCGGAGGGGGCCTTGCTGGAGCAGGAGGAGCAGCCGCCCTTGTCGCAAGCCCCGCAGTCGGGGCAGCGGGGGGACGGCTCGCCCTGCGTCCCGTGCTCCTGGAAGCCGTGTAGCTTGGAGGAGCCGCAGGCTTTGCATTTCTGGGCCAGGGTGGGGTTCTTGAGGGTGCACTTGGAGCAGGACCACGTGGTGAAGTCAGGGCTGGAGGGGCTGCAGGGGGTGAACCTCACCGAGTCCCCCACCAGGTTGATGGTGTCGCTGCCTTTCTGGGTGCTGCAAGCCTCGCATTTGCTGGCGCCGGTGGAGTTAAGCAGGGAGCAGGAGCTGCACTTCCAGTGGGACGGACTGACCTCCATCTCCTCCTCCAGCACGCTCAGCCGCTTGTTGGACAGAAGCTCCTGGAAGCGGGCAGCAGGGGCAGCCCTGGCCTGGCCCTGTGGAGAACCCTTCTGCCCCGCTGGGCTCGGAGCCGCCGGCTGGGAGGCTTCAGGGCCCGGCATCTGCAGCTGGGGGGGCACCTCCCGCCGGCTCCGGGGCACGGGGTTGTTCTGGAGCCCCGGGGAGAAGGGACTGAAGGCTGCTATCTTCTGCGCCTCTTGTTCCATAGCCACCGGGCCTTGGGTGGCCACAGCGTCACCATCAGAGATCTCTGCAGAGACTAAAGGCTGCGGGGTCGAGGGGGCCATGTGAAATCCGGCAGGGGTGATGACTTCAGGGACGACCAGCGCCTCTGGTGGGATCTTGGGCAGGGAGAGCTTGCGTGGGCCACCACAGGCAGAGCAGGAGTTGGCCACCGGTGTGTTGTGCAGCGTGCAGCGCTGGCAAGCCCAGCCGCTCTCCAGCTCCACTTCCTCGGGGCTTTTCCCCTCCGAGTCCTCACTGCTGCTTTCTGCCTTGGCAGCCTCCTCCTTGGAGGTGCCCTTGGGCTCCATGAGCACAGTGGGCTTGGGCAAGATGCCGTTGATGACGGGCAAGGGGGAGCCGCTGGGGCCCGGCTCCGGGGTGAAGCCACATACCTCGCAGGTCTCCTTTCCCAGAAAGTTCCTGAAGGTGCAGCGGGCACAAGCCCATTTCTGTTCCTCCACGCTGAGCCGCAGGATGTGGTTGAGGTCAGGCTTCTGGCGGGGAGCTTCGCAGATGGAGCACTGCCGCTGGCCCACGGGGTTCAGAAAGGTGCAGCGGGTGCAGGACCACTCGCGGACGGCAGCCATGGAGCCGGGAGAGTGGGAGTGGCTGGAAGAAAGCAGAAGACAGCATGAGGCCAGGGCCACCCGGGGATGCTGGGCTGGTACCTTGCTTCCAGGAAGAGAACAATCCAGTAATTGCTCTCCAGGCACTTGTTCCTCTGGCACCGACAACTGGTTTCTCCAACGCACTGGCTTCCACCCAAAACACTTCAGGAAGGGCACAAGGAACAGCCCTGCGACCCCACCAATCCCGTGCTCGTGGCAGGGATGGACCCTGCTGAGCAAGCACATCGCCTCTGTGTCCAACCTCCACCATTTGGTACATCTGCAGCTCGTCTGTAACTCTCTGGAGGAGGTGACACCCTGCTCTGCCTTCTTGCTGTTCCCAGGGACAGTTCTTTCCTCCTTTGGTGGCAGTCCAGCCCACCTCTGACTTTCTGTTCCTGTCTCTCTCCTCTCCTTTTGGCTCACCACTGCAGGCACACCAATTACACCAGATAACTCTGTTATCCCACACCAGACACCACTGAGCAAAGAAAAGCATGTTGTGGTGTTTGGTGGTGGCTTTGGGGCCAGAAGCCTGGCCAGCCTCTGGGCAGCAGCTCTGTGCCAGAGCTGAGGCAGGTCATGGCAAACCAGCGCCAGCACAGGTCACCAGCAGGTTCTGAGCTCACCAGAGGGTTCTGATCTCTCCAATCTCTGGCAGAGACACGGCATTTCTCACCAGCAGGCTTTGGAGGGCACCGTGTCCCAGCTCCAGCTTCTGCCACGCTTACCTGGGGAGCGGAGATGCCACAGAGCCCTGCTGTCAGCACCAGCCCTTGGTTTCAACCTCCAGTGTTGCCTGGGAATGCCTGAAACCCTGATAGGAGATCGGGTCCGACACACGCCAGAGCCACCCTGTTCCAGGGCAGAAAGTTGTAAAGACCTTTTTTAGGCAATTTTCCAAAAGCAAAGCTCAACAGCGGTGCCACCTCTACAGGCCAGGGCAGCCCCTGGGCTTGCAGGGAGCAGCTCTCCCTCGCCGTGGCTCTCCTGGTGCTTTCAGGAAGGCAACACCACGCTTGCACTTACACTGACCAATGACAGAAAGAATCCCAGCCCTGCACGGTGCCCTTTGTCCCCCGCTCGGGGTGATTTCCCAGAGCTTCAAGCAAAGGTGGGGTTAAAACAGACCTTTCTGCTTCCTCCTCCCTCACACAACAAACCAGTTCTCCTTCAGGTCAACGTGCAGCTCAGAGCCCTCCTTCCATGCACTTCTGCTCCCAGATAACGCAGTCAACTCTGAAGTCCCAACCTTGAACCCAAGCTCCAGGCCAGCTGAGAGGTCCTGTTCCAACCCCTTCCACCCTGCCCCACTCCCCTGAGACACTGGGCAGGGACAAACCCTGAGGAGAAGGTCCACCCCATGCCCATGAGTCCCCCCCATGCCATCAGCTCTTCCTGGGAACAGCATTCAGGCCATCCCAGACCAAGGAACCAGCAGCCTGGATCACGGGGGCTGCACCCCAAATGGGCTCATCACTGGCTCCCTCTTTAGTGGACCTTTCAAGACCAGGTTCAACCATAACCAGGCTGGAAGGAAGACCGGAGAGAAGACGTTTCAGGCGCAGAAAGCTATGAGGGAACTGGGCTCTGGCTGGTCTCCAGCATCCCGGAGCAGCAGCACCTGCACCACCAGCTTTGCCGGGCGGCTGAGCAGACTGCATTGCAGCAGCAGGGTCCAGAGGGGACAGAGGACACAGGAAGAACCACCCTGGAGACAAGGAGAGTGACCCTTCTTTTGGCCCGGGTACACAAGGAACTCTCCTGGGAATACTCCAACCGCATTTCCAGCTCGTGTCCCACAGCCATCAGAAAAGCAGCTCCCCCCTCCCCTCACAAGGAGATCAGACGCACCCTTCAACTCTCTTCTTAAATCAAACGTTTCTCTAAATAAAGCCCCAACCCAAGAACTCCATTTTATTGTGAGAGAGAGCTTGAAAATTCATTCTGGTTCATACACCGTGCCTTCACAGTTTGAACTTTACAAGGTATTTATTTACTGGAGTTATTTAAGGAATCTTTCCCAGCTAAGAGAAATATAAACATTGATTTTTGTGCCTGAAGTCCTGCAGCTGGGAGCCCCTGTACAGTCCTCTCCCCTGCGGCAGCACCATGCCCACAGCCCCCTGAAAGGGAGCCCGTTCCTCAGAGAGAGAAAGGGAAGGGAATGGGGCCATGAAGGGCACCGCGATACCGTCACATCCATTCATCTTCCTGGATGAGGTTCATCAAACCACAGGCATCAGCAAAAGGCTGTCAGGAACCCGCACCACCCACATCCGTCCTCCTGCAGCATCCCACGCTGTTACCCACTGTTACGCCGTGCTGGAGAGGGCTGGTTCCAAAAAAATCCAGCCCTAAATGCCCATTCTGTGCTGTTTATCACAGAGCAGGACCCTCCAGCCACCAACCTTCCTGCTGCACAGATGGCTCTGGCACCCACCATCCTACCCAGGAGCAACGGCTTCTGGCCACACAGCCACAGGCCCGTGGGAAGAAATCACCTTGTCCCTTCCCACACCAGTACAGAGAAGGGAAAAAACAGTAGAACCTAAAAGAGAGAGGCACACGAGGGGACGGTGGGGTGAGGTGCATCACCAGACCTTCTTGATGCGGTAGCAGCAACGAGGCTGTGGGCTCAGGGAAGGCAGCAGGGTTTCACTTGGCCGGGCAGGAGATCCGAGCTCCAGGCAGAAGGTAGGACACTGTAGGGCTCTGTCCTGCCACCCCTAGCTGTGATCACTCCCCAGCCACTCTGGCCCCCTTCTGGCCCCCTCCTATCCTTCATCCCACAGGAGCTGGCTCCCAACACTGTCCATTCCAGGGACACCATCCTGCCCACTGCTGGGATTTCCGTCTGCTTGACTTTCTCCACTGGCAGCTCTCAGGAAAACCAGAAAGACCATCAGCTCTTCCCTCAAAGGTGTGTAGCTCCCCTTGTGCCATGGTTTGGGCTGTGCTGGCCACTAAAACAACCGACAGGACACCTTGCAGTGGCCAGGCCACCAGCGTGGCAAGCTCTGGAGCAGATGTCCCTGCCTGCTTCTCCCCACGGTTAAACCGTGTTGTGGTGCCCAGTGGCCACACAGCCTTCCCTGCGAGCCAGTGGGAGACACACAGAAATGGGAGAGGCATGTCCCCGACAAGCCTTGACAACTGGCAGCCGCACCAGCCTGCAGCCTGCTCCCACCAGACTCCTGCCTGGGACTGATGGACAATTCAAGTCCCTTCCTGAAGCCCCAGACTTAATTTGTGGGTCCAAAGACCACAGAGGGCACAAGACAGGAAGGTCCTGGCTAAAGGCTGGCCCTTGGTCCGTCCTTACACCGTACAACCCCTGCCTCTGTCCCACACTTCTCAAAAATGAACTGGCCGAAGGAGAAATCCAGCTGCAACCTGTCCCAGCTCTGTTCTTCTCCCTACAAAGCCTGGCTGGCTCCTTTCCCGGCAGGCAACGAGCCCGCGTGAGGAAATACAGTTGTCTCCACCAGCTCTTCACCAGGCCCATCTGCTGGATGATAACACAAATGCTCTCCAGCCCCCAAAAACATAACTGAGATAAACATCGCCTGCCACCTTCCCCGGTGCCTGGGCAGGAGAGGAGCTCGCCTCAAAACCAGCCGCTCCACAGTGACCTGGCAAAGTCACCCACGCACAGAAGGGATCTTCCTGGGAAGGGGAAACTTTACAGGGAGCACGATGATGCAAGCTCTCAGGAGCCAGTGGGGCTGGCAGCAGGGATCATATAATCACAGA
>JAOXJM010000071.1:17373998-17384950 GCA_026413425.1 Tringa solitaria
CCCTGATCCAGAGTCCCTCCCCAGCTTTCCTGGAGCCCCTTGAGGGACTGGAAGGCTGTTATAAGGTTTCCTCAGACCAGGAGAGGCTCTTGTTGGGTGCACACAGCAAGACAAGGGCAGTGGCTGTATGACCCCACACCCATATGGACAGGACTGGCCCCACACGGTGGCCACACTTCCCACCACAGCAGCTCTACCCAACGAAGACAGGGTGCACACCAGCTGGCAGGAGACACCACCATATTGGTAGGACCTCGCCTACCTTGGCAGCCACAATGTTGTAATTATAATACTTAAAAACAGAACATAGAAAGCACTCAACCAAGTAGGCAGCTTCCAGTGCACCCATCAGGTCCCAGGGAACCTCACTGCCTTGCGGAGTTGGGAATGCCAAAGAGCCCACCACCATGGTGACAGTATCTATAGAGGGACGCTGGCTGGGACACCAAGGCAGTCTTTGCAAGCAGGAGGATGCGTGGCTGTTTCCCTCTGAACACTGTTTCTGAGAGCACAGAGGTGGCAGGGGAAGGCTGTCATCAGGAGGGAAGGGAGAGTCACTGCAGGGACATCGTGGCCCTTTGCTTCCCTCTGATCTGCAGGAACTTTGCAGTGGGGCAGAGCTGTTAGGACAACACAGGGGAGGGATGAAGAAGGCACCAGCTGGTCACCTCCCAAGCCCACCTTGGGATAGTCACGTCCCCCTCCTAGGGCCCTGCCTGTGTGTCCTGCGCTACAGAGTCCTAGCTCCTAGAGAGACATTAAACAAGGCAGGGGTCTCCACCACCTTTGGGTGTCATCTGGGACCAAAGGCTTTTCTGGAGCCTCACCAGAGCAGGGCAAGACAGGAAGGAACAGGGCAGGGTGCCCCAAAACTTGCAGTTTGCATCCTTCCTGCAGGCAGGGAGCTGGTGGGGTGCCAAGCCCGGGTGATGTGTGGCCGAGCTCTGGGGCAAGAGGTGGCAACCAACCCTGGAGACAACCAGCCCTGGAGAGAAGCACCTTGGACTACCGGAGCGATTAGCTCGAGGTGACCTGGGCATTGGAGGGAGAGATCCCGGGGCTCCACTGCAGAGCCCACTCCGGTGACGGGATTCTACTTGTGTCAATCACGAGCAGCAACAGAATCAGGCTGTTTCTCTAAATAAAACTCTTCCAGAACAGCTAAAGCCTTAAAACTTACTGCTTCAGCTCCCTCCTGCAGTAAATAAACAAATAAATAAAAATCAATTGTTCTAGTCAGCAGTGCACAAACCCTGAGTTCTCTGAAACAGAAGGCGTTCCAGCAAAATCCTCTCGGTTGACAAATAGAAGAAAAAGCACTACAACTTTGTGGAAGAAAAAGAAAAATCACCAAAAAAAACCCCCAAGCCCCAAACAAAATCCTGGCTGGATCATCCCTGAGATGCGACTCATCCCAACCTCCCCCCCCCCTCCCCATCCGCCTCTTTGCTATTTAACTCTTTCTTTAAAACGTGCTCTGAGCCCTCTCCCGCACGGACCTACCCCATCTCCAGGAGACATCCCCGCCTGGGCAAGAGAGGGGCAAGCTGGGGGGGGGGAGAAGGTGGTCAGGAGCCACAGGACATAGCTCCGGTGGTGGAGCCGTTAGAGGGACACATGGGTGGGAATGGTGGCCCCCACGTCGTGAAGCCCCGGCGAGGAGCTGCTGTGGGCTGAGCTGACTCACTCTTGCAGAGCCAGGCAAGGGCAGGGAGGCTGGACCGGGGGAAGGCTGCAGCAGACACGCCAGCAGAGCAGTGCAGAAACACCACCAAGAGGGACTTTCCACTTTTTACACGTTTCTACAGGAGAAAAACAGTCTCTGATTCACACTTCTGAACCCTGAAGGCTGGAGAAGTGTCACCAGCATCACCCAAACGGGACAGGTTGCATCAGTATTTCCAAATCCTGCCTCTCCCACTCCACCAAGGTGAGACAGGAAAATAACATGGGCTTCAGGAGCAGTGACCTTCACCCAATTTCAAAGAGGTGAAGGCAAAAACAAAGCACCAGAAGGGACCTGTCTCTTTGCCCTCATCTCCCAGTTCGCACCAGCAGAGGTGATCTACTAAGCAGGGGCAGAGACAGCAAAGACAACCTCCCCTGCGCTCACCCATGCTTTCTTGGAGGTTCATATCAAAGCAACCACCTCAGGGGTGCCAGGCAGGGCCACAAACGTGACCATAGAAGAGGGGCCCGTGGTGGACCTCTCCACCTGGGAGAGAAGCAACACCCCACTTCCACAGGAGCAAGCAGGGAGGTTCCCACAACAACTCAGGTGAGAAGGGACCTCAGGGGGTTCTCCAGTCCCAACTCCTGCTCCAAGCTGCGTCTCAAGAGATCACATCAGGTTGTTCAGGTTTATACAGTTCGAAAACCTCCAAGGATGGAGCCTACACAATCTTTCTGGGCAGCAAACTCTACGGCCTGTCTGTCCTTGGGGCAAAAATGCTTCTCCTCATATCCAGTCTGATCTTCTCCTGTTTCGTCCTACACTTTTTGTTTCCTGTCCTCCCACCACACACTGCTATGAAGAGCCTGGCTCTGTCTTGTCGATGATGCCCCTGTAGACATTGGTAGACTTCCTCCAAAGCCTTCTCTTCTCCAGCCTGAAGGAGCCCAGCTCCCTCATCCTCTCCTTGGATGACATGGGCTCCAGCCCCCTGACCATCATAGTGCCCCTCCACTGAACTGGCTCCAGTTTGCCAACGTTTTTGCCCCAAATTGGACGTACATTTAGGAGATCAAGCTGCAGCCTCACTACGCCTTCTTGGTTGCCCCTCTGCTCCCCTGGCACAGCCCCGGGGAAGTGTTGGTGCTGGTTGGTGTGGAGCAACCCAGCAGGACGGGGCTGGAACACATCTTTCACAGGGAGCTGGGAAAATGCAAAGGGACCCCTGGTTGTAAAGCTTCTACAAAACAGGACCCCGTCAACTTCAAAAGCACCAGCAGTTCAGCCTTCTGGTGACTATAAAGAGACAAAACTGATTTTTTAAGAAACTCTTGGCAGAATAGTTTGGTTATCCCCTGTCTGATGCCTCCTATCCTTCCAGGCCCCACCACCACAAACAGCTGGCTGGTCCAAGACAAAAGATCCTCCAAGCAGAGCTAGTCTGTAGCTTCCACGACCCGCATCCCCTTCTACGAAGCAGTACCGGGATGTAACCATCACACTGAGATCAGATGAGGAAAGAAAAAACAAGTCCAGAAAGCACAATGCCTTCTTCATGCAAACTCTGACACACACACCAGCAGCTTCTTCAGCTGGGACAGAGCTCCCGGCTGCACCATCCCCTTTGTGCCTCCAGTCTGGTAGGAGGGAACCACGATGGCCACAACCACACAAATCCCCCCTTTTGCTGAAGCAGTTGATGAAATAAAGATTTCTCAATCCTGAAATATTAATTTTTGAGCGCTCCAGAGCTTTATCATATATTTATATCTGCTCTCACTCTTCAGAGTCAGTCCAGGACAAACTGGCAACTAGTTCCCAGGAAACCAGCTTAGATGGGGGAAGAAAAAACATCTGAGGGACCAGCCCCTTCCATTTCCATGTCCAACCCTCCTCTGGCCAGGACTCCCCTTCCTTCTGGAGGTCACCTCCTCCTCACCAGCTCCAGTGCAGCAGTATCAGTGCTCCTGACCATTCACTTGGGCAAGACAATTGCATTGTACAGAAAATGGCATTTTCCACTGGTAATAACTTGCAATGGAATGAAGCAGGACAACTGGATTTGTTCTGTTTAACAAAGCACTTGTGGAAGACAAGAAGCACTCATCAAGCGAGGGAAAAGAAACAGTCTAATTGCAGCAGGAGACCATGCAAGGGTGAGCACTTGGCAGTGAATGGGGCCATTAAAGATCCCTCAACACCAAACAACCCTCCCCAGAAGGTTCTGGGAGGCTCAGACAGACACTAAGAGTTTTCCAAGCGAATGACACACTCCAGCTCCTGGGAATTTCTTGGTCCCACTGCACCAAACCTCAAGAGGGTGCTTGCAGGGTTTCTATTTAGCTTCTGCTTTTCCAGCCTGGCCACGGCTCAGAAGTGCTCGGCCAGCTCAGATGTGCTCCACCGGCCAGTGAGAGAAGAGGCTGGGAGTTTTCATGGGAAATTCCCGGGGGAAAACTGAACTCTGCTAATGAGAAGTCTGAGAAAAAAAAAACCAAACCACCGGCCCCAGATGTAGGGAGTTTGTTCAGCACCGTATTTCTGTGGCAGCCAACAAAACCACAGAACATGCTCTCAAACTGCAGCTTTCCCTGCAATTTACTTTGACGCCACCTCCCCCAAAACAGGGCTTGTCTGTCTTAAGAAAGGTGTTAGGGGTGAGAAGGGACGTTTTGCTGTAGGACAGGGAAGAAAGGAATTCCAAGGAAACACTCTGTAAGTACAACTGCTTGCAAAGGGTGCAAGTGGGGCAGAAAACATGCTCCTCCACCCTTAGCCGGCCATGAAGAGGCCCCATAGAAGCTGTCAAGAGTGGGGTGGGAACTGGGAGGAGGGCAGAGGCACAGCTGGGACAGGAGCACCCTGGAAGTCTGTAACAGGCACCAAAGCCTGGCTTCGATGAAGGAACGGATTTGAGGAGACCATCATTGCTTGGAGAGTCCTCTCCACGGCTGAAACCCCTGGCTGGATTTCGCCAAGGGGAGAAGGAGCAGAGTCTTTGACCACGGAATCTGTGGTCACTGGGGCTGCAGGCCCAATGCCACTGCAGGAATGCAGAGTGACACATGTCTGGAAGGACCATGCCTCACAGCAGCTTTCCTCCAAGGCTAAGGACTTACAGGCAGCATTATCCTACACTGATGGACTGGAGATAAGAAACTTTTATCGTTCTTCATGCAAAGGCATCAAAGCAGAATTAGAATCCAGAAGGCTTGCCTTGTGAGAAAAACAGGACATGCATCATTAGCCTTTAATATATACGTTAATTGCTTCAGTGTTGTAAGATACTGGCTTTCAGAAGAAAACCAGTTTGGCCAGCAGAGCGCTGTGCAGCACAGGCATGCCAAGACAAGACCATTTCTCAAAGGCTCCTTTGCAAATGAACAGGTTGCCCAAACCTCTTCCAGGGCAAGGAGAAGAATCCCTGGGGATACAAAAGAAAGAGGCAGACCAAGTATTTCAAGGAGGCCAGCAAAGTCCGAGTTCTTGCTTTGCTCAAACATCACAAGCTTTTGCAAGCTCTGGGTTCACAGGCTTTTGATGAGGGACCAGGTGTCTTACCCAAAAGAAGCATCTCCAAGGTCACTGGGACGCGGGACCCAGATGAGATGGCCAATGGCAATGGGACCTCTTCAAGACTCGGGATGGAGAATGTGCTCCACTGGCACACAGGGATCATCATGGGACAGGCTTTGCAAGGCAGGAGAACAGATCAGGAAGGTCCCTCTGGAGCCCTAGCCCTGGGGACAGCCACCAGCACAGCCTCAGCTCCTCTCAGGCTACACCGTTTCTCATTAAGATCAATCCCAGCCTGTTGGTATAATTAATAACCTCTTCTTGCCTCCCTGCGTGCAAGCACGAGAAATTTGGGCAGCTGCAATCACAGCTCACTTCAAAGAAACCAATTTAGCACAGCGCTGTTGCCACCATCATTCCTGGACTCAACTCATCTTTCCCCATTTTTTGGGCTATCTGGAGAAATTAAGACCAAGTGAGGAAAAATTGCGTCGTTAACTCAGGCCAGCACCATGCTATGTACATCATTAAACAGGTTTGATAATGTCTTAATATGTTGATTTGGCTCATGGTGGTGATGAACTGAATGGCCTCAACCCGTATCTTGCCTTACTTTGACTACATGACTAAAATCCACACACAGAGGATATTTGAGCCCACTTGCATACACAAAATACATCAGTTTTATATGCTTTTGTCACAGTTGCATGAAATTGGTGCAATTTAGGCATAGAAAGCACAAAGGATCTCTGTAGATACCCTGGTTCTGCTAAAAATTTTGGGGGTGCTTCAGTGTGTCTGCAGCTTCCAAAAAAGCTGCTGTTTCACGGCAAAAAGGACCATAGTTTGCCAGTAAATGCAACACAAGAATTCAAGAATTTAATATATTTTTTGTTAAAAAAAACAACAGAAAAGGAAGATCTGAACCCATGAAAACTGACAGACCCAAGTTAGGTTGGACACTTGTAGCTTGCACCCTTAGAGAACACTAGATTTGTTCTCTAGGAAGCCTGGCAAAAATTGGTTCAGCCATCTTACATGTTTTTTTATAATTACACTCCCTCTTTGGTCTAAGGAGTGTCCCAGAAAGTTACTCCCATAAAATAAAGTTGTCCAGCAAAATTCATGAGCACCTGAAATAGAGAAAGATTCAGACTCCACTGAAATCAATCCCACAAACTAAGATAACACATCTTACAGATCTGCTATGGAATAAAACAACTACCTGTTTGCAAGATGGCTTGTATAGAAAGGTTTGAAAAATACAGATTTTCACACCAACCAGAGGCCTCCACGGTGAAAAACTAAAAGACAACATGATCCACAACCCAAACAGAGCAGGGGTCTCACCAACGTTCTGGGGAAACACAAGGATTAGGAGAGGTACTATAACTTTTGGCCCTCCAGACTCATCTTCTCAGCAACGCCAGGGAAAAGTTTTCTAGGAAGCAGCAAAAGGGAATTCGGGAATTATATTTTCATGGGAATGACTGCTCATGATACTGCTGCAGACCAAGTCCCACAGCGATGTCCAGCCAGCGCCCAGCGGGTGGCAATGCACACCAACACCAACCAAACCTCTTGGACCTCTCCAAACCTGAGAATGACAGGACCAAAACTCAACGTCAGCACCCGAGGAAGAGGGCAGATACCACACCCCGGACAGATGCCACCCCCTGGCAGTCAGGGAAAGGACTCCCAACGCCAGTCCCAGGGGTGCCCTCGCTCACTGATGTCGAGAGCAGGTTTAGTACAAACATGCTCTGCAGTTTCACTTTGACAGCCCCCACAGGAGGGAGTTTGCAGTTACTCGCGTGTGGGGAAGCCTGAACGAAAAATTTCAAACTCTGAAAAGATCCCCTTGGTTAGGAAGGAAGATTTCTGAAGGAAGGGCAGGGGCTCCAAAAACTTATTTGATCATTCTCTGCCTGGTCCATAAATCTTTCCCTGCCTTGAGGCAGCTTGGAAAATTTCTCAAGAGCCTACCAGGGGTCAATCCTGGGAGAGACCTTCCCCGGTCGGCAACAGATGAACAGAGAAAAGGTGAATCAGGATGAGGGGAAGAGAGGTTCAGCTGCCAGGCAGCAAGAACCCATGGTCAAAGGCCAAGCAGGTTCAGAGCTGGCAGAAGAGGAGCGATGCCCGCTGACCCGGCTCAGTGTTCAGCCTCAACTCTCAGCCCAAATCACTCTGAACACGACAGGAGAGGACGTTATTACAGAGCAAACAGAGCCCTGGTAACATCAGGACTGACAGAATCCCATCACACACCCAGCAGGGACCACTAAGGACACCGAATCCTCTGGGGAGATCAAGAACAACAGCGGGAGGATTTACAACCAATGTGCCAGATCTAGGAGGACAAGCAAGATGCCAAGATGCCAGGGAGGAACAGCTGGGAAGATGATGTTCTTTCCTACTACTGTTACACCAAATCATTTCAAATCATGGCAGGTTTTAATTTAAGAAGCCAACAGAAACTGTGCCCTCTAAAAAGGGCACAAAAGTTGGTAAGAGCGATGAACCAGGAGAAGACCCCAGGGAAGAGCAGCGTAGAGTTAAGTCCTCTCTCTGAGCACTAACAGTAGCCAATAAATGGCATCCAGGGAGGCTGCAGAACATTCCCTTCACCATGTATTTTGCCCAGCGAGGAAGAAGGACAAGACTTTGCTGTCTTCAATGCATTGCTGAGACCTAAACGAGGCTGACATACCAAGGAGAGGTGTCCTTTTTTCTTCCATCAGGGGTGTGTGCCACCCCCTCAGATCCACCAGTCCAGGGGTGGATCTGAGCTCCCTCCTCTGTTACTGCCCCTTAACCATCTCCATCACAGAACTGCTGAGGCTCTGCCCTAAGCCCTGCCACCAGCTCTTCTCACCAAGCCCAAAGGGTGACATCTGCTCCCCACTCCTGCAGATTGGCCACAGGAATCCCTGCTCAGAGACAACAGGATGGGGACATCTTCATACCAATGATTATCCGCAATGCTTGGTTGGGAAGAGTGGGAGGGATGGCCAGAAGAGCTCAAAGAGTAAGGATTTCAGATGAAATGTGGGAGGTAATGGAGTAGAGGACATCTCTTAGGATGTCTCATGTCTGGAAAGTATGGCATGGGACAGGATTGAGGAGCTGAGGGTGATACTCCATGAGCAGCTCCACTTCACACTCACAGCCTGTGCCACCAGCTCAGCTCCAAAATCTCCTTGTGCTTTCAGAGAGTGAATGAAATCCTTTCTTCCCAGGATGAAAAGGAAATTCAAAGCTATTTGCTGCCTTTGAGGCCTGAAAGGCAAAATACTGCTGTTGGAGGAGCCATACAAGGCTGGAGGGGACCATCTGCCCCCTTGCGTGGCCTTGCAGAGGCTGTGGGGAGGTGGGAGCTATCGCAACGCAGGCACAACCATGGGGAAGGAGGTGTGAGAATGCTCCAGAGCCCATCTCTCATCTCACCAGTTCCCAGCCCTGCCCATAACCAGCTGCACGGGGCAGGCCGCTATCTGCTTGAGAAACAGCCAGCTTTTTCCCTAAATTATCCCTTTAAAGAAATAAATCAAGGCATAGCTCCAAAGTACAATTAGGAAAAAAACAACAGTCTTCAAGAGCTCGGTACCATCTGGGCTGGAGGGAGAGAGAAAGACTCGTCTTTCCCTGAGGTCTAAGACTAATGAGAGTGGGGGGAAGCAGAGCCCTCGGCCTCCTCCTCCTCTCCTGGGGCTTTAACTTGGCCATCATCCCTGCTCCTGGCAGAGCTGCTGCTGGGCGCTCTTCCTGCCAACGAGGAAACTTCTCAGAGCCCAAAGACCACGCTCTGCAGTGGCACCGTCCCCCTGTCCCACTGTCCCAGACCAAGCCATGTCCCCCCCGTAGCTGCCACCCACCCTCAGGACACCACAGGACCTTGCGCCGGCACCATGGTCCATCGCCAGCGGCTGTTAGGCTCTTCAGGGTGATTAACCGGCCTTAACGAAGAGCTAAGTCAGTCCTGTGCCTGAGGAAAGCAGCTCACGCTTAATGACCCCGCCAACAAGCTTTGCGCTGATCTGCAGAAAGGAAGAAAGGTTGCCAAGGGACAGGGGAAGAGAGAGGAACTCTGGCAACTCCTGACATCCCTGGAGCCCATCCGAGTTGGCCAAGCCACAGCCGAGCCTGTGGTCAGATCAGGGCATGGTGATCAAGCCACCGCAGCCACACTACAAATGTCACCTGGCAGCGAGCGGAAAGGCGAGGATGGAGGTTCCTCTCAGAGCCAATGTCACCAAGCAGCATGCCCAGTGATCTCTCAACGGGCTTGAGCAGCTCCTCTTCTGCCAGGAGACCAGAAGGCAGAGGGCAAACCTGAATGTCCTACTTCAGGAACTATGTCTGTAACCCCTCCAGAGAGCACCAGTGCCAGAGGAGGATCTCAACGTGCAGAGCACATTGATGTCCCAGGGTGATGTCCCAGATGAGCTGGGTGTAGGAGTTTCCATACACAAGCTCACTCTTTCCACCGTGCCCTTGGCTCCACACACACCTTCCAAGTGGGGTCACATCGACAGCCAGATCCTGGAAAAAACATGCCTGAAGGCTCAGTGCAGCACAAGAATTCAAGAATTTAATGTTTTGCTGCCCTGGAGCCATGTCCCTCCACGTGTTACTGACCTGGGGTGCGTGGTCAGCTGGGCTGCTGGCCCGCATAGAGAGCGGGGGGCTTCCAACAGCAATCAACCCCACCAACCTCACAGATAGCTCCAGCTTTCCCCGCTCTGGGATCATCCGCACCTTCTCCAGCTCCGTTCCCAGGTTACGTCAGGTCGAGCAGACGAATGCAAGACTGCACAGAATTTGTTGCTGCATCAGCTGCGGGTTTGGGTGTCTGTCGCCGTGCTGCAGCCAGCAGGCTCTGCTCTCCTCGCAAGGGGAGGAAGAAGAAGGAGAGGTGGGGGAGAAGCCGCCTCAGGTGCTGTTCAGATTTGGAACCAGCATCTCCTCCACGCAAGAGGAAGAAGAAGCGATTTATTCTGACACACAGTGAAAGCCCGCAGCGGGGCTGGCCCTTTCTGTCAAAGCTGGTGTACCACAGGGAGGCTCACACGCCGGAGCGGAGAGGGGAGGGCACCAGCAGTCAAGCGATATATGCATCACTCACACAGGGAGAGGAGCAGCAATGCAGAAGGACCAGGCTGCAAAAGACACCTCCCTGCCTAGCTGGGGTGCCGGTGGCCAGCGGGCAGGTTGTGCGCTAGCCGGCCATCATTGCTTGTCCTCTGCACTCGAGACTGCCAGTGAGCGGTGGGGGCTTGGCACGGCACTCGAACACACACCTCTGGGCATAGCCCTCCCTCGGGGCTTCATGTCTCAACACTTTGGCCTCAAAAGCAGCTGGTTTGGGCACAAGAGCCTCTGGGATGAGGCACAGTGGTGTGGACACAATGGTGTGGACACAGTGGAGCCATCCAATGTGGTACAGGTGGGACGGCCATATCTGCATCTTGAGTGAAGTTCAAGTTGCCTGTGGAGTGTTCACAGTTCAGGAGGGCTGGAAATAAAAGCTCTTAACTCGTAGGGGAGCTGTAACAAGAAGGATCCTGGGCTGCATCAAAAGAAGTGTGGCCAGCAGGGCCAGGGAGGTGATTCTCCCCCTCTGCTCTGCTCTGGGGAGACCCACCTGGAGCACTGTGTCCAGCTCTGGAGTCCTCAGCACCGGAAGGACATGGAGCTGTTGGAAAACAGGGCCAGAGGAGGCCCCGGAGATGCTGGGAGGGCTGGAGCCCCTCTGCTGGGA
>JAOXJM010000071.1:17396340-17406424 GCA_026413425.1 Tringa solitaria
TGTCCCTGCCCAGGGCAGGGGGTGGCACTGGGTGGGCTTTAAGGTCCCTTCCAACACAAACCAGTCCATGATTCTATGATCCATGCTGAATGGCATCCTGAGGGAACCAAAGCAAAATTACCCAATGTCTGCACCTGGAGAAGGACCTGAACCTACGTCTCTAGGAGCAAGAGTACCTACCACAGCGGTAGGAGTGCCCCAAAGCCAGGTAAAGGTGCTGCTCTCCTTTCTCAGGGTTGGTACTATTGATGGGAGAGGTCCACTGTATTCTCCATGTGACAGCAACACTCCAGACAAGAGCTTTAGGCATTTCTGTTCAGATTTTAGCTGACCCCGCTGGGTAAGACAAACACACAAGCTCCAATTGACTCCCTGCCCTGGATTTCACCCTCTCTTTGGAGAGGATAAGCAGCAGGATTGCCCTGTTACCGGCACTTGTGGGAAGTGGAGATGGGGAAGGTTAGGTGACATACAGGGAGCAAAGGGAGAATTTTTTGGGTTACCTATCAATTACTTCATTCTCTGCTACTCTGTACCACCCTCCACGTTCTTCACAGCCCCAGAGCTCTAAGTAGCCCAAATGAAAGCACCTGAGAGGCTTTGTAAGGGGGCTGCTGGGAGCAGCCAGCACAGAAAGCAGATGGGCAGGGCTGGATGAAACCCCACTCCATACTGTCAACTCCTTGGCACCACACGCTTTCTTTAGCAAGATATCATTCCAGCTGCCACGTGCGTTGCTGAGAACTGGCAAGAAAACAGTTACAAGCCCAATGTTCCCATCAAGCAGGTATCCACGACAACCAGCAGCATCATTTCGCTACCAAATCCCAGCTGATTCTTGGGATTCCAAGCCACGATAACTTCCAGAGGGAGCACAACCCACACAGGGACGCGACCACCTCACAGCAGCACCTGGGGAACAGGAGCTCCACTCCAGTACAATGAACAGGCACCAGGGCTGATGCTAGTGCCTCTCTGGTTCGGAAGAGTGATCTCTTTCTCCCTCCTCATTGGATATAGAATCAGAGGAGATTTTGGTTATCCCCAGCTTTTCCACAGTCTGTTCTTTGCATGGAGGCTTGGGAGGGGAGTCGGACCAGCTTGACCCCAGAGGTCCCTTCCAACCTCAACCAGCCTGTGGTTCTTGCAAAGTGCAAAATCAACTCTCTGAGAACATCTGAATCTAAGCAATTTGCTGATCAAAAGCAGGGAACTCTGCCTGTCCCAGCCCCAGCTCTCTCGGGGTAACCATAGCCCAAAGAGCACCGACACCAGCCCACCACTGTCAGACCTCCTGAGGCTGATGCCCGACCTGAGATCCAATGACAGAAATCAGAAGCAGGAAACCCTGCAGTGTCACCTGATGCTTTACCAGTAGCTTTTCTTCCCAGACGTCTCACTTCTCCTCTTCCCCAAGAAGAAAAATCCTCCAGACGTCACTTCTGCTTATGCCGCGCTCCGAGGTGAAGTGCCCCAACACAGGAGGAAGGGGCTGCACCACCACATCCTCTCTGCATACGGCTCCCTGCCACCACAGGTACACCAGTGTCCCCTTATTCACATCTCCACCAGCCTCATGGTGGCTCAGAGCCCCCGAGACAGGACTGGGTGATGCTACCCAGAGGTTTTGACTTGCTTTTTTCCCCCCACATTTAAGCCACGGGGTTCACAAACACCAAGGTCACAGGTGCTCGCTCTGGGTTTCTCTCCAGAATTAAGTGGTGGTTCTGGAGAGCTGGGGGAGGTAACAGAAAGTGCCCTCCCACCAGCTTCCAACAATAAAAGCATGTCTCCTCGCTTCCTTCTAAAAGCAGAAAGATTTATATATTTTTAGCATTTAAAAATAAAGAGTCTACTCCTCCCTCCACAGCCATTGAGGCCCATTCTGAAGAGGCTTTTATAGAAAAATACAAAGCCTTTGCAGAATGCTGCAGGGAACCCCAGCAAATGTATATTCTCTGGAGGAGGAAGGAGCTCAGAGAGCTTCAGCCACACTGAGTGGTGGGCAGAGACGCTTCGATTCAGCTGCACAGGTCTTGCAACACTTTCCCCCCAAAACCTCTCCTGAGCAGAGTGAACTCATGCAATTCTCAGTGCTATGAACCCTTCACAAGACATCCAAAGCGCTCCAAAACCCAGGAATCCTCCCAGCCCGGTGCTGAGACCTCACCAAAAGGGCCACAGGAACCCAGCAGGTCCAGCAGAGAAGAGCCCCATCTCTCTGATGGTCCCATCAAGAGCCCGTTCACCTCTGGGTCCCATCAAGAATTTGACCAGGACAGGACCGTGTTGTCCCTCTTTACGAATGCTGGGAATGAAGAGTGGGTGAGCAGAAACACCCCCTTAAATCTCACCTGGGAGACAGTTCTCTGCCCTAATTCCCTCCTCACACCTCACAGGTGTGGAAGGATGGACACTGAAGAGCTGCCACCGCCACTTCCAGCAGCAGCAGGAGAAGCGACCATGAGCCCACAGCTCCCAAACCATTCAACTGCAGCAGCAGCAATGGAAATATGTCCTACCACCAGCACCTGGACTTGTGGCCCTGTATCTTGCTGCTCTCCACTTCATGAAGGGTTTGACCTGTCAGGAAGCTCAGCTGTGATGGGCCTGGAGGCTCAGCTCAACGCTCTCACCCAATAACAGCCCAGGCCAAACACCTTTAGGCATAAGAGCAAGGAGGAGCCCAAGGGGACTTCTAACTAAGCTAGAACTTGTCTGGCTACACCCTGCTACCAAGGATGTATTTAAAAGCAAGATCTTTGCCCCAAGCAGAGATTTCAGCAATAAGATCCCTCTAAAAAACATGCACGAAACACTCAGTTCCTTTAGTCTGTAAGCAGCTATGTCCTCCTGGTATGCTGGGGAGGCAGGGACACGCTCCCGTTTAAAAGATGGGATGCTGACACATAGAAAGAGACCATCCAGAAGAGACCAGGGACTCAAATCTGGTGGTCACAAGTCTACTGCTTCTACCATTAAGGCCCTTTTTCTTCTCCCTCCCATCCACCTGGCTGCAAGCAGGGAGTGAACCGGGACCACTAGCCTCATCCAGGCAACAGGAGTCGTTGCAGCCTCCTCTCAGCTTCTAGAATCTCAAAAGCCAAACAGCACGAATTACTCCCACTCCACTGTAAGGGAAGCCTCCTCCAGTTCCCCCACCAAGTACAGCCCAAAGTCACTCGTGAGGTACTGGCGTCCCTGCTTTCCTGCCAAGGAAGGTCTGCGCTCATCCCCGAGGCGTGAGACAGACCTGGACAGGCCTGGCTCCATGCCGCACTCGAGCAGCCAAAGCATTATCAGCTTTGAAGGCGGCCGCAGGCAGGGACAGGAAACCAGCAGGAAAAGCAAAGTCTATCCCAGAACTCCTGTCCAGCCCCAAATTGACTCTCCACTACTCTGCTTCCTTCCTGCCCCACACAGCTCCGGGGATGAGGATATTCAGAGGCAGGGCTCCCTACCCTGACTTGTTCTATCGACTTACTTAATTTTTTTAAAGGAATATATTTATCTGTTCCTCTCTGGAAACCAACCATCCACTGCTTCTTCCCCCTGTTGTTTCATCCGTCTCGCCATGGGAACGGCGGGTGCTTTGATGCCTGACAGCCCAGCTGATCTCAGCAGGTCTTTTGAACCCACTTCCATAATCGCCACCTAAAGCAAGTTCTTCCCACGCAATTCACTGCCCCGTGAATCCCGGCCAGTGATTTTCCTGTCTCCAGGAGCCACGCGGCACTCAGCCGGGATGAGCTCTCCTTGCCTCTTAGCAGGGGAAATACACGATTATCAGAAGAACCACCCCTGTCCTAACAGGACACCGGCTTTATCTGCACCGAGACCGGCAGTTCCTGTTCTTGCCCCGACATCCGCTCCTCCGCGAAGGCTGGTTATTCAGGAAATTTTTTTCCACGTGTCAAGATTTCACTTCATTTCTCAAGCTCCTCCAAGCTACAGACTTCGAATCACGAGTCTCGGCTGGCACTCACGAGGCTGCGGAGACACAACCTTTTCGGTGCTCAGTGCCAGCTTTGCCCTGGAAGCTCCTAAACCTCAGTGGTGGTTGTGTGTAGCCACACCAGGCTATTCATCTGTGAGCCAACACCACCTTCCCCAAATCTTCACAGCAACAGGGGGAAAACCAGCAGTCCAGAGGGAATAATCCCATAGGAAAGACCCAGCTCTAGTGGCAGGATCCCTCTAAACAAGAAGGGACAGCACAGATCACCACCCAGAACCCTGGGAGAGCCACAAAAACACAGCAACAGACGCTGGGAACCGCACAAAATAGAGCTTTTAAAGGGCCTCTGGGGCATTGCTTGGAACTCAAGTCTGTGACTGAGAGCAAAAGCAACAGCTAATTGGTTTCACACAGTTACCAGCTCAACAAGGAGAGCCGAGACAGGGCTACGAAGGAGCCAAGCGGGAGGTCACTTGCCTGGGAGCCTCCCGCAGTCATGTCCCAGCCACCCTGAAGCAGAGTTGCGGGGACTCGCGGCGGCAGAAGAGTACAGAAAACGAGGACTCCACGACAGATACGACATGACCATCACAGCAAACGCCTCCCGTGGAAAGCCACAACAGCTCGGGGAACATTCAGAAGCAAGCGGCTATTCCTAAGAGACTAGCAGCTCCAGACAGACCCGAGCGAGTACAAACACCCAGCCAGGCTGGAGTCTACACAGAGCAGGCATTAGGCAAAGGCTCAAAGATTATTAGCACAAAACACGGCAGCCTCTGCAGCCAAGCCCCCGGGCAGAGGATTTTTAGATGCTTTAGACATACCTCTCAACCTGTCAGAGACCAAATGCAGGATGCCAGCCCTCCAGCACGAAGAAAAATCCCTCACTGCAGGTGGCTGATGGGGAAGGGGCAGAGGCGATACCTCAGAGACATCAGTCTGAGGCGCTGATTTTATCGAGGAGGGATAGAAATGGAGGGTTGGAAACACTCAGCTCTTTTTCAGCGTAATTGTTTTGGTGTGTTTTGTTCCCCTGGATCTGGTGTTGAAAAGCATTTCGCTGCTTTTGCATGAAAACAGCTTTTCTTGCTCTTTTGAGTTCAGAAAGTGTTGCTACTTATCGCCACCCAACCTGGAACCACAATCCTCCATCTGTGACACTGTGGTGGTGTAGGCTGACAGACACCCACAGAGCAGTGGGGAGGTCGGGGAAAAAAAGCCACAAGAAGATGGCAAACTCGTTAAAGGAAGAGAGATCCCATTCCCAGGCAGCCACCTTCACCATTTAGGTGCGTGAGGAAGAGCTGGGATGAGTCCTGCGGTCCGTTCTGCAGGAGACACCAGCAGCCCTGTGACAAGGACATGGCATCACTCAAATCAGTGGAAATTTGTCTTGAGTTTTTATGTGGAATTGAACTGAATCAAAGGACCCGACACCCAAGAGGATGCAAAGCACCTTATTTCCCAAAGGCAGCGTCCCGGCGTCAAGCTGAGAGGCAAGCAGGCTCCTTCCCCTCCTCCTTACCTTCGCACCCGGTGGTGTAAATGCTGATGCTGCCGTGTTATAAGGGCACTTTCCCAAACAGGGCCACCATGACTACTCCTATACCAGCTCACGGCTGGGTGCCCCGGGTAGGGCGCACTAGCGAAGCCGTGGTCCGACTCCGTCTCTGCAGCCAGCGATGAGGCAGAGCTCCCCATGGTTCCCCCCTACCCCGGCCACGCTGAGATTTATCCTAGGTTAGGTCCGAGCCGCGCTGAGATTTATCCTAGGTTAGGTCCAAGCCAGGGGCAGGGGCAGTTCGGGTGGAAGAGGCGAGGCGCCGCGGCATGGGCTGCTGTAAAGATCCCAACACACTGGAGAAAGGAAGGTCGGTTCTGATCAAGAGTTAAAAAACAAACAAACAAACAAACAAAAGAGAAAGGGAAAAAAAAAAGGAAAGAAAAAGAGAGAAAGGTAAGGCGTGATTTAAGCAATAACCTTCCATCTTTAGAAGCCTATTCATGCACGCTCTGAACAGCGTCCCCGTCCCAGCACCCACTGGGATGGGAAGGGCCCTTTCACTGCTTGGAGACAGGGAGTACGGGGGCTGTAGAGGAGGCTCTCCCCAGTTAAGTGCTTCAGCTAGCAGAGGAAAGCACACCAGAGCCCAGCAGAAAGCCCTTGCCACCATGGGAAAGCGGCCCAAGAGGGGACAAGCAGGTCTCAAAGCCCAAACCAGCAGCCCTTGGGAATGACACACACACAAAGGTTACTCTGAAAGCTCCAGGCTCTGACAGGGACACCAGGCTACCTCAGCTACGAGGAGTATGATTTGACAGCTTGTACACTGTGAGGAGATTTGATTTTTCTTGTTATGTAAAATAAAATATCCCTCTTTTCCTGTTCCCCGCTAACAGCCCAGTAAGGCTGAAAACACACAGACTGGGCATCTGCACAAGTAGGTTTTCTGTGACAGAGCAATGAAATACTTCCTTTCAGCTCACACCAATTTTTAGCTGCTACTGAGCATCCCCCTACCCACAGAAGCAGGTTTGGGGCTATGACTGTTCTTCCTTTTCTCCCTCTCTTTTTCCTACTTTTTTTTTTTTTTAGAATTTATTCTTTGAGCATCCTCACAGTTAAACCACAGAAACACAGTTTCGTGTCCTCTAGTATTTGAGGAAGTTTAAAGATACCCATCTCTCCTACAAGGAAAAAGGCATGGCAGTCTGGATGTGAGTCAGGAGGAAGGGATTGAGGGAACATTTAACAGAGCAAAGAAGCAGAAATGAGGAAGAAGAAAAAATTTAGCCCAGCTGAGTTTATTCAATTACCCACCAGGATCTAGAGATGAATGAACTGTAGAAAGACCTTTGCGAAGAAACTACTTTGTGCAGTAAAAAGGCTGAAACAAAGACTCCTAAAATACAGATTTTCAATCCTGGAATTGTTCTAAGGGATCAAGAAAGGCCTTGATAGATAACAGACCCTCAAATCCAGCCGCTCAAGGAGCAGGTGCAGTTTTGATACAAGCTTAATACCGAAATGTGCCCATGTGAGGCCATTATTAGCTGGAGAGCGTTAACTGCTCTGTCCTGGTCTCTTCCCTGCAAAGTCTGGACTAACCAAATAAAACTGAAAAAAAAAAGGCCAAGAACACAGTTTTCCCTACATGGATTTCCTCGTTGTAATTGTTCTGCCAAGCTGCCGTGCACCAGCCAAAGGCATCTCCACACTTCACGTCCCGCAACCTGCCCGACAGCAAGATTTCACTGATTTTTTTGCAGATCCAGCCCAAATGGATCCCTGGCACTTCCCCCCTCATTTCCTGCTATTCAGAGAGTTATTTGTAACAAATTGGATTTTCTGGCTAAATGAAAGCCATGTGATGTGAGGGGAAGAGTATTCCCAAGTATTGCCAGCTCCAGTCTAACTGGAGACACCAGTTGTCCCACACCTCCGGCGTCTCTGCCTTTTCTGCTGCATCCCTCCACGGCTGCCCCATAGCGAGCCCAGGTGTGGGGGATGCAGCCACGAGACCTGCTGGAAGAACACACTCCATCTCTCACCTCAAGACTTGGGTTCTACCATGAGAAAGTAAATACATAAAGGCAAGATGGGGAGAACCACAGCGCCGTGCAGTTCACTGCAGGCTGAGCTGAACAGAAGGCAGGATGCTCAGTTTATAGCCTTTCTCCTCCCTCGAGCAGAGCTAAACTGATAAATAAAGCAATCCACAGGCTGGGTCGAGACCACTTCCTCAGTCGGAGAAAGCAGAACTCTTTGCTTCCTCCTCCAGACGGAAAGGCCAGTTTTAGCTCACCAGGAGAGGCGAGAGACATGCCTGCTGTCCGCATCCCTGCCGGCTCCCAACGCCGTGCTCCTGCCTCGCTCCCTCCTCCTCCGCCAGGTCTGCACGGGGAGAGGAGAGGCCAGGAATCTCATTTTAAAGCCCTGCGGTAAAACCCCAGGGTGGGTGGAGCTGGGGAGAGTAAGGGAGCTATAAATAGGTGGAGGATAACCCGGCTAAGTCGCAGTGATCCCCAAGACTGTCTGGTCTAAGTGGGCTGCTTGGCTGCGAGCGCTGCGTGAAATCGGATTTCTCCGGGCAAAGCAGTAAATCCTTTTCTTCAGGGTCACCCCTCGCACCAGGTGAGAGCAGCCCATGAACAATATTTAGGGGGGCAGAATGTTGACCCCAAAGAGGGGAGAGGGCGAACCTGTTTGAAACCAGGAGGAGCATCAGAGCTGGATGCAAAGCACGCACGTGCTCGCCATGCGGGGCCAGAAACCGCCTTCGGCCAACGCTACGCAAATGAAGAGCCTGCAAGAAGTAAAGGTGAGAATGAAAACTGCACCCTGGCGAGGGACAGGGGCAGTTAAAGAAGGCTGCAAAGAAGAAAAGCCCCTCTGGAAGCACCCAGCCTTATTTTTGAGGAGCTTCTCCCACCAGGCAGAGAGATGCCCCAGGAGATGCCCTGCACGTTGCCTGAGCTCAAGCCGTGGAAGGGAAGCAAAATGCCAAGAACTCTTCTGTCTTGGCAGGAGGGACCAGGATTTTCCTCCTAATTAATAAAGCACTACTTCCACCTATCTAATCAGGAGAGGAAGCAACAATGTGACCAGACTGAAGTGTCTTCAGAAGGGTGGCTCTCACTCATGGCAATTAACAGTTAAGTACCTTAGCAAGATGCTGACTTTGGATTTGGGGTTTTTTGCCCCTTGCAGCTGCAGTAATTACCGGGTTTCAATCAACACTGTTTAACTGCTCCCAAAATAAATCCAGATTTGATCTTTCCACCCCCAGGCCACTCGCACCCACTTACCCTGATCTGTTGGGATGCGATGCAGACCCTTCCTCAAACTGCCCCACCAGCACCCTGAGCAGCAGGAGCTTAGAGTGAATTCAGGATGGCAAAGCTCTCCCATGGAGGTTCCTCCACAGCCTGGATGCTTCCAGATAAACCCTGTTCCTCCCCACCAGTCAGCAGCACTGACCCTTTGGGCTCTTCTGTCACACTACCCAGAGTGAAGCAGGCAGGAAGGGTGGGGAGCTGGGTCTGCCCAACCCCCTTTCCTTCCCTCTGGCTCCACAGAGGGTTTGAAGAGAGCGGGGAAAAAAAAAAAAAAAAAGAAGAAAAAACACTAGCCCAAGTGTTTCAACCTATCTAGGAAGCTGCAGGATCATCTTTTCCTAGGATCCTCCCCAAGCTCTTCCCTTTGCAGGCAGCAGGAGGAAGAGACAGAGATCCCTGGAGCTGCTCCAGCCAACGAGGCAGACTGGCCCCAGTTGGTCCCATGTGCAGAAGATTCCTCCTTGTGTTGGGATATCCCCTGCGCTCCTTTCCTTGATAACTTATTCATCCATGCAGCACAAGCCAGCTCAGCTCCTGATGGAGTTTTCCAACCTCTCCTCGTTCTCAGCCTCCCAGACTCAGGGACAAGACTCAGTCACTTCATTAACTCATCCACTCTCCCAGCCTGTAAATAAAGTCACCTCTGAGCTACTCCCTGGCTCCAGGGAAGATCCTGGAATGAAAACACAGATATCCCACGCACCAGACAGCTCTTGATGGAGGTGCTGGGCCAGCAGCTGGCCCAGGAGAAGGCACACCATGTACCTGGGGGAAAAACATCCCTCAAAAGCTGTGCCCAGAGGAAGCCACAAGCAGGATGTTTTCTTCTAGGATTGAAGCTGCAAGTCCCAGCCCTTCCCTTCCCTCTGCTGGGTGAACTCCCCTGCCTGGGGGCTGACTAAGACAGACTGGGACCTGGTACCACCCTCAACAGCGAAGGAGGAGCTCTTTGCTCTCACCCACATGCAGCCTGCTGCTTCCAGGGAGAAACAAGGGTTCCTGAAGAGCTTTGGATGTCCAGGCCCCATACACAGCCCTGGCAGGAGCTGCCTCCTCTTTGGGCACTGCAGGATGGAGCTCACACATCCTGAACACAAAGCAGTTCATCAGGGGCAGATGAGGGCAGCTGGAGGAGCTGTGGTTGGTTTGGGACATCAAGCTGGAGAAGACTACTTCAGAGAATCACAGAATGGTTTGGGTTGGAAGGGACCTCAAAGCCCATCCAGTGCCCACCCCTGCCCTGGGCAGGGACACCTCCCAACACACCAGGTTGCTCCAAGCCCCCTC
>JAOXJM010000071.1:17434337-17449110 GCA_026413425.1 Tringa solitaria
GTGGCTGCCCCATCCCTGGAGGGGTTCAAGGGCAGGTTGGAGGGGGCTTGGAGCATCCTGGTGTGTTGGGAGGTGTCCCTGCCCAGGGCAGGAGGTGGCACTGGATGGGCTTTGAGGTCCCTTCCCACCCAAACCATTCTGTGATGGGATTCACCTCACCTGACTTCAGAAGGTCCATGTGCACATCTGAGCTCTTCCTCTCACCCTTGTTTATAAGCATGTGAGAGGAAGAAGTGCTTCTGAGGAAATATTCAGCAAAGTTAATTTAAAATATGGACGGCACCCGGGAAGGAACTGCGCTGCTGAAGTGCCAGTTTCTCTCCACCGACTACAAAAAGAACTGGATGTCCAATGTGGGTGGAGACACCTGTGCTGTAGAAGTCTAAAACCAGGTGGGAATGTGTCTCATCACTGCAGTGGAAATGGTTTGTACCATTAGCAAAAGCAGTATTTCAAAGCAATTCATTTTGATGCTTACACTTGCCTCTGCAATGTTTGCCAGCTCTCCCCGTTCTTTAAAACAAAGATTAGATTGTTGATGGTTTACTCAAAACTTATTGAAATAATTAACCGATTTTTCCTTTAGATATACATAGAATGTTTTGGTTTCCTAACTCAATTCAGAGTCCTACTAAGTCCTTCTTTCACTCCATTACCCTTCAGGACAGTCCTGGAGCTGGGAAGCGGGATCGGCTTCACTGGAATCACAGTCTGTAAATCCTGCCGTCCCAAGGCGTATGTGTTCAGCGACTGTCACCCCGGCGTCCTGCAGGCACTGGAGGAAAACATCCGTCTGAACGGCTTTGTCTTGGAGCCCGCAACAACCCATGGAATCCAAACAGAGCCCCAGGGCCAGGAGGCGGAAGCAACGAATTGCCAAAACCCCAAATTAATTGTTGCCGAACTGGACTGGAGCTCAGTTACGGAAAAACAACTCTCGGATCTTCAGCCTGACATCGTCATCGCAGCAGGTATTTTTGTGATGGTGCCTCATTGGCTGCTGTCGCGCTGGAATAAAGTCAGAGGGAGAAATGCAGAGGTGTTTGTGTGCAGGAATCACTCAGCCCTGTTCCACTTAACGTCACTGGAAGCACCTGACAGATCTTCTCCCAGTTCATTTCGCCATCCCCTCTTTTTCCAATATCCAGCAGTTGCATATGTAAGGAAAAAATAATTTGCTTTTTGGCATTTCTCCCTTCTTTTATAAATCCAGAAATGGAAGTTGATAAATCTGTCAACTCTTAAAAGCCTCATCAATAATAACAGGCAATTTTAGCATTCTCTTGAGGGATAACATGTTTGAAAGAACACACCCCACAAAGAACAAGTTGTTTTTTGAACTTGCCCATGTATAAATCTGAAGGGAGTTTATTAAAAAAAAAACTAATAATGGAAAATCTTGGGGTTTGTTTTTTTTTTTTCAATAGCAAAATTTCTTAGCTGTAGCTACAGCATTTTACTCCCTGATTTGGGGCTTTGCAAGGCAAAAATTCCCTAGGGATCAGGGATAAAAAATGTCAAAGTATACTGCCTTTGTCATTAAAGGTATCACAATTAAATATGTGAATTCTACAAAATGAAGTCACTGCACGTCACTGACACCGACTGTAGTGTTCAGAGAACGCACAGACCAGCCCAAGCGGGACTCAGGAAGGAAAAACAATTAAAAACTGAAATCTCTCTACTATTTGCTTTTCCTAGTTATGGCAGGACATGGCCTTATTGGGTTGTACACCTTGGTATTTCTGTGGAATAAACCACAACCTCTTGAGTGTCAGTCCTGAACGCAAGTGCTAATTAGTAAAGCTGACATTTTGTACCCTTAATGATCAGTTTTACCTTTCATTGCTATTTCTACTCTGCTGCAGTTAAACCAAGTCTTTTGCAACCAGCCCCTAAAATACAGGTTTGGAACAATTTTGTTCTGCCAAGGACAGAGCACCAACACTCAATATTTCTGCTGCCTCCCTTAGGAGGGGCTTAAACACAATATGTGACAATCTATTTACAAAAAGGAGTGCTGATTTTTAGCAGTTTTGGAGTAATATTAGAGATGAGGACAGCTTCACGTAGCACGTCAAATAGAGGCATTTTCTAAGATCTCCTCTTGGGAATTCTTAACCCCTAAATACAAAAATCACCTTCTCCTGTGAGATGAATATTTTATGGTTTTGTTTTGTAGCTTTCATTCTGCTTTTTGCTCAATTCTCAATAAATATTGAATGTTTTCCTTTCTGTGCAGATGTGGTATACGATCCAGAGATCATTTTAGCCCTTATTGGTATGCTACAAAAACTCTCCACTTGCAGAGCAGACGGAAAACCTCCCGAGGTCTACGTTGCTTCCACCATTCGGAACCCGGACACGTATCACCTCTTCCAGGCTGAACTTGGTACGTGCCTTTTCCATCAACCCTATCAGTAGTTTGGGCCTCTTTCCCCATGATTTAATCTGTAGCAAAAATAAAACAGGAGCATTTTTGGGGATGGGTATTATCCCAACAGTGAGATTTTTTTATCCCAGAACTGGATTTAAGAGCAATCTGCCCAAAAGCAGTACCTCTTCCACATGGATTTGGTCAGGAGATTGGAATTTAGCCTTTTGCTCCATCAGAGCTCACGTCTGTTCACACCAAATTGAGATGAATTGACAATGCGGTGGCGATAGGAAACTAAAAAAAGGAGAAGCTTAAAGAAGGAAAACCATCTGTGCAGCGCTGTCACAGCAATAACAACTCGAGATGCAGCCTAAAACCTTTATCTTAGCTGTTCTTGGAGGGTTAAAGAAACAGCTAGAGATTAAATAAAACAGGGATTTGGGATTTTTTTTTCTTCATATACTTTTCAGAAATCTGTCTTGCAACCTACTAGCTCTACAGCAATTGGTTAATTCACACAATTATGCTGAATCCATAGCAGAAGCATTACTATTAATTTTTAAAAATACATACTGAGAAGCACTTGCCATAGCTCCCTTTAACAGCTCTTCATTTTATTAAGCAGAAACATGATTCCCAGTGTTTCCCTTTACAGAGAAAGCCGGGATCGAATGGCAGATTATTCCAGCCCACAGCAACAGTATTTTTCTCTATGACGTGCAGCCAAACGTAACTATTCTACAGCTATTTATATAGACTTGGGAAATGTGACATAATTAGGATTTTCAGACCAAAAGGAGGCATCTTGTCCTTGCAACAGGATTATTTTGAATTGTAGAAATGTACATGGGAGGCACCGAGGATACAACTATACGCATGGACTGTTGTCAAAGGGAGTTACGTTTCTTCCTATAACTGCCAGCACATAAAGGAGCTGCTGCCCCAAAAAGTATCTGTGGACCTCAAGCAAGAGGGGAAAAAAAGAAAAGCCCTGATTGTACCGCACTTGGATTCTGTAGAAGACAACAGAAGTGAACTGTATTAATTATTTTTTTTCAACTGTGTTTGGATTTGTAAATAATGGAGGCGCATCTGCTGGACCATAAGATGAGTATCTCACACTCAGAAGGGAGGAAAACAATGTTTCATAGCAATAAATATCTTTTTTAATATTAAAACCAGCTGTAATTGCCTACTCTGTGGATCTTTTTTATGCTTGTCTGTATATACCCGCAGTATGGGTTGCATTGAAATTCATAATACCTACAGTGAACGTAGCAGTGTCCCAAGCTCACACGATGCTGTAAGAGGAGGTAATTGCTGTAAATCTTTACTCTGTGCATCTTTACTCTGCAGCGATGACAAAAATCAGAACTTGATTTCCACTTCTCTCATGCAAGAACTGTCACTTTCACAATTAGCTATTGGGAACTCACCCTCTCAGCCTGGCCAGAAAATAGAAAAAAAAATTGAACTCCGCAGCAATGCTCCACCTGTGCTGCAAGGAGGAAGTATTGAGCTCACCTTTGAAACTTCCCATTGATCATTTTCCTGTTGGACAGTAGCAGGCCTGAAGCAGAAAATCTAAGTGCTGCTCCTTCTCCTCTTCCGATTTCCTTTTCTATACCTTGTTTCAAAAGCTACTTAAAAGGTGAGCAAACATTTTAGCCCTCTCTTTCTGTCCTAATGGAGAGAAAATGGACAACAGGTAACTTGAAATAGAGAATCATCTTATTTGTCAAGCTGAAGGAAGCTGTGACCACTAGGATTAAGTTGGAAATATGGTAGTAACCCCACCCCGGGTTGTAGCAACCTCTCCCTGAGAAGGAAGAATTTAAAGGTTCTATTTATCAAGTGAACACACACTAGCAGCACTGACAAGAGCTTCTTCATCTGCCTTTCACAAAATTCTTCATGTCACTCAGAAACTCCATACAGATGGCTCATTTTGGATCTAAAAGATTCTAAATTAGGAAGATGAAGCCTCTCTACAGCTTTCTGCATTAGTGTTTCATGAGAGAAGTGCCTAATTTACCTCTATGTCACATCAATGGCTAAAGGGGAACGGCCAAACTACCAGACAGGATTTTGCATGAAAACAGTAGGAAAACTAAACAAACCCCAAAACAGCAATTAAATCTTTATGGATCGTTCTTCAGTCAATAAACTAGTGAAATTGTCAAACTCCTGCAGTAAGAGACTTGGACTCTTCTTTTCACTTTCCCCACCAGCGGAACCAAATCGCTGTCAACAAACATTTTTTCACAAGGGAGTGTCTCCTGTAGGCAGGGCGCAGGAGGGGAGATGACTGTCCACCTTGACAAAAGCAGGTATTAGACAATTCCTCAGCAACTGGGTTTAAAAACGCTGGTGCAGGACCCACTGTAATCATCCACTGCCACTGACCAAGGAACTCTGAAGAGCAGGAGCCACACCATAAAACCAAGCACATAGCTGACAGCTATTTTATAATCAAAAAGTCGATGAAAAAAAGCATCTTGTAAGCATTAGCTCTGCATACGAATCCTGGTATTAACAATAAAAAGATGAAGGGTGGACCTGAATGAGCACTCGGAAAGTGAAGTGCCCTTTTATTAAGTTATACACACTTTAATAACACGTTTTGGTTTTATTTTTCCCTTCTCTATCCAGCTGTTCAAAAAGGGATAAATTTTATGTTCTTTCTCAAGGTAAATGGGCACATCTACTTCAGTGTACAAGGATAATGCTCACAGAAAGGCCTATTTTCCTCTAAGTGTTCAATAAAACTGTCACATACCAGCGGCTGCGCTTTCATGTTCTCGCACGCACTGTAGAAAGGAAAACAACTTTGAAACCAAATGGTTCTGTCTCACTAAAATCATACAAGAGGATGTTCAGTGCTCGTCTAGGGAAGACTACCCAAGAATATTAATTGCTTGAAAAAAATAAACTGTATCCTCAGTTCAAATAAAAGGCCTCTCCCACTCACAAGAAAACATACCCAAAGCATCTAGTAAAGTGCTCAGTGTACAACAGGTACAGCTGGTTATAGTTTATAAATGTATTCAGGTATTTTCACCAAAACACAAAGATTTTACTCCCAGAGTAACTAAACCTCCCTCACACTTTTCTGAAGATCCATCCCAGGCCCTAAGGAAGGACGGGCAGCCCAGGCGGCGAGGCTCAGGCTCTTCAGTGCAAGACTCAGCTCACACTGTCAAACTCAACAAAGAGCTTTGGCAGCACCCCCAGCACTGTTCTTACTCACATGAGAAGCTTAAATTGTAAAAGAAGAGGTGTGTCCCAACACTTGTTCCAAGAAGGAGTAGTTAAAAACTGCAACTATTGCCAACAGAAAGTGTTTATTCACTATTTATCAAATCCACACAGCTCCAGGAATGTATTAGCTTTTTTGACACATTCCTTTCCCATAAAAAGTCACTGGTTCTGTCCAAGCAAAGGAAGAACGATCTGGTCCCAGCTCTCATCCCAGCGTTGCTGCTTGGATGCCCGGAGGTTTTTCCTGAAGCTCTGAAGTTTGCCTTCCAGTGTAGGAAATCCCAGGAGAAGCATCTGCAAGTTAAAAAATGGAAAAACATAGAAAAATATCATATTACGTGTCAGGCTCGTTCTAGCCTCCCCAATGTTAACCCCCAACTACAGCGTTGCCGTAAGAGAGCACTCTGTGGTCTGGCCTTATAAATAGTGAATGATGACAATATTTAAAGTGTTCTTGCCAGCTTCAGCTCACATTCAAATAAAGTGAGGCAAATAACATTCACCAGGCAAAGCAGAACCTTCTGAGAGTGCAAAACACTCAGATGAAAGGCACATGTGACAGCACCTTTGTGCTTACAACTACTGGGAAAGAAAAAAATCAGTCAAGCTTTTACCTTTAGTTGTTCTGCAAGTTCACTCGAGTCCCTGAATATCAGGCCATTTTCATCGTGTTTCACAAGTTCATGTAAACTGTGAACAAGAGTCACAGAAAGTCATGAGACAAAAAGCAGCGAGTGGGACACATAGATTTTAAAAAGTTGCATTGTGACATCCAAAGAGACCATGGTGGGGTCTCTCTAACATTCTGGTCCTGTATGTTTAGATATCAGCTTCGTGCAAAAGCTGACAAAATGGAATGAAGGGGACAGTTTTAAAATGTTTAAAGATTGTTTCTCCCTTCCATGTCAGACAATCTAAATCTACCAATACAGTACATACAGGCACTCTGCCTTTGTGCCTTTATTGGGTTTGCGTGCCAAGGTTTTGGTAGCCAGGTGGGCTACAGAGGTGGCTTCTGTGAGAAGCTGCAAGAAGCTTCCCCCGTGTCTGACAGAGCCAATGCCAGCCATCTCCTAGTCAGACCTGCTGCTGGTCAAGGCTGAGCCCATCAGCGACAGCGTCTCTGGGATGACATATTTAAGGGGGAAAAACCCACTGCACAACAGGAACTGAAGCCAGAGAGAGGAGTGAGAATATGAGAGAGCAACAACCCTGCAGACTCCAAGGTCAGTGAAGAAGAGCAAAAAGATGTTCCAGGCACCAGAGCAGAGATCCATCTCCCTGCAGCCTGTGAAGGTCCATCCACCCCAGCAGTGGGATGCCCAAAGGAAGCTGTGATCCCATGGGAAGCTCACACTGGAGCAGGGTCCTGGCAGGACCTGTGGCGAAAGAACCCCATGCAGGTTTCCTGGTAGGGACTTGTGACCTTATGGAGGACCCACAACAGAGCAGTCTGTTCCTGAAGGAC
This sequence comes from Tringa solitaria, assembly GCA_026413425.1. NCBI lineage: Eukaryota > Metazoa > Chordata > Aves > Charadriiformes > Scolopacidae > Tringa > Tringa solitaria. Next base: position 17,441,444 of record JAOXJM010000071.1, read on the forward strand.
TGCACCCCGTGGAAGGGACCCATGCTGGAGCAGGTCATGAAGAACTGCAGCCCGTAGGAAGGACTCACGTTGGAGAAGTTTGTGGAGAACTGTCTCCCATGGGAGGGACCCCAGGCTGGAGCAGGGGAAGTATGTGAGGAGTCCTCCCCCTGAGGAGGATGGAACTGCAGAGATGACATGTGATCAACTGACCGCAACCTCCATTCCCCATCCCCTGTGCCACTCAGGAGGAGGAGGTAGAGAAATCGGGAGCAAAGCTGAGCCGGGGAGGAAGAGGGGGGAGGAAGATGTTTTAAGATTTGGCTTTATTTCTCATTATTCTACTCTGATAAATTAATTTCCCCAAGTCAGGTCTGTTTTGCCCATGATGGTGATTAGTGAATGATCTCTCCCCATCCTTATCTTGACCCATGAGCCTTTCATTATATTTTCTCTCCCCTGTCCAGCTGAGGGGAGTGATCAAGCAGCTTTGATGGGCACCTGGTGTCCAGCCAGAGTCAACGACCACAGTGCCAACCACGACAGTGCCACACATCTGGACACACTTTAAAAATCAGGACAATAATCTACTTTAGAACTAACCTTCAAGGAAGATCTGTCCACGATCTAGTTCATGACATCTTCACAAATAATGTATCTTTATTTATAAAAGCTACTGTTTCCCCAAAGGGCTGCAAGTTGTAAGGCTGACTCTGCATTCACTTACCCCTTCACAGAATACACACATCTCCATGCAGAAAGAAGCTTTTTTTACATTAAGTATATGGAAGCAAAGGACTATAGGGTTATGGCTTAATACTAGAATCTCATTGATACATGCAGGTGGTGTTAAACTCTTGCTTTGTAAGAATACTGGTTTATATCACCCACTTAAAGCGTATCACAATAAACAAGGTCTTACCATTCAAAATATATTGCACACACAGGTAAACAACAGCCAAACATATCCACCACCTTCATGGGTAAATCCAAACCACTGGATGATTTATGGAGACACACCCCCAGGTCTGCCGAGCCTGAAAAATGAACAAAACAGCCAAGAAGCTGAATTCTCTAAAAGCAGCTCTTCTAGTTTTACTGTAAACCTTTCTATTTATGTACACTACTTTGGGTAATGCAAGCTAAAAATGAGCTATTTTCAACACTATCTAGACCGACACAATTTCAAACATTCGGGAAAAAAAAAGTAGCACAACATATTTTGTGACTAAAATTAGTCAGGCTTTAGAAACATATAGTGCATATGAAATTAAAGGGAATTTTAAAAATTCCTGTATCTTAAAACAGCCTTTCTGGCTCTTAATCTGCCAAGAATGGGTAAATGCACAGGAAAACTCCACTACAATCCAGGCAGAATGAGCTGCGTGGCTCACCAGCGACCTCTTCCAGCTCAAGGGATTTCACAACAGAGAAATTACAGCATGATTTTATAGACATTATATTCATTAGTATTAAAGTACCAAATAAACACGGTGTTTTACAGCCATATAAATTGGCAGGCTGTAACCTTGCAGGATGTAAATCAAGTTGAGTACATACTTCACTACTTTATTAAGCTTACTCATGCTTTATGCTAATATAATGAACATGCTGAGGGAATACTATTCCGAGCATGTATTAATTTAGAATTTCAGCAACTCTTGGTCACTCAGCCAAATGCTTCAGGATTTCAATTACTGAAGTGACCCTGAAAGTAAACACAGGGGCACCGTACTTCAGAGTAGTTAGAAGAAATGAAGAGTATAAAGAGCAGGCAAAAAGGAGCAGTGCAGACGCTACGCTGACTTCTCCGGGTAACAGTGAAAACTGCAGTTAGGGAAATTGAGCAATTTTGCTGGCGCGATCAAAACCATGAAGAGAATACATATATATCATCACTAACCAGCAACTTCATTTGCTTACTACATTCTACCAGCTCCTCTGCTAAACCTGTATCAGCTCTCTCCAGCTTTAATAAGTTGTTTTTCCACACATTCTCAAGTCTATTCCATAACCCACTCTTTACCAAGCAAAAGAGGGTAATCCTCAGCTTCAAGCCAGGGTGTACAGATCTGGATATGCTTCAAGTGCAGTTTATTTATCAGACCATTGTAGTAATCTTTTAGAGGTCCTTTACCTATTTGAAACAGAAAAAGATACATACATAATAGTCTTTTTTATCAAGATGACTAAAGATAGCCTGTGCATCCTACTGTACAGCTGACAAACTCCTGTCATGTAAGATACATCGAAAAGGGTATCACACACAATCCCAAAAAAGACACATCAAAGACAAAGTCCCCTTGAAAGCAGCATGAACCTAGACTTCTTGTGTACTCACTATTCACAAGAAACCACCACCAATATCCCCTGGTCTTGACCTGTATTTTGCCTACAGCCATAAAATAACCCAATAACTACTGACAAATTTCATCAGCACAATTGACCCTTCAAAAATCACACTAAATTTCAGTTTGCTAACGAGAAAGTTAGCTAAACCACACTCATTCTGTCTACACAACTTTTTGGCAAAAACCTTCTTCGATAAGTTTTTACTCTTTTCCAGCACTAAATAAAAACCTTTCTGCTTTAACACTTCAAACATCAGATTTTAAGTTTCTTTTGCTGCAGCATCTCAATGTTGACCTCAAATTCTTTTGAGCATGGAGTAATGCACAGCTGCACTTCGACAGGCAGGGTGAGAGCTTCTCCTCTTTAAAGATGTGCCACAATTATACGGCTGTAACAGTCCAACTATAAATCACTGCTCCTACAAACAGACATAAAGACAATGGTCCCCCCTCTCTCGTCACCAACCGCAGAAGAGTCACCATAGAACAACAGTGAAAATGAAGTCTTCTGTATCAGCACTAAAAGGATTCCAACGTGAATAAACTCCTACCTGTTATCACACATACTAAAGATGGAAGCCCGGCTCCTTCATTGATAAACAGCTCATAATCTGGAGAGGATAAAACACTGTTTAGAGTCGACAAATACACAGATGCTTGGTTTAAGAACAGCCACAGTGTATTAATGGCTTAGCTTCCTACTTCTTGTCATTTCTTTACAAGCATATACCTAGCAATATAGTAGTAAATTTAGGAATGTTAAAATTGACTTACTTCTACAGAAGTAAATTATCATATGTTTAGAATGCACTATTCATGCAGCATTTGTTCTACTACACCATATCAGCTGTCTCAATCTATCAATATATCAATTTAGCAGCTGCAAAGTCTACAAAATAAGACAGCGCATATTCCCTTCTGTCTTATTATCAGATGCCTGTGGAGAGCATATGTAATAGCTTAGAAAACAAAAATGCAATTTACAAGCTACTTCAAAATATAATTCTCCCTGACAACTACTCTCATTGAATCAAGTCGTTGCACTTCTGTATTTCAACTACTACACTTAAAAAATTGCTAATTAATTGAACACACCTGCACTCTCACTTGAATAGGGAAGCACTGTTCTTTAGCAAAACCCTTCATAACCGTCCAGAATACAACCATTCCACTTTGAATAGGTGAGATTAATTCCTTCATACCTACCTTCTAAAGCTTTTAAAAGGACTGAAAAGTCTTCATCCTCTGAAAGATAAACCTTCATTAGGGACAATCATATTTCTATCATTTATAATGAATTATAGTCTTTCAATAACAACAATCAAGATTTTCCTCACCTCCACAATTTACATCTGGACCATGCTTTCCTATTAAAAATCTGCCACAACTATTTTAATAAATAAAATCTCTAACCATACACAATGCTTATTGGCTTCCCTTACTGGGAACATGGCAGACAAACAAGTCACAAATACTGCACACCCCCAAAGCTATCAAGTTAAAAAAATCCAGTTTCTCAAGCTACAGAATTAAGTGTCAACATTGCCCTGTTTTACACTGCCCTGTCTGTTTTACACCACAATGGAAGATAGTGTGCCTAGAATGAAAGTTAAAAAAAGCAGCAGGGAAGCATTCTTGAAGCTGAGCCTCCAGAGTGTAGCTCTGTAATTAAAATGCAACTTTAAAAATCTTTCCTTTTTAACCAAATTCTTGCAGCCAAATGAAAGAAAAAAAGTAACTCTACCACTGGTGATGTAAGTCTCTACAGAGCGTCAAGTGTGAGGAAGCATAAACAGCCCTCGTTTTATCTTTTGTTAAGTAGTGGTTAAATATTAAAAATAAAACAATTTGTTTCCAAACCTGTCCAGCTTGTGCTGCTGATTAGAAGAGCCGGCCGTCCTCTGTTTTTTATCACGTGTCCAGTTTTTCTATCCATTTCTGTAAAGGCAGAGCTCTCAGCGTTCGAACTGACACACTCTGTACTATGGAAACACAATTTTCTGAGCACGGACTATACAAACACAGCCAACAACTACAGCAGGAAATACTTAAGTGGCATGGGTTTCCAAACATTTTGCTTCAGATTCGCTGCTCGACTTCTTTAGACACACAGTCATGACAGTACTGAGCTGCAGAGAGATACCTGATCACAAGAGAGACGTTTTTCATCTTCCTTATTGCTACCAAGAGTCTACTGACACTACTGCTTTAGGCATGATTCCATCTTCTAACAAAGTATTTTCCTGAATAAGTTCAGAAAACAACCTCTCCTTCCAGCTCTGTCTCTAATATATAGTAGAGCACAGAGGCCAACAGTACATTTATTCAATTAAAGTCAGAACCTATAATTCTATGGTGAACGTTTCCAAATAGAAATCGCCATACATTACTTTTTCAATCATTACATGGATAAAGTAACACCCTGTCAAAGCCGTCTGCTGTAGGAGACAACCTGCACACAGCCAGAGAGGAACGTTTGACACTCAGGCCAAGATCCTGACAGCTCTCCACAGTAAGTGAAAGGAAGGGATACTGTTAACAAAGCTTACAGTCACTGGCATGTAGTTCCACGGGGAACCAGACAACTGCCGAGTTCCACCCTGGAGATATTCTATTACAGATCCCCTCAGTACTTATGCCAACTTCTTTAAAAACAAAATGCTTTTATTATTTCACACACCAAGCATCATGTTACCCCAGTTCAATGATTTCACTTTTTCTGGCCTCTCCTAGTGACCGTGAAACTTTCACAGCATGAGCTGTGGGCTGAGAGCACGCAGAGCCCCCCACCCGCTGACGTTCATCAGCTTGTGACCGCATGCAAAGATATTTCTGCTAACTAAGTGCAATAACTTTATGTCATTCAAATAAGTACATACTTCACTTACACATACCGTGGTTTAAAAGGTTCATAGTCTTTGGCAAGTTTCATGTACAAATGATGTTGAAGTTCTAATGGTGTTTCCTTAAAATAAGACGCTGGCTTGTCATACAGCGTTACTGCCCTGCAATGAAATACATTCACAAGTTAAATAAGAAACAGATGTAACAAAATGTATATGGTAGAGTGACAGGCTACAACAACGTCATGCAGAAAGTAATTAAGTAAATCAATATAGCAAAAATTTTTTCCACTCTTACAACTTTCTGTATTCCTGAAGGTTGCTGGAATACCCTGAGGTGGACGTATCAGTCCTGTAACAAAGGACCCCTTTCTCATGTGCATATTTAAGGGGTGTAATGCAACTGCAAACACCACACTCATTGTCCTGATTTTTTAGCTTACTACATAACCGTTCCTGAGCAACTTTGATCTTAAAGCCCTTCGACTGCAAAAGAAAAATCTGCAGGGCAAACTGGTAAAAAACCACAGCGATGTCTGCCTCATTCCCTTTCCATAGGCAGACTGGCAGCAAACATTGGTAACACCTGGACTGCCACCTTCTAGTCAATGGGCTGTTAATTATGAAGGGTAATGAAGATTCTTGAATGCCCACACTCTACTAGCTCATGACAAAACTGAGTTAATGTTTCAGCAGTGACGGATGGGTTCAGGAAAGTTTTTTGGTTTTTTGTTTTTTTGTTTTTTTTCTAAGACTCCTCTGAATCTAGAATAATCTCTTTTCATTTTATTTCACACACGCACATACTAATTGTTAGAAATACATGACTTACTTTATGTTGCAATTCACCCATAGATCTTCTTTCATCGCATTAGTGACACACAAGTTATAGTCAGACAAACGCCCAAAAAGCTTTTCATACCTGACAAAAATTAAATCTTAGTTAGAAACCACAGGCAGGCAATCGGATCAGCCAAACGACAACCGCCTTGCAGAGCTCGTGCTAATTAAAAGCCAAACAAAACCAAATGAAACCCAACTGCCCCCCATAACTGAAATTTAATTATCAATGATTGACTCCTTATGTTGAAGCAATCACTGTACGAGAAGGGACACAGCACGACTCTCTTATCCTCTAAAACCTAGGAACAGCACACTAAAAAGCTTTTAAAAAATCTCTACCTACATGTAACCAATTAGATTCAGCAAGAAACAGACCTTTAAAGATGAACTGGAGTGTAAAGTATGATTAGCAAATAAAAAACCCAGAACACAAAAAGTCATTCTAACAACAAGACCAAAAACTGCATATGCACATAAAAGCAACCTGCCTATTTCATCAGTCACCTTCCTACGTGTTTAACAAAGGTGTTTTACAGAACGTGCTTTCTGAAATAGAAAGCAGTTTAACTCAGCAAAATCCAGAAAACCTTCACGGAAACAGCCCTTCACTAATTACATTCTCCCCACTGGTTTCCATTCTTCAGAATTCTGCAAAGGTACACAACTTATAAAGACAAGAAGAAATTACTGTACAAACCATTTTGCAATTTGTACTAGGGGGTGATTTTTGCCATGATTCAGGCTCATTATAGTGTATCCATAATTGTGCCAATCGATTATCAGTTTGCTTCTCCAGAAAAGACAGGCTACCCAGGCAACAGCTATAGCAGGTAAGCCCGGAGGATTCTGTTTAATAAATAAAACAAATAAAAATAGCATAAGACTCTGATCAAGTGACAAACACTATCAGCTACCAAAAAAGAAAATCAAATTATTGAAATTACATTGCTTTAAAGGATCTTAATGAACACAACCAATTTTGTATCCAACAGCTGCAGAACTGCCAGTTTCTCCTATGAAGATTGGTTGAAATTTTACATTTTACCGTTGGATCAGGATCAAAATTCCCCTCCAATAAACACATAAACATTTCTGTTAAGATTTATTCTTTAGTACTGTCCAGGCCCATGAAATTTTAAAGCTCAACAATTAAAAGGAAGAACAAACCCCCAAGTTTAGAGCCAAATAAATAGTTTGATATAGGTTTACACCATCACTTAGGCCAGCTGTAATTCTCAAATAATTAGAACAATGTCCGACCGACACTGCTAAAAATGCCCTGTCATGTAGTACTAGTTATTTTTATTAATATTAGTCCCAGCACAAAACATACCTGCAGGAAAATATAGGACGGCCGATCTATCGTCAGCATTGTGTACAGTAATTGTACTGCCTGCACGATGACTTTTATGACATACAGGAAAAGCTTTGGACCAACTGCAAAATGACAGAAAAACCTGTTAAGAACATTACAGCTTCTCCGGAAACGTGTGCCTCAGACAGAACCAGCCAGCTCTAAACAGAAAGGTTTAAAATAACAGAACGCTCTAAACACAGAAACCTGGTTTTAGCAAATGTGTCACAATTGTCTACAGCAGAGCTGGGGAGGGACTCTTTGTCAGGAAGTGTAGTGACAGGACAAGGGGTAACG
>JAOXJM010000071.1:17503895-17514550 GCA_026413425.1 Tringa solitaria
TGCCCAGAGAAGCTGTGGCTGCCCCATCCCTGGAGGGGTTCAAGGCAAGGTTGGAGGGGGCTTGGAGCAACCTGGTATGGTGAGGTGTCCCTGCCCAAGGCAGGGGGTGGGACTGGATGGTCTTTAAGATCCCTTCCAACCCAAACCATACTATGATTCTAAATTTCCCCACCTCTTTCAGTCCTTCCTCAAGAGCTATATATTATATATATATTATTTATCTTCTGTACTTAGACATTCAGTAGAAGATAGAGGGTTCTTTGATTTACTACTGGAATACTAGGTAATGGTAATACCTCCAGCTTTGTTGTGTCTCCTTGCGCTACGCTGCAGTGCTATAGAACTACAGCTTACTTTAGAGCTCATCCTTTCCACTACCAGCCTGCACAGATCAGATTAAGCTGAAGACACGACTCATCCTTCAAGGAAATAAGCCTCCATGTTGCAGCTGGAGAAGGAGAAAAAGAAAACAAAGACTACCCTGTTTAGACTCTTTGAATTACCATAAATCTTCTCTCCAATCCACATATGGTGCCAGCACCATCCGCTCCTAAACCATTCTTGCCCAACAAACGGGCAATGCAAAGCTGTCAGATACTTGTAGGGTCTCCACAAGACACATTTCCTGGCCAGATGTGCCGATGTTGCCAGCAGTTCTCCAGAACTCTGACTGAATAAGCAGTTCTTCCATCCACTTCCAGCAGCTGTGGTCATCAAACATTTTCTACTCACGGGAAAACGTCCCACACCATGATCTCAAGAGAAATGTCAGCTTTTTGCTCAGCCTGATTATTGCTCACTCTCAACCTGCTCAATACCAGGAGGAGGTGGTAGCAGGGCACAGGGATGAACAAATGAATACAGCTGTGAAGAGTCATCCCAGCTGACACAGAGATCGTTACTTTCAGACTTGTGCTGCCAAATGCTTCTCAGCAGTAAGATGATGGGATATTTATAGCATATCTTGACAGCACAGTTTCAAACCAAGTAACACTGAAGCATCATGTCTTCAGTCAACACTAGATCCTCTGTAAGTGCACAAAATGTTAACCAAGTAGATTCCGAGAGTCACGACAAATTTGCCTTCAAAATGTGGCAAGAAGGGACAAGGGATGTTGCCTTCTTTAAAATACCTGGCACAGACCACCCACACCCAAGTATTATTTGCCTGCACTCAAGTTCTATATACAAACAATTCTGCCAGAGAGAGTAGATTCCATTTTGTGAGTAACCACTCGGATTACTATCGGGGCATTTCATGTCACGTGTGCAATGGATTGAAGGGCAAAGAAGAACTTCTTTAATATTTTCCCCCTTGCTCAGGGAGTCTCTCTCCATCTCTGGGGTACTGCCAACCAGAAATACCATTTCAGACAATGTCTGAGAACTGGGCATGCAGGTTGCACCCTGCAAATCTCTGCCCTGTGTTATCTGTGGATGTCCAAGGACACAGCGGGCAGGAACCACTGCAGGAACCTCTCCTCTGGCACTCCTGCAGATGCTGCGCTTCAAGCTCCACTCCAACCTCTTTGGCTGCTCTGCACATCCCTCTCATCAGCTGCACCATCACTGCTGCTTCAGAGGGAGTCCAGCTGCCAGAAACCACTCCGCTCCCCCTGCAGTAAGTGCTCTTCTCCTCCCAGAGCTCAGGCTTCAAAGCAGAGTCTTTGAACCGGCATCGAATATTTTACTTAAGATTCTACTTTTCTCCATTTAAAACCCGACTGTAATGTTACCAGAATAGTGACAACCAGTTCGAGCTCCAAATGGGGATATTCCAGTCAGTAGTTACAGTTAATTATATATAGGAACCCCCAAAAATGTATTGAGGTGCATCTGTGCTGTAGGCAGTGTAAGATATTGCACTGTAGCTGACCTAGAGCAGCCCCTCTGCACATCTCATGTAGCGAGACATCAGCCGAGCTTTCGGGGACCCGGACGGGCTGTGAACACACACATTGAACTTGTCACTCCCAACAAACCCACAGAACTAACACGATCCTTGCTAGACATCAGTCTGCTTGTGAGTTATACTGCTTTCACACCCTCTGTTATCTGTTACTGATGTGTACTGCAAGCTGTTTGGGCCACACTATGGTGCCTACCCAGCAAAAGAGAGCTCAGAGGTTCTGTCAAGCATCACTGCATAAGTCAGTGAAATATTGAATCCTTTAAGACTCCTCAGCGTTAGAGAGGAGAGAATGCATATTACGAGGATGTAAGCAGTCTCTATACACACTCAATGTGCTAAATGCAACAGGAAGAAGACATTAAATAAAGCTACTTAAAGATCTAACATCTTTAACACAATGCATGTTGATGCTGAAAAGGCACAAATAATTTTGAAGAGTTGTATGGAAAGCAATCCTAGCTGTCAGGAACTGGACCTCAGTATTCAGTTTCTTCTCCTGCAGCTAAACCTGACGGCTAAAATAGCAAGGAGCTGCTTCCAATTAACCTGCACATACAAGAGCCTCCAACACAGCTGGCACAAAAGGGCATCAGGATGATTGTGAAATAGGTGATGCACTTTGATTGTAGTCATACTGGATGTTTGACTCTTGCATGTAACCGGGCCACATCCTCAACTGCTGTAAATGAGCAATACTTCAGTGAGCGCACAAGAGCTTTGCCAGTGTGCAAATTGCCAGGGTAGTCAAGGCTGATCTGCTGGTGGATTATTCAAGAGTGAGGACCTCTGCCAAATCCAGTGACTTTCAGCAAGACAGCTTCAGTAGCATCAGGCATGCGAGAAACACAGGGACCACAGATGATGGCTTTTGATGGGCTATGACCCGGTACTACAGGATGAGAGTAAAGATGATGGAGAATGAATACTTTCTGCTGTTTACTTCATGGGCAGTAATTTCTGACTCTAAATAAACCTGCAATATTTGTACCCTGAACTAAAATTGCCACCCAGCTTTGCAGCCACACTGAGAAGAAACAGAACTACACGCCACCCCAGTTCCATTAACTTCCTACTTTGTCTTACCTGAAAATTAAAGAACTCCAACTAAATACAAAGAACACTGAGTTGCCAATAAAACCTGAAAAGAGCTGCTTGGAAGTACAGGTGGCAGGCCAGGACCTCAGATGGCCAAGGCTTCACTTGCAGACACAGGCAGAGGAATCATAAGACGCCATCCAAGAGATCTATTACAGAGCCTGAGTGATGCTCGAGATCAAAAATGCCTCTACACCACACTTGCACCCCCAGAACAACCATTCCCCATCCCAAACTGACGTTGTAAATAGCAGAAGCATCCTAGAGTGAAGAATACAACCCAAGCAGGGCAGGGTGAAACACACACTGCTGCTGTCCATGTGTACATTTTCAAGGGATCAGGCTCTCAGCTGCTCATATATGTGTCAACACACACCATGGGCAGCACCAAGAAACGAGGTCAAGCAGAAAGAAGCACTGACTCACATTGGGCACGTGTGGGGCTCAAGAGCAGTTTCATCTCAAGCAGGAGTACAACATGCAATGAGAACTGATGCTGCTTGCAAACTTCCAAATGCCTCATCTTTGTTCTGTCTTTTGAAAGCCATGACATGTTTTTAGGTAACAGCAGTAAACCTCTCAAAGGCTGCAAACAAAGCTGATATCCTATGTGCAGTAAGCTTAAGCGTCAGGTTACCTGTATGTTTTTTTCAGATATCCTTTTAGCTTTTAACTAAACCCAGCCTTTAACCTACTAGTGTTATGCTTTGCAGAGCTTTCGTTTCATACAAGAGATAAAATCTCATATAATAAAGGGATAAAGGTTTGATTTGGTTCAAGGTATAAAACCTGCCAGCAGAACAGTCTCCTTTTCAGGATCTGCATCCTTCACCCTTCCCTCAGCACCAGGCTGTGCAGAAAGACCCCTCGCTCACAGCAAAAGCCATAGACTGTAATCAGGAGCAATAAGAGCTGGACGTGAAGCACACTGTAAACGTGGCAAGAGAACCAAACGACTGACAGAAGCGCGGTCATGAAGCTGCTCATTTACACCATTATTGCAGCAACTCGCACTATACATCGAGTAGGGAAGACCATGTAAGAGGCCCTGGGGTGTTATTTCAGATCTGTAACTTTAGGAACCATCCTAAGGAAATTTAGCGTATGCTATAAAGTCTGTGAAAATGGCAGATGCCAATTGCAAGCGTGAAGGGCTGAGCGCACGACTAAAATTAACAGGAACAAAACTCCCTACTACTTTCAAAGCTAAAACTAAACAGCTAAAACTGTCTCATCTAACCTAACAATTAATTGACAACAAATAATATTAAATATGCAGTCTCTCTTAGCTCTGTTTCCTGTACAACTATGTATTTTGGACTTGCTCACCCAAATCAAATTCTCATCTCTGTACATCAGAGAAGGCTCACAATAATTTACAGAGTAATTTATCACTCCTAAGCCACATGGCAGAATTACCTCTCCTGAGAATTTTTTTCCTCATTATAACGTTTTAGTAAAAAAAAAACCAAACCCAACCTTTTAGCTTTAAAACTACAATTACTACACAAAGAAAATACAAAGTATGTTTACAGTTTGTGATTTTCTTGGCTGTAAAAAAATCAGGAGACACATGTAATGTCAAAGCTGCTGATCTAATTGAAGAGAAGACAGGATCAGGCCCACAGAAGCACAGACAACCCATCTGAGGGAACAGCTCCCTTTAAAAGGAGACACCAAAAAAAAAAAAAAAGAGATAAAATGACAAGATAACAAAGCATAAAAAATGTCAAAGTTCTTTTCAAGTAGAAGGGATAAAGATGTCAGGCACCGGTTACAATTTGAAAAGCATAACAGTTTTGATCCTTTAATGCGAGTGTAGATTAGGAACAAAGCAGATGACTCCAGTGAATTTGAATAGGTGTGGAAAGATCACCCTTTGTTTAAATCTTTTTAGAATGGAGGACCCTTCTAACAAGAAAAGGAAAAAAATTCAGAAGTCCTGAATAACCAGAAGGGACTCGCTAAGCTCACTCTTTTTTATTTTCTCAGATGCGGAGGACTGGCAAAGAGAGCAAGGGGAATGCGGTCCTCCTTCCGAGTACTTGGAAGATCTGTCAAATTCCACGGCCTGCAATGCCAGAACGCAAGCTGCAGAAGTATTAGTAAGCAGCAGAGTGTAAATCCATAGACAATTATCCAGAGACACACAATAACAAAGGTATTAAGAGTAAAAGCACCGGCTCATCTGTCAAGCAGAGCCCCGTGCTGTCGAGAGGATGAGCTGTACACACATGCACACTGTACGAGCCCAGGGAAGATAAATCGCGTTCCTGATGGCAGGGCTCAACAAAAGGCATGGGAAACACTCTGTGGTTGAACAACGCTGGGAAGAAATGCCTCGTTTGCTTCGCTTGGCTACAACAACCCTATTTCTCAGACCCTCATATCTGAACAAAGGACATGCAGTTTTCCATAGTGGGGTCCAAACATTGGAGGTTCTGGGGGAAAAATACATTTCCTAACAAACACTACTTGCCTCATGATGTGGTCTGAACAGACCGCAGAAGTCTGACCCTCCCCATCATACAGAGGAGGAATCAAGCACAAGCGTATCACGCTGAAGGATTCTTCAATACCCAGAAGATAAGGAGGTGTCTTAAGGTCACCCACACGACCTCTGCTTCCCTCCTGTTAACCACAGGGCAAGACCTCAGCCCTCCAAAGGCTCACACAAAGCATTTGAGGGGAAAAAGATGAAAGCAGCTGAATATCAGGTTCCCAGTGCTGAGGAAGCGGCTGTCAGGTTTCTGCTGAAGCAGATTAACAGCAAGGCCACGTGCTGAGGAGCAAAACAGCTTCGCTGTACGCCCACTCTCCCTGCAAAAACTTCCAGCAACTGACAGCTCCCACCCGCCAGCTCTGTGAAATCCACACTGCCTCCATGCAAACGGGAGCTCCATCTGAACACATCAAATGCCAGAAGGAAACCCGCACCCAGCTCAGCCTGCATGGGCTGCCACTAGATCGAAACTCCACTTTATAATGCCAGTCTGCATAATAAAGCACATCCCACTGTGAACACGTGATTTTCACGGGACATTAGAGTGGGACTAAGGGGTCTATATTCAGCTCCCTGCTCCACTACGCAGTCCTTTGGGTGACCCTGGACAAGTAACTCGATCTTCGTAAGAAAGAGGACTAATAACTTTGCAAAAGTAATGGGAGTTTGCTGAATAATGAGTTTGCTGAACACCTAAAGGATGACATTTACAATCCCAGCCCTGAAATCCTAGGGAGTTTTAAGTCCTGGCATGTTGAAAAACTGAAAGCAAATAAAACTAAACCACTTGAAAAATAAACCCATCAAACCCTGGCCTTTAGGCATTCTGCTAACGAGCTTACAAAGGATTTGTCTAGAGGCAGCCCTCCTATATTAGCAGCCAATCTAGTGACGGGGCAGCTGGTGTTAGGTTTATCCTGCTAATACAGGCAACAGGAATGAGGAGAGGTATGCACAGAGCAAAGACTACCAGTATCCCCATAACAAGTACTGGTGTCTTATTCTGATACAGGACACATTGAGAGAGCAAAGAACGTGGCCAGAAAAGTTTCATTACCCCAAACATCAGCCCCAGACTGGTTGGGGCACTTCAACAGCCTGTTACTGGCTTAGCTGTTAACAGACACAGCAAACTTGGGTAAGACTGGAAAGTGAAAAAGAGAGGGGGTGGGAAACTGGCAGGGGGGAAAGCCCAGCTGTCAAAAAGAAAGTGTTTGTTTTGATAATTAGAGAGCATCAAAGTGAATGGCACCTGCTCTCAGCTGAGGAACTGCTGCTACTTTCCAGGTCCATCATTCTCACTTAGGACCAAAGAATCTCTCCCCCAGTTTTAACTATGGAAATAGAAGACTGGAGACTGCTTTGGATAAAACAAATCTTCTGGATTCCTGGGAAATAAATGTCAGGAGAGGCAACATTGTCAAGATGAACACAATGTACTACATCAAGCTCTCCCTTCCATTTGTGGGAATGGTTTCAGCTCCTGAAATGGCTATAGATTTCCATTTTCATTCTCAGTTCCTAATAGACCCCAAATACTGGTGTCCTGGTTCAGCAGGGAACAGAGACAGTGAAGAAACCAGCAAACTAAGAGTGGCAAATGCTAAGTCTTGAGGAACCCTAGTGTAGACTGAAATGCCCAACAGATTACAAAACAAAGCCTTGCAAGAGTCTATAAGCGTCTCAGCTAAACACCCGAATGCTCAGTGCTGACCTTGAAATGCAAACAGCAAACCTTTCAGAAAGATATTTGACTGACACCTTGAAAAGCAAAGTCCAGAATAACACAAATGTGTTCAAAGTCTACCTAGGGAAGCCGCCAAAGTCACATCAGCTTTCTCCATCACCAGCAAAAGAACTTTAATAACAGCCCTCAAGCCCCTTGTGGAAATCACAAAATTTCGAGAGAGATCTCCAAACATTTCAATCACAGGGTGAACAGGGAAGAACAACATACGGAAGAACTTTTCCAAAGACTTCTAGCTTTTAACCAAATCAAAAAGGACGGTGTAATTTAGAATCAAGTTCTAGATACAAACATCTTACAAAACTGATTGGGATCAGATCTAGAGAGAATTTAAACTGACTGGCATTTGGCAATAAAGCAGAGACAGTGTCTGGCCACAAACTAACCCTGCCTACCTGGATATCAGAGTTTTTTCCTTCCTTGTGAAAGACCAATTACAGAAGGTAGGGTTTTGTTGGTGTGGTTTTTTTTCCTCTCCAATGACTAAACTGCCTCTCTTAAAATACCTAGATGTTGATTCTTATTTTTCATGGAAAACTGAAGAAAGGACAAAAAGATAACGACAGCTAAAGCTCTGTTCCCACAATGTTGCCAAAGACACAGTATCCAAAACTGCAGTCCCCCACCTCCCACTGGCCCGAGGTCACAGCCCTTCGCCGCTGGAGAAGTAAAAGTGCTGAGAGTTACTCACTGCCATGACGAGCTCAAAAGGATATTTGTAGACTCGAACTGGGGACTGGTATTTCTGCACCATTTTTACTACACACCTGTAATAGAAAGACATTGGAAAATTTTAGATCCCTTATACCAAACACTACAATATATTCTGGCAATTTTCGCAAACAGACCTTACTAGAAGCCTTAACTCTCTCTCACAAATAGAGAGCAGGAGACATATTATATATAATATCTTGCCCAGACTCACTCAGTGAGTCAGTGGCAGTGCAAAAGGCAGGTCCCTGTAGTGCCAGCCCAGCATTGTGTCCAACACATGACAGAGTCCTTTGCTGCTTCCCAACACCACTGCAGTAAATTCAACTTAGAGCTCCAACAAAACTCACAATAATTAAAGCACAAAACAGAGATGTAAAGCCAGAATCAATTGTACTCTGGAGAAGGAGCCTGTCTTAGGAGCTTTGCAAAGCTTAAATGGTGATTCTTTCCCCCCACCCCCCTTTTCTGCATTATATTTGTAATCATTACGCAGAATCCCTCTTGTTGAAAGCTTCCACGGCTTCCCATGTCCTGGTGTTTAAAATGCTTTTGTGCACAAAGTGGAATTCAGTTGTTTTAACCCACTAAAAGAAAAAGGAACCAGCATGCTTAGAGAACACGCCTGACGCTAAGCTGGCAATCACAGCCCACTGAGTGGATGCCCACTGCTTCCAGCTGAACTAAGGAAATAACGGCATGCAATGGAAACAATTGGGTTCTCAGCATTTCATTTCTTCCAGCCACCTCTCACTCTTCTCATCAGGATTCCTCCCCCAGACTCTCTCGCTGGGGTTTTAACCCTCAGATATGCATCAATAACCAGCATTTCAAGGAAGTGCCATAAACCATTAAAAAGAGGTTATTAGGCTGCTTTCTGCAATTCCTTTAGGTTCTTTTATATCATTCCCATCAATACCATCTACTAGCATCAGAAACACAAAAGACTGGATGGCTGGTTTGAGACACTGTGCTGATTCCACCCCACTCAAATTCCACTGCTGAGCAGACACAGCCCTCAGCAGCATGACGCAGTGTAGTGCTGAACTCCACACTCAGAGCATGAAGTCAACTTATCCCTGACATTTTAAGCCCAAAACCCGAGGTGAAACACGAATTGAAAGGCAAACAGCAATAGATTCTCCCTCAGAAAGGCTACTGCAAAATGCCATTACACAGTAAAATCTAAGCAAGGGAGAGGGGAAAAAAAGACTGTGAAAAGTTTGAGTACCCTATAACAGGGAATTTTTGCAGAAGGGACAGTCACTCTGCAGAGTGTCACATTACCCAAGGAGCAACGTTCAGAACTTGCTGGGTCAATGGGATTCTTACTGGTACAAAAAGCTAATTGAGGCAGAACGGGCAAACACCAAGAGAATGCATCAGCAGAGCATCCGACTCAAACTGAAGCAAGTGGAGCAGGGACAAGCAAACAGCCGGGCGGCTATCACATATCGGATACCCGAGCCAGAGGCACGGGGCACCTTGTAACGCAAGGCTGTAATATGACTATGCGGGCACAATACCTAGGCCGTGCGGGAACCTTCTCAGTAAGTGCAAATATAGCAAGAGGAGCCTCGTCAAACATATTTAGCCGTGATCTCGCTCCCAGTTCTGACCTCACCCGCTAAACCAGGAATTCCTGCACCTCTGGAGGAGGGAGTCAGGGACCTCCGCAGGAGGAAGTCTCAGCCCAGAAACAAAGTAACCAGAATGAGAACAAGGGGGTGGCACAAGCTGTACTTCAACAGCCTTAACCATGCTGCTCAGACAGATCTGTTGCTCCCCAACCACTGCAATACCCAATTGCCACGGGTTTACTGCTCTGAGCTTCTCTAGATGAGGGAAGTCTAAGAAAAATAGGCAGCAACTGCTATACCCATGGAAAGCTTTGGAAGACAGACAGCTGATAACACACCTGCCCCAGAAACCCTTCATACCTCGGGGAAGGTGCAGTGGCAGACCTCCTATGCCTTCTCAGAACAGAGCTGCAAGACAGTCATTCTGCTTCTCCAAGCAAGAGGGACTCCAGCTTTAACTCCTGGGGGAAAAAGTTAAAGAATGAGAAAAGGCAGTGAAAGGAAGCTACTCAGTGCACAGAGGTACAGACCGATGATTAGCACCAATAATGATTCTCAGGTGTTACCGCAGGGCAGCTGGGCCATATTAGCTAAAAACATGCATCCTCTTAGGGATTTAGAGCCAAAATGACAGACATGTTTTTAAAGTCATCTCATGTATTCCACACAAAGACATTATGTTCAACCACCTTGTAAAGAAAACCAGAAAGAAACGCCACAACTACAGGATATGCCGGCTCCTTAAACATCCAACACACCACTTCAGTCTCTCTGGTGGCCCAGGCTACCTGCTCGACTTCGTACTTGCATCTGGCTAAAAGCACATCTTAGGAACCACAGCCCAGCTAAAGAGCAGTGACTCACTCAGCTGCAGCTCCATCACTTAAAAAACCCCGAGCAGGAGCTAGAGGCAGATCTGTAGCCATTCACTGGGTGAGAGCAGGGAAGAGCACAATTTCAGCTGCCCAAGCACAGTGCAGGTTGTAAAAATTCAGAGAGACTGGAACCGTCAACGCATTGAAGCAACACAGAATCACAGAATGGTTTGGGTGGGAAGGGACCTTAAAGATCATCCCGTGCCACCCCCTGCCCTGGGCAGGGACACCT
>JAOXJM010000071.1:17564931-17586266 GCA_026413425.1 Tringa solitaria
TGTCCTTCCTGTGCTGAGGACTCCAGAGCTGGACACAGTGCTCCAGGTGGGGTCTTCCCAGAGCGGAGCAGAGGGGCAGAATTCCCCCGCCCCCGTCCTGCTGGCCACACTGCTGGGGATGCAGAGAATTCCACACTTAATGTTAAGCAGATACATGTTTGTCTGGGGCTTAAGTGCTCAGCATCTTTGAAACAAAATCCTTCAGCAGCCCAACCACAGTCCCACCAACCATGGTCCCACCAACCATTGCCAGCTGCACCTGGAGCCACACTCATCCTTCCTCTGTGCCCATGCTTCAGACCAGCTGGGTGGGATGTTGCAGTAAACCACACCTTTGTCTGCGAGCTGGTGAATGAAAATGGAACCAAAGAAGCCCTCAGGGGCCCTCAGGGCTCAGCTTCCAAATTTATCTCCAAACCCTCAGATCCTTGACTCCTAAAACCTCCTCCAAAACACAGACTCACCCTGGCAAAAGCATCAGACCCTGATGCTCCTCCTGCCAATTGATATCTGTCTTATTTAGAAAAAGTTTCAGCAAAATAGCCTCAAGATTTTTAGTGTTTTAAAACTTGGGATCACTTTCAGCAAGGATTTACAAGCCCCGTGTAACCTGCCCAAGTGTCTCAGTCCTGCCCTGTACAACCCGTGCTGAAGAAAAACATCCCACTGGCAAAGGGGCTACGCCACATGCTCAACCTCTTTAACCGAGCTGGGACCCAGCTGAGCAACACAGAGTAAATCCATCTGGGAAGCCCAGGCTTCTTATCCCAGGGAATTGCCAATGAGACTTCACATTTTTTAATAAACGGGTGAATGGAAGGATCACAAATAAGGCACAAAGTGACACTGCAGGGCTGGATCGCCCTTAAACACGTGTTTAACTTGCATGTCCACCTTAGAGCTGACTCCTGGAAAAATGAGGTTTCTGTGAAACTGATTTTTTTGCTATGTAAAAAGTTGGTTTCATTTGAAAAACATATAAAAAGTTGAGTGAAAATGTATCGGGGTGGGTGAAGCTGTGAGTGGCATCAAAATACACCTTAGGGCATGCGAAAAGGCACAAGAAATGCCAACAGCAAAACGTAGCACAAAGGACATTTCCAATGCATTTCTCTAAGAGATCATGAAGGGGAAATTTGGGGAGAGAGAAACTGGGAGCTGAGAGGGACAGAAAGGGAGTGGGTCACGTACCAGTGATGGCATCTGCTGCAGCGATGCTCTTCCCGTGTCCCACACCTGCCAGCTGAGGTGCTGCTCACTGCCGAGGAGCCAGGAGGCAAAGCAGGCTGTTACTGGGGCTGGCTGTACCCAACACACTGTCCCACTGCCTCCTCCTCCAGGGCGTCGCACCTTCTCCAAGTCATCCAACTTTGGCCACCGCCAAGAGGAAGCAGGTGGAGAAGATGGTGGCAATATATTTGTCCAGGTTTCAGAAATAAGAGGATGGGTCCAACATGTACAACCAACAGTGAAGCTATTTTTTCCTCATTGTTCAAGTCTCCCTTCACCCTTCCTACCCCAACTACAAGCAAACAGTGCTGGGAACAGCCCACCCACAGTAAGTGGAGGTCGTGGCTTTAATGTTGTTGGCACCACATGGTCAACATGGGACAGAGAGATGTCCAGCAGAAAATGCAAAATTGCTTGAGAAGACATTGCTCAAGGCTCTCCTCTCTGTGAAACACAATTTCATTTGAAACTGTGGGGTTCCATGACTACTCTCTCCAGCCAAACCGTCCTCTACAGCCTGTCCACTCAGGTAGGATGATCTCCAGGTCATGTTAAGGCCATACAAGCAAAGAAATAGAGCCATCGCTCCCTTCAATTATTCCAGCCCCAGCATTGAGGCTAAAACCCAGGAATGAATCTTTTCACACAACTTGGCCTTCAGCACTGACTGGTGGCAAAGAGATCTGGAGGGCTTGTGTAGCCCAACTCATGGCCCATGGAGCTCCTTTAGCAGGTGGAAAAGCCACCTTGTCTGAAACTAGAACTAAAGAAATGTCTCCAACATATCAAAGATGTCTATCTCCTGGTGGGACAGCCAAGAAGACATCTCCCCTGCTTCCCCAGTCGAAGAGCACCCACATATATCACTGTGCCAGAGCAGGGCTGTTTGCCCCAGGACACACGGCATCTCTGGACTGCCAGGCTTAGAAGTGACCAGCTCCTGGGCTTTCCGGGTGTTAGTCTTCTAACTTCACAAAGTTAGACCTTCATGAAGGTCTGCAGACTCCATGGAAAGGATGGTCTCTCCTGCTTCTCTCCCCACTGAGTTTTTCTGGCAGCACATTTTAAATTTGGATTTTCTCCTAAATACCAATCACACAACCCTTCCTGCCCACACCCAAGCTACACGCTGCCTGAGGGGAGAGGTGCCTCAAAGGTTCCTCCCCTTCACTGCCTAGGGCAGGAGATTTCAGCCTTCTTGCTTTTGAAAGCACCATCAGATCAGAGATACAAAATAATAGTTTGGGTAAGGATGCAAAAAAATTTCTGAGAGTTTATTTCCTATCCAACGTAAAATCATGAGCAGATGGAATTGTCTGTGTTTTATCCACCTCTCCTCTACATGTTGGTCAAAAGATCTTCTGGGCAAGCAGCCTTTAGCCTGTCTGTGGATAAAAGGCTCTTCTACATTTCTTTCTTGGCCTGTCTTCTGTCTCCTTCCTTCCCTGCTTCTTGGGTAGGACCAATGTGAGCAGCAAAGTAGGTGAATGGCAGCCACTGAATTGCACTGGTGGCTGGAAGGGCCACACGTGGTTGACCCCCACCAAGCCAGGGCTGGCTCCTTGCAGGCAGGCACTCACTGCGGTCAGTGCTGGCTGCAGGACAGGGAACTGGGAGATTTATGATGAAAAAGAGCTACAGAAAGAGAATAAGACCCAACCAGAGGGACAGGCATGGTGGTGAGCATGGGAAGAGAAGCAACGAGGTGCATCCCTGACAGAAACACAGGGCAAAATAAGACAGTCAAGGGAAAGGGCCAGGTACAAGGACACTGTGGTCTCAGCCCTGCCAGTGGGGCTCTGCCCCACACCAGCCCCACAGTGGGGAACAGCCAAGCCTGGTGTGGGGAACAGCCAAGCCTGGACACAGACAAGACCCTACGGGGATGCCCAGCCTGGCCAGGTCCCACAGTGAGCATCCCTGACCGAATCAAGGGATTCCACCAGAATCAAATCACCCCACACAGGTGGCAGCTCCTGGCAGGATCCTGAGCTCGGCAAAGCAGCACCATGAGGATGCCAGAGGTGGGGATGGTGGCATGTCCCTACAGCAGCATCACCCAGCCCGCAAGGAGCTTCTGTGCAGGGCTTAGCAGAGGAATGGGGGCTGAGCAGATTTGCGTGGGTGGGAATTAGAGGTGGAAAGACATTCTGCAGCAGCAGTGAGCTCTTTCTGAGGGCTTCTGCCTCCGGAAAGCGCTGGTGAGAAGTTTGGAGGTGGGAGGGTGCAGCCCTCGGCAGGGCAGTGTTATGGTCTCTGCCCCCATCCCACTGACGCCGGGAGCAAAGGGCTGCCCAGGCGGCACCAGGCACTTGCTCAATAAATGACCCAACATTTGTTTCATGACAAAACTGAATTAGTGTAGGCTGGAGAGGCGTTTACATCAGATTAGAAAACGGAAAATACAATTGTGCTGCTTTCAGAATCAGCTACAAAGCGCTGATAATAAATCAGGGGAAATAAATGGGCTGCTACGGAGCTGGGAAGCAACTGCAGGGTGGCCACAGCCACGGTGCAGCCCACAGCATCTTCATAAATATTACCTGTGGAGTCACTTCAGATGAGCTTATAAGATCAGGGACATTCACAGACTAGTCTAAACAGAAGAGGAAACAAAAGCACGCTGCAGAAATCACCGGCAAGATGACAGGCAGGTACTATGGGGAGCACCCAGGGACTGGCAGCTCTGTGCACCCACCACAGCATCCTCTGCCCCATCCCTGGGCATCAGCAGCTCCCCAGCCACCTGCCTACAGGCATGAGGGTGGTAGTAGTTGAAGCTGAGCCTGGAGTCCTACCTTTTCCCCGTGACACCACTCACGGAGGAAGCCTATCCCCACAAGACCCACTGCCAGAAGCCACACATTGACATCTCTGTGCTCTACAGGTGCCTTCCTCCTCCCGATGGTCATCCAGACCTCGGTACTCCAACATCCCCTTCCTCTGGGGCAAAAAGGGGGATCCCAGGGAACCAGAAGGGTTGTCCATGGGCAGCTGCTGCTTCCTACCACCGCCTGTGTGGTTGCATACCCACCCTCTCCTCTCCGAGGCAGATGTCCATCTCTGCTCATTGTCACACATCTCCACAGTGTCCCTTTCTTGCTCAGCCCACCAGGCCAGGAGGGAAAGGAACCTGCTCTTCCACCAAGGAAATCAGATGCTGTAGCCCCCCTACTTCATCCTAACACTCTATCCAAGCCAGCTCCATTCCCTGCAGCTGAGCACGGGTCTCCTCCAGCTGCAGAGGTCAAGAGAGCAGCTCCTGTGGAAGCGTTTCATCTTCCCCACTTCTGTGGTGGGTCACTCTTTACTTCTCCCTGAACCAGAGCCTGCTCTCAGTCTAAAGATGAAAAGGTGCAGAGTTTTTAAAGGCAAGGCAGTTTTTCAATGCTTACTCCCTCCTGTTGTTGAAGGAAGGTGTCTCCATCCTGGGCTGGATGCATGTCCATGCCTTTGGGCCCCTTCTCAGAGGGAATCTGCCCCGTGAACCAGCACCACCATGACCATGGGCGGGTGGAGATGCCCTCTCTCACAACTGGCCAAGCTTTTCCATTCTTCAACCCCTTTTATCACTCTCCTCTAAACTTCCAGGTTGGATGGGGTTTTGAGCAACCCGGTCTAGTGGGAGGTGTCCCTGCCCAGGGCGGGAGGGTTGGAATTAGATGATCTTTAAGGTCCCTTCCAACTCTAACCATTCTATGATTCACCTCCATTTTCCAATATCCTTCTCAGCCAGTGGATTTCTTCAGCACAAAGGATTCATTCCAATGAACATTTGCTGTCTGAACTCAGGTCTGTGCTGCCTGCCACCTACACCCCAATGGGGATAGGTTTTTCCAGGAGGGACCTGAGCCCACCTGAGAGGTATGCATCAAGTCAACTGAGGTGGAGCAATTTCTGGAGGTGCTTCTTGCCCAGTGAGAAGAAACTCAGCCCATAGACACTTGCCTGGCAGAGCTGGTCTCAGAGACCACTGGGACTTGGAGAGGGGTTACAAGTGTTTTCCCACAGACAGACCTCTCCGTCAACCCACAGCTCTTCCCAGGCTGTTCTGAAAGGCTCTTCTTGAGGAAAAAGAAAAAGGGCCCCTTTAACTAGCCTGTCCTGCAGTAATTAGGAAGAGAGGCTGTTTCAGGTGGAAGAGAGGTCAAGCTTGATCTGCCAGAGGTTTTTGGGAAAGGTGTTTATGTCAGAGCCTTGTACCCAGCAGGGATAAGAACCCCCCAACATCTATTCCGGCCCAGAGCTCAGATGTACCCACTTGAGATGGGGATTAATGCAATGTAAGTAGTATCACATGGGAAAGCTTTGCCCCAGAGGGATTGGGGTGTGGTGGCATCTCACATGTGGGGAAGCCTTCCTCCCTCTTCCTCCTCACGGGAGGAGGGATCTGCTCTTCTGCTTGGGGACTCATGCTGTGGCCCCTGTTTGGACAACAGCTTCTGTGAAGGGTTAACAGGATTAAAAACCTCCCTGCCTTTCTAAATCCCCTGGGCCATGGGATTGGACTGGTTATAAACTTATTAACAGGGGACAGTCACTGGTGGAGGCTGCAGACCCTCCTCCGCCAGCCAGGCCACCGGTCTGTCCCCCCCATATTAATTGGGGAAAATGCAAGAACGATGCAATTCACTCTCCCAAGTGAATCCATGAGAAAGAAGTGGGGGAAAAAAGGAGGGAGGGAAATGGCTGCGTACAGAAAGATGGAGAAGCAATGTATTTCTGGGGAAGATTTCAGAATATGCCACTGAGCTGGGAGCACAGCAGAGGCTGAGGAATAGCTTTGACCCCTCCTCAAGCTGCAAACACCCCTGTGCTCAGACCCAGAGCCCAGCACAAGCCATAGCCACAACAATAATAATAATGATAATAATGCCAAGAGGACTGGGGGAAAAGCCCCACTGGGGTCACGTTGGCATCACCACCAGAAGAAGTTGATGCTGCCGGTCCAACCATGCACCCTGTCAACCACCACTCCCCCTCGATGATGCCAGGCAAGGTCCTGCAGGTGGCTCATGTTTATTTATTAAATTCCTATTTCAAACTCTAAAATTAATCTTTTAATCAGCAGCAGAGTGGGGCTATGCTTACAGGCGCACCAGAGAGGTGTTATCTCCCTGCCATCTGCTTGCCGCCCTCCAACGCGTCCCGGTGGAGCCACCAGACAGCCCAATGCTGGCCGGCACATCTGGCACCCCTGGCATGTGGGGGCCGGTGCCCCAGAACAAAGCCACCCGCCCCTCAGCTGGGGCTCTCCATCCACACAAAGCGCATCCCCAGCGGGATAAGCTGGGGGAAATTTTGACCCAAAATCCCAGCATATGAGCAGATTTTTGAGCTAGAAAATTTTTTGGGGCGTTTTTGCCTCACAAGAGCTGGGAAAGAGGGCTCAGCAGCTCCAGGGATGCTCAGGGGACCCTGGTGAGGCTGCTGGGCAGGGTACGGGGCTGCCTCAGCTTCCCCTGTCCCCATACACACACCACAGCCCCATAACAGCAGCACCCATCGGTGGCACCAGCCTGGCAGCGCTCCCCAAAATCCACCCAGTGAGGTCCAGCCTGTCCTGAGCTACCTCCTTCTGACCGGCAACAGATTCTGCCTTTTCTGCAGCCAAAAAGCAGCAGGGAAGCATCGGCGTGGCGCCCCAAACCAGCCTCTCAAGTGAAGGTCGCTGTCACCCTGGGGTGCTGCCCCCACCAGCCTTGCCTGCACCCCCTGTGGGGTGCTGCTGCCCCGCAGCCCCCCCAGCCCTCGCTCCAATGACCTACTTCAGCAGGAGGAGGGATGGCTCCCCAGCAGCATCCGTGGTCCCCGGTGATGGCAGGGTCGCCCCGGGCTCTCGGTCCCCAGTGGGGAGATGCCCAGGCTCAGCCAGCCCAAGCAAAACCTCTGCCAAGCCTCAGGTGGCCCCAAGAGCCCGCCAGGGCCCCCGCTGGCTCTGGATCCGGCCCACTGACCCCCAGTTAATCGGCTAAAGCCGCATGCTCTGAACCCTGGCCCCGGCCACCGCCGGCTCTCCCTGCCCTACATAGACATCTGCAGCCGCCCAGCGCCCGCCGTCACCTCCTGTCCCCCCTGCACTGCCCATCACCTTCCCCACACCCACATGGGGGTCCCAGCTCTGTTCCCCGGGCACCGGGTGGACACCATTCCTTTGGGGAGGCTGGTTTTCCAGATGGGAGAGCCCAGCACTGAGGCTACAACAACAGCAGGAGCACCCACAGCCTTTGCTAACATCTGTGGGTGCTCCCCCAGCTGCTGACAGCAAAATAAATCCCCTTCCCCACCCTCAGCCAGTACCAGCCTCACTGGTGTTCTGCCCCTCCCGGGTGTTGTAGGACCCCCACGAGTCCCTGCCTTCCAGAGAGGGGCCACCAAAATGACTTGAATTAACCCCCGCAGGAAGCCACAGGGCGACTGAATGCATCGTCCCCAATGCCGCTCCCGAAGATGGGGCTCGAGATGCCGAGCGATGCCGCATTCCCTGCCCTGCTTACCAGTAAATGAGAGAAAGCCCATCGAAGCGCTCCGGGTCCCGTCCAGGGGGCTGGAGGTAGGACATCATCCAGGGCCACTGGTCCCCAAAAAGCCCTTAGGGCCACCACCGCTGGCTCCCGCTGCCCGGGGCCATGGGCTGAGGGTGCCAGTGACCGGCACAGCTCCCCGGCACGGCTCCCCACAGCAGCCGGCCACATCTAATCCCAGGCGGGCAAGCATGTGATCCCCCCTCTCCCGGCTTCCCCCAGCTAAACCCCGCTGATGTCTCCAGTTCTGCAGAGCTAGCCGGGCACGGAGGATGCTGTTGGAATGGCTAATCCCAGCCAGTGGGTCCGAGCCCCCCCTGGAGCCACTCCGGCCACAGCACAGCGAGCACCTCGGTGGCAAAGGCATCCCATCACTGGTGTGCGGCCGTCAGCAGGCCCCACTTCAATGAACTGAGCATTTATTTTAGCCAAATAACCCCTTCAGTCACTACACCCGATGTAGGTGTAGTGTTGGGGGATATAGAGTAGGGGAGAACTTTGTAGAGTAGGGTTGATGGACTGGATGATCCCAAGAGTCTTTTCCAACCTGGATGATTCTATGATTCTACCAGTGAGGTCCCCGCTCGCCTTGCTCTCGCAGTGGCTGGTAATGATGGTTATAATCATTAATGATGGTTATAATCGTTAATGGAGATTATAATTGATGGTTAACTTGCCACAACAACCTATTTAATGCCAATTCCCAGTGTTGCCGACCTGCGCTAAGCCCGGGCTTGTGGCGACACACACTACTCTCTCCTCCCCAGCTGCTGCCAAGGGCCTTCAGCATTTCTAATTATTGAAATAATTTTGGGCAGAACGCTTGCACGGGTTCTCTTCCCCTTCTTTCGGGTCATCTGGTCATACTCTAGCATCTGAATGGTCCCTCAGACCCAGGAAATGGTCCCTCACTCCCAGGAAAACCGTGGCAGTGATCACCAGTGGGCAGATGGAAACTGAAACACAGGGGTGCTCATCTGTGTTAATTATTCCAGAGCAGTGAGGCCACAGCTGGACCCATCCTGCTTCCCCATATCCAGCTGTGGGTGGGACAGACTGACAGCAGGATGGACAGACAGGTCCCTGATTCGGGGTGATGGAAAAGACACAAATGAACATCCACCTCATGCACGGTGCGTATTTGATTTCTCCCTCTCCTCATCAGGCACAGGACCACGGGACCAGCCTGGGCATTAGGTGGGACCTGAGGATGATGAAATGCGTCCGTATGTCCCTGTCCCACGTGGTCTGAGAAAGCCACCAGCCCCCACAGGGGCCAGATCCTGTGCCCACTGCTCCCCCCACTCCTCCTAACGCTGGGACACTTGGGGACCAACTGGGGGAAACACCAAATAGTTGGGGTGGTGACAATCCGACTGTCCAGCCACTGCTGCCCGAGCTGAGGTATCCCACAGGCACTAGGCACAGCAGGTCCCTGGGGACTCGGTGGCCAGTGGCATCTTCATCCAGGGCACAAGCACCCATGGGAGGCAAATTGGGAGATCTCAGTCCTTGGGGTAAATGCAGCTGCCCCAGCCCACAGTGTGATGAAGAGGAGGGATGAGGAAAGTGGGGGGACATGGGACAGGCGGGCACAGGGCACTTGGCAGCCACCCAGAAGGATGCACCTGTGCCCAGTGTGACACCCCACAGGTACTGCTCGCCGGGCGTTAATGAAGCTGCCTGGGAGAAGGGGGTGAATTAAGGCTGATCCCGCTCAGCATCCCTTCCCAGTGACTGTGCAGGCCGGTGGCAAAATCCTTGTCACCTGCCACCTCCCAGCCCGGTGACAGGTCCACTGAGCGGGCACAGCCCAGGACAACTGCCACCACTGGGGCATCATCCCTCTGCACGTTTGGGGGTGCAGCTCTGCTTTCCCCCCCCGCCCCGAGGCCAGCCCGCAGCAACGCACCCCTCGCCAGGACCCCTGGCCATGGGGGCACCCTGTGGTGCATTTGGGGTGCACAACCTCCCCCAGCCCAGCGAACACCCCCGGTGAAGGGTGTCCGGTGCGGGGAGAGCCGCCCGCTCCCAGGGCTGTGGCAACTGGGGCGGTGCTGGGCGTGAGCCCCGGGACCGGTTCCTGCTGCCGGGAGAGGACGGGCGGCAGGGTTTGCCGAAACTGCTGGGAGCGGTGGGGCGCAGGGGGTGCCGAGGCCGGCCTGGCCTCTCCCAGTCTCACCAGTTGGGATTGTCAAAGGCAGTGTCACCCCGCTCCGGGGCAGGACAGTCCCCAGGGGCCGCGGGGACGATGAGGCCACCTTGATCCTGCCCTGGTGCCAGCTCTGCTGAGGTGGCCGGTGCCCTGGAGCATCATCTCCACCTCCCTCCCCGCAGCCACCCGGAGCCCGCAGGGATGCCCAAGGATGCGTCCCCCGCTTCCCCACAGCCCTGGTGGGGGGGCGGGGGGGGCGGATCATGGCATCCCCTGAGCTGGGCTCGTGGGGTGCATCATGGCAACGTGCTGCTGTGCCCTTTCCTCTGAAAGCTTCCACACTGGCGGAAGCGGAGCATTATCTCCCTTGCCCATCAGAGGCAGCTGCCCCTGGGTGTGCTCCATCTGCATATTTATACAGATGCAAACATTACACCCCGGAAATTCCCAGCTTTTGCATCACGGGCCAAAGCCTCCTGTAGAGCCTTGACCTTTCTCTCCCTCTGGATGGGTTCCTGGGAGCCTGCACTGGGGAGGACCCTGCCTTGGGACAGCCCAGCCAGGACCTCAGCTGGGGGTGATGGTGCCCTGCAGGCAGCACAAGCCCCTTTGGCATTGGGACCGCTGTGACACTTTGGGGCTCCAGGGGTGCATGGTCACCTCCGAGCTCCCACAAGACCAGTGGTCTTGCACTGGTGTCCAGGGCTGCAACACCATGTCACACAGGAAGCGGAGAGGACAGCCAGGTGTGTCCCCTGAGAAGCTGGGACCCCCCCCTTCCCCTCATCATCCCATCTCCGTTGGAAGAATAAGGGCCAAGAACAGGTGCCACCACCCTGGATGCAGCGAGTTCATCATGATCTTAAAATCCTGATGCCACCAACTCCATTGTAGGGTGCTCTGTGCCTTTCTGAAAGCCGTGGCTGGTGACACAGATACAGACCTGCCAAGAAGGTCCCCCTCTATTCACCCCCCACAGCTTGGTGCATATGCCCCCCCCTCCCTCCGCGATGCCCTCTGTGCCTGCCACCAGCCTGACACGGGTGGCACCAGGCCCCCCAGAAGCCACCACAGCAGCGTGCTGGGCTGTGCCACCAGTGGCCAGGCAGCTCCTCTGCTCTGTACCAGAGGAGGATGAGGAAGAGCCGCAATTTAATTTATTCCACGCTGCATTTTCACGCCAAATGAGTCAGAGCCCCGTCCTCTCTCAGCCTTTGTTTTGCTTGGCTGCTGCCGCCGGCTTTTGCTCAGTGTTTGTTCAATATTTAACTCCCCTGATGGCACTTGGGCTCATACCAGCAAGTGCAGCAGGATTAAAAAAAAAAAAAAAAAAAGCCACTTCCCTGCCAGGACAGGAACTTTCCCAGCCCCTGGCTCTGCTTAGGAGAAATGCACTTGATTTATTTTACTTACTCCCTCGCAGCTTGGTGAAACTATGGACTTGGTTCTTCGAGCCACCACATCCCGCAACAGCCTTTTAAAGCCGTGGTGGGTTGCAGGGGCCGCGGGATGGGGCCAGAGCACCCAGAGCAGCCAGGCTGGCTGCTGATTTTGGAGCAAAACTGGCCTTAAACGGAGCTGAGGGAGGTTTCACCCGGTGCAGGACCAGTTGGGAACGAGCAGGGCTGCATTCCTGCGCACGTGGGAGCTGGAGAGAAGGAAGCGGCAGGCAGAGGTGTTTCGGTGCCCTGCTTTCCTGCGCCGTGCTGGCTGGGAAAGGGAACTCCCTTCCCACCCCGACAGCCAGCAAACTCCCGGCACGGGAGTGAGCCCCACTCTGAGGGCTGTCAAAAAGTCCCACCCAGAAAATAAATGAGTTTTTGGCCAACCCACTGCTGGTTTGCGTTCCACTGAGTATGTCTCAGGGGCAAAAAAAAATTGGCAATTTCTTCCAAAAGCTATTTCCCAATTCAAGAATCTTAAAATTCTTCATTGGGAAATGCTGCTGAAAAGCCCCCAAGGGCTGAGCATCCCCTGTGCCCGGCTCCTCTGCTGTGATGGGTCCCCAAACCCCCTTGTCACCGCAGTACACCAGGGTCCTTTTGGGGTGCACAGGGAGGGGGATGATGCTGCTGCCATGATGCTGGTTTGACCCACTGAGCCCCGATGCCTTCCCGAACTGGGGTGGTCTTGCCCGGGGTGGGACAGTGGGACGATGAAGCCCATCGTGGAGGTGTCAGCAGGGAGCGAGACCCCGGCAGCTGATGCCCATCCTGCATCTCTCGGGGGTGTCTCTGGCGATGGGGAGAGTGCAGGGTGGAGCTGGGCAGGGTGTGGGATCTGCGCCGGCTGAGGGCTTGCCAGGAGAACGCAATCTCGTTGCATAAAACGTGCTCCTCACCCGCTCCCCTCCCGCGGCAGCGGCTGGAGAGCTTCTCGCCCAGGTTAAGTCAATATTGCCACATGGCTGCCTCTGTCGAGGTGCTTGTGGCCCCCTCAAGAGGGAGCTTGATGGGTGTTTTCAGGGCTGGAGAGGGGTCATGGGAGTGCGGCTGGACTGAGGGTCCCGGTGAGCTGCAGTGTGGCTTCTTGGGGTCCCCGTGAGCAGCACCCAGTGAACCCCTGGGGCTTAGCACCCCCCCCTACAAGCTCCTGGCTGCCCCATGGAGGGGTCCAGCCCTATTTAGCAGCTCCCCAGGTATGGTAGGGCCAAAACTATCTCCCCCGCACAGGGACACCCCTACTTCTCAATGGTCAGGAGGCTTCAGAGGAGACAGTGGCACCAGCTCTGGGTGCTGGCATGGGGTGCATCAGGTCCAGCAGTGGGGCACAGAGGGCAGAAGGGACAGGCTGCATCAGTAGAGCTGCCGAAAGGCTCATTTGCAAAATAAACCCTGCAAATAAAACAAACCCTTCCCACCTCAGCCCTGAGCGGTGGCTCTGACAGACCCCAGCTGGGGAGGAAACCTCACCACGGGGTCAGCGGTGCTTTGGGCAGGCGCAGGAGCTCCTCCCAGAGCTGCCAGCACCCCCAAACCTCCGGCTTCTCAAAAGCACAGTCCATGCAGCGCCTCTGATGCCAAGGCAGCGAAAAGGCAAAAATACCTGGGCAGTTTACATAAGACATAGTTTTCCACTACAAGGGAGTTTCTCACCGCCCGGCGTTTCACCCAGCAGCTGCAATTTTGCGGCTCTCAAGGGCATTCGCACACACAAAAAATGAGCCACGCCAGAGATGCGGGGAGATTAGGAGGATTAAGGCTGCAGAGCTGGCGCAGGAAAAGATGCAATGCAGAAACCCTCCAGCAGGCACAGGCGTCTCATCCCTACACCCGGCCCCTGCTCACCTTCCCAAAGGGCTTAAGAAACTGAGGGTAGGGGGCTTGGGGGGGGGATACGACTTATCACGGGGCGAAGATGGATGTGGAGCAACCGGCCCCCTGAGCACCTGGGAATGTGTCGCCACTAGATTTTGGTGGGGGAAACAAGAGGATGAAACCCAGAAAATGTTTCTAGAGCAAATAAAGATGTGCAGAACTTCACACAGTAAAATAAAAATAAGTGGGTTGGGTTTCTCCCTCCTCGCCTCCCCTTGTTTGGGGATGGGAGCCGGTGCCCGTTGCCCGGGGTGGGCAGGATGGGGATGCGGATGCTCTCCAATGAGCAGCCTCTGAATGAACCGCAGCACTGGGCAATTCTTTCCTCCCATCCCTCCCCCAAAAAATATAAAAAATTAGGAAAGCCTGGTGTGCTCCTTGGCCCAGACAGGAGCCTGGCCTCGGCGGGGAGCGTGCCAGCCTCCTGGCATTGCCAGCCCCCAGGGATTAACCGGTACTGGGGGATTGGATGAATGGTCCTGCCAAGGGGATTCTCACAAACTGAATCTATTTAGAAGCAGAAAATGAAGCTGGGTGCCCTGAAGACAGACCTGTAGCCTCAGTTATAGTTAAGCCAGAGTTGTGGTGGCTAATAATTGATAAAGCCCAGAAACAGCCCCAGCCAGCATGGGGCCAGGCAGTGGCCCTGGTTTGGGCTGTTTTGGGGTCGGTGTGGGAGGGCTGCACTGCAGGGCACCCCGACACCCCCAGCAGCAGACAGGGGGGTATAAGCTCTCGCACGGTTTCACCCCACGGGAAGCTGGACCCCTGGCACGACCCTGCTACCCCCACCAGGACACGGCACCACCACACCGGGCTTCGGCACAGCCTTGGGCGCCTGCGAGTGTGTTAAATAGGTCTCTGCTCACCAAAGGCTTGAAGATGTGTGGCTGGACGAGGCCGTGGGTACCCAAAGCACTGCTGTTTTGCAGGGGGTAGCCTGGCTCCGGATGGAGTCAAGGCTCCGTGGGACACCAGCCGGGGGTCCCAGTTTTGCAGCTGAGCTGGTTTCTGATGGCTAATGCACCTCCAAGAAGTGGCTGGCAAAGCTGGGGAGCACGGTTGGATCCCCCAGCACCACAGAGCCTCCATCAGCCTCCCCAGTGTGCTCAGCTCTGTAAGAAAACCACCTCTCACCCCCCACAAAAACAGCCAGGAGGATGACCCGCCCCAAACCAGGATGGAGAAAGCTCTCCTACAAACACACACACAAACACTTGCCTTGTGCTGTCACCGCCGGGACCCGCAGCCACCCCCGCACCCCGAGCAGGCGAAGCCGGACCTGCACAGGAACGTCTCACTGGCCAGAGGGCTGCGGGCTCTCTAAGGGCGCCGGGGATGAGCCACCCCAGAGCAGAGACGATCCGACGTGCGCAGGGGATCGGGATCAATAGGTCACAGCCTGCACTGACTTGCCCCCAGAATGAAAATCAGCAGAGGATTTGGGGGCTGGTGGGGGAAGCTACAATCAGGCCTTTAATCCCACATGGGCACAAAATCCCGGGATAAAAAGGCCAGAGCTGGTCCTAATTGCTGAGTGCTGTGCGCTTGTGGATGTGTGAGCAAAACCTCTTAGGCTGCGGTGGGCCTGGGGGAGGCATCTCACTGCCTTCTTGCTGCCTGTATGACCGAGCCCCCCCTGGGGAGGATGGACACCCCCTAACCCCACTCATTTTGATCTGCTCCAGTGAGGGCAGCTCTGGCTCGGCTTCCTGAGAGGCTGCAGGCCCTGGGGAAGGATGTGCCTGGATGGAGCTCTGAAGCTTGGCACGTTGGTCCCCTCGCCTAAAGACAATACACCCGGGGGGTGCTGGGGAGGAGGCAGCCCCCTTGGTTGCCCATCCATGCAATGCACCCCAAGCCCATCACCACATCAAAGATGGGGCCCACCCCACCCGCATCCTCACCCCGGGGGGATGTCACGGTTGACCCTACACATTTTTGGGTGGTGGTGGTGGAGGGGGGCGTCCAGCCCCGCTGGAGCCCCTTTCAGGTAGGGCTGGAACTGGGAGTGCTGGGGTCCCCCAAAACCCCTCCTGGAAGCCGGGGAGCGCCGGGTGGGGCGGGGTAGCGGGGGAGGATGCTGCGGGGCCGGGCCGGGCGGAGGCAGGGAGGAGGCAGGGAGGAGGCAGGCAGGAGGCGGTGCGGTCCCATCCCCGCCTCCCCGGCGCGGCCCGGGCCCGGTGGCGGCGCAGAGGCTGCGGGCGGCGGCGGGGGAAGAGCAGGCGGAGCGCGGCGGGAGCCGTGCCGGGGACGCGATGCACTCGCTCTTCAGGAAACGCAACAAAGGGAAATACAGCCCCTCCGTGCAGAAGAAGAGGTGAGTGTCCCGTCCCCGGGTACCCCCGTTCCCCCCAACCCGGGATCAGGCAGCGCCGCCATCCCGGGGCTCCCGTCCCGGAGCATCCCCTCCCGTCGGCGGGGCTGGGCACCCCCCGGGGTGTGGGAACCCCCGAGGTATCTGCTCCTCTCTGAGCTGGATCCACATCTCTGGTAGCCGGTGAAGGCAGGGAGATGGTTTTTTGCCCCAGTCTCCCCTTGCATCGCAGCTCCGGGGAGCAGGTTCCTTCGTTTCCCAGGCGTGTGCTGGATTAGATTTTAAGCAAAAAAAAAAAAAAAAGCCTGGCTGTCCTCAGCGTCCATCCACTTGTTCCGTGAGGACCAAGTACCCAGTCGCTCGTCTTTTCGTCGTCTCTTTCTGGTGGGGTGGGGACGCGTTTCAGTTGAACTGGTCTAAAAAAAAAAAAAAAAAAAAAAAAGCAGCGTGTTGAATGTGCCTGCGAAAGTCGCTGTTAAAAGGGAAAAGATGTAAAAGTTTCCCCTCCGAGAAGGCTTGGCCCCTCTCCGGGCTGCGGGATGCATCCTGCAGGAGTGAGGCTGGAGAAGGGACAGCCCCCAGCCCTGCCTGAACAGGGCAGGTGGCTCAGGGGACACTTTTCCAAAGAGGTGGATGCTTTGGGTCGATTCAGAAGCGTGTCCTGCCTTTCCCAGAGGAGCTGCAGGGGCTTCGGAGCATGCGGGGCAGGATGGCCGGTGGAAATTTGAGCCCATGGCTTGTTCGTCCCTCTCCATCGGCACCTGCCCTGGCTGGTGGGCTCGGAGCAGCCGCCCTGTTCCCAAAAATCCTCCTTTGGAAAGAAACTGGGGACCCCGCGCAGGGGCTGAGGTGCCTTTGAGGACCCAGAAAGGGACCAGTCAGCCCAGAAAACACCGACACGATGGTGCTGCCCCAGCGCGGTGGGTGCTCCGGCTTTGGTATTTGCTGAGCTCCCTCCGTTCAGTCTGAGCCCTGGGGATGGGCTCTCCCGGCAGCCTGGCTGGCTCAGCAGGGCCGCCCAGGCTCCTGCTCCCAAAGCCTGAGGCATGCCCTGCTGCCAGCTCCTGCCCTGGGGAGGGCTGGCAGGAGGAGAGAGGGGTTGTATGGAGCCCTCTGAGGCTCAGCATCCACCTCCCTGCTGGCCCCAGCCCCGGCTTTCCCATGGTCAAAGGATGGTGTAAATACCTGGTGGCATTTCTAGTCTTCGGAAGTGTTAGTGGAAGGCTTGAAAATGAGAAGCACCACACCTGGGCTGACAGATCAGATCTCCAAGCACCATCAGGGCGTCGGGAGGCTGGAGAAGACAGACCTCCTCTGTGCCGGGTACCCCTCCTGTGATCCCCACCCTGGGGCTGCAGCCGGGGTCCCCACTGCTGCGCCCCAAGCCCTGCCAATGCCAAGTACCCATCATCCGACGGTGGATGGGGCTGGGGAAGATGGTCTTCCCTCTGCCGCCCTGCCCGCCAGCCCAGCTGGCCCTGGGCAGGTGCCAAAGCACCTCTGGAGGTTGCGGGCCAGGCTGAAATCTTTATTTTTCTGGCTGGCTGGTGGCAGCTGAGGAAGCAGCACTGGGCCGTGGCCTGGGGCCACCCTCCCGCCTGCACCCCGGCTGGCCATGCACACCTCGGGGAGGGCTGTGCTCATTAGCCCCAATTTGTTAATTCCTGCGTTGGAGTTTACAAACATCTGTGAATCCAGGGAACACTCCCACCGTGTGGAAACAGCCCCACCATCAAGACGGGGAAGCCGGTGCCGGACCGGTTAAGCAACTTGCCGGAGAAGGATTGCGAAGAAGAAGGATCGAGGAGCTCCTGCTGCCCCGTCCCCTGCTCCAGGCGCTGCCAGACTCCCAGCCGGCTCCCGCCCAGTTTTGTTGCTAGAAAAACAGAGCAACACTGCTAAAATCAACCCACCGCCCCCGCCGTAAACAGGCATGGAGATTTCAACACCACCTACAGCCCGGCCTCATCCTGCTCTTCAGCGCGGCTGCGCAGGGGCTGCACCTTAGGTGAGGGCTGAGTGCCAAGGTGCCGCAGGTGACCGAGCCTTCAAAGCCCAGCGGTGACAGGGCACTAACTGAGCACTGGTTTGGCAAGCGTGCCAGGGCACTGGAATGTTTCCTGCTACGAGCTCAGCTGATTTAGTGAGGGGTTGCCCAGGAAGTGCCGTCCTCCAGGCTGTCATAGCCTGATGAGGAGCTGCTGTGAGTCTTGGTGGCTTCTTCAGCCTTGGGACGAGACCTTCCCATGGTGGGGGCATCTCAATGAGCAGCACCAGAGACTCAAGATCTCATTGAGTCTGTGCAGCTCAAGCCAGGTGCTAGAATCTGCCCATGAACAACACTCTTTATTCCCCTGGCTGCAGACAGCCACCTTTCCCCAACGCCAGATTGGGGGAATGCCAGATTCAGTCTCCCATCGCCAGATTCCCCAACGCCAGATTCAGCCTCCCATCCAAAGCATCTTGAAGAATATGGGCTTCGAGCATCTCTCCTGCCTCCCCCTGAGCTGCCTGGGACCCAGGAACTGAGAGGTTGGGGTGGGCAGGGATGGGTTTCCCTGCTCCATCCCTGCTGATGTGCCAGGTATGCAGGTCCCCACAGGCACCAAACCCCTCTCTGAACAAGGAAGGAGCCATTTGTGGCAACTGCCTCCACGTCTCGAGGCTGGTCAGCCCCATGCTGGTGTTATTAAGGAGGAAAGCCAGCCTGCTTTGAAGCTCTAACAGCGGGGAAAGAACAGGTGTGACATTAAACCCTGCAAAGCCATGAGGGTTGGAAGGTGAATTAGGTGCCAGGTCCTCTGTCCTGGTGCAACTTGTCCATCCTCAGCAACACCAGTTGAGTCTTGGAGGGTACTGGCCACATGCCATGACTTGGCTGGAGGAAACCCATGGCAATGCTGTGCTAAGTCCCCTCGACTGCATCCCCCTCCATCCACCTCCTTTCTTTATCCCTAGTGAGGTGTTGCTCCTCAAGAGCTCCCTATGGGTCTCGTTTTTTCTGAGGCACAAATCATCAGGACCAGGGTCCAAGTCTTTCCTTAGGACCATCTGCTGCAGCTCTGGCCTGGGCTTGTGGTCTCCAAGCTCAGCAGCCAGCCCTGCCTATCCCCAGGCACGTCAGTGGGTGTGTGGGCATCTCCCTGCCTTGCCCAGGGAACGGGGATGATGATGATGACATTTCTTCTGTATTCGTGGACTTTTAGTTGCTTTGTGCTCTTCTTGCCCATCCCATCCCAGCAACATCAGCCGGGACTCACCATGACTACTGGGGTGGTAGCACATTGTGTATATATATATATATATATGTGTCCCTAGAAGGGAAGGCAGAAGCCTTGAATAGGGACATAGTATAGGGGAAAACCATCACCTTCCTTCTCCATTACCTTCACCGAACGCTTAGAAAACAGGAGGTTGGTTTCTCTCTTAGAAAGTCAAAGTTTGGGAGGTAGAAAACACGGCTCAGCCTTGAGAAGTCACTGCTGCTGAGATTCAATCTCACCCTCCTGCCAGCAGGAAAGGTGTTCAGCCTTGGGGTCCCCTGGCGAGAGCATCTATCCAGGAGGGTTTGCAGCCCTGGAGAGCCTTAGTGATTGTCAGGAGACCCTGTCAACATCTAAGAGGGGGTGCAGGAGCTGGGGCAGAAGGCGGGAGGGCTGGCGCCCATTTCCAGAGGCTGTTTGGTCAGGCTGGAGTCAGCACGAAGGAGCAGACAGCGGGTGAGTCAGGAGAGCTGCTCTGTATTTACAGTGGAGCAAGCCTCACCATCGCCTGGCCTATTTCTGCTTTAATTTCCATGCACATTACAATAACATATCACACCATTACGACGAGGGAAGATAAATATAATTGAAATGAGCTGGAGTAAGCACAGCAGCCCTGCTGTCCAGCTACACCCTACCATGGGCAGCTCGACGGCACGCTGCTCCCCAGTTTTGAGCCAGATCTTAATCTCGCCCAAACCTGAATTACACTGGCTGTAGCCCAGCCCCCATGGCCTCTGCTCTGCCACGGTTTTGCTCTGGTTTCGTTGGAAGCAGCACAAGAAGTGTCACGCAGTGGTAGCTGCAGCTCGGGGATTTATAGCTCTGTGCTGTGGCTTCGGCAGGATTCGTGCACTTTAAGTCCCTCCTAAAGTCCAATCTTAAATGAGCATTTATTTTAAATGGAACCTGTATAAGTGGAAATTAAACAGAGATGGGTTTGAGAGCAGCAGTAGGTGGTCACCACCTGATGGACCATCCGTGCATCCCAGTATAGGATGTGGTAAGCAGGACCAGGATCCGTGCTGGGACTCCATCCCTGGACAAGCAGCCCCACCTGGGGAGAAGCTCCCAGCATGGGAAGGTTTCCCAGCAGGAGAGCAGGGGCACGGCCAGTCACCGGGCTGGGGGGAGCAAGACAGAGCCTGTCCCATTAACCCTCCCAGCAAGTGTCTGATTCACGGGACAAGCTCCCAGCAGGAGCTTTCCCAGGGACCGCGGTCACCTGGAGCAGTAAAAACTCCAGGAATACCTATTTGAACATCCTCACTTGGATGATTAGTGAAATAACCTCCTTGTTTAGGTAAAAAGGAGATAGAGAAATCAAAGGGATTCCTTACCACCTGCCTGCAAGCGCAAAGCCAGGGTGCAAACCTGCGGGCATCCCGGAGATGCTGACCTCAGGGAAGTTTGCTCCAAAACATCCTCTTATCAGTGAAGATACAACCTAATGGTAGGGGAGAAAAAAAGAAAAAAAGCAGGAGTGGAGAAAAAAAATAACCCAGTTTTTAGCAGCAGAGTTTCCGTCTCACCATAATTATCATCACATGTGTCTTTTGAGAACCTCTCTTCCTAAACCAAAAAACAACCAACAAAAAAACCCCAAACACAAAACCCAAAGAAAAACCCCAAAGAGACAGAGAGCATCACCTGGAGTCAGAAGTGTGGTACATGGATGAAGTGAAACCCACCGCAGAGCAGCTGCCTCCTCTGGCCTCTCCAGCTGGGAGAAACCTGAAGAAACCCTCCCGTTCCTCATGGGAGTAATCTCAGGTCCTTCCCACCAGCCAGGAGATGCTGCAGCTGCTGGAGGCAGCACTGACCAGAAATAACCCTTCTGCCCAGCGCAGCTTTTCATGAGTGATATCATTTTTTCCTTCCTGATCATCAGAAAATGTTAAAGTTCTCCAGAAATGGCAAAGCCAGTTTTTCCAGGCTTTTTTTTTTTTTTTTCGCTCCAATCTTTCAAAGAAAGACTTATCTCTTGCAGCAGAAAAGCTTTGCCTTTCCCTTCCCTCTGCCAGAGCCTCACAAGGGCCGTGCCCCTGGGCACCTTTGCTCCTGCCTCCGCTCAGCCTGGCCTGCGCTGCTCTTCCCAGCTGGAAAATGGCCAAATCCTGCCCTTTTCCCCGCCCCAGCCAGCACTGCTCTGCGCTCCAACCATCCCCTCCTGCTTGGTTTTTGGCCCCAGCAGCCCTTTGCCAGCAGCTCTGCTCCCAAACCCAGTGTCTCCCGCTACAAATCCCATCCACACGCTTTTCCCAGGGAGGGAGCGAGGACTCCCCACCCCTTCACCCATCACCTTGGGCTTCTCCCACATCTCCCTCTCGGCAGATGAAGGGCAGGGGGGAAGCTGACCTCCTCCATCCCCTGGCCTGGAGATTCCATCCAGGCTTCAGCTTTCCCTCCGGCACCCCTGCTTGATATCCAGAAGGATGGAGGGACCGCACTCGTCCTCGTGGTTTATTAACACAGGTGGAGGGGGGACAGGCAGATTATTAATAGGGGTGATGATCTCATATCATTAAT
>JAOXJM010000071.1:17587530-17602175 GCA_026413425.1 Tringa solitaria
CCCCATCCCTGGAGGGGTTCAAGGGCAGGTTGGAGGGGGCTTGGAGCAACGTGGTGTGGTGGGAGATGTCCTTGCCCAGGGCAGGAGGTGGCACTCGATTGTCCCTTCCAACCCAAACCATTCCATGATTCTGTGTTCCTCTGCCATCCCTGTTCTGCGAGCCCTGACACCCGCTTCTGCTCCCTGCAGCGACAGAGAAGGGGCTGTCACCTCCCAGGTACCACCAGGGTTGGGGACAGAGGGTGGCTCTGCCCCTGGCACTGTGTTCCCTGAGTCATGGGGAGAGTGGGAGGAATGGCCAGGGGCAGCAGCACCAGCTTGGGAACCAGCTGACAGGGCACAGGCAGCCCCAGCTCAGTGGCAGGGTGATTAACAGGGGTGATTAGAGCTCGTGGCTCAGACCCAGGGGAAGAGTGGGGAGAAGGGGACAAAGGGTGCATCCTCACCCGGACATGTCTTCCCCATCCCAAACCAGCAGCAGCAGCGCAGCCATGGAGGATGCTCCTGGCAAAGCCGGTACCTGAGTGAGGGGGTCAGGGCTGGGGTGATGCACCAGGAACCCAGGGGTGATTTTGCCAATGCAAAGGGAGCACAAAGGCACAGTCTCTGAGCTCAGCTCTCTCGGATCAGACCAGCAGCAACAGCTCAGGAAACTGTGCCTCAAACGCAGCATCTCAAATGACCCCCGGTTTAATTTTATTTCCCCTTTACAATCAATCAAAACCAGAACTAGAAAAGCCCAAGACCTCCTGCTTTTTGGGATGATTTGTTCATCCGTGCTATAGAACCACTGCCACCCATCCTTGGGATTGCTGGAAAACACCAAGACCAAGGTAGGGAATGCGGAGAGGAGCCACAAGCCCTGCCAACTCTTCCCGAGCCCCACTCAGTGACAGTTCAGCTCCCAGCTACCGCAGTGAAGCATCCCAAGCTCCCACCTGGATAATTCGGCCTCTCCCACCCCCAAAGCTCAGGTGGCCTCCACTTCCAGATGAGAAAGGCTCCTTGGTGGCTGCAAACTCTCTCAGGATGCAGGAGATGGGGCCAGCTCTGAGCAACCATCATCTGAAGACACATGAACACACATTTTAGTCGCTCAGCTTCAAACTGGTTTCTCTCCACTAATTTAATTGCACATTTTCCCTGGTTGACGTGGGATAAAGCAGATTACAAGAAGCCCCAAAGTGGACTTTGAAGAGCTGCTTCTACCATTGCAATGGGATCCAGCCACCCACATCCATCTCCTGGTGACCCCCGCGCCCTCCAGCTGTGATTATTTAAGGGAAAACAAGACTTACCCTTGCATTTATTGAAAGCAGCCGCACAACTCAAAGTGACCTTTCCTTTGCTCTTCTGCTGGGAAATGCCCGCTCAGTTCATTCCTGCTGATGGGAGAGGGCTCGTTAATTAAGGAGATCCCTCTGCTTGTCAGGAGATGTCAGGCAGCAGCAGCAGCGGTGACAGACACAAACCACCAGCCTTGCCTAGTACCGTCCTCATGATGCAGCTTCTATAAAAAGAAAGAAAAAAAAATAAATCAGCGTAAATCCTGCCCACACCAGAACTTCTTGGGCAGCATGAACTTTTTGTGGAGCTGTCAGATGCTACGAGGCTCCTGCAGCCCCAGGGCAGGGCTGGAGGGAGGGAGGAACAAGCCCAGAGCTGGGTTTTGGTTTGTTCTGCTGCATTGAAAGCGATGGCAGTGGTGGCAGGCAGGGACGTGTCCTGAACCTCAGCACCAGGGCCAGGAAGGGGGCTGGCCAGACCTGGGCAGGACAAGCTTTTTCCCCCCAGTGCCCACACTGGGAAGGCAGTAAGCTGAGATGTCCCCACTGGAGACCCCGAGGGGCACAGGACCGACAAGGCCACGTTCTGCTCTTACCTGCTGGTAGCTGAGCACTGGTACATGGCCCCGAAAGCCACTGGAAAGCCCTGGGAGAGGACTGCCTTGGTCAACAAGCCACGTCCACTCTCAGCTTTGGCCCACCATGCTGTGGAAGACAGGAGGACGTGCTTCATGGTGGCCTGGAGAAGCTCACATGTCAACCCCTGCCCCATGACGGACCTCGGTGCTGCAGGACCCCTCGGAGCTGGGCTGACAAAGCTGCTGGTTGAGGCCGTCCTCCTGGGGACCTCCACACCATGGCTGAGGGGGGCTGGTGCTCCACCAGACAAGGCTGCTCCCCTCCAGCCTGCCCCACTGCCCTTCAGCCTTTGCAGGAGACACACAACTCACCTTCCAGCA
Organism: Tringa solitaria; assembly: GCA_026413425.1. Classification (NCBI taxonomy): domain Eukaryota; kingdom Metazoa; phylum Chordata; class Aves; order Charadriiformes; family Scolopacidae; genus Tringa; species Tringa solitaria. The sequence goes on from JAOXJM010000071.1 coordinate 17,589,776, forward strand.
GCTGTAACAGCAGTTAACACCTCCAAGTGCCATATAAAGATTAATTATCCCACCACATAATGAGGTCATTAAGGCTCATTAGCCCCATGCTCTGTAGCTGGTTGGGATCGGAGTGAGCCAGCCCTTGGCTTGAGCCCACATGGGGAAGTGGCACAGCTGGGACATCCCGAGCCAGGCCACCAGCCTGGGCTCTGGGAACCCTCTGGTAGCAGGGACCCTCGGGGAGGACCACCTCGCTTTCTGCCTCCAGTCCGCAGCAAGGAGAGCTGCGGGCATCGCCTGGCCCATGGTCCCCTGGCACGCTGCAGCCTCCTCTGCGGCCAAAGTGACAGCAAGAGAACGATATGTTTAAAATAGCCCTGGGAATGCAAAACCCTGTGTCACGGGTTGGTCCGGCTCTGCTCTAGCTCAGCCCTCGCTGGGAATATTGGGGCTGGCCCTGCACCCTGCCAGCCCAGCTGCAAACAGAGGGGCTGGGACCAGCATCTCCCTGGGACCACCCTGGGAGCAAAAACCAGTGCCCAGCAAGAGTCAAAGCACTGAGAGACAGGTGCAACGGGTGCTGCCCCATGCCTTTATTGTCAATAATCGTGTTTAAATTGTGAATAACTCCTTGGAGAGGGAGGAAGCCCTGAGCGTGGCACAGAGGAGGCACAGCTCCAAGGCAGGGCTGTGCCTCGAAGTGGGATACAGGCAAGGGCTGCCCAGGGCATGGGCAACCACAGGGCACGCAACAGCCTCAAATGGGCCATCTTGCCTGCGTGCACGGAGTCTGGGCCTCTCTGCTGCTCGGGCTCCCCCATTTCTCCTGCAAACGGCTCTTTGCTTTCTCACTCCGAAGCCACGGGAGGCTCAGGCTCGCCTTGTGGCATCGCTCCCATTTCCACTGCGCGGGAAATACCGATCCCTGCCCCCCCCCCCGCATCTCCCCCAAGCTCCTGGCAGAGCAGCCGAGTATTTTGGAAAGTGTTAGAAAGGCAGCAGTGAGTCAGAGGCTGGGCTGGCCCCCTGCCACCCCTCAGGGCCACAGTACCCCCGAGGGCAGCCCCGGCAGCAGCTCAGGGCTGTGGCCATGTTTGTGGGGTGACAAACCTCTCTTCCCCCTCTCCCATTTCTGTCTCCCCAGCATCTCCAGCAAAGAGCTGACTGAGCTCATAGAACGCCTGCAGAAAAATGCCGACCAGGTGGAGAAAAACATTGTGGAGACGGATTCCCGGATGCAAAATGTGAGCTAACTGTGGCCCCACGTGTGTGGGCTCCTCCGAGCAGCCCTATCCCGTCCCCCCACCCCATCTCCTTCCTGCCACAGCCCTTCCCGCTCTGCTTCGGTCTCATCTCCTCCCCTGGGGCACGTCTGCATGGTCACCCTGCCCTGTGGGGGTACGCGGGTGTGACAATCCCAAGGGATGCATGAGTTCCCCCCGGGTTGTGGGAAGAAGGTGGGAAGGTGTGACAGGCAATGGGACCCCCAAATTCCTCCCTGCCCAGGCAGGGTAGCCCTGTGAAGAGCAGGGATGTGCATCCCTGGTTGTCCAGCTCAGCAGGCAGCTGGGATGGAGGAGAAGGGCTTGAACCACCCTCCTCTCCCCAAAGGGTAGGATGCATCCCAAGGTGATGCAGCCCCCCCAGCCCTTCCTCTGGACTCATAACACAGAATCACAGAATGTTCATGGTTGGAAGGGACCACTGAGATCATTGACCCAAGGAGAAACCAAAATACATCCCTGGTAGGACAGGAGATGGCAGAGCTCCTGCCCATCTCTGGGTGCCCAGGGGCAGGGTGGCAGGTGGACCTCTCTCAGCACTCTTGGACAGGTTTCTTTTCTCCTGGTGACCCTTCCTGCCCACTCTCTGCCCACCCAGGACCTGCACAAGATCAAGGCATGCCAGCTAGCGCAGTACAAGGACCTGACGGCTCAGAAACTCTCCGAGTCCGACAAGCTGCTCTACGTGCTTGATGGGGATGCAGCCATCGCCCGGCACATGAAGCACCCCCAGGGTGACATGATCACAGAAGAGTGAGTACCAGGGAGACCTGTCCCCAGAGCTTTGTAGGGGGGAGGATGCTTCTCCAGGGGCTCTGCCTGCACCTGGGGGGTCACTGTGGGCTCTTCTGCATCCCAGGTCACATTAAGGTCCTAACCCGTAGCCATCAGTGTAACCCACAGCAGGCAGATGTGCTGAGCAGCCCTTGGCAGAAGATACATTCATGGGGGAACCTTTGCCCTCTCCCTCCCCAGCCGATTGCCCAATGTGGCTGCTGGCAGCCCGCCTGGGCTTGCCAAGGTCCCCAAAGGACAGACTCCCCTCCATAGCAGGCCTGGTAGAGGATCACCTACAACTACTGATGCCAGTGCTGGCCTGTGCCCCCATCCCGCATCCCACCCTCCTCTTTTCCTTCCCCCAGCATCCGTCAGCTGAAGGAGCGAGTGGCAAACCTGCGCGTGAAACACGACCAGATCTACAACTTCCCCCAGCAGCAGCACATCGAGCCCCAGCTCAACTGGACAACAGTGATCGAAGAGAAACAGGTACCGAGGGCACCACCAGTGCCACTGCCTGGCCAGCAGTACTGGCTGGGGACAGACAGGACCTCGTGCATGTCCCCATGGAGAAACAGGCTCCTGGGGACCTTCTTGGCTGCTCGGTACAGGGAGCAGCACGGGAAGGAGATGGGGTACTGGAGGGGATGTGACAAGGCCAGCTGCGGTGGCAGCAGAATTGGTGCTCAAGGTGGCACCGCTGGCAGCAGCTGGGCTAAGAGAGAAGATGCTCCAAGGGACTGGGGGTCACGGGGGCCAGCCTGGCCTTCAGGACTCCTAGGCTGGCCATCACCCTCCTGGAGGGGCTTGAGCAAACCTCTGCCCTTCTCCATCCAAGGATGGAGACCACACTCCTCCTCTGGGCAATGTCCTCCAACACCCCACCGAGAACCCTAAGAATGAAAAAGGTTCTCCTTGTACCCAGTCTGTGCTTCACCTGTTTCAATTTATGCCCGTTGTCTCTCACCCTCCTACCACACACCACCTCGCAGAGCCTAGCTCCGTTTTCTCAACAATCTGATGGGAAGGATGCTGTTAGGTTGTTAGGCACCACCAAAGCCTTCTCCTCCCCAAGCTGAACAAGCCTCAGCCTCTCCTCTTGGGTGCCTTACTTGGGTTGCCTTGGCATCCCCAGTCACCACCTGCTTTGGGTTCTGCTCCACAGCCCTTACTCTTTGCTTAAGCCCACTCCCTACACTCTTTCAGCCAGAAAAGGGTTAAAATGCCTAAACAGGCCTTCCCATGGCCACCTTCTGGCACAGCTGATTTCACCCAACACCAGAGCCCACCCAAGCCCAGCTCCACGTCCACCTCCAAGAAGAGTTTCCCAGGTCTTAGTTGCCACATCCCATTCCCCATCACTAACCTCAGCTCTTGTGCGCTGCAGGATGCCTTAAACAGCAAGGGCTTCGGGACCGACCTGCCGCTGGTCAACAGCCAAGTAGAAGAGCACAACATCTTCCACAACGAGGTCATGGCCATCGGCCCACACATCACCAAGGAAGGCAACAAGGTCAGCTCTCCTGCCCCTCTCCCTGCTGCCCCACGGGGTCAGTCCCATCCCGAGTCCCTGATGAAGGTGAGGGCACCCCACCATCCAAGCTGCTACAGCCTGGACCAGGTTGGGTGGGCATCCAGATTCACCCCTAACCTGGGAGCTGAGCATCCTACACGGACTCCAGCTTTACAATGAGACAAATCCCATAAACCCCATATCCCCCTCCCTCATCCAGCCCCTGTCAGATCACCATTCTCCACAAACACACTCCTAACTCTTGCCTCACTTCTTCTCTGTCACCAGGAATACATGAGCGAGTTCCAAGCCAAATACCAGAAGCTGCTGGTAAGAGACCTCCGAGATCTTGGGGGCAGAGCTCTTGGCAGGGGGCCCTTCCCGGGGCGGCCAGGCACCCCAAAGGGACTGGTGGAGAGGAGTTTTGGGCTGAGCTCTCCCCCACTATGACCTCTTCCCAGGCTGGCTCCCAGCAGCGGCAGCAGGACCTGACCTCCCTGCAGGACTACATGCAGCGCTGCACCAACAAGCTCTACTGGCTGGATCAGCAGGCGAAGGACAGGATCCATTACGATTGGAGCGACCACAATCTGGACTACCCCAGCCGGCGCCGCCAGTACGAGGTCCGTGCACTTTGTGGCCAGGGGGGTGGGCATGGAGCCGGGGGAGATGGCTAGGAGATGGATGGGGGGGCCAGGAAACATCCATTCCCCCGTACCTCAGTTTCCCCCACTCCATGGTGGAGATGTACAGATGAGAGCACGTGGAGGGTAAGGTCAATCCTTACCTCCTGCCAAAAATACAGCAATAAGGAAGCTCAAGAGCTTCCTCGTTCTCTTTTCCCTTATCTCCACGTTCACTCGGCAAGAGTCACGTCTTCAGCAATGTCTGCAAGGGAAGGAAAAGCAAGAGCTGTAGCGGGGGAACATCATGCTGTCTGTCTTGTGGGAGGTGTTCAGGCCCTTTCAGAGTGGCTCAGTCACAGGATGCAGCCCAAGTCCCCTCTTTTTGCATGGGTGTCAGTATCTCGCCTCTCTCCGCCTAGAACTTCATCCATCGGAAGCTGGAGGAGAAGGAGGAGGCCATCAACAAGCTGCATGCAGATGGAGATCAGCTGCTCGCCCAGAATCACCCCGGGAAGAACGCCATCGAGGTGAGCATCAGGGATGGGCTCCAGCCTTCCCACCTACCCCAGTGCTCGGGGCACTCGTCCAGCCCTTCTCCAGCACGGGACATGGTGCCAGCACGACTCTTGACTTTCCGGGATGCCAAGGGGAAAAATGTCTCCTTCACCTGCAAGTGTGTAAACACCATTGGAGGAGCCAAGATAAACCTGAAGAGCTCTTCCCATAGCCCTCATTCCTGCGGTGATTACCCTGTCCCTGCCTACAAAGGACGAATTATGGTGGCAGATGCCACATTTCATGGGAAGATGGACGTAAGGCCACAGGATTGGCCACCTCCTTATATCCATCCCCACGCTCCCATGGGAGCATCCCAGTTTTGGACTTGCACTCCAGTATTGTCATCTCTGAGCACCTGGGTGGCTTCAGAGGCAGCCAGAGTTGTTTGCTCAAGATGGAAATGGGCACCTTCTGGTGGGCACCCACAGCATGGTGCTGTCCTTCTAACTACCACCACCCACCCCTGTGTTGCAGGCTCACATCGAAGCGGTGCACGCTGACTGGAAGGAGTACCTCAACCTGCTGATCTGTGAGGAGAGCCACCTGAAGTTCATGGAGGACTTCCACAAGGTACCAGATTCCCCCAGGGGCAGCGAGGCACCGCTCGCTCTGCACTGCCCAGAAAGGAGGTGCTGGGTCGCAGGACACCCCAGATCTCTGGAAACAGAGTAGAAGAGATTTAGTTCTCTGGTCTACCGGGCTTTTAAGGCTAGGAGAAGAACTTTGAGCTGATAACACAACTCATAATTGCTCAAAGTGCCAAACACAGTAATTGCTTGGCCAAAAAACCCCATAATTTGTAGAAAGCATCCACTCCGATACTCTGTTCAAGAGCCACAGTCCAATGTTGGCCTCCTTGTCTGCAGGACAGCAGAGATACCTCACAGAGGGACCTCACCCCATGAGGAGACCTTGCAGTCTCCTCTCGGAAGAAGAACAAGTCCGAGTGGGGAAATTACACCTGCAGGAAGCCGAGTTGTCCCCCTGGGGAGCCCTGCGCCGGGGCTCAGTGCCCCAGCTGAGCTGGGCAGACAGATGTCTGCTGGATAAATCACATCCGACAGCCAGGAAGGCTTGGCAGGGGAGCAGGTCGGGCTGGATTCCTCTCCCACAGCCTGGGCGTGTTGAGGACATGATGAGTCTGTTGCCAAAGCTGAACAGCGATGCCCAGCCCAGGCAGTGCCTTTTGTGGGTATCTGCCAGAATAACTGCCCCAGGGGGTGGTTTGTGCGTGGAAGGGCTTGGCTCTGCCTTCTCCTTGGCGCTGGCAATGGAGACACCACGCACCATCGTGATGCTGCCCAAGCGATACAAAACTGAGGGCGAGGAAAGGTGGGATTTGACAACTCTGCAGGAGAAGAGGATGGACTAAGCTGCCCCTGGTGGTCTTTGCCCTAGCTCTGCTGCCCCAAGCATAGGAAACAGCAATTCTTCACCTTTCTCCCAGCACTTCTGAGTGCTCAGATGCCCATCACAGCTCCTTGGTGGCTGTCCCTTGGCAGCACGAAGACCAAGGTGCCAGGTTGGGTCTGCTCCATGTTTCAGCTGGACCTTCTCTCACCAGAGACTCTGCCTTTCTGCAGTTTCAGAAAGACTCTAAGGATGCCCAGGAGCTCTTGAAGAAGGTGGATACAGACCTGGACCAAAAATTCAGCCCAGAGTTCAAGGACAGATACCAGCTCGAGTCCCTCCTGCGGGAGCTGGATGTGAGTATTGGTGCAGGGAGGGACCAAAGGGGAGGCAGTAGCGGGACCAGTGTCCCCATGACACTGATAGAGGGACTTCTCTGCCGCAGCAGGCATCTAGCCCAGCTTTCTCCATGGCGAGCAGCAGGACTGTGCTGCTGCCTCCCTTTGCCCAGCCTTCCCCTGACTCTTCCTTCCCCCCTAGCTAGAGATTGCCTCTCCCATAGCAACGTAATTGCTCACTGGGCTGGTTTTTATTTGTTCTCTCATTGAGTTAGCGTTCATTAAGGGCGGGAGCATAATTAGACCCGCTGCCAGAGGAGGCAGTGGAACTCGCTGTGCTGCCTGGAGCCAGGCTGTGAGATCGCCCACTTGGGAAGGGCTGCGCTGAGCCCCAGCCCAAGCCCCAGCATGCTGCAGCAGGCCCAGGTGATGCACGTGTCCTGGGACAGCTGATGGCTCTTCCCAAGAGCTCTCCCTCTCCTCCCACCTGCTCCAACCCACTCAGCACCCCGGGATCCCCACCTCCCCGGCCAGAAAGAGAGCAACCCACAGAGAGCCTTTTCACTGGGCTTTAATTAGAGGTAATAGCTGGGAATGGGGCTCCCCGTCAGCATGCAGATGCGGACCATACACCAGGGAACACCTATTACTAGCCAGTGGCTAGTGCCAAGGCATGGCAACCTCATGGGCACAGTCCCAGTCCTCAGCCTGGCTGCAGAGGCAGGCAGGAGAGCGCAGGAACATTTGGTGTAGGAACACAACGGCTGCAGAGCAGGACCCAGCAGCCGTTTTCACAAGCCTAAGCAAAAGAGAAGCCACAGTCTCTGTCCCAGCAGCTCCTCCCCAGCCTGCAGAGCCCAGGAGCTGGTTCTTCCCATGTTTCCTTACTGGTTTTGGTGGTTCCTCTGTGCTAGGACCAGGAGAAGGCCTTGGAAAAGTACGAGGAGGTGGTGAGGTCCCTGCAGGAGCGCAGCCAGCAGGTCCTGCCCCTGCGGTACCGCCGCGAGACGCCGCTCCAGCCCATCCCCGTGGAGGCTCTCTGCGAGTATGAAGGGGAGCAGGTAACATCTCCCTCATCCCCCAGGCCAGGCAGAGGTGCTGCTGGGCACCATCTCCTCGGGGGACATTGGGGATGGAAGAGGCACCTGGGGAAGGAGCAGTTTCTGCCAGTGCCCAAGTGGTGATGTCTCCCACAGTGGGGACAAGGAGAAGGTGGTGCTCACCTCAGTGGGAAAGCAGGTTTTGCAGCTCAGGAGGAGCAGTGCAGGAGCAGTCCTGGGGGAATCCTGGGGACAGTGTGCCTATCACACACCCCTCAGGAGGTTGCGCCAGCCCGGCTCCGTCACCTTCCCACGCTCCCCGCGCTGGGACGGCGGAGGTGTCGAGGCACGTTCCTGATCTGAGAAACTCACCCCGCCACCAGCAGCACATCTGCGTCCCCACCACCAGGGTTATCAGTCTTTGCAGGACTGAGTAGTTGACTCTAGGGATGGGACAGCAAAGCTGGTGGACACCGGGGGCCTGGAACGGAGCGAGCAGCTCCGGCTGACTCAGCTGCCTACCTCCCCGAGAAGGAAAACCACAGCATGGCCTCAGAAACACCTCCTCCTCTCTGCCCCGGTGGGAATTTGCTTGCCACGGCTGGTGCAAGAGGAGACACGGCTCCATACCTGGGGGCTGAGGGGTGGGAGGAGCAAGCACAGGGGGTTTCTGCAAGGCGAGAGGGTGCTGGGAGGAGGGATGGGGGTTTGTGCCTGTCCTGCCTCCCGGTGAGTGCAGCTCCTCGGGGCTGCTGGTGTTTCCTGACTTGCTGCTGCGACCGGTTCCTGTTCCCCAGGGCCAGATAAGCCGAGGAGCCCACTACACCCTGCAGAAGAACAGCGGAGACGTTTGGGAGGTGGCAGACAGCTCAGGAGACAAGATCAGCGCCCCGGGGGTCTGCTTCATGATCCCCCCACCTGATCCAGAAGCAATAGCGCTGGCAGACCAGTACGTGTGTGTCCCCCCACCCCAGCTTGCCGTGCCAGACCCTCCCAACAGCCCTGGCCCTTGTCCTCCCCAGCCCCCAGGCCACCCCCACCAGCGCTGATGGAGGGCTCCTGCCCCATTCCCACAGTGAAGGGATGCCTGCTCAAAGCCTCAAGCTTCCTCCAGGAGGGATTCCTGCACCCTCCTGCTTGCACCCAAGATCCCAGTTGGCAAAGTGGGGCCAGCTCAGAGCCACCCAGGTCCCCCCCTCCTCTGGAGGGCATTACGGCTAGGGGGGAACTGCCCATCCCTCCCCTCAGCAGCCTCTCCCCTGCCCTCACCCCTCCAGTGAAGACATTCCTCCACTCCTTTGCCAACATGGGGTGAAGGTGCTTCTCCCCCACTTGCTTCATGACTGCTGTGAGGGGCCAGGTCCCAACTCCTTCCTGAGATGGGCGATGGAGGTCCGAGGGTCCCGACTCTGACCCCTGCCTGTGCTGTTCTCTTTTGCAGAATTGCCAATCACTACGTAAGGGTGAAGGAGAAGACAGCCAACTGCAAGAACATCCTCCAGCAGCGCTACGAGGGGCTGAAGGCAGACAGCATTGGAGGTGCGGCTTTGCCCCTTCCCAGGCACAAAAAGGGCAGCTGTAGCCTTGAATGAGGAGGTGGCCCACCTTAGGGGGGACATCACCAAGAGCTTCCCATCTCCTAAGGGTCCTGGGGAGCACGGTGTTGGTGTTGATGAGTGAGGGGGCAGAGCAGAAAGAGCTCCGGGAGCAGAAGGCAATGGGGGTTTTGCCTACACCCGGCTTCCAGCTGGCTTTAACTTGGTCCCCCACCTTGTTCTCCAGATGCTGCATCAGTTCGGGGGCGCCAGCTTCTGGCAGGGCTGGAGAAAGTGAACAGTGACCTGGACAAGCAGGAGAAAGCCATAACAGCAAACCTCCGTCCGCCGCTGGAGCAGAGCCGGGCGGTGCAGGACAGCACTGAGCGCTCCAAGGACCTGAAGGTACAGGGGGCTGTGGAAGCAGAGAGAGGGTGTCGTACAGGGACCCTGCTCCCAGGGGTTCTCCAGGGTGGTCCTCAGTATCCTGGGTGCTGCGAGGGCTCCCTGAGCACAGGACACGGAGCGATGCTTACAGCTGGATGCTGCTTCCAGTGGAGATGGGGAGCAGCCCTTTGAGGAGCCTCAGAAGCCAAAGCCTTTGCCCTGCTCTTGGCCCAGCTCAGTCACAGAGAGGTTCAAGAGGGAAAAAGCGATGGCTACAGAGGATGTTAATTGTGCCACCACCATCAGAAAGGAGCAGGAGAGCACTCACAGTCCAGGGCACCGTTTCTCCTCATGGACCTGCCCCACCAGACTCCAGTGCTAGAGCTGCTCTTTTCCTCTCCTCCAGACCCCTAATTAAGCCAGGCTCCATGCCACAAACCTCCCTTAGTTTGGGAGGAAGTTCAGGTCCTGGTTACATCACCTGCTGAGGGCTGTGTCAAAATCCAAGTAATACCACAAGTGAAAGCAAATTGCTCCAGCTGCCTGCAGCCCTTTGATGTCCAGGCAAGAATTCATCTGTCAGGCTGCAGAGGCCAATGGCCCAGATGAGTCCACCACGTTTCTGATGGAACTAGGTTCTGATGGGAACCACTCCCCAGCCAGTTTCCTTGCTAAGGGCTAGACAGCCTGCCCCAGAAGAGACACAAGTCAGCAGAAAGCCAACGGAAAAATATTCTTTTGTCACCTCAGGGCTGAAAGGCACCTGCCATCAAACAAACCCTCAGTCCTGACCTCCCTTCTCACCCTGGGCAGCCAAGGGTCAGCTTCTTTGTAGCCACAAGGTCCTGGTTCAGTTGGTATAAAAGCTTTATTCCTGCTGCAGAACATCACCAATGAGGTCCGTCGCATCGAGCCTGAGAAAATGAGGAAGATCCAGGAGTGCGAGATCTTCATTGAATCCGTGCCCAACACTGGCAGTGCCACCTTGGTGAAGAACAAGGTGGAAAACACCAACAAGAAGTACGACCGTGTGGTCCAGCTGCTCAGCGCTGCCCAGGAGAAGTAAGTCATGGCTTGAGCTTGGCATAACATAGGATCCTGCAGGAGATTGCTGAAACACCTTCCCTTTTGTCTCCATGCAGAGTTGAAGTGGCCACACACCTCGAGAAGAGCCTCCAACAAGGCCGAGACCTGCTCTCTACCTATGAGAACAAACTGGTCATAGATGACACTGTGCCAGAGGATTTGCGGGTGGTGGAACGAAAGAAGGAAGAGCTGCTGGTGAGTGTCATCTGTGGACGGTTTTCTACCCTACAGACATGCTCCACATACAAAACCCCTTTCCAAAAGCTGGGGTAGTGGCTGCTTAACTCACAAGTGGGAATCAGTTGGCAAAGAGATGGCCTCCCCCAGCTGGAGAGGAGCCTCATGATAACCACAGAGATCTCCACATGCTTTAAATGCAAACCATTCCCACCCCCAAACCAGAAATCAAATACCAGTTGAATACAGCCGGTCCTCATCACCCTCTGCAGCTCCAGGGAAGTAATTTGAGTTGATGGGACCAGTGACAAAAGCCCAGAGAATCCCTCTCTCCTGTTTTTTCCGTAGGCCATGGGCACTGAGCTCCAGTCCAAACGGTTCCTGCTCAATGAAGCAGAACAGAACTTGCTAAGGACAAAGACATGCTCCAACACCCTGGCCAGCAAGTTCCAGGAGCACTGCCCCGACATCGAGCGGCAGGAAGCCGAGCTCTACAAACTCAACCAGCGCTTCAACAACCTCAGCAAGCAGATCGACCACAGGTAAAAGAGAGGACAGGCTCTAGCTAGGACTGGAAAGACAGGGTATTTACTGTGGAGTTAGAACCACACTGGATCTGGAAGAGGCATAACACCATCGCAGACATGAACAGTTGCAGAAGGCCTTCCAGGGAGGTCCAAGAAGGAAGGGAGAGGTTCCTGGCTTGTACTGGCTGAGTAGATCTGGGCAGCCCTTAGGATTAAGTGCTCTTGCAACAGAGATGGGGACTTTGGCAAGAGAACTCTGCCTCAAATCTGTGTCTTTAGGGAGCAGGGAATGCAGGGATGGTGTTTGCAGAAGACACAGGAGATGTGATAGTATGGAATCATAGAATTGCCTGGGTTGGAAGGGACCTTTCAGATCATTGAGTCCAACCATCAACCCAACACTGACAAAACCCATCACTAACCCATGTCTCTCAGCACCATGTCTGCCCGGCTTTTAAATACCACCACAGATGGTGACTCCACCATTTTCCTAGGCACCCTGTTCCAAGACTTTACAGCCCTTTCACTATAAAACATTTTTTTTCCTAATTCCCCCACAGAACGCAGACCCTGCAGAAAGCAAAAAACGCCTATTCCAACTACCGCACCAACTACGACAAAATCAACCAGTTCCTGTGTAACATACCCAACTACGAGCCACAGGAGACGGACAACATCCAGCAAGTGGAAATGAAGCTGAAGAACCAAGCGGTAATTCTTTCAGAGAATGCCCTGGGCTCCACGGGGAGAGGAGAAGGAGCAACACTAAAAGATAAGGAGTAGAGTTCAGATAGCTCCTGAACATAAGATAGATAAATATAATGACTGGCTAGCTTTATTTAGTTTAAAAGTCTAAGGTCCCACGGTCCTACCTGTGGAAGGCTGTTATTCTCAGGATTGTAATTTTAATGGCAGCCCTCACAAAGGCTGAACGGTGTTATTGGATTTTGTGTGCCCTTTGACACGTGTCCCTGTGCTTGCCAGGCGCTCCTCAGTGACATTGCAAGCAAGGAACAGGAGGTGCAGAAGGTCTCTGCCACAGCTCAGCAGTACCAGCAGGCAGTGAAGGTAAGGACTGCATGGAAAAACTTCAACATAAAATCATAAAAATCAGAGTGGTTTGGGTTGGAAAGGACCTTTAAAGGCTATCTAGTCCAACCCCCCCACCCTGGGCAGGGACACCTCCCACCACACCACGTTGCTCCAAGCCCCCTCCAACCT
>JAOXJM010000071.1:17609839-17622995 GCA_026413425.1 Tringa solitaria
GGGGGGCAGGGCAAGAGCAGAAAAAAAATCAAAGCCCATAAAGCTCAGTTGGAACTGCAGCCTGCCCTTAGCTATGCCCAGGTAGCTAAGGGCGGATTTAGGTCTTGGAGTTAAAAACTCGGAAAGAAAAAGACACCCCCCCAATTGCAGACAGTCCCCATTCCTGCAGCTGTGACAAGCACATAATCCTAGTGCAGAAATCCTCGAGGAGAGCAATTATATTCTCTGGAATTCTTTTTGCCTAGCCGTGACCTTGGTTAATCTAAATCTTTCCCTCTGCCCACCAAAGAGATCCCAACTGTCGACCCTAGGAAAGAATGGCTTTAGGGGAGGGTCTGGAACCCGCCTGCACAAACTCAGATAAGAACTGGTGCTCTTGCTGGGTTGGAGACTGCGCTCACAGTCACCAAGACACCATTGAAGTCCAGACAGTGCAGCTTTTTTTCTTTTTTTTTCTTTTTTTTTTTTTATGTGCAACCATAAAAAGCTCTATTAAATAAACCAGAATACATTTTAAATACAGAATGATTAAAAAAGGGTTGAGGAGCACACAAAATAGGGTTGAAATGTGTGTCACTAGGTCCATTCTTGCTCCATCGTAAAAGGCACTGGAATTATGTCTTCCTATACACGTGACATGCTGAGAACTGTCCTGTTCAATCCAATGCGTTCGATGGTAATGAGGATAAAACTGAGCGGGAGGAAAAAAAAATCCAAAACCCAAAAAGAAGTGAAATTCCCAAAGTCAATGACTGCATCTTAAAATGTCTCTCTAAAGAGTCTTCCTTCTCCTCCAGAGGGGAACATCAGGCGGTTCGTTAGATTCGCCACACAGGAAATGTTAAGTCCTCCAATTAACTGTAGCACAGTTTTATACTACAATGGATAAGTCAGTCAAACGTCTTCAAGAAAGCACTGGCAGGGCTACAATTATCCAAGTAAATCCAAAGCAGGAGAAAGAAGCATCTTTCGTACCCTCCACTGGGGGCCTGAGGAGGTGACTGGACTTGGAGGTACTTGGCAGATGCAGACGCAGGTGGTGGGAATCCACTGGGAGAAAGCCACGGCACCCGCGTCTCCCTGGGAGTACCAGCTCCTGCCAGTGCTGGGGAATGTGGGAAGGGCAGCAGCGATAAAACAGTGCTACAAAAACGCTCCTCTCATTAGGGCATGGCTCAAGGTGGCCCTTTGTGTGGGGGCTTCGGTCCGAAAGCCGCTGAGCAAACGCACCAATGAATTCCTCATCACAGTTCGGTTTCTCCAGTTGTCATGAGGCCAACAAAAAAAAAAAAAAAACCAAACAAAAACCCACAACAAAAAAAAAAAACCAAAACCAAAAGACACAGCCAGTATCCAAAGTTTATGACCTGTTCCTCTGGGGTTTATCCTATGTGTGCTCTAGCTCCCCTCCTCACAGATGTCACAACTTGCGCTGCTGTGCATTGGACCCTTTGCCGTGAAGCTGAGAAGCATCTGAAAGAGAATAAAACCAAGTGGGGAGGGGGTTCGGCATCAGCTGGGGCGGCCAGAGTCACCCTACACAGAAAAACCTACTTTTCCCTTCCAGCACCGAGGAATCAGGGGGTTAGAGTATGTGTTTGGAGACACCTCACAACTGGGAGCAGCCCAGTTGTGCCTCTGCACCTGAGTAAGGCTCAGTGGGAAGCACTGAGGGTCTCCTGTGGCCTCCCAGCAAACCACCACGGTGTAGACACAGGTTGCTGGTTGACTAGGTAGCCCGTGCTCTTCTCTGAAAGCCACCCTACCGTGTCCTCCCCACCTCGGAAACTAGAAATACATGGTACTTGCTGCCTTGCATCTACAGGTGGTTTGAAATAACACCGTTATACACCTTTCCCATGGTAATGAAGGCTCTAGGTGCCTGCTGATAGCGACAGGAACCACAGGGATCTAACCCCTGATGTAAGAGAAAGGAACAGACATGGAGGGAAAAGAGAAAGCTCACTCAAAGAGAGAAAATGGAAGGAAGTTTAAGGAAGCAGAATTTTTCCAGGAGCAATTAGAACTACCATCAGGTTCTGATGAAAAAATGGGTGTACTGGCATGCGCAGTTAAGCAGCAGCAGCACCAAGCAGCACATAGCAACAGCGTCTTCTCCAGGACAAGGACAGGCCATTCCATGCAAGAGCCGAGTCCCAGCCTGTGGCGTTTCTCAGGCGAGCGGTGAGAAAGAAGCGTGGCCACTGCACAGCACGCAGGCATCGCCACCAGCCAGCGCAGCGGGGACAACGCGCAGGCAAGCACCTGGTGAGCCCCACTCGGACACTTTTTTTGGGGAATGCCAGTATAAGCACTTTTACTTCAAACATCAACTTCTCCATGCATTTGTAGCCACCTCCTAAGGCACCAGAGTCCAGCAATGCTGCTGAGGCCCCACCTGCTTGTACAGCCAGCCCCAGGTTATGCCTCAAAACAACTCAATATGTTTTAAGATTATGGTGGGCACTTAAATAACTACTGTTGTCTTCTACAAAACACCACGACTGGTGACATTCCCAGGCTGAACATCCCATCTTTACGGGAAAGCACCAAGCGAGGAAGTGGGTCCCCACTGAAGCTGGTCAGTTTGTCTTCACTTATTCCTTGTCACCTCTCATCGGCTCCTAGCTTCTGGTGCCACGTCCTGCTGAAGAGCAGCACTCCATCCAAACATTCTTTTGTTATAAGCCCTACAATCAAGAGTGAACTAACCTGCTCTAAATCCCCTCAAATAACAGGACAGAGAACTCCTCTATGACACAGAATCCATTTCACAATCCATGTTGAACCCGAAATCAACCATCTCACTCGCCATTAATTCAATTTACAAAGAGGAAGGGTCTGTCACACCAGTGGTGGCTGCTCTTCTGCTCTAGCCCATTGGGGTGGTGTAACTACCCGCTTCAGACAAACTTCAGCAAAAGAAGCAAAGACAACAAATTCTTTGAATTTTCACTCTCTTCTTTCATCAGCAAAGCAGCACCGCGCTCGGCATCCAACAGCATTCTACCCCCACCTGCTAGGGGAGGCCACAAGAACTCCAGCAGGTGATCCAACATCTAATGGCCTCAGCACCACAACATCAGGCTGGCACATCCTTCTCCTAAATCAGGCTCCTGTTGCCCAGTAAGTACCTACTCCTGTTGTGATTGTCTAAGAGAGTGGCACCAAACGGCACTGACATGCTAAAGCAAGCAGAAATAGCAATTTCCAACGGGATAAGGAACTCCTTGAAGCAGAGAAGCCCAAGCTACTGGCCCTGCATTTCCATTTCCTGAACCCTGCATGGATCCCCCTTCCTTCTCCGCTCCCTCCACAGCGCTGCCATATTCACACATGCTCCTAGCCCACCAGGCAGGGCTGCATTTACGAGCAGAGAAGGTGTTTTTTGGAAATCTCTTCTTTTATGCGTTGCTTCTGCAGGGACCAAACTGGGGCAGGAACAGGCTTAACTGCAAAACCATCCCATCATCAACACCAACTAAAATAGCCTCCATTCACCCTACAAACTGGTCACAGAGGAGATAAGGGCAATTAGCTCAGGGCACAGACGCAAGACGTTCTGGTCCGACAGATTTTATATGGGTCAGATACCAGTAAGGAAACTCCAGAGAGCTGGAATATTCATTCCTGGGCAGTCCTGGCAGGCTGCGCATATACACGCACAGCTTTAATCCCGGCAGGATAATTCTTCCCCACGATGCCAGCAGCAAAGCCGAGCACCTCCAGGAACTCACCATAAACTCCGAGAGCTCCTCATTCCAGAAACGGGCAACTTTGCCCCGGCTAAACCGAATAGGAGAGGACACAGAGGGCTACACCTCGGACCTCGGGAAGGCCGCAGGCTTTAGCAATGGCCACACCGGCTGGGCAACACACACAAGCACTTTGTTTTCGCCCCAAGAGGAATTATTTGCCGAGATACAGGATGAATCAGGAGTCAGGATACAAACATGACAAGTTACCTGGCAAACTTTGCGGTAAATGAGTGGACAGGGCAGAATGTGGGAGTGGCGCTGCATGGTGGGGGCTGGAGTGCAAGCCAGCTAGAAGACCTAGAGAGAAAAACAAAGAAAAGGAGAGGGGGGGAGGAAAAAAAAAAACCCCCAGAAAAAAAAGAACAAATACACATTGAAGACAGAAACAAGCAGAGGAGCTGCAGCAGTGAGCCTGTAGCTCAGCTTCCAACTATGGGGAGTCCTGGGCTAGCTATAGGGATGTGCCCAAGGTCCTCCAAATGCAACTGCTGGAGATATAAATGCAGGAACTATAGCAGGAAGCAGCAGCAAGAGAGATGGGTTGGTTTGCGATGGGTTAACACAGCAGAGCACTGGCAGCTTTGTTATTCGACAGCACAAGCAACACACCTGCTCATGAGCAGGAGGATACTCACTGTGGCCAAGGCCATGGTGGAAAGTTCCTGGAGCAGGTCCTGTAACTATTGCATCTTTTGATACTCCTGCTTTTGGGGAGGAGTCGGAACTGAAGGAGATGACATGAAGAGGGAAGGAATGAATAGGAGAGATAATACCTAATGGGGTGGAGCTCAGGGCCGCTGGCAGCTTTGGATTGCTGGACTTGTACGAAGGAGCCAGGACACTTAAAGAGGAAGAACTCGTTAGCAGCACAGCTCCACTAGTTCCTTTCTGAAAAGCAACAGGAAAGGTCGGTCAGGAGTAGGAAAACTCAAGGCAGAGCATCATTCAGACTTAAAAGAACTGCAAAATGCAGAGCACTCAAGAATTCTTCCCTGTAAAAACCACCCTCCCAGCCAGGGCCCCAAGGCCTGCCAATTCCTGAGGCCATCTGGAGGCTCCCAAGACTCTGGCAATCCTGCTGCTGGGATTCTATATTCTTCTAAATGTGACCGTACCGGATTTCACTCTGGAACTGTGCCTCCATTAGGCAGAGGAACACCTTACCCTTTGCCTGTGAGTTCCAGGGAAGATGCTTCCTACTCGCTTCTACCAGCATTTCACTGCTGACAACTCAGGGGACCAAGGTTTGATGCAACCCTGCACCCAAGAACGGTATCTGAGATCTCTCCCTTGGAGAGAGACACCACCAGGGAATGCTTTACATCTCTCTTTCTCAGTAACACAGGGGCTGAAGCGGTTCACGTCTTTCAGGCCCATTTAAATATACTCATTTAATTGCCCGGCTCTTTCCACGCGCCACAAAAGAAGGCAGGGATGAGCAGCCAACAGCAAATTAATACAGCAGTGTTAGGAACAATTACTTTTTTGCTATAGATGAAAATTTAAGGCCCTTATACCATTAAACACAATGGGTGAATAATACAGGTATGTATGGGTAACACAGGAGTCCTTCAGGAGACATGTCCCAACGAATAGTGTTTTGCTTCGTTGTTATTTTAACCTGAAAATGAAAGCTGGAATTCTGGAGTGCAAGCCCATGGCAAAGGCCAGGACTTCCAAGCCTAAGCAGCCAAGATCCAGACAGTCATTCCCAAATTTCAGGAAATTCTTTAGAAGTCACCACTTCAGGGCAGGTGTGAACAAGTCAGGGGATGGCCCAACGCAGTGCCCTGTGTTCCCCTGGCTCTGGGGCAGGCCAGCACAGCCCTGCTTACCGGCACAGAGGTAGAAGATGCGGTGCTGCTAACAACAGTTGGCTTTAGGGAGGAGGTCAGCAGTTTGGCCACCCCTTGAGTGCCCCCGCTAGAATCTCCGTTTGAACCTCCGGGAGGTGCCACCAGAGTCAACTTCTGTGACACAGGTGTCTTCTTCACTGAGGAGCTTGAGGAGGGACGGCTGGATGCCTGGCCCGAGGAAGGGGTCTGCACAGTGGGCAGCAAGGTCCCAGAGGAGCAGCCCTGGTTTGCAGAAGCTCCAGATGAGGAGCTGCTGGAAGAAGCCCCGTGCTTGGAGAGGGAACCAGAAGCAAAGGGCGATTTATAAGATTGTCCTGAAGAGCTAGAGCCACTTGAGTGTTTTCCCGTGTAGCTGAGAGATGATGAGGATGAGCCTGGGCTCTTGTGGGAGCTGCCAGAGTTTTGGGTGCTGCCTGGTGAGGCAGAGGAATGGAAGCTCTGAGCTTTGGTTGATGACTTGACCTGCTGGAGGAGGGAGCGCTGGGGCAGTGGGGAGGAGGAGGACTTGGGATTCTGCAGTTTGACGAAGGGAGTCGGGGAGGAGAAAGTTTTCTGTAGCTGGCTGCCTGAGTGAAAGACCTTCACCTGCTGAGAAGATGGGGCTGGGGTGGAGGTCTGAGGCCCGTGGCTTGGCCGGACCAGGCCATGGTGTTTCTGTTTAGCCTGGTGCACATCAGGAAGGATTTTGCTGGGGGAGGCTTGGCAGGAGAGCTCTTTGTAATTCGAGTTCTCCGTTTTTTTGTCTTGAGAAGATTGGCCCAACGCCAGGGCCTGCTCAGCCAGGAAATTTAGAGGAGACTGAAGGGAACCAGAGGACGATGTAGGGGAAGGGTTGGACTTTGGAAATGTCCTCTTCTCCTCTGAGGATGCGAGAGTTGGGATCTTCTCTGGTGGAGCTTTTGGAGCTCCGGGAAGAGTAAAGTCAGGGCTCCCTCCCGCTCTGCTGTTCAGCACAGCCAGTTCCTTCGAGACAGCTTCGAGGGAGGAAGTGGGGTTATGAATTAAGTCCTCGTCCAAGGAGTCATCCATGAAAGTAGCAGGAGCGCCAGTGCTGCTGGCTCCTTGGGATGTCCCAAGTGATACGAGCTCTCTGGTTTGGGTGCTGATGCCCAGAGCTCCTCCCTGGGGCTCCGAAGACAGAGCTAAGGTGCTGCTTGAGTGCATCGAAGGAACAGAAACCAACACCTTTTTATCTGACTTGCAGGAAGATTCCTGGAACAAAAAAAAATTAAAAAATAAAAAAAAAAAATCACAGGAGAAGGCAGAGTCAGAACAGAAGCAGGGTTTACTGCTGGAAAGGGAAGGCAAGGTTTCTGATTTGGGGACAAAAGGCAGAACAGGCATGTTCTGTGCCTGCCAACCTCCCAGCTGCTGCCACCATCAATTTTAGCTGCTGTTCCAGTCGTTTTTTCAAGCCCAAAACTGACTAGAGCTATTCCACAGTACAACTTCCTCATACCTAATGTATAGATACAAGGCTCAAACATAGGATTTAAAAAGGCAGACACTTGACTCTTGATGTACATCAACCCTGAGAACCAAAAAACAAAGAACTCACCTTCACTTTCACCTTAGCAGGAGCTATAACTTTCTTCTTTGCCCTGTTTTGAGGGAGACAAAAGAAACACAGCTCACTAAACGCCCGCAGGGAAGCATCCAATTAGGGAGCACACTTGGGCCCTGTTAATGACGATCCACTGAGGCTTTTGCAAAGAACCAAGGGAACAGAGGCAGGATCTCAGGTTGCTAGGATTCAAAACTGCATGACATTTGGTTGCTGCTCTAGGGAGCCCCAACTCCTGCACAGGGGAATGAATCAGGGAGAGGAGCAGAGTCCTGAAACAGTTGCAGAGCAGTGGAAGTACCAGACATGTCCTGCACCAGCTGCAGGGCCAGGAGCTGCTACAGAAACCCACCACTGACCTAACTACAGCAATACCCAGAGAGAAAGTGATACCGAGACTGTTGTGCAGAAGTTACACATTTGTTTCCCAGAAGAAGTCAAGGATGCAAAAGCATCTGCCCAATCCACGGCAAATAGATCCTTTGGTCTGGTCAGATGCAATCTCTGGTACAAGACATCCCTGAACTGCCAGAATGGTACAGCTGAGGGAAGGATGACTCTACACTCTATTTCATCCTCTCTTTCTCACACTTCCCCTCGCTCACCCAGTGCCAAGAACAGGACTGTCTGTCAAACAGACATCAGCTTAAGTCCCTGTCATCCTCTGTTATAGACTGCCTGCAAGATCCATGAGACCCTTTGGCCTTAAAGCACCTGCCCAGCTGGATTCTGATGGCTCTCTTGGTTTGCCACCCACGAGCCATCTTCACTAGCCTGGGCTCACTGTACCCCTCCTTTAACGTGGCAACGAGAATAGAGGGAATCCAGAATCCAGTAAGGACCCACTGAATGGGCAGCAATGACCACCTTGCTGGCATTATGCTCCATTTTACCTTCATCTACCTCCCGGTCCACACACTCCAGTCTGTTGAACAAGGCCAGGAGGCAACCTGGAAAAGTTCTTCAAGCTTATTGGAAGGCTGAAGCACCTCAGGAAGGCTGTCATGGGGAGATGTCACACACAAAACAACTGCTTCTCCCTAAGCCTCCCCAAACGAAGCAGCGCCAAACTATCTGCCAGGAGCCAAGCAAGCTCAGGAGCTCCTGCACGGTCCACCCAGGCCCCAGGGAACGGAGTTCACCAGTTATCACTCCAAAGGAATGCTGCACGATACTCACAGGACTGATGTGAGGTGTCCGTGTACACGCCTGCTCTCCTTAAACAGTGTCCTACGAAGGGAAGAGAGCAATGAGAAGTGATATCCAGCAAGACCCAGTAGAGCAGCTGGGATCACTGGAGACAGAGCTGCACAGTACAGCAAGGGGACTCGGTGAAATTCAAACCACAGAGAGCAAACAAATATTCACCCCTTTTTCCAGGAAAATCCTGCTGAATTCCCCCACACGATTCCCTCTCTGGGGGAGCTATGCTTGTAGGTGCTGGAAAGGCCATTAAGGCAGTTGATGGACAATAACTAAAGGAAAAGCTCTGTCAGTTTAAAAAGCTGACAGGCAACTGGAGAGGCAGTACAATCCCTCGAGCTAGGTGTTACTGCTGCCAGAGACCATCCAAGAGCTCTTCACCAACTTCAAGAGAGAATGGTTACCTTCCCCTGCCTCCACACAGCAATATGGATGAGAAGCCTTTGCACGCGGCGAGTCCCTGATGCCTTTACGTCCCCAACAAACAGCTGAGGCGATTTCTCAAATCAGCACAACCATTTCTGGAACAACTGACAAACCACAACCAATAAATAGAGCTTCAACCAAAACTCTTTAGGACTGAGGCTATGAACACCAGAATCTCACAGAAACACTACTTCACTTAAACGAGTTGCCACTTAGCTGCCTGCTTAGATATCAGGGTGAGAAACTTATAAATACACCTTCATGGTACTAGCACATGGAATATGCTTCCCATCTGCTATTAACTGCCCAACAAAGCCTTTTGTCATCCTTTTTCTTTTAAAAAGCAAGGTTAAAATAATCTTATATTCTGTTAATCGCCTTTTAGTGCTGAGAAAACAGAATCATGGCAGGGTCTCTCTGAACTCATACTCAACGTTGCTGCTCTGTCCACCTTCAAGTTCCTCTTAAAGATGAACTTCTGTGATCACAATGTCAGTGAATCAAGGACTCACCCATGAAATTGTTGACAATTCTCCTAGTGTTGCAAATCCCTCCCCTTCTGTGTGGCTGTCAGCCTACCCTCTGTCCTGAAACCACAAAGCCAGAATCACAGAATATCTCAAGCTGGAAGGGACCCATAAGGATCCATCAAGTCCCAGCAGGAGAAGCCATTGTCCTTCAGCCATTGGAAAGCAACCAGGACAACTGTTTTTACTCAGTCATTCCATAGTTAACTTCACTGGAAGCCCCTCCTACACTGAATCTTGGGTGAAAACCTTTATGCCTAAAAACAGTTACAGCTACAAGCTAGAGGGAAAAGGATCTTAACTTCCTTTTATCCAAAGAAAAGAGTTTCTAAAGCTTGGCAAACCAAGACCCTCAAGCTGGTAATATCTTCATTCCTAAGTAAGTAGGAATCTGCATCCACCTCTTAATGCCATCATTCAGCTCCCGTACATGAAAACACCATACTACACCCATGCTTATTATTGTACCTCACATGCATGGCCATGGGCTTTTCCAAAGGGACCTGTAACGTGCCACTCACCCTTACTGCTCTTAAAAACTAGTACCTACTTCTTCCTTTATCCCCTATGAAACTCAAAAAGCATATTCAGCAGAGAGAAGACACCAGCACTGCCCAGCTCTTTAAATGCAAAGAGAGAGAGATCCCAGCAGTGA
Organism: Tringa solitaria; assembly: GCA_026413425.1. Taxonomy (NCBI): domain Eukaryota; kingdom Metazoa; phylum Chordata; class Aves; order Charadriiformes; family Scolopacidae; genus Tringa; species Tringa solitaria. The sequence continues at coordinate 17,619,829 of JAOXJM010000071.1, forward strand.
GACTGTACAGTTGTGTCCTTTCTTTTCAGCTATTGAGCAAAAACAAAGCAGGGTGATGACAGTCCCAGCAAAATGACCCTCTGCAGTTTGTAGGGTTCCCTGCAACGGCCAGCTCAATGGCATGGATGACAGAGGGCATGAAAGAGCAGGGACCAGAAGCAAAGATACCAGATAGGGTAAAGAAAACCACACCAAATTCCTACTTACTCTGCTCTCTGATGTGTCTAGTGCAAGCCCAAAGCCCCTAAAACTTTCTGCTTTGCTTTCTTTGGGGAATACTCTAGGGAAGACCTCCCAAAATGTCTGAAAAATGTATCCTTCATGAGACAGATTAAAGTGATCCTTTGTAACACAGATTCAAGAAACCAGTCAGCTTCCCCCCGGCCCCAGTTCTACCTTGTAACTTGTCACTGCCAGTGGCATCCATCAGAGATCAACACGGGGACCAAGACCACTTTACAGACTGAGCAACAGCACTGACTGCGCCCTTAGTAAGTTTGAGGGTGACAGGAACACAGAGGGAGAGGGGACAATAGGTTGGAGGACAGGGCTGCCATTCACAAGGATCCAGACAGGCTGGAGAAAGGAGCCAACACAAACCTCATGAAGTTCAGCAAAGACAAATTGCCAAGTCCTGCAGCTGGGATGGAATAACCTCTCTCAGCAACACAGGCTGGGGGCCAAGGAACCTTGCAGAAAAGGACCCAGGGGTCCTGGTGGACAAGTTGAACACGAGCAACTGCAGCAAGGGGGTACTGCTGAGAGCTATCTGTATCCTGGTAGGTGTCAGCAAGAGCACAGCCAGCAGTTCCAGGGCTTATTCCCCTCTGTTTCGCACTTGTGAGGTCACATGTGGACACAGCATCCAGCTTTGGCGTCCCCATAATACAAGAGAGATGTGGACAAACTGGAGATGGTCCAGAGCCACCAAGACGGCCAAGGAACAGGGACACAAATACAAGGAAAGGCGGAGGGAATTGGGTTTGCCCAACTTAGAAAATGAGAAGACCAAGGAGGGATCTAATGACAGCCTTCCACCAACTAAAAAATTGGAGCGGGCAGGGAGCCACAAAGAAGATGGAGCCAGACATTTCTCAAAGGTGCACAGTAAAAAGCGAACAGAGGGAATATTCAGTTGAGTGCAGCAAGGGGAATTCTGACTGGATATAAGGAGAAAAAGATTTCATGGAGAGTAATTAAGTACCAGAACAGGGGCCCAGAAATGCCGTGGTAATCTCCATCCCTGGAGATCTCCAAACCTCCACAGGACAAGGCCCTGAGCACTCTGATCTAACTTGGAAGCTGGCCATTCTTGGAGCAGGGACAGGACTACGACCTTCCAAGGTCCCTGAGGACAAGGAATCCCTGGAGTACAACTTGATGCTTGCTCACCTGGCCTGCATCCAGCCTTTTGGCCAAAGGGGCTTCACCTCGCCATCTAGGAAGGTCTTCACATAATCCTCTAGAGACTGAGCCTTATTCTTGTCAAGGTCATAACCATCCAACTTAATCTTCACCAAGTGGCAAAGCAGCTCCCTGAAGAACAGGAAGATTTCAAATACAGTTACGTGGATTAACTTTCCCAGTTGGAGGTCACTCTGTTTAGCCGGGGCTGGAGTGTCACAGAGCTGTGACGCGCCTGGCTCTGTGTAACGCCTCGCTGATAAACCGACCCAGCGCTGCCTCGGCAAGAAATAGGACGAGAGAGGCACGTTCCTCGCTCTGTGTGTGCACGCACATCGATAAACTGTGTCATCCCTTCCCATTTTAACCTCGTGAAACAGCAGAGGTAGTAAACCAGTGCCAGAATTACCAGCCTTGTCCACAACCGCAGAACTGAACCTCTCTGCAGCCCTTCGTGCCAAGAGGCAACGAGAAGGCAGGAAGTGAAGCTTTGTCCTAAGTGAGTCAGCCATCTACACAACACCACCTCAGCTTGACACAGGATCAGATGAAGATGATAGGATAAAATGAGAATTGCTCACACTTTGTCCCTCTCCCCTTCACCCAGCACTCTCTGCTGTCAGACCCCTGGGTGCCAGGGCCAGTGCCCCCCGCTGCCTTTAACTGCTTTCACAACCAGAATCTGATCTCGTTAGGAGTCTGGTCTGTAGGATTTCAGCAACTCAACCGACTTCCTTGTTTTCCCAAAGATCTCTCCCTCTCTTTTCCCCTCTGCACAGAGGCTTCTTACCCCTTCTCTCATGGTTGGCCTGTGCCTGAAATCAACTCAGTTTTGCAACGTATATAAGGGTGAGATTTAATAAATGCAATAGTGGCTTCCACAAACAGCAAATTTGCCACAAACCTCCAAGCTGACTGTTCCTACAGACAATCAGCGCTGCTTTGAAAACAAGATACAAATACTGAAACGCTTCACTTCCAACTGCATAGAATAAGGCACGTCACAGGTTCATTTAGTATCTAAATTATGCAAACCTGATTTCATCATTCCATTGAAATTTCTTTCGCGGTCCCACAACGCGCTTCCCTCCCTTTTCTTCATCCTCATCATCGTCAGAACAAACTCGATCTCGCTGCTCTTTGTCCTTTTCCTCCTCTAGAATCCTAAAATGGAGACGGAGATGATGTGAAAGCTACTGTGCTGGAGATTTAAGGACAGGTTTAAGCATCTCTTGAGCAATGCTGTTCATATGTCTCCAGAGCGAGTGATAACACACACATGGGAAGGAGGAATCTCTCATTTTGGGTGCAAGCTGAGCAGATAGCTCAAGATTAAGAAATTTCCCAATATTGTAGACTAGAGACCACGGGACTAATCCAGCCTGGCTGTTCTCAGGCTTTCACATTCCCAAAGACATGTCCAAACACAGAAGTGAAAAACGTCAGCCAAGTTCTGGGCCCATCAAATGCTGCTGTAGTTGGCATCGCCACAGAGAGCACAAAGAACACACACAGCTTAATCAGGCCAATTAATGCCCGCCAGCAATTTTTGGCTACAAAACAAAACTAGGTGGTAAAATCGATGAGAGCAGACCAGAGGTGACAGGGAGCCTGCTGAGAAGAGCTCCAGGCACCCAACAGGCAAAGGAGGAGCTTACTTGGCAAACCTGGCCTGAGTGTGGGCCTGGCATTCCTCCTGGTACTTGGCCATCTGCTCTGGCATGGCCCTTCCAAGGGCTTCCTTCAGCTTCTGCAGCGGTTCC
>JAOXJM010000071.1:17687011-17700793 GCA_026413425.1 Tringa solitaria
TTATATCTTTACAAACAGTTAACCTTAACTGAGCTCAGGAAGGAGATGTTCTTGTCTGCTAAGTGCTGAGAAGAGTAGCATGGGTTTCTGCTTGGTGTCTGTCACTACTCTGTGGACAATACAAAATAGCTGCTCAGACTGAGGTAGACTAGAGGCAGCCATAAAACAGACTTTATTCATTGCTCTCTTGGTCTGTGGTTCTGCTCTGTCATTACCCTGCTACAGTGCTGCTGTTGAAAGCTGCCCAGGAAGTGTCTTCTCCATCTTAGTTCAGGCAACTCTAATTCCTTTTTGAAGGATATGTAGAAGTTCAGTAGTCGAGGCCCATGGATCAGTGTCATCTGTGGTTCCAGAACCAGCAGCACCCAGTCAGCAGCAACTCAACTGCTAGACCCATCAAAAGCAGGCAGCCAGTAGATCTGAGCAGCAGACCTCCCCTGAAGACTAAGCAGAGATTCCCTGGACAAAAGGGAAAAAGAAAGGTGCCAGCAGGAAAGGTTTTGCTCATGAGAACTATAGCTTGCCCAAAGGTAGCTAAAAAAAGGAGAGAATAACCCAGACAAGGAAGGAAAAGGCAGACAGTCTGATTATTTCGTTCTGCTCCTGTCTCCTGTTGAATCCCACCCAGCTTGCCATTAACCTGTTCTTCTGTAACAGTACCCTAGGCGTTGTCCTGTAGCAGCTACCATTGCCACCTTGTGGTCCTCAAGACACAGCCACTGTGCGTCAAGAGCTAGAATCAGACAGGTATTCCATTTTGCACACTCCTGCCAGTTCTCCAGAACTGAAGATGACTATTTTCATCAGAAGAAAACAACACACACTGGGTTGCATGTTATATCCCTATTAGCAGGAAGCTGAGTTAGAGAGGATGTGGGAACATTAATTGGGCTGTACACACTGCTGTGAATTAAAAGGAGCCTCCTCCACACGCAGGGAGGGTTAAGGAAGAGCACAGGCCGCTCCAGAGAGGTTATTAACTACAAAAATACTCTCACCTGAGAAGCTGTTAATGGTGAGCAGTTCCACACATGCACAATCACAATCACTTTCTAAGCAGAAAATGATCTGAAACAGAGCAAGGGTTGGTAAATGCATACCCAGGGTCATTACCACAACTAATCATAAGCCTAATTGACTGGAATCAGTAATGGGTCTGCTATTGCATCAGCCCATCCGGGCCTCTCTACCTTCCACCTTTCATTACCTGCTAACAAACACATTTATCAGCCACAGCCCGATACTCAATTGTAGGTTCTGTTACTGCCTGCAACCTGTGATATGAGCATGTGTAACATTACCAAGCATGGCACCAAGTGTCAAGTGGTCAGAGAAGGATGCTCAGCAGTAACAAGGCTGGCTGGCACCAACTGACTCAGGATCCCAAGGATGTCACAAAGGGAGGTGGCAGACAAGGCAGGCCACACATGCCCCGAGCAGAGGTCTGTGCAGCAAAGAAAAAAATCAAAGTAACAAACCCATCCCTAGTCTCCCTTCTTGGAGCTATTCAAAAGCCATCTGGACATGGTCCTGGATGGCCCTGTTTGAGTAGGTGAATCAGACCGGACAGACCCCAGAGGTCTCCTTCCAACCTCAACTGTTCTGTAATTCTGTGATCTCTTCCTTTTGAGCACACCGCTCTGGATAGCACTTGGAACACACCAGGATTCTGGTGTTTTTCAACCACACTGTCAAGATAGGCTCCAATAGTCCTGATGTTTTGTAGGGACCCCCATAAGCCTGTAGTCCTCACGTCAGCGCACATGTAGGCTCCTGGGTAAGGTATTCCACCTGGGTAAGGAAAGCCACCGGAAACACAGCCTGGACATGGCTAGCTGGAGTCAAGAAGAGACAGGTGATGCTTCCTCATCACTTGACAACCAGCTCCATGAGCCAACCCAGCCCAGTTTCAGAACCTACAGCCTCTTCTGAACATGACCATCAAGCGAACTTTGGAGAAGGACTTCAGGTAGTACTTGGGTGTCAGACAGTACTGGGCTGAGGCTATGCAAACCAGGTCCAACCTTCGAAGCGCTGCCCAACTCCACCCTCAGAGACCACTACTGTCCTCCCAGTAAGGCAATCGGTAGTCCAGCATGCATAACAAAGAACAGTCACTCACTTTGAAGAGAGCACACAATTTTGATACTCTTTCATTCTCAGCATTGACAGTCCACAGGAGCATGGCAGGTCTAAGGATCTTTATTTCACAGTTATCAATGGCTAGAGGGATGAGTTACATACTGTAGCATCCATGTGCAGGCAGCAAATCATAGTAACAAGTGGTACTCACTTTGGGTTTAATGACAGGGTGTGAGACTGCACAGCTGTGCTCAAGGTACCGAGGCAGCTCCAAAGGCTGGCAGTGAAAACAAAATACTAAACCTGGAAAAAACCAATTGGCCCAACTAGGGCTTAGGAAAAAAAAAAAAAAAAAAAAAGCATTATCACATTGATGCCAGGGAAAAAAAAAAAAAAAGAGGAGTTCAAACAGCAGCAAGTGAGAATATCTCCAAAGGGGAATCAGTGACATGAGCATGGACAGAACAGATAGGAGAGGGAGAAGCTCAGGGTTAGTCATAACCACAGCTGGACCAGATCACAACAACATATTTCACTACACGGAGCAACATGCCCTACAGTTTTTGTGGTGTATTATATTAGTCTGTCTTCATCCCTTCCCAGCCTGCTCACAGTCCAGCAGTTAGTTACAACACTGCGTGCAAATACTGTTAGTGAGACTGGTCCACAGCTCCCCATCTCCTGTAACGGACTAGTGTCATTCATCAGAGGCTTGGAAAGTGTAACCCACAGAATGCACAGGCGAACAAGGACAGGTGAAAGCTCTAGCCAACCACACTGCATTGCTTGGTGCCCTGCTTACGCAGCAGTCCCAGACAAGGCTAGTAAAGTTGTGTCTCTGGATACACCGACCCTACCCTATAGAGGGCCACGTGGTAGTGAACCACAGCACTCCTCAGGCTGACCTGGACTCTGCTGGTATGTTGAAAACAAACAGGGAGAAGCTGGAAAGGCTTCGACAATCCACAGAGAATTAATATGGCCTGTAGTTCCAGTAACTGGAGAAAACAGATATCTGGAAAGCAAGAAGAAAAGCAGGTAAGTTCCTGTATCCCTTGGGCCATAGAAGAAGGAACATATAAAGCATCCATGAAGATTGAGCTTTATAGCATTACATGCTTCAGCACTGAAGAAGGGCAGATTCGCCGCTATTGCCAATGAAGAAGCTTGGAGCACGAAGTTACTTGCTCAAGGTGGCAGCTAGGTCAGCTGCAGAGCTGCAACTGAACACTGGTCTGCTGGAATCTAGTTTGCTGAGGTCTCCATGCCTCCTCTACAGCACCCTGGCATTTTCTCACATCCAGCTCATGACGGAGAAAACAAAATTGCTCCTCTCCATCTACTCACCAGCAAACACATCTGCCACACTACTACACTTATCCCAGATGGCTGTCTGCCAGGTGGTGCCAGCAAGCTCCCTGGCTCCAGAGCATTGACTCATCATTTGTTTTCAGTTTACATTAAGTTGTACAGAATAACATCACATCAGATTTTTAGGAGATCTGAAGTCCTTTCAAAATCCAGAGTTGAAAACAAGGCCCCTTCTCTAAGGCTATTACCTTGTCCTTCAGTTGCTGGCAAAGCTGCAGTGAAACTGTGAAGAAGACAAGGGCATCATTTAACCATGGGACAACACATTCAACTTTATGGACATGGCTGACTTCATACCGCTGGTTGCCAAACTCACTGGAGTGGGGGAAAAAGAGCACAGTTTCACACACAACAGCACAGAACACAAAACTCAACTGTCCTCCATTCTCACAGAAGAGATCATTATGATTTCTACTACATTTAAAAAAGCACCTGGCAAAGTTATAGAATGCAAACTCTCAGTCTACCTCTGATCAGATTTAGAGTTAAGTTAAATCTAATAAACTTTAGAAACTTTACCACTTTCCAAAGAGGGACAAAAGCAGTAAATGCAGACAGCAATGCCCATAACTTGATGTTCAATTTGGTTGACAGCTCTGATCTCTAGACAAACTCACGGCACCGTATGGGTGGGCTGTATCTTGAAAAGCCACACCTTTGGGCCTTTATGACTGAGTCATTAAAGAAGCACGGTTACAGGCACCTGTGCATTTACAAGCACAGCCACAGCACACAACTCAGTCCAGCTTCTCCACTTAATAGATGCTATAGTCAGAATTGGGTACAGCCATTTGGATCTCTTCCTCAGCATACTCCTACAACTGTTACAGAGCCCTTGCTGTGACTATACTTACAACATAGCTCCAGGGTTGTGTAAAGTGGACCCTCCAGATGGCTTGAAGTTCTAGAGGAGAAGGAAAAGGTCATTAGGATTTTGACACAGTAGACAAACTGCTTAGAAGGAGGATGTTTACCGTTTGCACTTTCAGTAGCCTGACATCAAGAAATGCCTATACTCTCTCTGCCTGAATACTCCATTCATATGAAATCCCTGTCATTTGATCTCTTCCTGCTCCTTCATGAAAAAAATTCTATACAGTGGCTGAGCCCAATTTAGGTCCAAATTTTAGCACCACAAAAATAAGATGAGAAGATCCAGAAGAAAATCAAAAGATAGATTTTAGGGAAAAAATCCTCATGGAAGGACTGCATTTCATAAATCTTAAGAGTTTAATTCTGTTTTTAGAGGACATCAAGCTGACCCAAATCCAAGACGTGAAGCAGAGAAGTATTCATCAGAACTCCATTCAGAAAACCAAAATGCTACTTCAATGTAAACTAGATTATCAGAATTATGCTTTTCCAAAATTATCAAACTATATTGCCAGATGAAGCATTACTTGGCAAAAACCAATTACTGGCTTTCTCCAGGGCACTGTTATTTTCTTCTGGGCTAAGTGGCCATGCCCCAAACAAGATTTAGAGCCAGGGTTCTGTCTGCAGCAAATCTAAACACAGACACTTAACAACACTTACAGTCATTTCTGCATTATCTCATGCATATAACATTGCAATAACAGTGCAATCTCCTCCTCAAAGTGGGAAGTAGGGGAAGGTAAATAAACAAGGCTCAAGAGACAGCAGGCGTCACCTTGGTTGTGCTGGGCTGCAGCACATGGAGTTGGTAGACAGTCAGGCACAGCTTGTTCAGGTTAATATAGAAATTCACAAGGATGTCTGGAGGCAGAGCAGGGGTGAACATTTTCTGGTGAGAAAATAAGTAGTTTATTTGTCAGTGAAAGGAATATTATTTCTAACGCTGGGAAGTCACCCCCTTTCCTAAGCCATCCTACAGTTACCCCACAGTGCGAGGGACCTTAGGAAAGAAACAAAGACTGAGCAGCTTGCAGGCAATGGTTGTTCCTCTCGCTGCACTTGATCAAATGGTGTGTGCACAATGGTGACAAGAGGATGGAGCAGTGTTCACAAGGGCAAATCATCCCTGAACAAGCTTCCTGGGCAGAGAATACAACTTACTCTCTGAGAGCCAAAGTCCTCACGGCCAAGTCATCTGCTTTCCCACAGGAAGATAGAGAGCAGCCAAAAATGCTCAGGATTTACACCTACTTCAGCTCTCTCTTTCTGCTTCAGAGACACTTCAGAAATCCACTTCCACCAGGATGTAGCATAATATCCTAACTGTTGCATGCTGCTAGACTGTATGGAGATCTAGACCACCACATACTTACCGTGAGACCACTGGAGGCAATCTCTGGTAGAGTCAGAGTGGCTGGAGTGGTAAGCCGATTTCGGGCTCTTGAGAGCTGTAACATCACAGCATCCATAAGCTACAAGATAACATACAGTACACTGCTGAGTGGCAATCTCTGGACACCTCTGGATGGCGTGCTGCAGAATCCTACAGCCTTCTGCAAGTGTTACAACAACAGAGAGCACCACCACCACTGCCCTTCCAGGTGAGACAGGTCAGGAGCATTTAATACTAGGGACTGAAGAGAGAACAGCTATTCATTAGAAGAATAAGAAAAGAACATGAGATCAATTACTGATGCCACAGAGCATTGACAAACTCATCATCAGCTCTTCTGAAGAGCATACATTAAGGAAAAACAAGCTATGTTCTAGTCTCCCCACTCCCATATCGCAGGTCCAGTAACTGCTGAATTCCCTTCCCCCCGCCCCTATTCCTGTCTATGATCTAGGGCATTAGATAAAAGAACCAGCTCATTGTGAGTCCAATCCTGCCAGAAGCCACAATTCAAATGACACAATTTCAATGACACAATTTCAAACATTCAGACAGATGTCCTTTTCCAGAAAAAAAGTGGAAAGCAACATATGTCTGTTATAGGGCTCATGACTGCTAAGATGAAGACATTTTATATTATGACTAATTTCTCTCCCACCCAAAAGTAAAAAGGAAATAGTTTTATTACATAGCTTCTTTCTAATGGCAGCCCTTGCCCATGGGGAGACTAGAAAGGGTTAGCTTTCTCATGTTTGATATTGTGATGGATTCTAACAAGTAAGTCAAAACTCTGGTAGCTTCAGAGAGCATTTCCAAGCAGAGGGCTGGGACTTACTGCCACGCAGCACCTGGTCTGTATCAGACCATGTCAACTACTACTGGCAAATCAGTAGTCACTTTCACATAATCAGTACATTATGAGTACCTTAATCTTTTATTTGCTGATGCCTGCCTCATTCCTTCTCTCCCCAAAAGCACTGACTGACAGGGAAGAGCATGGAAGAGCACAGGAGGGAATGCACCATGGGTACAAATGGGGAATCCAGTTCCACTATGAGACTCAAGAGAATAAGGAGCATTAACTATTTTTAAAAACAACAAATGGAGGGAAGAAAAATGCATGTTCCTACCCAAGTAGAGAAGGCTTTCTTCTCACCTTGAGAACCTCTGAGCCTGTTTTGAACTGGTAGTTTACATCTCTGTTCATAAGCAGGTAAATGGCTTGGTTAACATGATTTCTAGCATCCTGGATCTGCAAAGGTACAAACACAGCCCTATTAAAGAAACACTCTCAGTAATAAACACTAGGAAGTAGAGGGTTCCTGGTTACCTCATTGGCCCTAAGAAAATGGGGATGTCTCAAATGTTGAGACCGTTTCTCTCTGAGCACCAGACATTCACTAATCCAAATCTACCACTGCTGCCCAGACGCATTATTGGGTTCTTCTCTTAAAGACTGGAAATGCAAAGCAGTCTGATAGCTCCAACCTGGATTGTCTATAGAAATATTGCTGCTGCTCTGAAGGAACAGTGACATCAGGCACTCTCATCCTGGGAAGACCCTGATGACGACTGTTCAGGTAGGACTTCTCACTGTTGATGATAAATGGCAGTCACAAATAATGATTTCTTCCTTAGGAACTACATAGAGCTAAATCAAATTACATCAATAGCAACAACGACTAACAAACATTGATTTCTAATACAGTGTCTCTCACAGTATTCCAGAGCTCTTCTAAGCCAAAATTGTTGGGGTTGAGTGTTATCTCCAGAAATCAAGCTGCTATCATGCTGCTTGTGTGGAACTTGACCAACCTCAGGACAAGGTCCTGAGGTCAAATCCCTCTCAAGCAAGTCAGCTTCTAGCCAGGAGACAATTATCAAAGCAAGGTTGATAGGTGTATCCCAATGCTTTCGTAAGAGCACAGACAAACCAGAGGAAGAAGAAAATGGCCCTGGGAGAAAGTTACTTGCGTTCAGTTCCAAGCAGCAGCAGGAAACTTTTAAAAAAGCAAAGACGTAAATCAGAGGGTAAAATAAATGGAAAAGGTAAGCAGGGGAGCCTGTATGAGAGGTGTCTGCTAGAAGATGGGTAACACAGCTTGGGGTATTTGCAGTTTGATACAACTACACTGCTCCCCAGCAACCCCAGATCCTAGCTCAGCCTTGTAGAGGCCTCCCTCGCATAAATCTGGACACTGGTTCCTTCTCACCTGGAGCTCAGGGATCACACAATAGCCCTGGTTCTTAGAAAGCACCAGGCACTGAAGACTGCAGAAAGAAGAGAGAGATGATGAAGTCCCCTGTCAGACTGGAGAGAGACTCTGCAGGTACTTGGACTACGGCATCTCCAAACATCACCACTTCCAGCCTTTATATCTCCCAGATGCAAGCTAAGTGGTTCCTGGCAGCGTTACCAACCCAGCAATGCCAATCCAGCTATTATAAAGATTTACTTCATTCCCGTTCCCCCTTGATTTTGCTCCATTTTCTAATCAAGTTCCTCAAAACTTGTGTGCCTGCACTTGTGTTCCTCAAAAATGTGCCTATACTACAATTTCTTACTGATAACTTGACTTTGCACAGACAAACAAAACTCCAAGCTGGCACTACTCACTAAGGAAGAATCTCACAATATTTCAAGATGCTCATTTTTAATTTGGACAGGACAAATATCTCCACGTAATCACTGTAAAAGTTTCTGCACAGAATCCCTTAAGCACTCACATTCCACATCTGAACACTATTAGAACACAAAACTCTTCCAAGTAAATAAAGGAAGGTCTTTTCCACAAAAGCTGGTAGAAGCCTATCAACTAAGTACAAAACACCCACAAACCAGGACACACTGCTGAGTGTTACCACGAAAACTGCCTTGCCTTGTTGTGAGGCTTAAACTAACTCAGTCAGCTTTGGGATTAACATCTCAAGAACATAATTTTCTAGATTTCTACAATATTACTGGTCAGAGCTTTCACTCCTCTGCCAAAGCAGCTGTCGGAAACTACATCCAAGACCAAATGCGCTGATCACTCAGGAGAATCCAAGCCATGGCATAGTGAAGCACATGGAATACATCTTTCTCCAACTTACTCAGCTGCCACAAAGTAACTGTGGGAAACTATGTTTTCAGGATCAGGCCCTAGATAGGTCCTGAAATGAGGTACCTCCCAGCAAAATGGTGGGAAAGACATTCAATTATTCTAGACAGCCGCATCCCTTTAACTCCTTAACTAGGGGAACTCAGCTATACTACAAGAGCACAATACAGTGAGATTTGTTCTCAGCATAAAAAAAAACCTTCTATAAGAGAATGAGCACAAGCTACCCAAAGTCTCCAAGGTTGCTCTGCCCTGCTAGCCTAAGTTTTACAAGCAGACACAAGGCCAGAACCACATGGGCACCCTAGGCTCTCCTTTTAAAAGATTATGACTGCTCTATGCAGGCAGCCTTCAGCTTGCTGGCGCTTCAGGAACAAGCAGAACCCACCTCTCTCTCCTAGCACCATAACTAAATTTAATTACATCTGTTTCCTCCCTTATCTTTTACCCCTGGAGCTAATGTAGCTAAGATATAACCTTCTCTCTCAAAAAGCGAGGGGTTACAGCTACTGCTTGGAGCAGCTTGTGCAAACACTACAGACAGGTAGGCATCTAAAGTTAACAGTACCTGCTGCAACTTCCACTGCTTGTCTTCCCGAAATGCAAAGTGTAGCAGCTGATTATTTCTGGGCATTTTCAGATTAACATCCTTGAAGAAAGAAACAAACACATGAAGAGCAAGCAGTCCCTATATACAGAACATGGAGATGGCCAGCGCCACTCCATTCTGTCTCCCAGACCATCTTGGCAAGTTGCTTTCAGCACTCTTGGCACAGCCAGAACTTCAGTCCTCCTACAGGAAGATGTTAACACAAAGGATAAGCTGAAAGGCATTTAGTGAATGGGGATCCCAGCAGGTTGCACACGACTTCATCTCAGAAGGCCCCCTAGGAAACCTGATATTACACAACAATGGTGGTAAAGGCAAGGAATTCCTATGGAAGTTGACTCCACCACTCACCATAGAGTTGAAAAATTTCAACAGTTGCTGAAACATTAAGGATTTAAGGCCTATTAGGGAAGACTGACAAAGAATACTAATGGACCACTGGAAAAGCATCATTAGGATGGCCTCCCCCTTGAAGTCATCAAAGTGCAATAAGTATGACTCCCACCCCTTGATGTTAATACAAAGCAAGAAGCACAGCAAGTACTCACAGCTTGACACAGGGCATCTCCCTGCAGCGTCAACACACCTTTCACCTGGTCTGTGCTGGAATGAGAAGAAAGATCTGGGAAACACAAGTCACAGGAGGCAAGAGACACCTACTGAAACTGTCAACCCAACACTGCCCTTCCCTGTTCCATACAGCTAGACACGTCCCCCTCCTTCCCAGGGTCAGCTGGGAGATGCAGATGAACTCTACACACACTTTCAAGTCCCTGGCTCTTGCCTGCAGCCAGCTGCTGTCATATTCTTTACGAGTCACCTCGCCCTAACTGCCCTGCCTAAAACATTATGTTCATTTCTGATCCCATGCTTATGTCAACAATTTCGTTGCTATTACAAACAGCTCTCAGCTTCCTCCGTGCGAAGTACATTTATTATTGCTATTTTAGGGAGATTAGGACAAAGGATTTGTCCGTGGTCAGTCAGAAATTGAGCCAAGAGCAGAATTCAGGTCTTGTAACTGCAACTCCCTGCACCCAGAATCAGAAAAATGCCCCTTGGCAAAACTGCTGACAGCAGCACACTGATACAACCCACCAACAGGAATCAGTGACTACAGTACAGGTGTTCGGAGGAAACAGCAGAAGTCTAGCTAAGGCAGCCCCCCTGGAACACAGCTACAGACTGTTACGTTAACCCGCCATGAGTTTGTTCGTTTGTTTTCCTTAAGGCGAGATCTCACATCAAAGAAAGCCCCTTCACTTTGAGGGTGCTGTAGAGACCTTTGCTGCAGGTGCTCAGGGAAGAGCAGCCTTTGCCACAGAGGGAAACCCGTGGCACAAACACTGGCCCCACCAGGAGCCCGGGTACGGCACCCCCCCCAGCACAGTCTGGCAAAGCAGCAGCAATCTACCGACCACCACCACCACCACTTACCCCAATGTGCTCAGCACAAAGTTCTCCTGCTTGAGGGCTCCTCCTGAGCTGCTGGTGGGCAGGGCGAACCGGTGAGAGGCCTCCTGCCCAAGAGAGGACATAGTGAGTGCTGAAGCCCAGTGCACCACAAGCAGCAACAAAGACAAGGCAAAAGCAGAAATGCAGATGCAGGCAAGTGGGCAAATACAGAACAGCCAGCTTCGCAAGCCTCCTGCAAACCACCTGCACAGAGATGTTCCCTCACCCTCCTGCAGGACAGGAGCAGCGCAGAAGGCTGTGTTGTGTGCAGCTCAGGGACAAAGGCACCAGGAATCCCGCACTCCGGCTTTGTGCCTGGGAGCCAGGGGAGGCAGCCAACGCCCAGCAGGGTGGCCAAGCCATCCACAGCAGGAGTGGCCCTCCAAACAGCACGCTCGCTGCACCGGCCCGTGCAGTGCAAGCATTGCTGGTCCCTCACCAACGTGGGAAGTCTGGAGTGAAAACCTGCCCTCCTGACTGGTTATACTGGCTGGCACTTGTTCTTTAATCACACTTCACTCTGAAAACTATGACCAATTCTTCAAAACAGATACTATATACACAGATACAGCAGGTTATTGTCACCTGCTACTGAGTCACGTCCTGGCCCAGCACCGTGGCACTCCTACCCCCTCGGGCACCCACCCCTCACCTCCACATTTTCGCCCGCACTCTTGCACCACCCACTAACCCCCACTGAAACCTCACGGCATCACAGGGACCTCTTGTGCACACAATCCCCTTTGGCCAGTTTAGGGCTGGCTCAGCTGAACACTTCATACCCCTGGGAGGTGCTGGCAGAGAAGCGGGTGTATCAAGGGAAGGATGGTTTCGAGTGAGGAGAGTGCATGCTAGTAATTACTGCACAAGTAGCAGTTTGTCAGCTAAAGGCCCTTGTGCTCATTTCCACCATCACATGACAAAGTTACAGGCAGATCCAGATTCTCTGTTCCAGAAAATATTCACGTCTCAAGCAAACACCTGGCCAACGGGTCTGGCTGCCTCCATGTGCCTTTTCAAAGCAGCTCTCTCAGGAAAGAGGGTTAAGTGCAGAGCAATCTAGTGGAAATCAGCTTTATTGTGCGTCCTCAAGACCAGAGGGCAAGCAAACACTTGGGACAGTACTGTATATGCGTGACAGACAACAAATTTTACCACAAATTTTTTCCTCCAGGGAAAATCTGCCACTATTCCTCACGTAGGAGAGCAAACAAACCCACAATGCAAAGAACAGATGAAGCAAATTAACCTTACCTTCAAAATATCTTGCAGCTGTTTCAAAACAGCATGGACCTCTTCTTGTAAAAGCCATTTAAATTCTTCTTCCTACATTGTGGAAAGATAGTAGTGGAATCAATAGAAGTCAAACACCGGAAACAAATCTCTAAGCCACATATGAAAATTATTTAAGTTCAAAGTTTTCTGTTATGTCCATGCTGTTTAAATCACATTCTGGTAGGAAAAGAAAAAGATTTCTTCCTGATTTGTTGAAAAGCCTTACTCTCCACTTCTCTGCCACAGGCAAGTGAATGGTCCTCATTCTTGGTTTGACTTCATTTAACAAAGTAGCATTCCTACAAACCCCTGTACCAATAATCACAGAATTAGGAAAGAACAGACAGCACAGGATGTGAATTTCAGAGCAAAGTATGGATCTGGCTGCTTGAAAATCTGGGGCATCTTTTTAAGCTGCTGGGGTGGGCTGGCCTTGGCAGGCCAGCTGCCAGACACCCCCCCAGCCTCTCCCACCCCCCCTCCTAAACAAGACAGGGAGGAAATAAGATAAAAAGCTTGTGAGTTGAGATAAAGACAAGCAGATCCCTTACCAACTACTGTCACGGGCAAAACAGACTCCACTTGTGGACAAATGTGTTGCCAATTCGATGGCAAGAAGCAAAGACAAAAACTAAAAGGCTCCTACCCTCCTCCCCAAGTGGCATTTTACCACACAACAGCAGCTGAAAAATAAGGCAGCTAAATTGAAAAGGGGGGGGGGCGGGGGGAGAAAGGCTGAGGACTCCCAACCATTTGGGCAAATTCAGTAACAAGTTCAAATCTGATGACACGCTGCCTCAGGCCTCAACCAGCTGCCTGCTACAGAGAAGCCTGTGTAAAGCAGATCCTCAAGCCACAGCTAAGTATCCCCGTTAAACCACAAGACCCCACGCAGAAGATCATCAGAGGAGTGGAGACAGAAGCAAGCAAGGGACAAAGAAGAGATTGACGCTTGCTACCTTGTAAAACAGGATATATTTTCCACATGGGAAGTACTGGAAGGGAATGAATTGAGCAGATTACCCACAGGAAAACTGGAAAGGTGTGGTGAACTCAGAAATTTAAGCCTGCAAGTTCTCCACCAGACAGTTCCTGTTCACCATGAGAAACACAACAGCTCACTGATGTGTTGTCATCTTATGCAAGAGTTATCTGAACAAGGAGCAGGATGAGGACACACTTGTTTTAACAAAGATTCACCCAAAGCAAGTACACACAACAAACCTGGGTAGGAGTCTCTGTTATCCTTCAAACCAGTACAGGACCACTGACTTTCACCACTTAATCCCATTTTAGGTTTCTGGGGATCACATTGAATCCCTTGCTCTTTCATTCTCCATAACACACACTCTCCTCCAGGTTCCCAAAGGAACAGAAATCACATAAGTAAAGCATCTGCCTTTAGTGTCTCCACCACCCCACTGTCACCAGGCACACGCTTCCACTTCAAACCCTAGAATTATGGAATCACAGGATGGTTTGGGATGGAAGGAAACTTTAAAGGTCCTGTAGCCCAAATCCCCTGAAATGAGCAGGGACATCTTCCACTAGATCAGGTTGCTGGCCATCATCAGCGTCTTTCGTCCCCCTAGTGACAGCAACGATGACTAGCAATTTCA
>JAOXJM010000071.1:17700835-17719309 GCA_026413425.1 Tringa solitaria
CTCCCCGGCCGCCCAGCGCTGTTTTTGCTTTCCTACCTTAATAAATATTTAGTGAGTCTATTTCGGACTTAGTCTTTTTTATTTTAAACTATAACACAGCCCAGCTGCATCTCTCCGATTCCCTCCCTAGATGGGAAGCTTTCGCCACTCCTTGCGGCTCAGGCCCCCGGAGGTGTCTGCGGGGTCAGCTGGCCCCTGTCTTTCCTACCTTTGTCAAGTCAACACGGTTACTTTGATGTGCCTGCGCACCCTCTGACGCCTGCTATTCCACCCAGCAGCACGTTAGACCGACCGCGAAAAACTCAAAGGTCGGCCACACCGCGTTGTTTACCGCACGCACCGGCCCGGCCCCGGGGCAGCAACCGCGACCCGCCCTCGCAGGGCTGCGGGGAAACACCACCGCGCAGGCCGTTAGAGCAGCGGAAGGAGGAGCCCACGGCCGCCGGAGGCGGCGGGCTCAAGGACAGCCCCGCAGCCGAGCCCGGGGCCGTCCCGAAGGCCTGTGCGGGCCGCACGGCCGGTCACCTCGGCAGCGGCCGGCCCTCAGCCTAGGCCCGGGCCAGCCAGGGATAGGGATGCGGGCCGCGCCCGCTCGGAACGGGCCTCTGGGGGTCCCAGCAGAGCCAGCACCGCCCAGGGCCGGGCCGCTGCTGCCGGCCACGGCAAGCCCCGGGCCCTCCAGCCGACTCACCAGCACCGCCCGCTCCGCCGCGCTCGTCATCGTCGCCGCCATCCCACCGCCGGTCCCGCCCCACCCCGGCGCCCGGCCCCGCCCCCATTGGCTAGCGGCCCCGCCCTCCGCCCGGCGACGCGGCGGAGGCAGCTTCTGATTGGCCGGTACAATCGAGGCGTGACGTCAGGCGGGCGGGAGCTGGAGGCGGGAGAGCACGGGCGGCACCGCGCACCCGTTAAGCTGAACGCGAGTTGCCGGAGCCCCCTCCGCCGGGCACAGGCGGGGAAGCCTCGGCAGTTTCTTCCTCTCAAAATTTGGAAACCGAAACAAACCCCCGCGGGCAGCGCCGCCGCGGCAGGAGGCGGGGCGTTCCGCGGCGGAGAGGGCACAGCATCGCCTCCCGCAGCCCCTGCCACCAAGCGAGGGAAGCTTCTGCTCCAGCGCCTTCTGCCTCGCTTTCCAGCATCAGGCCCCAACATCACTGCTATTCAAGAGCAAACGCCAAAAAACCGTCAAAAACCCAACATTCTGGAGCTTGCAAACACATCAGTAAAGGGATCTTAACTTGGAAAAGCCGCTGCTGTGTTCGTGCTCAAAAATCCCCAAGCGCTAGAAGGAAGGACACTCCAGACAGAGCAATAAGGGGCACCAGGCTTCCCAGGCTTAGAACACAAGAAGTCATCCTCACCAGAAGGTTCCTAGCCTTCGCTTTAAAATTAAGCCTTCATCCTCCTCTCTGTCCAGGTGCACACAGCCTTCCGCCCACGGAAGCCGAAATTCACCCAAATTCATCCTTTGTAGTGCCTCAGGGACAAGATCAGACTTCTGCAGTGACCAGAACGCTCCCAGCCATGCTGCTGGTTTTCAGCAACTCTGATTTTTGATGCACATACTTCTTTAATGCCACAGTACAACTTTGACAGGCTTTAGAAACTGCCACGAGAACATTGTGTTACCAAGAAAGGTTTTATTCTTTTTGCCAGTAGCTTTGTTAATCGCACCAAAAAAAAAAAAATTTGTTTTGCCATTTAAACATTTTCACACATCCTATTCTGAATGACAAGCATTAATTAAAAACAAGGCAAAAAAATAAAATTTCACAACCTTAATTAACTATAGGATCTATCGTCGAGGAAAAGAAACTGCTTTTCTTACAAGCTTTTCACAAATGTCACATTTTCTCTTTAAAAAGGAGGGAGACAAAAAAAAAGCAAATTGCTAAAACAGAAATCCTCATAAAAAGGAACTTTACAGAATTGTCAACAATATTAAGACAACATTGACTAGCCAGTTTTATTAGAGCATCTCTCAATCCACAACTTCCCTCCCCCAAATCTCAGGCCTAGGAACAGATAAGATCCATGTTCAGAGGCTACAGACATAAATACAAGAATCCAAGTGAGACTGACACGAGTTAAATCTCAAACAGCATCTGAAACAGTCTGGTTTTCACCATTTCCATCCCCTCTTCCTTACTTTGCCCCCACTTCAGAGCTCTGGGTCTCCTCCCGCTGCTCCCTAGCACATCTGTTACTGTAGAGCCAGGCAGGCAGCACCCCAGGCACCCCTACCTCCCCAGAGCACTGCAATCCGACCTTCCCAGGATAAATTACAGTGTTTAACTAGTCTGCACTTGCCACTCCCACATAAATAACCATCTCAATGTTGATAACTATAGTATTTCTGGAAAATAAAACCTTCAGCAGCGAGTTGCCCAGGAAACGGTTCTCACTCTCACAAATATGGTTCTTTGAATTCACTATGAAATACACATCAAGGGACTCAAGAGCTCCTTTTGTGTTCTCACTCCGTCCAGAAGCACTACAGAGCCAGTGAAGAGGGGCAGATCCTCCATGAGCTTTGCTCAGCCCCATTCACCTTCACCCTGCGCAGGGACAGGTCAGGGACGCTGCAGCACTGCCTCAGCTCAGCTCTGCTCTCAACTGGACCTGAGACAGCACCTCCTTCTCCCTTCCAAAACATTTCTTACACTATAAAACCTGTAGTCTTACCTCCCCCGGATACCCTCAATACGCATTCATGGAAGTGATTTCTTAACCGTGGCATGTTTAACCAAGGACTTCTGATGCAAACAGCTGAGCTATTCTGAGTGGGGGAAGCACAAGCAGGTCTGAAGCAGGCTAATGGCTGGTTATCCTGGGTACTTGTACGTGCCTTTAATATGAGTATCTACATGCAGGATGAGGATGACAGTTGCTCTGCCAAAGAAACATGTATGTATAACTAGTACTGTTCACAGGTACCACTGACAAATGGCCAAAGTGATGCCTAACAGATCTACTACTAGATGTTCACCACAGGACATAATGCAGAACACAATATTAGCCCACAAATAATAGTGATCACAGGAGGCAAAATATTCAACAAAGTAACATTTATAGCATTAGATGTCATGATTTGTAATGAGTATCTGATACTTTCTGTCTCTTAATAAGGTGCCCCTGAACCATATGCAC
Source organism: Tringa solitaria (assembly GCA_026413425.1). NCBI lineage: Eukaryota > Metazoa > Chordata > Aves > Charadriiformes > Scolopacidae > Tringa > Tringa solitaria. Next base: position 17,703,986 of record JAOXJM010000071.1, read on the forward strand.
ACGCTGCCCAAAGCAGGATTGGTAAGAAATCCTAACCCACAGGAAGATTTCCCTACTCAGCCATTAAGTTCCTAGAAAAATAAGACGGTGGGAGGGGCAGACCTCACAGATTTAAAGGAACATGGTCTAATTTGAATTTGCTTTATTTGCTTTCAGAATCCCAACCCAAGGGAGGAGATCATGACACTGAGAAGCGATTTTGGCCAATAAAGTTTCTTACTGGCATTTTATTAACTCTCAAATCTAAAATGCAAGAACCCTCCTAAAAGGCTAATACTAAGAACAATTTAAAAAAAAAACCAAAGCAAAACAACAAAACAAAAACAAACCCACCCACACTGTGTGCATTTTTGGAGAGACAGGCACCCTTTGGACTCTGGGTTGCTCTGCTATCAACACTGACAGCATCTCTGCTTTCTAGCCTTGGCATTTGCAGTTCAAGTCTCATATGTTTCTAGGCTAAAGCTCAGCCTCCTATTTTATTTACTAGTATTTCTGGAAGTTGGCATCTGGCCACAAGCAGAGTCACAGGTACAGGGAAAAGTCTCATGCTGTGCCACTGTTGTACCCAGAGTAGTAACACTACGAACATGTATGGAAAATATGACATGTATAAAGATCTCTCATGAGCACACAAACTATCCCTGTGAGGTAGGTAATCATCACCCACCTTTAAAGATGGGCAAACAGGCTTAGAGATATCATGACCACGCAGAGGCCAGAGAGAAAGTGTGGAAAGGAGCTCAGGATTCTCAATCTCTTGGCTTTACGATCATTCTTGCTCTTTTCAGACTCATCACTCTGCTTGTGACACTACCACAATGCATGACATTTTTGTAACTATTGATTACAAGGTGGGAGGGGGAAAACCAAACAAAAAACACCAAGAAAAAAAGTAACATAAGCTAAGGCCAGGAGCAACCCTAAGGTTTGTTCCTTCCCCAAATAAAAATATCTCTGGCTCAGCTTTAGCCTGTATGTTTCTCTTGCAGTTTTCTATGCAAATGTTCTGATCTCTAATGCTGTTTGTGGGATGGGCAGCTGTGATTAGCATTTTAGGAGGCTCATTTACACCAGCATTCTCTCATTTTCAGTAATGTTTGTGTTCCCTAAGCTACAGTTATCCATACAGGGGAAGACATAGATGTAATCTGTTCTTAACAGCAGGAGGAATTCCTCCATCAAGGTGCTGGGGAGGTGGAAGTTTAAAAAGAAACAGAATCAAGACAGCATTGCATGCAACCCCATTACCTTCTGGAACTGCCATTCTCCTCCATGGGAGGTCCTTTGTTCTCTAACAGTGGTTGATTAACAGGAATGCTCCTCACCTGACTTGGGACCAAGGACTTTAGTGATATTCACAGGTAGATGGGATGTATGTCACCTGTCCCTTTGATGCAGAGAGTCCAACACAGGCATTATTTCACAGCAAAGGAGAAAAGGGATTGTTAGAAACAGCGTCTTTGACAAAGCATACAAAGAGGAAAATAAAAGCAGCCAAGCAGCAGATTTCTGGCAGAGTTGCCTCAGAGCTTCTGAACAAGCCGCCACTGGTCTGTTCCATGACTGTCAGTGCATGGCATGGATTTTTCTAATTAGACTGCAACAATCCAAGCCCCCTCCTCCCCCACTTCTGCCACCAGGGGAAGGCTCACCGCAGCAGCTGCCTCCGTGGCAGATCTCAGAGTCTGTGTATAAAAGGAAATGGAGAGACAGAGATGGACTGGTCCAGAGTTAAAACCCGGTATCATAATAATATTAATCAATAATCATAGTATTAACAGTAAGAACAGTGCAGCCTAGTGGATGTAGGCCCTGTACACTGCAGACATGTCGTTGTCCGATTGGTCCAATGCTTTTGCTCTTTTATAGACCTAGAGAAGAGAAATTAGAAAAGGATCAGTGCCTGTGCACCACCTTTCCCCAGCAGAAAAATAACTTTGCTGACCATTGCAAACTAGAGAATGCATAGTATGTCAAGTAATTAGAGCAGCACAGATCAGAACACACCAGGTCTCGCTGAGGCCATCTGTGTTTACTGATGTGACGTTCTAAGGGCTTTTACAATCAAAACAAATCCAATTGTATCTAAATCAAAATATACTTCAGTCGCTGTTCCCTTGTCTTAGATATGATATAATTCTTAGATTTTTGTCTCTTGCTGACAAATGGCTCTACTGAAGAAGTGTTGAGTAACATACCTGAACACTGAACAACTCTTACCTCATTGGCAGCAGCTGCCATAGGAGTTGGGTGGTTGACAGAATCGCCCAGTGCAATAGCTAATCTAAGATCCTTCTGTATGTATTTCAGGTAAAAATCAGGTTTAAAGTTTCCTTGCAAGATATCTGTCAAGAGGAAAGGGTGCAAAAAAAAAAAAAAAAAAAAGCATGACAAAAGTAAACCAAGCCCACACTGCAAGGGCATGCAATTCAACACCAAACTTCCCTTTCTTGGGCTGATCACCAGGAACACTGCTTTTAGCTCTTATTTTTCTCTGCTCTCTATCTTCATCCAGCCACAGCAGATAATATCACTATTGCCCACTGACAAAGTGAGCTCATATTTCTAAGCAGCTTGCCCTCCATTTCACTTATTTGCCCTGCCCCGATGAAATCCTCACTGTGAACTCAAGTCCTAAGCAGGCCGTAGACAATGCAGGGGTTAGAGTGTATTCTCAGAAGCCCTGGCTATGAAAGGGAAGGAACAGAACTCAGCTCTTCATTTCTAGAATGCTTAAAATACCCAGAATCCCAGGCTGATGAAGATGGGACAGGTTCCCCCCCCCCCCCCTCTGACAATATGTGAAATGCTGCTAGGTTGTGGCAAATGTCCTATAACAAAACAATGTAAGAGCACTTTACTTTGGCACTTCTGGTCCAGGAAGATGCTGGCAAGTTGTCCCTGATTGAGGATATCCAGAAGGGTCTGTTGGGACTGGCCAGTCACTTGAGCCAAAGTCAGTCCTTCTGCTATCGTTGCCATGAAGCTGCCTTGGACCATGTTCACAATCAGCATCATCTTGGCAGCATTGCCTACTTCACCTGGGAGCAAGACATACCATTGGGCATTCCTCCAGAAGAGATACATCAGCCTTTTTCCCCCCATCCCACACAGTATTAACACTACCAGGCTCTTCGTATCAAGCACTTGACTGCTCTCTCTTCCCCTGAAAGGCTTCAGAAAACTTGCTCTTTTTCCAAGCACTCAAAGGAAGGGAGAAATCATAACAAAGTATGATTTAAAATAAAAACCATCACGGATCCTCCAAAATGAGCCAGTATTCAAAAAAGAAAAAAAAAAAACACTTAGGCTGGTAGCTCTGAAATTGGCCAAGTTCCAGAAGAGCAGGCCAGTTGCCAATACTGCCCAAGGAGACAAAGAGATCACACACATGCCTCTCGGAGGCCTTGCTGGAATTCCCAGTCCTTGCACTAAGAAACTGCTATAAGGGCCTCAGTGTTTCAATTACCTAGAAAAAAAGAGGTCTTCCCCATCGCCTGGAAACAGCTACTGCAGTCCTCATATAAACCCCTGTCGCCAGCTGCCAGGATCACAAGCATCCCATCATTAGACAGCTGCTGATTTCCCGAGACTGGTGCTTCCAAAAAGCGACCACCTCGGGACACTATCACCTGGAAAAAGAGCATCTCTGGTTAGTTCTGCATGAACAGCACGTGTTGATGCTGAGTAGGCAGCACAGCAAGAACATTGTTTAGGGCATTCCTGTCCCTGAAGACAAAATTCTAAAGCAGAACAAATAGCTCAGACAAACAAACAGGAGAGGAAAGCACTAACATGTGATGTGCTGCATCCTGCAAAGGGCACTTGAGACCAAAAGTCACCCTCATACTCCAGCAACACTTTCCCACACCCATCACTGCTGTTTTAAAACACTATATAAAACTACATGTTTTAAGCAGCTGAACTTAACATGCTTTTGCCATGGCATCCTGTAATGGCCATGGAACCAGTGCTGAAATTGTACACATAGTGCAGGAATCTCAGAAGATTGACTGTTATGATATTTTCCCCTTTGTCCCTAAAGAGGAAAGGCCTTTGACAGATCTCTTCAGAGAGAAGTTTACTAATATATATAATTCTTTGTTCTCCAAATTCATGTTACACACTACTGCATCACCAATACATCTGCTCAAAATGGAACCAAAACTAGCTTCCCTTCCTCATGCAACAACACACACTGCCTTTAGTGCAGAAGATAACAACCAAGATACGAAAGAGGGAACAACCATATCAGAAATAATCAGAACACTTCTATAGAAATCCTCTCTGTAATAGTATTTCTACAGAACGAAACATAAAGGCCTTATTTCCTCCCCCCATCTACAACATTTAAAATAAGCAGATTATGCACTATATCAACTTAAGGAAAGTTATTAATCCAGACAGTGCTTTCTCCTTCAGAAATACCAATCTGGCTATAAATACTTCTTAAGGGATCATAATTTGGATGGCTGTTTGCATTGGTACCAGTTAACAACCCTGCCAAAGCTACAAGCTTTTATGTTACCACCAGGTACATCTCATCCAACTTCGTTTGCTGGTCAAAATTTAAAAGTTTATTTTGTCTTATTTGTCTGGGACCCGAGTATCTCCTAAAAGAAGCCCAAAAAAATGTTCAGAAGCATATTTATCATCAATAGTGTACTCCCTGGAGCAACAAGAACCACACAGTACTGCTGCTGAATCACAGATGTTAGAAGTTCAGTTCAATGGGATTACCTGGGCCAACTCTGTGACTGTATCTGCATCCACAGTGGACATATCCACGTAACACTTCCCTGGGCGAATCCCCTGCAACACTCCACTCGGACCAAGTACCAGCTGTGGGGAACAGAAGAGCGGTAAAGCAATAGCGTGTCTGCAAAGAAACTCCAATCCTGCAGGACAGCAGTTCAAGTGAGCCTAGTACTGCAGTGGTGTACTCCTAGAGGAATATCAAAACCTACCCTCCAAGGGACTATTTTTTAAGAAGCATGATTTTTGTTGGGACATTTATTTTTTTACACAGCTGCACTGCCCAGCATGTACAATGACCACGGTTAGCAGGAATCAGAAGTGGCATTCAGTGACTATCTTGCAGTCTAGCTGATAGAGGAAAAATAACAGCTAATCCTTACATCCTTCGCTGCTTTTGGATCTGATACACAGGCAAACGTGATATCACAGGTGGAAACAACTTCAGCAGGGGTTCTTCCAAGCCGTGCCCCCTCCTGGATGAATAAATCACACTGCAAAAGTCACAAATCCAAACGTAAGAAAAATTAAGTACAGAGCAAATGGGTTCTCTAGAATTTTGCTGAAACAAACTCTGCTGCTGGACCCAACACAAAAGGAGTCACGCATATTAGTTACATAGCAACTGGGTTGTCTTCCATTGGTTTGGCCCCGCAAACACACAAGGGGCTCTTTTGCAGCTTTTCTGAAACCCCAAGTGAAAAACTTCAAAACACAGACACAGGACCAGAGAACACTTAGGTGAAATATGAGATTGAATGTTGTGGGTTTTGGAGGAGAGATGAGGAAAGAAAAAAAACATTAAACAGACACAGCAAAAAGGTGTTACTGGACAGTAAACAGGAATATACACAGCTGAGACTGAGAAGTGTTTTAGTGGTCTGCTGCTTCAAAATCCTAGCTCCTTATTACCCTATCCTCTCATACATCCGTATTTTGCAGGTAAAACAAATAAATAAATCTTTTAATCCCTTTTAACAAAGTATGCACAGTGCCCTTCTTGCTTTTGATATTCCACAGTATCATCCAAGTACCACATCTCCCTCAGTTACCTGCTTTTCCTCCTCCACTACAAAGAGCAACACTGGCTAGAACCTAAGTGTAATATAAGCTCCAGTTTCACTTTGAATACACCTATAAACCCCTTCTCAACCTGTCTTATGACACAGCAGGTTTTCAAAAGAACCTTTGTTACCACAACATAAAACAGCACAAAGGATGTGCAGATGAAGCTGTGGTCAAACAGTGCATCTCACCACACCCCTTCTAGGATCAACTGCCCAGCACGTGGTCTTTTTGTCCAGCTCCATGACATAATGGTTTGGCTATTTGCATCAGCCAAGCTATTCACACTTTATATTGTATTCCTCAACACATATACAAGGTTGTAATTTTTCTGACAACTCAACTTACACAAAATGGCAATGGAGTCGGGACTGTTCACATAAGAGTGACTAGGGCAGACTATACCTTTCATCTAGTCAAAAGCAGCCACCAACAAGGCATAATAATAGAACAAGGTGGCAAGCACACAGTTGTATTTCTTTGGCATCCTTTCCCAGGCACCACCAATTGGCAACTCCAGGCTTCCCTAAGCTAGAGGTGGCAACTACCTGTTTAGAAAAGGTTAAGTATCAGCTGTACCTTAAGCACACACTTACCTTCTCAGCAGTCCGGTTCCAGACAGTGACAGTGTGACCCATCTTCAGTAAGTTGGAGACAATGCCACTTCCCATCAGGCCAAGTCCCAGAAATCCTATCCTGGGGGGAAGAGATAAACACTAATGCAACAGAAAGTAATTGATGTCAGCCTCTTACGGTCTTGGAAACGATGAAGAGCAAACCCTGGAGCATCATCAGCAAAAAAAGTCCCAGATTCATAACAATAGCAAATACGTTCCACTCCAGCCATGAAGAACGGGCAGATAGTGAGCCTTAAAAGCAAGTTGGTATTTATTATTCTTACTAAGCATCCTTAACAATTTCCTGAATAAAGTCTTTAGTCTGGTTCAGAAGACTACCTAAGTATTAGAGGTTTGGGTGGTCTGGGCTTTTTTGTTTGTGGGTTTTGTTTATTAAAACTGCTGCTTTTATGCTTTCTGTTGCCAGCCATTGCCTTACTGAAGATAAAGCGAACATTTAGAGATCAGCACATGCTTCTCTAATAATCTGATTTTTAAACTAAGTCATACATACATAAGCATATGACTTGTTTATACTATTGAATGATATTTTACAATCTTTATTTTAATAAAGCCCAGCAAGGACTACTGGGGTAGTCATGCACAGACCAAAGACCTAGTCTGTGCTCTACACCTGCAATTTTGGACACAGAAAGGAAGTAACAGACGACTACAGGTCACTCTGAAGGATAATACATTTGTCACAGATACCAGCTGCCTTCCCCAGAGCTTCCACACACACCCACCCCTCAAAGCTCGCAAGAGTTTTGCTCCCCTCATTCAAGAAAAAGACAATGTGCTAACAAGTTCCAACCCTACAGTTACCTGCAACAGAAATTCCTTTGCAGTCATTCCTGCAAGGACCATTTCCTGCATCACACAGCTTCAGACCAAAACCACAATTCTAGGAGGAGATTCTGAAGTATTCGGTTACACATCTGATGTAGCCTCACAATGAAATCTGCCTGGCAATTCCCCAGTTAATTCTTCAGAATTAGCCACTCTACAGATGCACTGTGCTTTCACAAGCCACCTGCACTCTAGCCATGCTGCCTTTTGTTAGAGCAAACTGATTTAGATGGGTCAGAGCAAGTGACCTTAAACAGCCCAAACAAGGTCCACCTATTTTCTAGTCTCAAAAACAGAGGAGATATTCTTTCTCTCCCAACCCACCCTTTCCTGGGAGACTGTTTTACCTGAACAGCTTCATTGTTATTTTGGTTTCCCTGGAGTACAGTTGAGAACTCTCCCATGAGAATGACCCCAACGGCAAACAGCAAGCTGTGGCCTGAACTCAATTTGAACAGAGCGGAAGTTACAGAGTGAAACAGGAAGCTCAAATTAGGCTTCTCTCACTCTAGGAGAAGGGGGATGTTAGAAACCAGAAAGCTCATGTGCTTCACGGCAAAACACGCCTCCCTCTTGTCTTCTACACGGTCAAGAGAGGAATTAAACAACCCCAGTCAACTGCCAAGCATTACTAGAGAAAGACACTGCTTTATCTTTCTGCCTCGTACAGCATTCAGAAATACTGATGCTTAATGTTCTGCAATCTGCCCTACAGGAAAAGGGCAACTGCAGAAAAGTCCTGAATTGCACATGTATCCAGGCCAAACCTTATTCTGAATTTTTCTACTGTACAGCCCCTGTTTGCTTTTAGCTGCCTGCCCCCCTCCCCCCTTACCCCCCAAATCAGAGTTTCACACAAGGACAGAGGAGACCTGCAGTTAGAGGGAAACATGAGGTTTATTTATTCTTAGTAACAAGCTGGATAATGGCTGCACGTATGAGCTGGGAAGGAGGAAAAGGAAGGGAAGTAGCTGAAGTGTGTTGGAGATCTTACTTTTTGTCTGTAGGTGTGATACTGCCATTGACTGCTGTGCTGTCTGCTGCCTGGATAGAGGTGGATCCTGTTTCCTGGGGGGTGGGGAGAGGAAGAGGGAGGTGGGGAGGAAAAATACATGATAAAAATCAAGTGCACTGCTCTGGAGGAACTACAAATCCTCACGACAGTAAGGAAAATCCATCAAAACCAAGATTTGCCTTACCTCTTCACAAACCTTCAGCTTCTTTGTGATGGCTTGATAGCAGACAGCTGGCTGTATGGAGAAGACAAAGCATTCAGATAAAGGACAGTGCTGATTTGCTCTCCTGAGCAAATGGACCACATCCTTGTTAAACAGAAACAGGCAGCTCACCCACCCACCACCACCTGCAAAGCAGAAAAACTCTCAGGCTTTCCTGCATGGGAGAAAATAAAAACAAAAACCCACTGCAACATACTAAGCTATTCCTTTCCCACCCTGCCGCAGCAACTCAGCCTGCCTCCTGATACAGGTACAGGAAACTCCTTTCTGTAGTTCCTGTGACGGGTTCCTCTAGAGGCAGGGATCCAGAGCATCCCTACTATCACATTTGGCGCAAAGAAAACAGAGACCTCTAAAGCCTGCTGCTAAACAGCACCTTGCCTCTTATCTATGCTCAGTACATCAATGCAGCTGTGGAAGCAAAACCTTCTTGTTAATATGGGAAAGCATGTTGCTTTCAACAAATCTGAAGGTGAAGGTTGCTCCTTCCCATGCTGCTTATTGTGAGCTTGTCTAGATTAAAACTGTTAGCTGCTCTTAATCCTCCTGGCTCTGCCCAAATCCTCAACTAGGTATACATCCTTCCTCATTTAATTTCATCCTTCCTTTTCCTCCTGATGATAAAATCCTGCAAGGCTTCTGACTCTCAGGACATAAGTTTGCTATATTTTACATGGAGCTTTTCTGGTCTTGGAAATTCTCCTGCTATATTCAGTTAATTGTCAAGTTCATCCAGATTAAGAAACTGGTAGGACAACTGAAGACAATCAAACAACAGGGTTTTAAACAATGTTAGGAAGTAATTGAACTACAAAACTGCACATGATAATTTAATTGCTGTTACCCTCCAAAGAACAGAATTTCAGAGCTCTTAATGCATACTGCTTGTACTTTGTCCCTGCAAAGGGCAGGATGCCAAGCTGGACAGACCAGCATAGTGACCCTGTCTGCTAAATCCTCACCTTCTCGGTCTGGCTCAGCAGGAAGTGATGGAAGTGTGGATCACTGTCCTTCACAGGCTACAAAGAGAGAAAGTACAGGCTCAGAAACATTCCCAGAGAGTCACTGAGCAACCACAGCGCAATTCCAAGTCACATGAGAACAATGACAAAGTGGAAAATACAAAATGCATCAGCTGTATCAAGCCACCTGTTTCAATTAAGTGGTTTACATCATGTTTCATTCTCAAAATCAAAGGCATTCAAGTCAAATTCCTCATTTTTGGACCAAAGAAGATGACAAGCAAGATTAAAATGGAAGGAAGAGATCTCATATCCTACTTCCTCTTTCCAAGGGAACAAACATACTTATTTTCCAGCTTCCAAGAACTCTTTAAAACAGCATTCTGGGAATTGGCCGGAGATTATACCTAGCACTGTCACAGGCAAACACATACTAACAGCAACAAGGACTGTAGGCCAAGGTATCTCACCTTGCCAATGAGCATCATGCATGCTCCCCTACAGTCATGCTGCTCTTACTCTGCTTTACTGATCACTTATTTATGCACAAAAATGAAAGGTTTCCAAAAGCTGCTTTTGCGAGAAATCAAATGAAGCCACTCCATACGACAGTATCCCCACAGGGACAGACTATTCACATCATCTCCTCCAGTTTTGGGAAGCCAGTCCCAGGAATACTTTTGAAACAAAAAGTGCAAAAATGAGTGCAGTAAGTTAAGTGTGAATCTACAAATAAATGGTTCCACAAAGACTGAAATCCCACTTCCCGGCAAACTTAATTGCCCAGCACATTGTTTTGCTTTGTTACACTACAGAATGAAAGCACCTTATTTTGTTCCTACAGGAGGAAGATAAGATCTTGCTGTTTTACAGCCCAGACAAAACTCTAGATTTGCTTCCATAAACTCAGTTCCTAGATCACATATGTTGTAGACTTTCTCACCTCACTGGCACTTGGTGGCCATTTAAATCCAGCCACTGTTCCAGTCATCACTCTCTTCACTGTACTTGATTCTGGAATTGTGAGGTCCTGAGGAGACAGGAGGATCAGAAAGAGCTTACAACCTGGCTCAGTAGCTAGGCACAGCATGTTGGTCACGAGTACACATACAGAGTTTTGAAAAGCACTGCAAATGCCTTCCATTTCACATGCCTTTCCATAAAGGGCTCATATTTAAACATATGGTGCATTATCAACACAGGTGAGGTGAAAAAAACATGAATTGCTAACAAAGGAATTCAAACACAGTTATGGCTTCTGGAGAATCCATTCTTTGTATGTAAAAGGAATCATTGCACTGGTATAATCACACAATGAGCAGAAGCAAACACACACACTTGATCCAGCATTTTCCTCTTGTGAATGCAAAAAGCTAAACAAATGGGTGAGAAGCATCACCAACAGTCGGAGGTCTGAACTCTTCCAATCCTCCAACGTCAGAAAACAGTAGCCTACCTGTTAACAGGAGATGCTTCAAAGCATGAGGCTTAGTCACATCTGCTCAAGTTTGCAGAATCCACGAGACAAATTCTCTGCCCCATTCACTCAACAGGCCGTAATTCGTAATGTCATGACAACACTTAACACATCGTGATTTTTACTGTTGGGCAGATAAAAATTTATCTTTCTTATTTCCCCAATATATGTAAGTTAAAATAAGGTCTTTATGCTACAGGTCACAGACATATGCTATAGACATATAGGTCTTCGTGCTGAGAATATGCATTATAAAGAGAATGTGCAGGGTTCAGAAATGGAATCACATTATCGCCCCTTCCAAAATTATTCCTGAAAACGCACAATATACCTTGGTGTCCACACAGAACCACAAGAGAAGAGCACTGTTTACAAAAAAGGTAAAAAAAAAAGAGTCCTGGAGGTAACCCAAATTGATGCAAACATTTCATCTGTTAGCAGGGACAATTTAGACATCAGTCTCTAACCTTAAATTGTCATTTCAATCTAGGGAGAGCCTTGCACACTAAAGCTCTCTCCTTAGAGACCACGCTGTCGTTTCAACTGGTAAAACGTGGATGAAACCTGCCCTGATACCTACAAAGTCACTTTAGTCCTTTGAAAATATGCATATAAGCTTAAAAATGAGAGTATCTGAATGATTCTGTATGCCCACAGAGCATTCTTAGAGCACACTTCAGCAACAACTGGTTCCTTGATTTTTGTGCATTCTTATTACCTGGAAAGCCAGAATTTCAACTGTGATGGGGCAAAAGCCTCCAGATCCCAACACTGCAGTAATTCAGGATAGGGACATAAATGGATTTTTCTGCCCTACAGCTAAGAATTTGAGGAAATTACAAGAACCAGGAAGAAGACAACAAGATTTTAAAGTTATTTCACAAGCTGAACAAACAGTATTAAGGCAATACTGTTATATTTTCATGGCAATTTTTTTTAATTGTCAGTACATTACTTTCCAGAAGCTATAAGACTACTTTCCTATGTTAGCCTGCTTATTTTCATGGTCTGTGGCCATGCATTTATCACATAGCTGGCCACCTCTTTGTGATAAGCTGTTTAAACCACTCTGCTTGCAGTTTGCCAGTAAAATAATTTCTACTACCACACTTAACTCAAAGTGCTCTGATCCCCTGAGGTAGCCAATATAGTAAAACTGAAGCATGTGATGTGTCAGCACGATTAGAATTTTCCCAGCCATTAGTTTTGATCAGTTTTGGAATGAATCTAGCTCAAAGACCCAAAAGCATTTTGCAAGTGGAAGAAAAAGGCCCCGTGGCTTATTGTAACAGAAATATGCAAAGATAGAACCCGCTCATAGGAAGACACTTTGAAAGGTAAAGGTATGTTGCTGGTAAAGTGTTCTCCTGCATCAGTGAAGTCACAAGTTTTGTAATTACTAGTAAGAAATGAAAAATATACATCCATTCCTCTCCTCCTCCAACTCCCCTCCCAGAAGAAGAAACTGATGGACTCTGTGATCAAGCTTGATTTAACAGAAGCTAGCTCTAAAAAAGCAGCCGGTATTTCCTTCATAGCTAATATCTGAGATGATCATCTTCATTTTACTACATCAAGGAGGAGTTTGCTGTTCAAGCAGTGAAGGCCAAACCATTCATAATATTGGAGATCAAAGACTACCATCTTGACCTGCATCCTGAAGTGCACCAAAACCAAAGATTGTGAAGCACAGCATAACGAGATCCCTTTGAAGCACAGGTGAGCAAGCAGGCTGCTGCACGGTGTTATCAGCTGAAGTCTCCCAATGGTCTTCAGGTGTAGTCTTCAATGGAGCACATGCATTGTAATAATCCACTGAAATAATTATCCATTTGGAAAATGAAGATCTGAACCACAACAGTGACTTCCACAATAAATAAAAAGGCTGGAACTCTAGATGAGTGTAGACAAAGCATTGGTGGCTATCGTTGCTGCCACAACATCCAGAAATAACAGGTAAGTTAGGGGGATAAAATAATAATGCCTTTGTAATGGAGATGGAAATATACCCTACAGCACAGAAGCTGAAATGAATACATTTAATTCTTCTGGTGAATTCCCAAGGCTACAAGAGTTTCTTCTTTAAGGCCTAGACCTTAAGAATACCCAACCCTCTCTAAGTTCTGAGGGTGAAGCTGAGTGACTACTAATTACTTAATCATACAAAGTAGACAGCAAGGTCAAGAATCAGATGAAGACCTACACATCTCTTCACTAATCCTTCCCCCACAAACTTAACTTGAGGGATGGCAAGATGAAAGGTAGAGTCTCATGATACAGCTCTTATAAAGCCCTCTCAGATATGAATAGAGCCACTCGAAGTAACTGGTAATAATTACAGGATGAATGAACAATACACTTGCCAAAGGTATCAGGCAGCCTAGATAGCTAGACCAGCCTTCTGGTCTAGAAGTAGTAACATGGAATAGCTTAAATAAACCTGATACTGAACTGACTCTTCCTGCTGGCCTGTTAGTCAAGGTGCCAGAGTCCATCTGCAAAGTCCACAGGGCACTGGCGGACATGCACAACACAAACCTTCTCATCCTTGGGTGGACGCCCCCGCTTTCGGGGGCTCTGATCCTGGGCTCTTTTCAAAGGTGATTTTGATCCTCTCTCTGATGATACAGAAGAGACCCTCTTTTTTCCTTCCCCTGTGCCCTTCTTCAACTTCCCTTCAGACAAAATGGCTTTGCGTTTCTCTTCACCAGCAGATTGCTTGCCTCTTTCTTCACTGGAATTACGCCGATTCTTCTCTTCGTTGGAGTTATGGGAAGACGCCTGAGAGATTACAGAATAGAAGATGGTAAGGAAAGAAGAGAAGAGCTGGAATGATTTTCATGCAAAACCAAGGATGTGAAGGACACTGTGCTGATTACTACCAAGCGAAACAACAGCACAGTAACTTGAAAACTAGCTATTTGTTAGCCCTTTGAAGTCAGTGAGAGAAGTTCTTGGTTAGTTCTCCTGCAAAAACACATTAGTTTAAGTAAACAAGTAATAGAACAGGTGACTTGAAGACTTGCTGGGAGCACGTGCACATATATGCACTTCCAATATACTGAAGACAAGATTAGTAGATACCAAATTCTAACCCAAGACTTAAGATTGACTTATCAAATCATCATAAGCAGATGAGTTAGCCTCTTCAGTTTCTCCATCAGTGTAACAACACTTTTTTCCCCACCAAACAAGATTGAATGGGGAAGAAGATAGGAGAGAAAAAAAAAAGTAACAAAGGAATGAAAATGAACTCTCCCTCTCAACTTGCCAGAGTCAACAAACTCCTTCCACATAAAACCACATCTGACCATCATTCATGCCAAGACTTGTTTTGATGCACACAGTGAAAAAGAACCCACTCACCTGGTCCTTGCCTTTGGTTTTTCTAAGAAACTCCTCTACAGCATCCACGGCTTGCTGGAAGCGCTTACCCTTGTTAATCTTTATCATTTCCTCTTTGTGAGTGTGATAAGGCTTCAGCTGCTCCACTTTGATCCAAGCACTAGAAACAAAACCAAGAAAAAGTCAGTTATCTTCTCCAAACAGCAACTTCCTCAACCATCACTTTTAGAAACACACAGATACACTTTTTTCTCCAGAGCAACCGATGATAGCAACCCAAATTCCCTTGCATTCTACAACCTGAAAGGCTGTAGAATGGCACTTTTCCTTGGATTCTGGCACTTTTCCTTGGATTCTCTCTCAAGTTTTATATCCTCCCATGCTAGCAGTGCTCCACTCTAAGCGCTATCCATACTCTCTATCAGCAAGACAGCTTTTGGATGTGATCACTGGTACTTGTTTAGAACAAAGGCAGACTTGTATCACCAGGAGGAACACCCACAATGGCACACCTCCACATAAGGTAGCCAATAATATGAATCTGATCCAGAGGCTGTTGAAAGTGCAGGCCCCATAACAACTCTAAGCCATCAATCCCTTTTTCAAACATACTGCGCACACACAAGTGTCTGCAAAAACTAGAGAAAAAAGCCCCAAATTACATCTCACAATAGAACTGACCACAAATAAAGTGAACACAAATGCCACAGCTCATTGCTGAATATATTTCTGAGGTATCTTGAAATTCTGCACAAAAACAACATTTTCACTTCTAAGGAAAAAGAACCGTTTTCTTCTCTGTTGATATTTTAAGATAAACTACAGTACAATAGCAGAGTATTAACCTGACTGCAATCCTATGAGGAACTCAATTTACTACCCTATTTCCACTGCTACTAAATAGGATTTCCTGACATTTTTTTGATTTATCAAATCATAGAATCATCTGGGCTGGAATGGACCTTCAAAGGTCATCTAGTCCAACCCCCCTGCAGTCAGCAGGGACACCCCCA
>JAOXJM010000071.1:17719409-17732008 GCA_026413425.1 Tringa solitaria
TAAACAGGCTCTCCCCAGCCTTCCTGTAGCCCCCCTCAGGTACTGGAAGGTTGCTGTTAGGTCTCCCCAGAGCCTCATCTTCTCCAGGCTGAATGGTGAAGTGGTCAAGTACAAGTGGACAACTCCACTTTCCTTCAGGCTGACAAGTTCTTCTACCACTCCTTCACTGCAGCTTAGGGGAATGCCTTTGCTTTCAACATTTGTTGTGGCACTTGCAGAGATTAGACTACCTTCCTCTCTCCCCAAATTCAAGCCCAGGCTTATCAGCCACCCTGTTACAAAGCTATTTCCATCCTACTGAAAACAGACCTGCATAAGTTTCAGAAAAGCTCTTCCTGAGCTAGCATGGCCAAGAGTGCTTCTTTGCATAGAGCAGCGCAGCACACAGTAAAAACCAGTCACACTGATTTTCTCTGGTCCCTAAATATCTGTTACAAACACTGACTAGCCATGACTAGAGGCTTTAAATATTGTAAAGGGCAGTCTAGCTCCTGCAAGCAGTGAAGTGGTTTAATAGCTGCCTTTTCAGACACTGTAAGCATCATGTCAGACAGCTAAACTGAATATAGAGGTGAAAATTAATAATAATGATGCTTTGCTGGATCATGCTTCTCCTCTCTTCAAAGTAGTAGAGCACAGGTTGTTGTTTTTTTTTTTTTTAAACTTCATGGAGATTGTTCTCTTCGCTGGCATTACAGAATCACAAAATGATATGGGGTTGGAAGGGACCTCTGGAGATCATCCAGTCCAACCCCCTGCCAGAGCAGGTCCACCCAGAGCAGGTTGCACAGGAACTTGTCCAGACGGGTTTTGAATGTCTCCAGAAACAGAGACTCCACCATCTCTCTGGGCAGCCTCTTCCAGGGCTCTGCCAGCCTCAAAGTAAAGAAGTTCCTCCTCATGTTTAGATGGAACTTCCTACATTCAAGTTTGTGCTCATTTCCTCTTGTCCTGTCAAGAGGACACCCCTGAAAAAAGACTGGCCCCATCCTTCTGACACCCATCCTTTAAGTATTTATAGGTGTTGATCAGCTACCCCCTCAGCTTTCTCTTCTCCAGACTAAAAAGACCCAATCCCTCAGCCTCTTCTCATAACAGAGATGCTCCAGGCCCCTCATCATCTTTGTGGTCCTCTGCTGTACCCTCCACCAGGAGTTCCTTGTCCTTCTTGAACTGGGGAGCCCAGAACTGGACAAGGACTCCAGATGAGGACTCACCAGGGCAGAGCAGAGGGGCAGGATGTCCTCCCTCGACCTGCTGGTCACAGTCTTCCTGATGCACCCCAGGATGCCATTGGCCTTCTTGGCGACAAGGGCACATTGCTGGCTCATGGGCATCCTATTGCTCACCAGGACGCCCAGGTCTTTTTCCTCAGAGCTGCTCTCCTGCTGGTCAGGCCCAACCTGTACCAGTGCAGGGAGTTATTCCTCCCCAGGTGCAGCACCCTACAGTTGCCCTTGTTGAACTTCATCTGGTTCCTCTCTGCCCAACTCTCCAGCTTGTCCAGGTTTCAATTAGCCATTGTTTGTAGTCAGGAATCAACTTGCTTAACGCAGACTGAAACTTTTTGGATGTCATTTCCAGAGATGAGGCCTCCTGCCAGAACTGCAAAAAACGCTAGCATCCTTTCCACATTGTCAGTAGAGCCCACACCATGGTTCCACTAGAGAAGAGCAACCCAGTACTCTTTCGCATGCAAAGCTGAATCCTTTTCCTTAGTTTATAATATCTTCATAACAACTGACTTAACAGAACAAGTCAAATCATTACTTTCAGACTAAAGCCTGCCATGCACCAGCTATTCAGAGAATCCCTTCTAGATTCCCAGACATTATACTGAAACATATCTTAAAATTCTCTTATACTGTAAAGCTCTTCTCTGTGACACCCAGTGACAAAGCATCCCTAGGTACTAGACAACATCAGCTCATAAGAAGCCTTCCCATTACATATATAAGGAACCAAAATTTTGGAGTACATTATAATAAAGCATGTTAAACGTGGTTGCCAGATTTGAATTTTTTAATAAAAATAACTTTTTTTTCTATCAAGGCATTCTCTTAGGTTTCTGCACATCCAATCCCTCCTCACTGTGCATGTTTATTAGCTTCCTGTATCATTACTTTTCCTTTGCTATGGAGGAGCATGACGCACAAAGCTTTCTGGCTCCTGGCTTCAAAGATACATCTTGGCATTTGTGATCCCTGAGGACAAAGAGCTAGAGATCTCAGAGGTAAACTAATAAGTGAATAACAGTCTTAAATGCTGCTTTGGGTGTTTAAAATATTTAAAAAACAAAACAACAGAAAACCCACAACACCTGTCTCTTCCTTTCCAGTTTATCCTTTGTGTGTCAACCTGTACAACCTGCTATAAGATACAGACATGTCTGTTGACACGAGGCATCCATAAAGCATTTGCGTGCAACCTTTCAAATACTTGAAAACAAAAGAACTTTCCACTAAAAATCACTCATGTTTACACACGAGATCTCTGTTAAGCAATTACCTCAAAGCCAATGAAGGCCAGTATTTAGATAAGAGGTCTGTAGGATGCAACATACAAAAGGAACTACTATTTCTCTCCTGACTCAGCAATGACTTAATGCCCTAGAAAAACATTAGTGACATTACATTACTCAAGATGTCATATTTAAGATGAAATTACATTCATACCGCTGCACAGAGTCGCCTGGTATCTGTAAAGAATGGGCTACGCGAAAAGTGAAAAGATGTAAAAGAGATACATGTTAGTAATTGGTTTCTGTGCTCATTTCTCTTATCCTTCCTCATCCCTCCAAAATATCTTTCTTATAAAACCACTAACGTAAAATCCATGTAATATTCATGACCAATAATCAAAACTTACCATGCTTGTAAAGCAGAAGCAAGCAGGAATGTGATCAGGAGCTGCATGGAAAACAGCGCCACAGAAGAAATGCAACCAGAGATACCGGACCCAAATCCATGATACGAGCTCAGCACAAGCAAGACAACCTTAAAACCCTTGACTTTCTAGCCACTCCCTTCCCATCTAAAGGGATAACGATAAATTGGAGAAATGGAAGTGGAGGAATATCCACAAATATGTACATTTTGCAAGCCTTAGAATGATGGATGGAAAACAGTGGCACTGTATCTCCAAATTTTTATTACTTGCTACAGTATGGGAAAAATCTCATGAAGTTTTACACTGTAGCAGTTTAGACACCCACACAAAACACTAACACAACCAATTTTGAAAGTCAAAAAAAAATTGCTTGGTCAAAAGAAAATTGCACAAACCCTGTGTGTGTGAGCAAACAAAAAGAAATCAAGATGGGTATCCTGCTGTTAAAAGGGAATGCCTCAATTTTTGTCAGTAAAACAACTTAAATGACTGAACCCTCAAATTTGATACGTAAACTTCTTAATGGGAAAGAAAACCACAAAAATGACCACATTAAATTAGAGTAGTTCATACAGCTAAAGGGAGGGGATACTTCACAAAAGAAAACAAGCAGCAGGGCAATACTGAAAGATATTCTAAGTATTACATTTTTCAAATTTGTGCAATAATTTTGCAGAGAATTACAAACCCAAAGATATCAGTAAGAGGTGGAAAAGTTTTGACTATAGTAATTTTCAGCTATGGCACTCTGCCTGCAGAGATGTCTAACAACATTCCACCTGCCTCTGCTACATAGTCTGGCTACAGCAACACAGATGTCTGCATGCGACAACGTGCCAAACTGAGAAACACCTGCAAAGGGCACTCACCCTGTCACCCTGGCCTGTCCCCCAGCTCTCAGACCAACAGAGTGCAACATCCAACATCTGGCAAATTATAAGCAAGTGTTTACTGATGTCAGGACTTGAAAGAACATTTCAGAAAGACTACCTCCAGAAATTCCTCTCCTTGAAAACCAGTGAGAGCAGTGGCAGAAGAAGAGGGTAGGTGGCTGCATCCCAAGAGGATACAGAGGATGGGAAGGCAAGTGCTGCATGAAAATCATTGCCTGATAGAAATGGGCTGCAGATTGTTATACTTATCTTGGATTGCAAGCTTCCTCCAATTTTTCCTTAATACATTAAGTCAGGAAATGCCCTTCAACCCCACCACATTTAGTGAGACTATTTAATTTTGTACTGATGCTTCAAAAAGGTACTATGAGTAAGAATGAAGTGCTCCGGCTTCCTGTTAAGATTTCAAGATACATGACTTGCAAGACCATTTGGCTATTACAGAACATCTAAGGGGGGAAGAGGATGGGATGGGAGGTGAATGTGTTTGCACACACATCTCTGATCACCACAATACTACTCCCTAGTATTTCTGTGAAACATAGTAGAATGAAACCTTCAAAGCAATGATTTTTTTAAATTTTTTTTTTTTTAGTTTTGAATTCCCAAGCAGGCCATGAAATGTAGTAATATTTTGAACCGGATGAAGCACACCAAGGAAGACTTGTAGCAATAAATGCAGATATATATCAATGCGTAAGGTCTTGCATGTAAGTGTCTTCTGGAATGACATACAAAGATTTCCTATGACGAGATTGTAGCTTGGAAATAAAAGGGGATCTTAAAAACTATTGAAAAACACAGTTAGAAACAGAGATAAGAGGTCAAAGTTCCATCGCTATTTAGAAAGACTAAATTAAAAACTGGTTTTTGTACTCCCATAACTGGATATTGTTACATGCTTGGCAGGTCTATGGGCAGGAAACACCAACTCTTCTTGATTTTAGAAGATTCTTGATTTACTCTGAGAAGAGACACTCAGAAAAAGAACTTCTAGGTAAACTGAAAAAAAAAAATCTCCTGATTGATTTGGAGAACAAGTTAATAAGAGACATTACATGGATATTATATCACTACTATGAACACCAAATTGGCTTTCACTGCAGTAAAGCGCAGCTGTACTTCACAGTTTAAACAAACAAGCAAATTCTTCTTCCATGGTTAGAGAGCACTTATCTTCCATAAAACCTACTACTCTGAAAGTGACAGAAGCAACTAGCTCCACTAAGACAATAAACATAACGAACACAGAGCTCAGCAGAAACTTTATCAAAAGCCAATCTGAATGCACTCATGCTCTCACTTTTACATCTTGGGCCAAAACTATTTACAGCCTTCCAGTTAACATATGTCCTTAGTCACTGTAGCATCGCACTGGACCACTAAGTATTAGTATTCAATTCACAGGTAAGGAAAAATGCATTTTCTTCTGTCCTATATCTTAAGATATTCAGGAATTCACAAATAACCAAAGCTTACCTATATACTACAGCAAAACCACTTCCTAACCCCTCAGTATGTTTTTATTCACCTGTGCATTCCGCTCAGATGTACACACAGCAGTTCTTCCTTCTACGCAGCTTCCTCCTTAACCTTTGCTATGGTAAACTGAAGCCACTTCAGTCAGGATAAAACAGTGTTAACTAGCCTGAAACAGTGGCATTTCTGGCCACAGCAGTCACCTAGGAATCCTCAGAAGAAAATAAGATTATCGGGTCTGAGATTACCTACCCACCACCAAACTGGCTGGCAATCACCCTAAGAAGTTTGTAAGAGAGATTCTACCCAGCATCACCTTTATCTTAAGCACAGTGGACAACAGGCAAACACCTTTTACCCAGATCCTCACTTGTTAAACCTTGACAGAGTAAGGCAATAACACAAGAGCTGCAAAAATGGGTCAGTGATACAGTAATGCCACCTTACAAACTTTGAAGTGGCAGAAAGAATGAAGGGCCAGAAAAGAGAAGCAACATGCACTATCAGAGTGAGTCAGTGTACTCATCACACCACGGACTACAGCCAGCGACAGAGACTTGCATCCTTCTATTTGTCACAGAGTAGTGACATCTTGTCAGTTATATATTTCCACTTACTGTTTATACACACCTAGAAAAATGTATTTGCAAAACACATTAGTTTACCTGCACAAAACAAGTAAAGGGATTTTCTCTTCATACTCGCATTTTAAGTGAAATAATTTAAATTTGTCCTGATTTGTTTCGTTGATTATGCTCAAAGATAAGGATTTGCTCAAGAAGCACACTGGTTAGAACAGCACAGTTCTAACCAGCACACTCTTTTAAAGTTACAAGTCAGGACAGAAAAGGCACACAAGGTTCTCTCTCTGCTATCTCTCAATATTATTTTAAAAGAACAATGGGGACAGTATTTATTTCTATTTAATCTTCAAGTAGGGTATTCCAGTCAAAACTAGCAAATTTCTAAGTCACAATTATCTAGCAGGAAAAATTATTAAATTTCACCAGCTGGAGATGGGGGAAAGGGGGAGACACAGTAATGACAACACTACCTTACTGTGCCAGAAAACTGGATTTTCCCTAGCCAGAACTCTAGAATCATGTAATAAAACCCAATTATTTTGCAGCTCTGAACTCTTCATTTTCAGTCACGTTGCTAATCTCAGCTACAGTACACTAGACATATGACCACTTTTTCCAAACTTGTCTTAATACAAAACATCTCTGTATTTGATTTAATAATGTGAAACACAGGAGTCGAGAACAAACAATAGGGATAGAAAAAGCCCATCTCCTCAACTTTTAGAGCTTGATTAGCCCAGATAACCACACTTAACAACAATGCCACCACCAAAAAACACTCTCTGTCCTCAAATCAACCTTCACCTGCCTTACATTACTAGAGATCCAACAAACTCTCCTATCAGTATGCAACATCTACTTCTAATACATCAAGTTTAGACCTCAGTTCTTAACAGAAAATGATTTTTAAGTGTTGAGCAAAAATAATTTAGCAGCTGAAAATAATTTCCTTAAAAAACATCCATAAAACGGTCTCAGTTCCTGTCACCATTTTCCCCCAAAAACTAAAGGGCTTTCTAGTCTTCTGCAGATTTTTGTAATTTTCTCCTTATTGCAAAATAGCAGAAAATAAAAGGAAAGACTGAAAAATTTGCACAGCAACTTTCAGTTTCAGGAAATAGCCAAGGTCTCGGGTTTGGGTGGGTTTTTTTTTCCAGTTTGTAAGTATCTAAGTCTAAGGCAACTATGATTTTGTACACATGCTTGGAATCAATACATTCTGCATTGCAAAAAGGCAGTCTATAACAGTTTGGCTTTCCTATACTGTAAGGTCTTCCCAAAGCACAGCAATAATGTTTTCAGTCACCAGGTATGACAGTACATTCTTTTACAAAAAGTATATAGCTGTTTTAATTCTTCTGGCAGAAAAAAATATGCATGCTCTTAGCTGTACCTCTTTCATACATGGTTACGTGCTAAAATCAGTTACATCACACCTACTCCCCTAAAAATCCCAAGCTACCAAGAACCTTCCTGCACAGTGGCAACTAAAATCTTAACATGATTGAGTACCTAAGTCCTTGCAGTCTTCATACACCCGCATGACCAGCTATAACATGCAATAAGTTCAGTTCAACTGAACTTTGAGTTCAAAGTTTGAGTTTTGGAGATCAAAGACAATCCTTTGCAAAGCTACACTGCGGTGTGTTAGTATTTCTTTCACAAAAGGTCCACGTTATATGGCACAGTATTTTCACCAGATGTAAACAAGCAGGTACATACTGATCTTCTGTTCCAAAAAACTTGACAAAGAAGCACTTTTTTCCACGAGGCTTCTTCAGATCTTTAGGTGGATTAACAATCTGAAGGTGATTAGAAGTAGAAGTTAAAAAGCACATAATGAAAATGTATACTCTGTGATTTTACTGTCATACATTACAGCTATGGTAGATTATTTTTTTTAATCTGACTAGGAAGAGAACTTGAATCTATTATAAGTCTTTCAGATAAATATATAACCCAGGAATTTCCTCAGATATGGGTATTCTGCAGCAGAGTAAGAAAGTTCCCAAACTCCACTGATACACCACTACATTCCTAGTGAAGTTTTCTTTTCCTTAGCACCAAAAGATAAGCTAGCAATCTTTTAAAATTTCAAAAGCCAAATGACATCAATAAAAGCTTGTTCCACTTAAGTAACTTTTAAAAATTACATTTAAAGCTTTGTCTTTACTCCCAGAATAGATGGTTTATAAAGTTTAAAATATTAGTGAAGAGAAAAGCTGTCGTTCAGTTACACAGGTGACATCTAAAAGACTGTAGAGGAGCCTGGACTTAACTTGATCCAATAACCAGAGTGAAAACAAACATTTATGGTTGTCAGCCACATTGACAACACTTTTCCTGTCTCACGCTTAGTCCTCAAAGTTACACCAAAAATAAAAACAAAGCTCTTTCAGAGAAGTAGAAATAACAAAAATGGCTCATATAATTCAACGGGGTTTTTTAAATCATTTTGGCCTTTCATCAGGAAAAAACCCAACCAAACAAGAAGAGAAAAGTTTACCTACTCCCTACCCCCAGAATTATTACTCAAAAAACATAGCTCTAAAACAGTATCTTGATAAGCCAGATTGTTTATTTCTATTACTTAACACAGTGCATTTAAACAATTTACTATGGGAGGAAAGAAAGCTGTCTTGCAGAAAGTTCACAGTATAGATTTGTTGGATATGTATTTAAAAAAGAACCAAACAAAAAAAACCCCAATATTAATTTTTAACTGAAATGCTTTCAGGCAAAGCTTTCTCTGTGCAGAAGAAAAAAAAAAAAAAAGAAAAAAAAAAAGCTGAGAAAGTAACAATAAAAAAAAAAAGCCACGCAACAACAAAACCTCACCTTTCCTGGCCATGGAGGATACCGGCCCAGCTTCCCCCTAGAGAAAAAATAAAGTATTAGGCACTAGAATCAGAGAAAAAACAACTATCCCGCATCTACTTTTTTGCATTACATCACATTTTTCATATAAAGAAAGTTACAACTTACAGTCAAAACTTACCATGAAAGGCAAGACACACAGGTGACACACAAGCATTGTATAGTTAGGCAACTGCACCTAAACTAAGCTTTTAAACAGTCTGCACGAACTCACTACGCTATCAGAATTTAAGTGAACAGAACAGCAGCAGCATAGCTACTGCCTGGAAGACACAGTGCTAGTCTTATTACTCTTGTAAGACTGGATATTCCCTCACAGCTGAAAAAAGTATTGATGCAGGCAATCAAACCAAAGTTCATGTTGGTAACAGGCTAGTGAGCAGAGCAGCCATGGATTTCCAGCTCAGAGAGCTGAGATTCTAAGAAGTTCTCACAGGAAAGCATTAATGGCAGGATCACCTTAACAGGTGTTCCATTATCTCTGTCTTCAGGTGCTTGCCACCACAGTAAGACATACTAAATGTATAAAAGAGCCATAATGAAGGCAGAAAAGTTTATTTCCGCTACAAAAACAACACAAACCTATTTCTTCATAGAGGAGGAAGAGACCAATTAGTGTTAGTCCTCAGCATGGTGGCTTCACCGTTATCTTACCCTTGTCACTTAATTTGGGAAGTATTTGTGAGTACTCTCACAAAACCTTATCAGTTATTGTCTTTGCAAGAGACTGGTAAAAAAAACAAACAAACAAACACTTAGAGCCTGCCAGCTCCTGAACCGCAAATTCTTAGCAAGTGGCACTGCAGCCCCTCCTGCAATGGCAGCACTACAGAGATAATTCAGTAGCAATGGTCAGGCAGAAACACTGCCAAGAGCTGTAGCCATGACCATGTCTCATGCTCGATGCTTCCATTCTTATTCTGAACAAGACACGCATCAAAGCTGTTCATATGTTACTGTCTTATTGTTATAATTCTTCCACAACAGCTGTAAGAATAGTACCTGTCTAGGTGGTCATGTACAAAACTAAAGCAGAATAATCTGCATTTCAACACCAAGAACAGCACACTCCCTTAAGAGCGCTAAATGGAACCAATCTTTACTTACTTTGCTATATATATTAGACAAATTCACAGCACTGACAATTTTTCAGATGAGAAACTACAGTTGTCACAGCCTGGCACACGCATTTCTTTTTACCTGGGATATAAATATACATGTGTGCACTTGTGTTTTAGGGATTATCTATTTCTTGCAAGCCCTAGCAGGTCACCCTAGCCTATCAAGTACAGTAGAGCCCATGCACTTAAAAAACAGTGCTTACAGAGCTCGATGGAATCCCCTCAGTTCTCCTGATTAGGAAATACAAAAATCACAGCACTCTGACTATTCGAGGGGAAAAGTGGAGTGACAACAGGAAATGGCTTCTGTGAGCTTCAACAGGGACATCCTAACCTGCAAAAAACCGCTGTTTTCCCGGATTGTTGTGTTGCTTCGTTAAAGCACTGCCAAGAAATGGTATCGCTGCTCTCCCTAAACGCCTACTAATTTATTTATGTGCCTTTCCACCTCCCTTGGGAGGAGGCCGTATTTCCAACCGAGCCCTGCGATGACTGCCCCTCCGTCCTGCTCCCATCACCCCCTTCCATCTTACACGGGTTCTTTTCTGCGCCGCCTCCCGTTAGCCTCCGGTGCCGGCCGAGCTGAGAGCCGAGCCGGCCGCCCTCGGCCCATGGCCTCAGGCTGCCTCCCACCACCCCTCTCCCCTCCTCACACTGTCCCCGAGGGATGGCGGCGACACCCGCCGCCCGGCCCGCAGTCCCGTCAAACCGCGCCTCTGAGTCCTCCGCGGCCACAGGGTGACAGCTCTCGGCCCAGGCCGCCTCGGCCCAGCCGCGCCGCGCTCCTCCGGGCCGGGCACAGCCCCTCCGCCCCCGCCTCCGCTGCCACAAGCGGAACCTCAGCCTCGCTCCCTCAGGCACCGAAAGAACTGTCTGCCCTACCGTCCGCCGCCACAGCCAGCCCCGCCGCCGCCCGACCTGCACCGCCACTCACCACACCAGGTCTCCGAGCCTCAGACTCACGGCCGCCATCTTACCGACAGAGCCACCAGCCGCACCACGCAAAGGCCGCTGGGACAGGACGGCACCCGCTGCGGGGGAAGGGAGGGGTGCGACAGCGGAGATTGGGCAGCCCCCGTCACGTGGGTGGGCGGGCTGTCACCGGCCTCGCCCCCCAAGGCGTGGCTGCGACTGCGGCGCTGATTGGACGCCCCGTGCCGTGATGACGTTCGGTTGGCGCGGCGCGGGGCGAGGCGGGGTCTGCCCCGGGCCCCGCCCCCTCAGGAGCAGCCGGTTGGTCCCGCCGGGCCGAGCGCCGCGGAGGGCGCGGCCGTGCCGGTCAGCGGGTCGCTGCCGTTCTGCCAGGCCGCCCCAGCGGCACCCCGGTGTCCGGGCGGCACCCCCGGAGCGAAGGGATTTGATGGGAGGTGTCGCCTTACGGACAGCGGACGTTCTGCTGGGGCTGCCCGAGGCCGGCTGGGTGCCGGGAGGCTCCTGTGGCCCGCGCTCGTGTCTCTCAGCGACCCCCCCTTAGGCCAGCTCCGGGGGTGGCGGGTTTAGAACCGCTGCAGCGGCCGGGGGTGCCATCTGTGCCCGGCTGCCGTAGAGCTGCACGCCTTGTGACGTTCTGCATTTGGTGTTGCCCTGCCTTTCGGTGTGTTCAACTAAGCTAATTTCACAATTTTTCAAGTATTACTGTGTCCTCTTCCACTCTGTGCCCCCACAGAAGCCTGTGCGTAGTCTCCTTACAGAGCATGAGCTTGATACCTGTGCTGCATAGACCTAGATTGGAGCCGCCCACTCTGCCCCCTGGAATAAGTGGTCTAATTGCTCTGGGTTTTTTTCTCCCAGATTTGGGTAGATTGAGGTCGAGTCGATCGTATTCTAAATTGGTGTTTGTCAATGCAACTGGGTATATCCTCCTTGTTACAAATCCCCTGTCCTTTTTCAAGAGCGATGCACTGTGTTAGGAGAAAACGTCCTGGTTTAAGAGCATTAGCAAACTTTAAAAATGGGTGTTTTACTTGTTTTGTTGTGTAACAGACACCTCCTGCCCCCCGCTTTTCGCCCATGCGTTGGTGTTGGCTGCTGACAAAAGCCAGGCTGTGTGTGCCCAAATGCCTTCGGTAAAGGACTCAACAGCAGTACTGGGATGGATGCCTTTCCTTCGATATAACATATGGGTTTAAAAACAAATAAAACAAAAAACTTTTTTCCTGACAGGTTTAATTTGCCAGTCTGTAGCCAAACCCCAGGGCTAACACAGCCAGACCTGCACCACCCTCTGCCCCGTACACTCACACTGCCGGCCGGGAGATGCCCGAGTGGGGCACTGCTGTCTGCCCAGGCAAGGGGCTGCCTCAGGATGCTGTGCACCCCCCACCCCAAACCTGAGCCGTGGCTCCTGTGACCTGCCCGAGTGACTGCCACCCACGAGGGTTGCAATGGCTGTGTCTGGTTGTGATGGCGGCATCCAGCTCCAGGGTGATTTTGGGAAGATGGCTAACAAGAGCCAAGGGCTGACTAGGGCAATGCGGCCACCCCACCACAGTGCTGCTGCTGTGCTCCACCTCCAAATAGGAGGATCGGTCGGTCACTGTACCCCTGTAAGTAGTGCACAGCCCAGGAGCTCTCCTGCGGGCCAAGACCTTCTCCAGGCAGGGTTACTGCTGGAGATACAGAGATGCTGCAACAGATCCTCCATGAGCTGTTTGTAGCACGCTGAACTTTGAAATCTCAGCTAAGTGAATGAAAGTGGCCAGTGCTCTTGTGGCCAGGAAGGCCAACGGAATCCTGGGCTGCATAAGGAAGTGTGT
>JAOXJM010000071.1:17736617-17749266 GCA_026413425.1 Tringa solitaria
CCTGAGTGATGTGCTCTGGGCAATCCTGCTTAGCAGGAGAGTTGGACTAGATGATTTCTAGAGGTCCCTTCCAACTCTGTCAAATCCGTGAATCTGTGAAGGCCCCAGACAGTACTTAAATGAGGCTCCTGAGCCATGGGTAGAAAGGGCCCATGTATGGGTGGGGGCCCAGGTGGGGCTGATCACGACAGTTACAGCCTGCTGGTGAGCTCGGGGCCCTAACACCTTGGGGGGGTGTCCTCACATAGAGCCCTCGGCAACCCAAAAGCATCGTCCAATTGAGAAGGTCCCCTTCTGGAAAGCTGCAAAGCCCTGGTTTGCCATGTGGTGGATTCAATGCCTGGAACACGCTGGGAACTTTGGACTCTCAAACCTGTGCGTCACCCTCCTGGCTCGTTGAAGGGTACTGGGGTGCTTGTCTGAAGGATGATGGTAGCGAGCGTCTTCCTCAGCCACCCAAGTGAAGACATGGCTGTGCTTCACGCAGTGCCTTGCTCGAGCTGCTCCTGGATGTACTGAAGGGTACAGCCCCAGGGGGGTGGGATGGGTCCCAGGGCCTGTTTCCAAACGTCATTGTCAGGGTGCCTCTAGTAACCCAGGAGGCACTGACTGCTGTACTTCACTCTGGCCTGCACAGGACTGCAGTGCAGGTGGAGTCACAGAGGTGACTCTCCATAGGGGAGGTGACTTTGACTCACAGAGGTGACTCACCTTCTCAGGGCAGAAGCTGCTCCTGGCATAAGGAGGTGGCTTCCTCACTGTTACTGCTATCTGCAGCCCTTGAATTAATGCAGTTCTACAAAGTAAATATGAACGTATCTAAGTGCTACTGGCACTGAGAGGAACTCGCTTCCTGCAGTGCTGAATGTCACCAGTTCCTCTGGGGCTTTGTAAAGCACCATCCTGTATTGACAGGGGACATCGGGCAGGCAAACTGAGCGTTGAAAGCTAAGCCTGATGTGTTGACCCTGGCAGCTCAGCTGGAGGGGACACCACTGGATAGTCGCAGCAAGTAGCTGATGGCAGCGTTTTCTGCCTTTTATTTCTGATACTGGGAGAAGCTACAGGTTGCACTGTGGCTTGCAGGGCCAGCCCCTTCTGCTCCGACCCAGTAAGCAATCCACATCTCATTTCTTGCCACTAAATTACTCAACAGCTAACACTTGAGCTGCCATTCCCACCCTTTTAAGTATCCTGCTGTTATTAAAGACTATGCAGAAATCCCAGTGCCTTTATAGGAACACAACACCTTGCACTTGCTGATGTTAACACATTTATTACATACAGAACAGATATGGTTTGTTGTTTGATAGCATAGGGAACAAAGCATGGGGACGTATTCATACAGCAGTCTCTTTACAGAATGCCATCTTCAGACCAAATAGCAGAGTTTACAGGCCTTAAGACACTTTTTAAAATCCTTTTGTAACATACAAGATACTTTACATACATCACAGTGGAGATATGACAGGGAAGTGTGTTGAAGCCAGTCAGTTCTCACCTTGCTGCCCAGCAGCCACCAAGCGCCCACAGGAGCTGACAGCAGAGGCTGGTTCTACTTTGCTGGAGCTGCCCCTCTTGGACATGTGCTTCTCTTGGAGGAAAACACGCACTGGGCTGGAAAGGAACCTGTTGGTAGAGGCCCGAGTCTGGTTTCCTTATGTTGCCAGGGCCCAGTGGGTGACAGGAGACCGAGTATTGTCACTTCAACTGCTAAAACCAGATACAGAACAAACAGTAAGAGGTAAGAACGTTGCAATTCTATATTTTCCTACGGAAGAGTCAGCAGAGCTAAGGAACTGGGCTTACTACAGCTTTTTTTTTTTTGTTGTTGTTGTTCCTTCAATTAGCCTGAATTATGACATTTACCTGGCCCTAACAGATGAACTGTTACATGTCTGTGGAGCCTGTGGTCTAAATGTTGATCTTGTTAACTTTACTGCATTCTGTGTTGTGATCCAAAGAGCTCTTCCTAGCAGAAAGCATTTTGAGAAAGTGAACGAGAAGCCTGGCATGGTCAGCAGCGCCCCAGTGACATGTCCCTGGTGAAAGGTCTCCCTGCACGCAGGTGGTGGCTCCGAGCATTCCTTAGCCAAATGCCAGGCACAGAGCCGGGCGTGCCAGTGGCTAGAGGACACCATCCAGCAGGTTCCCTACCTCGGTAAAGAGCAGTGTGGGCACCACTGTGGCTTTGTACTTGTGTGGCTGAGGTCTCTCTTCTCCAGTGATGTCCCCTTGCTCCAGCCTTTTCTGAACTGTGGATCCAAAAAGCATTTCAGTGCTGCTGCATCGGGACAGATGCCACACGTTAGAGCTTCCCTGGGAATACTGCATTCCTGCAGCACACACACAGCTTTAGACCACCAACCTTGGGGGCAGCCTGGTGCATGGTGACAAGCACAGGGCATACTGCCACATTGGCACAAGGGTCCCTGTGAACCCCGGAGTGCTGCACAGCTCAGGGAAGAAACAAGATGACCACCAGGAGCTTCCAAACGCATTGTTAACTGCTATGCACTCTAGTCCTACACATCCAGGAGGGAGTCTTCAAAGGAAACAGAACTTTTCCTTGTGGAGACAGGACTGTTTCCACGGTCAGAAAGGGAGGAAAACCAAACCATTGCCTCTACATCTGGAGCTTCCGTGTGCTGCATCTGGAGCTCAGAACCACTCTCCCTGGCCCCATTTTTGCCTGCTTCTCTTGTAAGCAGGACATGCATTTGCAATCTGCCAGCACTGCTTATACAAGAAGGACTCTCAGAATTTCTCTTGGGGGTTGTCAATTCTTTTCAGGAGTGAGAAATTTCCAGCTTTTCAAACTGCTTAGTAACAAAGTCAGTGCTTACAAAGTTGGGTAAAAGAGGTTTGGAGATCTGGCCTCAATTCCTTTTTCTGTGTGACCTTAGGTGAGACACAGCCTTTCTATTCCTTGACTGCACCTACACAGTCTTTCCGAACCGACAGCCACAGTGTGAAGGAAAACAGCCATCTCCTTCCATCAGTTCCCGGGATGAGGACACAACCTTATGAGTCAAGGTAATCTCAGTGTGTTAACGTAGAATTCACAGCAGACCAACACCATCTGCCCTCACCTGTATTCTGAAAGCCAAAAAATGCTACTCAGAGATAGCTTTCTCCCGAACCTTTCAGAATGAACTCAAGAGTTCTTTTCCGCCTGGCATTTTTAGAAACGGGAGTTAATGTATTTCTGCCTTTTTCTGCTCTTAAAAAAACAAGGTTCCAGTACCGCTTTGCTACCACAGTTTCCAAAGGCCCCGTGGCCTCCACGATCAAACACCTGTCTCCCATCTGAGTCTACCAAACAATCCTCTCTGGACACACACAGTCACCCAGCACATGAATGCTGAGACAACAGCAGCAGAGGAGGGAGACCTTCCATCTCCGAGCACGGAGGATGTGTTCCCCACAGTAATGGCACTGCTGCCTTCTCTAATCAAAGTGTAGAAGTGCTGCCCAAACCCTGAGACTCCTTTCTATTGAGGGTTCATTGGACCTGGCTGCTCTCAGTCTGTGTGACGTTATTCTGTGCTTAAGGGTGGATAAGGAGGAGAGTCCACTGGTGAACTAGAAAGGATTTCTGCTAGGGTGCTGCAGAAGTTGTGATTCACCACCACTGCAGGCAGGGGATGCCAGGGGGACGTACTTCTTCTCATGCAGGTGGGAATGAGGCAACCTGCCGGAGAACCTGAGCCACCACCCATCCAGCTGCCAGCTCCCAAGCACTGGGCAAAGGCTTTACACAGTTCGAGCTCCAAACTTCATTGATGCACTGCCATTTCTCTCCTTGTAGATGCCAGCTCCAGAGCAGAACAATAATCCAACCACACAGAAAGTGCACAGGCCCAAGATGAAAGCTGCAAGTTCAGAGGTTAGAAGGGAGTCAAGTCACAGTCCGAGGCAGGAGCCATTGCAGTTGTCTGGGGTCGGTTTCCAGCAGTAGGTATAATGCAGGCATTCTGTATGTACATTTTGGCATTCAGGTGGAAGGAGGGACACTTACATTGGTGGGAAAGGAGAAATTCTCACTCCGGGATATATGATACCTGCCACACAATAATGTGGCTCCTTTCAGCCTTGGAAAGTACTGGCTTCACCTGGGTGGCATCTCCTGAATTCTCCTCTGTCTCATCATCTTCTCCATCCCCTGAAGAGAGAAAACAAAGAGTGAAAAAGGCAAGAAAAAAAATTGCACTGCTCTGGAATACTTCCAAAGAGGCTAATATCCCTGCTACAGCCTTGGCAGTCTGACAACAGACAGCACAAGCTGAGACCTTCCTTTATGCCTGGAGAACATTTATAGCAATACGGTGCTTTTCTGAAGCAGTACTGTATGGATGGAACCAACCATCTCCAGCAATAAGGAAAACCACCTGTCCTTTCAGGGAAGCCAATGTTTACAACACAGAGCGCTCTTGAGCAGCATGGGTGACCACAGTGGGGCAGCAACATTTGCAGCCAGTGGCACAGATGGTTTTATTCTTTTGAGGGCCATTAACGCAGACTTCGTGGCACTGCAGGCACAGGCAGAGGCTAGGTTTGGCAGCCTTGTACTGTGCAAGGAAAAAGCCTGCTATCTGCCCTCACAGCCAGAGGCAGGGGAAACAGAGAGCACTGCTTTTCAGATTTCGCTCCCCACAGCAGTGATCCCTCTCTCCACGACCATGGCCCTGCACTCTGACCCACTCCAGGTGCCTCCCACCACAGGCACTCACCAATCCGGAAATCGATGTACCCTTCTCCTCCGCTCAGCACCAGGACGTTCTTCAGCTTCTGCCCCTCAGTCTCTGTGGCCGCTGTGCTGGGGTTCTCTGAAGGGCTGTCCAACACACTCCCGTTCAGGGTTGCTAGGACATTGCCTGGAGGAAGCCAGAGGTGCTGTCAGTGCCTTTGCTCAGCCCTCGTGCAGTTAACACAGACAGACAGACAAACAGACACACACAACTGGGCAGGCCAATTCCTTCCGTTGATGAAATCTGGAAGTCCCTGCAGCTTAAACTACTGATGTCTGAGCTACAGTGACCTGCAAGCACTAGAAATGGCATGGACAGCCAACTGCTGCAGATCAGCTCAAGCTCCTCCTTGCAGAATGGACAGTGGGACAAGACCCTCACAAGGAAGGACTGTGCTCATCCTTACCAGGTACAGAGACGAAGAACTTGACAGCATCACGGTGGCCGTGGAAACAGAGCTGTGCCTGAGCCATGGAGCAGTAAGGAATGAAACTGCTGGCAGATTTGTCACTGTTGTCATCACCGTACACGTGGATGACCCCACCAGAACGGCTGCCCTCTCCAGAGGTTGGCGAGGTCTTGTTGGCTAGGGACAGGGAAGAGGAATATTGTCAGTGACAGCTTAAGAGTCCTATTTACAGAAGGGACTTAATCAAAGAGAAAACTAATGAGACACGAAGGAAAACCTTTAAAGGTATAGGTCTCTTTAAAGGTCTCATGAAAAGGATGTGATGGAGGACACCACACTGGACTATACACTCCCTCTCTCTTAGGCTGGTAGCAATCTACTCATGATAACAAACTAAATTTTCTCATCAAATCTAGTATTTGGCTACTAATGAGGCACACATCCCTGGAGGTGCTGGGGAAGAGTGAACCTAGGGGAAACTAGACAAGGTCTCTGATGTGTCCCGGTGAAGGCCTCTTCACCAGCAGCAATCCTGTCCAGCCTCCAGAAACCACCTGCTGTCCTAGGATCAACCTTGCAGTGTGTGCAAAGGTGCCCACTCTACCCATGAAATATGAAGGGCACTTGGAGAAGAATTACTGCTATTTTCTGGATTGGTGAAATTGCTCAGTTTGCAAGTCAAGCCCTTTGCTCATGCCAAGCTGTGAGCACACAGGCTGCTGAAAGCAGTCTCTGGGTCTGGTGAAGGCCTCTCAGCCCAGTAAATGTCACAGCAATGAAGTCCTTCTTTAGTCTTTGATTTAGCCATGACACCAGAAGATCAGCTACTCAAACAATGAACATCTGGAAGATGTTCACCATCCATAGCTTCCAAGGATTTCAGGGTGGACTCAGGGGTCAGCATCCTTCATGTCCAGGCTCTGAGAATGTGAATGCTTCCACTCACCAAGGAAGATACCAGTGCTCAGAGCTCAGGATGGAAGATGCTTTCCTTGCACATGCACCCACAACAATGGTTGCAGAAACAGTACTAAAATCAGAAGGTTTTCACTTTCTGTGACAGAAATTGATTGCTTCCTTAATTATCTGAAGGTCTGTATTTTGGCTTGGACTGGATTTCAATTATTAAGTCACTTGGACAAAGCAGATTTTTATCTATCAGGCTCAAGCCAGGATGGCGAGACAAGCACGAATATTTTGAGGAAGGAATGAGAATCACTGTGTGCAGGGGGAAGATCCCCATGATGAAGGCTCTCTGTACCTCTGTGCTTTGGTTTGTTATGGCAGTTACAACTGGATGAGCTCATCTGATTGACAAGACAGGGCTGGTACTAGCATTTCTTGCTCGGTATCTGGCTTCTTACTGCAACCAACATCAGATGCTTTAAAAGGAGGAGATATATCTTGAAAACGCTTCTGGACAGTGACAGAAATGTCTTACAATGAGAAAAAAATACTCCTTTCTGACCCTGGAAATGCTAAGGTAAGCATAAATTTGAACTCAGACCCTGCCTTAACTGGCACAAAACCAAACAATTCTTAGTGTTTATCAAAGTCCCCTCTGGTTAAAAATCTTGGTTGATTACTTGCAGCTGGCAGGTACCACAGCACCTACTACATTTGGCCTGGAACTGATGAGAGAAGTTCCTTGGAACACCAAGGATAACCAAGGAAGACCTTGGAAGACCAGTCTACTCCTGCTTCCTGGGACTCTCTGAAGGAACGAAGCTTCACAGTCCCCATCTCAAACCTGGCCTACCACAATAAGGGAACTACTGATGAATAATAAAAGTACTCTTGACATAAAAAAAAGCCCAGAGGGATGGCTGATGAGATGGATGAAATGTTTTTAGCCATGAGAAATGAAGATATTTACATTACTGTCTTTGGTCGCTTTTCTCAGACGCAACTTAAAATGAAAGAGTGATGAGGAACAATGGATGGAGAGAGCTGAATGGCAGGATGAAAGGGTGGGAAGGTGACTGCAAAGGCGAATGGGTGCAGAAGGAGTGAAGCTGAAGGAAGGAGGCAATGGACTTACCCCGGAGCCCAAGGAGTTGGCCTCGGTGGAGGACTACAGCTAGGCACAGGCAAGGAGTGGGAACACAGAGGGGCATGGGAAGAGACAGGCAGGATGGGAAAAAAGAAAAAGGCGATTACTGGGAGAAAATTGAGGGAGCAACAGAAACGTATAAAATCTAGAGAAACTGCAACAGGAGCTACAGGCTTGAATCAGTTTATACCAACACTGCTCTTGCTCACTTTGCTCTTATCTTACAAGTACAAATGTAATTATCTGAGATAGGAGAGGGACCATGGTCACAAGGATCCATTGCTAAACTTTCTAGTGAGACCTCATCACTTACCACGTTTTTACAGAAACACCAAAAGATAACGCAAGTGTTTTACAGCAGGGAACAAGCTTAACTCAGAATTAGGACAGTAGCCCCAAGAAGGAATGGGCATTAAAATGGATTCAGAAACGAGACCAAGAATGCAATGCGCAAAGATGACTATGTTACTGGGTTCCTGGAGTCAGCCCTGGGTACATCCAGCTCCACTAGCCTTAGAGGAGACCATCTCAACCCTGACTTCCAGGAGGATTACAACAGGTTTGCTCCTCTGATACAAGAGCCATTTGCTTCTCGATTTCCTGCTAGCAGTGGTGAGAAAATGCAAATTTGGCTGCTCTCTGTTAAAAGCAAGTGTAATTAGCCTCAAATCCTACTCCCCCATTATAATCTGGAACACACCTGCAAAATTAGATGCTGACTGGCAGGTACAGACAGGACTAGTAAGAGCTTTGACTGAGCTTCTAAGCTCCAGAGATGCACCTATTAACTACTACTGCTGGGTTTTCTCACCAGGTTGGATTTGGCATAGGATACTGATTTCTACTTGACTGATAAAGCTGAGCCCTAATTTGAGTAAATGAAGCTTTTCTAAGGTCAGTGTCTGGAAAATACTGTTACTGAGACATTTAAATGTCTATGCCAATCCAAAATTTCCAGGGAGATCTTCCTGGTGACTTCTCATCCCATGGCGTCTTTTTGGAGACTTACTACAGTTCCCAAAGCTTTGTTTCTCCTGCTTTCCAGTAGCTACAGAATCAGTTCACATCAGTCTGCTCTGTCAAGGTCATGCTCAAAAAAAGAAGACTCTACAGATGGTAGAGATGGCATTGGTCCCCCAAGAAGGAAATGGCTTCAGCTGAACTGAAAGGGACAGAAGCAAATATCTATACACAGGTTAAATCCCTTCAACCGAACACTTAATTCTTTAATAAGGAAGAGTTAAACCAAGTTCAGGGTTGCTCATACTCAGAGCTCCTCTCTCTGAACACTGCTATGATCAAAGCTGTGTTAGGTTCAGAGTAAAAATGTCTGGAAAGCATTAGCCTGTCAGAGACATCTGCCATGCTACACAAATGACACGCAAAAGGGAGGTACACAGAAGTATCTCCAATAAATCTCACTTACTCTCAGTCAATGGAATGGAGATGACAACACCATTCCCTGTCCCTACCCAGAGGCGGTTGCCAGCGATGAGCAAGGCTGTAATCCGCACGAACGAGAAGCCCAGCTTTCCAGTGCCTAGTAAGAATGCAATAGAATTGGAGAGTCAGTTACGACTTCGGGCAAGGTCTGCTAATGAATTTTGACTTCTCCCTGATCTCAGGAAGCAACAGACCATTTACTGACAGTCCCTACTGCCTCACCTAGCATCTTGCTGACGTAAGGCTCAATGTCGACATCTTGCAGATGTTGATGACTGTGGGCGTGGTAAAGTCTCAGGGTGGAGTCCAAGCGGATAGAGACCCATACTCCATCTCCAATCCATGCCAGCTGTCGCACCTGACTCTCCCGCCGAGGGTGGGCGTCAAAGGATTTCTGAAATGCCAAACAGGTGGACCAACATGAGTTCACAAAAGGCTTGCAATTATCTACACACATACTCCATTTTCCTCAACTGAGATCACTTGTTTGGGTTTCAAAGCTCTTGCAGAAAATGTGTTAACGCTAGTTGATCTCAGAAGTTCACTATGGTATACAGAAAAACCCTTGCTTGAAATAATGTGTTGTATAGCTGCTCTGCAGAGTTTACGGTCTTTGCAGACCACTTCAGGAGCAAGAAACCAAGAAACATTAGAAACCAAGAGTTTCAATGTGCTTGGTAGAAAAAGAAAACACATAACTCCAGTATAAATTCCAAAGATCAAACTGCGTTGGCTCACTAATGTGAATGTCATATTCAGCACTTCTCCCTTTGATTAGAATTATTCCAAGCACTGTTAAATTGGTTTGTACCAACGCTGCTGTACTGAATTTCAACCAAAAGGCTCTAAATGTCATTTTTTTATTAGACAAGTGGGATCACTGGGGCTTGCTTACACTTCCTTTGTGCCACAATGCCTACAGATGGAGAAGTCTTAGACTATATATGAAGGGTATCTGTAAAGCACGCACATACATTTGTACAGTTCCTGGCCTCACAGACTTACTGGTAAAGGCATAGAAAGTGCTCAGTTTAGACTTAACTAAATATTTAACCTCTGCAAAGGGAGGAAGGAATAAATACTCCCCTGGCAGAGTGGGTCATAACATGAGCCAGATTGACAGTTTGGGTCCTACAGTCAGCAACGACAATACAAAGGTTCTGCATTTCCATGCACTGCAGCACAAAACAGTTATAAGAGTAAGTACAACACTAGCATGTGCATGCATACACACACGTGTGCTCTCTTACCTCAATCTGCATTGTCTTAGGCTGGATAACATGGATTTTGTTCTTGTAGCCACACCAGACTCTATCATACACAACAGCCATGCAGCGGATGGAATGGTGAGTGTGACCAAGGTCCATTAGGTGGTAATTACTGAGATCCCACTGACCATCTAAGGTGAAAAACAAGTGTGGAAAGATGCATCTCCTTCACCACATGTCAGTATACAATAAAATCATCTACTCTTCCATGTATATCTAGGTATATAGGCTTAGCTAATACTCAAATGCTCGTTTTGTTTATGTCTGGGAACTTCCCATGAATCCATACTACTACTTCAGGCACAACCTTATACTTACAAAACACATGACAATAAAGCTTAGTTTGGTGGGCTGCAAGCTCTCCAAATCAGGCTAATTTAAACATCCTTTTATTGTAATGAAGTGAACAGGCTTCTCTAACAAGTGCAACAAAAATAGCAGGGGGAGAAAGACTGCCTAAGAAGACTATGCGGAAACTTAAAAGGAAATGGACCTTGTGGTGAGGCTCCCTCATATCACAGATGGACAATGTAATTTCCTCAAAGTGTCAAACACAGCATGAGGAATCAACCTCCCTTCTCTCATGCCTATTTTCAAACTAACCAGGCAGATACTTTGCCCCTCACAGACAAGTGGCCTCTATGTCATGAAGCTTTATCCTATTTCCGATAGGAACAATTTTTATGTGTCAATGGTCAGGCTTGAACTCATGACAAAGGCTGAATCAAAATTTCAATTGCACAAACCCAGAATTCTCTGTATGTCAGCTTGGTGGATAAACTGCTACTCAAAGAATAACTAAGTTCTTAATATGCAAACATTAGTCAGAGTTAGCAAATTCCCATGTGCTTTCAGGTATGAACACAGCTCAGGAACTGCTCAAGTCACAGGGAAACAAAACCTACAACAGTGAAGAGGACAAGAAACACAGAATTCAAAAAATATCTTGAAGTGACAAAATTAAGGCATGTCAGATTACTCAGACATCTCTTTTTTGCAACAAGAGAAACTGAACAAGTGCAATGTAAAGGCACCGTTTGTCTGAGATTTCCAGACTTGCAGAGAATCCCAGCTCTGCCTGCTGTGTATGCAGTGATCAATTCCACTACCTATACTGGGTCCAGCTTCTCTGGGAAGCAGCAGGCCTATTTGCAACTGCACAGATAATCTGCTTGGGTACAGCCTGAGCTGTGCATGCCCTGTTACAGTTGATTTGTGAATGCACAGGAACACCAATATGGCCCAAATGCATTAAATTTAACTAGCATGCCTCAAACAACTGCATAGCATATGTATTCCTAAAAGTGTTGCATTTACTCTGCATGTGCTACACAGAACATACACACACACATGGTTTTGTTCAGAAAAGCTCAGGAAATGGTGTTAAAGTATGCCTTAGATGTTTTAGGATAAGGATTACATGTGTATAATAGCTATGCATTTTAACTATGTTTGTGCTCTGGCAAACCAGCACCTTTCCTTCTTGACCCAGAATAACGTTTAATCCATTGCTACACTTTCAGCCACATTTGGTTTTCTCTTATTACATTGATTCTTACCTTCCCCCCGGTGGAATATGGCTAGTGTTCCATCTGCCAGAGCAACAAGCACCCTCCCTTTCACATGCCTGAAACCACAGAAAAGCAAATACTTTTAAAAGTCTGTAGAAAGAATGGACTAACAAATCCTTTATGCCATCCACGCACACCATCTTTATGTTCGCTCTTTAATTCCCATTCAATTTAGCACTTGCAGGAACATCCTGCAAGGGCCAAGGGTCACACCTTTTACTTTCGTTGTAGTAAGATCATCCATAAATTTCTTAATGAGGTTAACTTCTACACTGTAAACTCCACCAATTTCAACAGATTTCACATAATTTACACCCCAGTGAAATTTTGCCTTTCTCCTCCCTGTGATTTCCTCCTGATACTGCTAATCTCATTTAGTACCTTCTTCACTGAATTGGGTCAGGTCTGCATTTGACTAGGAATACAGCTCAGTATGAGACTTCCCAATGCTCAAAACCTTGGGAAACTTTCCTCATAAAACAAGGCACTTAGAGGAGCAAAGGAAGAGATGACTGACAAAGAGCTGCTACCCCCATTTAAATACCACTTAGGAACTGAACCTTCTCCTTCAGCGTCCCCTGGCACGCACACTTACACTAGACTCAGTACAGAGTCCTTCAGCTTTATCGAGTGCAGACACTTCTTCCAGTTGGATACAGCCGAGTGCACATAAAGCCTGTGAGAAAGAAAAAACAGGGAAGGTTAGCAACAAGGCCCCACACCTTCAGCCTGACTAGGCTCGAGTCTTTTCTTCTGGTAGGAAAGGTGGAGGTTAGGTAAGTGAGGTTGAAGTCCTCTGCCTATGATGAGCTGAGGGCTCAGAACAGCAATGAACAATGAAAACCTACTCCAGAAACAAGAAGTGAACTAAAGGTGTGTGGACATGAAAAGCGGAGCCCAGAGAATGGAGGTGAGAGGGAAATCTGCCAGCCCAAGGGGAACCTACCAGCCATTCTGTGCTCCCAGCCACATAGTGGGGGCAGCACTGGTGCAAGTCCCAGCGGCATCCCCATTCAGCTCCTGATCTGCCAGTGTTGTGCTCGACTCTGTCTTCAGCTGCCCATTCTCCCTGAAGAGGCAAAAGAACACTATTAGAGGCTTTACAGAATCACAGAATCCTCTAGGTTGGAAGGGACCTTCAAGATCATCTTGTC
>JAOXJM010000071.1:17752035-17765487 GCA_026413425.1 Tringa solitaria
GAAGTTCCTCCTCATGTTTAGATGGAACTTCCTACATTCAAGTTTGTGCTCATTTTCTCTTGTTCTGTCAAGAGGACACCCCTGAAAAAAGACTGGACACGGTACTCCAGATGGGGCCTCATCAGGGCAGAGCAGAGGGGCAGGATGTCCTCCCTCGACTTGTTGGTCACAGTCTTCCTGATGCACCCCAGGATGCCATTGGCCACAATACCACAATGCTGCCTTCAAAAACCCACATATCTTCCTAGCTGATGCAAATAAACAATACGAGCTATGCAAATTTCATTCATATTGCTGCACTAGTGTCTGGAACAGTGGCCAAAGAGCCTATCTGGCTCCTTAGGGCAAGAGGAGTTTGGCCACTCATTTGTCTTCTGAGATGTCTGAATAATGTATCAGTGAACATTCACTTTAGACAATACCAAGGAGCTGAGGTGCACTCAACCTTGACTGGCTTAAGCAAGAAGACTACAGGGCATCAGTGTAAGACAGCTGTGGAAAACAACCCCACAACCAGGAAGAATAAAGTGTTGTATTAGTTGTATAAAGTGTATAAAGTGTTGTAATAGTTGTATCTGCAACTATAGCTTGGTTCTTAACAAAAAAGCCACTTAAGACTACTGAAAAACAGAGCTGGAATAAATCTTCTGAATCACGTGTACTCATGGACTCTGCTATGTCTATGTTCTTTTTAACAAAGATTTGCCTGCTTTTTTGTCTTTTAATTCACAATGACGGGGACTAATAATCTTCCTACCAACCTCACCAAGCAAAGTAATTTATTACACTTATTATTACGAATTTTTTCAAATTTCTGACCATTTCAAAAGCAGAAGTTGGAAAATTTTATCCTGGATGATTTATCCAAAATCACACAGAAAAGTTACCAAAGAGCCAAGCCACCACAACACTGCCCCATGAAATGATGTCTCAGAAGTACAAGTTAGAGCATGATACAGCACATTACAAAGGTATTGAGAGAGGGGTCATGTCAGGGATGGAATGAGAAAAAACACTGGAAGAAAGAAAAAAAATCAATTTTCTTTTCTGACCTTTTTCTTTTCAGGAGATGTATGATTACTTTTGTTGTTCTCGCCTTCCACTTCCCTATCACAGGTGAGGGGATCACGTCCAGGATCCAATTTTTGCCCATTCCCAGGTTCCTGCTCCGAAGGTCTCCATCCCATGAGATTGACTCCAGCTGCACACCATAGCTAAGTAACAGAAACAGGAATCTTTAACTAAGAATTCTGGAGGCTCCAAGGCCTCTTTAAATTCAGGCACCTTTGTAGAGAACTTTTGTGTTTGTATCAAACACCTGAAATATTTAGTTCTTTATTTCTACTAGATGACATAGTCGGATTTGATGTAGATTCTCTGTAACCTAGCAGAAAATCACTGGGTTTTTTAACAGATGTGACTAACAGATTTAAAGAAAATAAAAATAATAAATCAGATGCATAACTGAAAACAGGCTTTGGAAATGTCCTCAGTTTTTCTGACTCTGGGGGTTCCTAAATCATGGTAGCAAAGCAAGTAGGACACAGCAGATGTTACTAGCTCAGGGTACAATAAGCATGAGTGCTTAACTAAAATCAACAATGACTGCTTGGCTGAGGATACACATTCAGTGCACCCCTGTTCCCTCGTCCCCCTCCCACCCCTTGCACTCTTCTGCTTCCTCACATACTCCTCTGCCAAAAAAATCAGTGTTCGTCTGATCTTAGAAAGCTATGAAAATAACAAAGACAATAAAAAGTGAAGTAAAAAAAAAAAGGAAAAAAATATCTGCTGGTTTAGCTCCCTACGTAACAAGCGTAGGGTGAAAGAAGCACACTGCACGTTTTCTGAAATCAAATTTAGCTAACCTCCTATGAGCTATTTCCAGATAGATTTTTTTAGGAGAATGTTGGGAACAGGATTACAGAAACAAATACTGGATTTATCTGAAACCATAAAGGAAAGATGCTGAACAGAATATTATTCAAAGAGCATGCCAATCTTCTAGAAAGAACCAACAGTGTAAGAGTTTTCCTACAACAATCAAAATGACATCTAAAAATCAGCTCTGAATGAAGTTAATGACAAACTGCCTATTTCAAAACAACTAATTATAGCAGAGAAATATGCTACCTGGAGAGAGATGACCATCTCTTCTCAACCGCAATTCTACTCCAAATATTCCAGTATTGATAGATAAAGGTTCACAAAAAATTGTTCTAAATAATTTTGGCCTATTACCAGTGAATCCCAGTCAATAGTGAAATCTTAAAAAAGAGCAATGAAGTGCATTTTTACTTTCACCTGCTTGTTTTCATGAATTTTAATATTGTTTTGTATTATGCTCTAAGGACTCTTAGCAAAGGCCTTATGAGCATAAAATGTCACTGATATTATTTAAGAGTTCTGCCAAAAAAGCATAAGATGTAAGACAGAAGCATGGGACCTGGCAACCAGAATCAGCTGAGAACTATGTCCTTACAGAAAGAGG
This sequence comes from Tringa solitaria, assembly GCA_026413425.1. Classification (NCBI taxonomy): domain Eukaryota; kingdom Metazoa; phylum Chordata; class Aves; order Charadriiformes; family Scolopacidae; genus Tringa; species Tringa solitaria. Next base: position 17,754,527 of record JAOXJM010000071.1, read on the forward strand.
TACTTTTCCCTACGTATACTGGAAACCACCATTCAAAAAAGGAAGCAGAAGATAGAACTTGGAATATATAATGTAAAAAAAAATACAGATTGTTTTAAAAATTGCACAGTTAGCAACCAAAATTTGTTGCTTATTCCATGGCCCCTTTCTGGACTTGAATGGTATGCAGAGACAATGTACCTTCATAGTTGGGTCCTTCTCTACTAGTGGGCGACAATACACAGGCACGGGGACATTTTTCATGCGAGTGTCTTCCTGACCACCATTGGGACTCAGCTGTGGGGGAAGAGAAGATGAAAAAGACAGTACAAGGCTGTAAACACGAGGCTATGGTAAAAGAGTTGTAACCAATATGGCAGAACCAAACCTACTGGCCTCAGAGATGGGTGCTGCTGAGGCTTCATCTCACATCTTGTATGAAACAGAGTTCCTACAGGGATAGGAGCAGCCTACCCAAGAGACTACCTCTCTCACCATGATACCGTGCCCCACATATGGTCAACAGTGGCTATACTGCTGTGTCAGCCGCACTGCTGATGGAGAAAGAGTTAACAGATTCTCCATCAGAACACTGGCATTCCCTTCCATCACGGCCTGAAACTCATCCACTTTCAAGCTACACTGCAAGACTCCTTCCTTTCAGGTGGTCTTTGACAAGTTAAATGAGTCACAGGCCAACAAATGAGGCTGATGACATTTGATTTTGTGTTACTGCTGGGTTCAAGTGGATGCAAACTGCACTGCATTTGTTTTTTATACTAATGACTGGTAAAGTTCTCCATAGTATAAATGAATTATCTAATGTTCAAGTCCAATTATAATAACAAAGGAAATAAAAACTAGTACTGGACTCTGGAGAAAGAATTTAATTACTTTTGGTTCAGGCTAGATTCTTTCAACACATCCATGCAGAGCAATGCCCCCTACATTGATTTAGGTGGAGATACTTGAAAGATTAATCTGATCTGTGCCTACAAGTATCATACATATAAAACATGCATATGATACCTCAAAATTACATATTTAAGGCCTAAGGCTAAGGTTACCAGTGGGAGACTTAGGTCCTAGCTGGTTTCACTTTGAGGGACGATGTCCCTGGAGAGTGGTCCCTACCTGCTTGTACTTGGCAGGGAGGCTCCAGCCGCAGGCCTGCAACCGCCCATCATCATTCCGCACGTGCTCCCGGACCTGGCGGTACTGCTCCCGTTTCTGCTCGCGACGTGCTGAGGATGTACAATCACTGGGGAGAGAAGCAGCAGCATTACTTCTCAATCTATGATTAAAAACAGAAGCTGAAGGTTAAAGGAGTGTTACCACAGCAGGGGGAGGAAACACAAAGCAAACCAAATCCACTTTTGAAAACAGATGCAGGAAATTGGAGAAAGAAAAACTCTGTTAAGAAGCAGACATAGGCATCCGTAATCTCTAACTCCCTGTGATCTGAGCAACATGGCAGGCCAAATCATTGTCATCTCCACTTCAGTGCTCCAAGAGCCCTTCAGAAACAGGGCATTGACCTTCCATAAGACCTATGAATCTATGAGACTACACCAATTTTTGCTTAGCTGTTACAATTTACTGATCTAATGTCTCGATCAGGAAGACATTTTGAGTTCTTCCCCTCTTCATTATAGTCAACTATTTATCTTTCCATTTTAAAGCTTTCTCTGCTGATAAGGAAAATATGCACTAACTGCTGATGAAACTGCTGGTTTCAACAGAACAACTCCAGCTTTGCACTGGCAAAGGTTAAAAGAAAAATTGATCTGTGAGCTCTCAATATATGTTTTAATATAAACAAATGCTGTTTGAGTATCAGTTCCAGCTCTCAATAGGTTTTTAAAGTATCATTCCAAGGTACAAACAACATCAGCAAAAAATCCAAAACAAAATGCCCTACACACATAAACACACCCTGACATATATACTTAGAATAAAAACAACCCCCTGCTAAGACAAAACACTTCCTTGCACATGATTCCTCCCCTGGGGAGAAGATGAGAGAACAGTTTCTGACAGCGGTTAGTCACATTGTTTAATGCACCGCTGAAAAGCACTCAGACACCAAATAATGACTATTGTATTGTAAGTGGATAAAAAGAACAGAATAAAGGCCATGGGTATCTACGAAATACAAATTTACCCTTCTAAAGACAATCTCTCTTCGCCTGAACTAGCGCCTTTCCAAAAAATCCTTCTTATTGCAGAAGTTGTAATACCTTACCACCACATTCCCCTAAGTCTTTCCACAAAAACATACCAAATCCATGAAACTGTACAACCTTGTAATGATAGACCACCACATGCATTTTGAAGTGAAGTAAAGCACAGGAGAGTTTCCTCCCTTCACGTCAGAGACATAAAGGATAGAGTCACAACACTTAGGTGCTCTTTTTTAGCATGTTTAAGATTAAAACCAAATATTGTCGAAAGAACTTTTCTCTTCAGCTAAACTCCTTGTCAACAGGGTTGGGCAAGACACTCTATCCCACTGTCCCAAGGCTGCCTTCATGCTCTACCACAAAAGCACTACTTCATTCTGTCATGTAGTCGGCAAATACGGGTGCAGAACTAGGGTTGAGGCCAACTCAAGCCTATAGCATTCCCTGCTGAGATGAACCATCATGGCCTAGAAAGCCACAGCAGTGATACGTTTGGGAGGACAAAATTTGCTGAGCCCATCCACTTGGTAACTGCTAAGTGAAAGATCACAGAAATAAACCACAAGGACAGAAACATATTAGCACCACATAGGCTTTTTTTAAAGCAGAAAACAGCTTGTTTAAGAAAAGCTGCTATTTGCAAGAGCTGCAGGGGGACCCGGCTTGGCACACAGCACATGACTCACTCCTCAGGGAAGAACTCCAAAGTGCGGCTGCCGGAGGAGATCTGGCACATGGTGTGACTGCGACGCTGGCTGAACCCGGCTGTTGTTGGAGACTTGTAGTGGATGTTCACTGATGGGTAGGTCCTCTTTGCTGGTGGGGGACTCGAGGAAGAGCTAAACAGACGGCTGAAACTAGGGACAGAAAAAAGGCCAACAAATATGAGAAAAGGTGCATGAGGAGACAACACACCACAGATTCACAGGGGGAAGCAAGAGGTACGCAATCAGGGGCTGTAAGCCTTTGATCAAATCTGCTCTACTTCAAACATAAAGCTAATTCCTCAGTTTAAATGACATAAGCTGCTTTTAGCTTCCAGAAACAGCCCTTTATTAAAACTGATTGTGAGTGTATGTGTATTTCCAGTCAAGGGTACTCGTGATCTTTTTCAGCTTGTAAAACAAAACCAGTACGGATGTTCAGATCTGATTTTAATTTCACCAGGGACAAAGAAAGCTCTTGAAGGCAAAAGGGTTCAGCTAACAACACTTTCAGTTGATGTTTCATTAATGTCAGAGTCTACTAAGTCACTCCCTGAAGCAGAAATGGCAACGCTTCCCCTTTTCTTAATCTTATACAAACTACCAAGGAACTTACAACTGCCAAATGGTGGATTTCTTTTTCTCCTGGACGGATGGGTGCTCACGGGAAGCTCTAAGGAAAAAGACAGAAGCAGCAAGTTAATTTCAGCAGTTTCTGCCAACCATCAAGTTAATTTTAGCAGTTTTTGCCAAACAGCAGGCCATTTCTATCAAGAAAGCCATGTCAAAATTCACAATTCATTCTAACATGTTCCAGAACACAACAGAGGAAGTGACATGCACTGGTCTTTAATGTAAGTACACCCAACCACTTCATGTTTCCATGTTGACATGAAGTGCAAGTAAGTGTGTTCAATTTGAAGTGTTATCAACTCCCTGCAATGTTATTGCCACAGCACTAGTCTGGTAACTACAAAGCCCAGCATTATATTCACTTCAACCATAGCGTTTAGAACTCAGTAATTAGAAGCAACCCTCTTCCTACAGCTTCTCCTAGCTTAATCAGCACACAAGAAACAAGCGAGACAAACAACTGCTCAGTGTCTCCAAATAATGATGGCAAGTTGAGATTTGCGGCTCAAGTTCAGGAATAAGAGAGAAAGAATTAGGTACTAGGAGAGAAGCATCTACAGTTTGGAAAATTTTCAGCACTTCTCAACCCGTATCTTAGTAGGGGTTGCACTGGCCACAAGGCCAAACATGGCAAAGTTCTGTCCTAAATAGAAATGTTGACTAACATCCAGTCTCACCTGATCATTTCTGTCCACCTGACAGCCTCCTGGAGCTCCATCAGTCTCTCTTTGTATTGATTACGCTCCATCAGAACCCGGGCCATTTCCACACGGGTGAAGCGGCGGCGCTGAGCTATGGGAATGTTGTCCTGCAGGGGGGAGGAGCACTGCTTCAGCCAACAAAAGACGGAAGGGGACTGATGTTAGTACAGGGCAAGTCAGGAGACAGAAAGACATGCTTGTTAGTTCTGCTCCTGTTCTGTTTGATTACCCCCTGATTTCCACATATGAGGTGTTAATTCTAGACAAGTGAGCTCCAAACTATAGCCAACGGACCTCTGGGGTGTTCTGCAAACCCATGGAAATTACAATTAGAATCACCACCATGTTGAAAGCCCCACCCAGGGACTATTTCCAGCAAGGTGCTTTGATAGTCTGCAAGAAATTATGAGAGTTAACAGTGGTCTGTTGGCCCAGAAGTTTGGAAACTGAAGTTTTAGTTCATTAGCAAATCCAGTCACAAGCAGGAGCACCACATAACGCCATCTGTCCCCTCAAGAGGACTAGGCAGTAGGCATTCTAAGTTCACACTGGTAAAGGCATAGACCACAAGATACTAAAGACTTTTTCTTCTTTGGTGACACAACTTGGCCTTCCAATGAGGGCACATGCAACTTTGGGTTAGGAGACAACAGGAATGAGATTCTGTTTGTCTCTTCTGAGGAGTGGAAAATGAGAACATGGCTAAGCTGGGAAAATATCTGCCCCAAAAGAAATGACACTAAGAAGTGGCACCGGGTTGTGTCTAGACTGTGACAATTCCCAAGCTCAGCCTGGCTGGTGAGTACTGTTGAAAGCTGGAATAGCACAAATTAACCCAGTACCTCTCCAGCCTCCCTGGACTTGGAATAAACCTGTATGACCAGTCCAAACAAGATGTGTATAACTGAAAAGGGATTTGACAACCTTTTTTTTTTCAATTTAAAAAACCAGACCTCCTGTCAGTTCAGCTTAAAAGGAATTCAGTCCTCTTCAGCATTTCACAACCACAACTTGAAAATTTTCCTATTTAACTGAATTCTCAACAGACCAAGTTCACCACAGTTAAGTCAAGAGAATTAGGCTAGAATTGAACCTACCCCAATACTTTTTACAAAGTAAGAACACAGCAATATTGAAAAGAAGTGTATCATCTAATTCACTGTCTAACCAGAATGACATTTACAAGGAAAATCTCTGTAACTGCTTTGCCTTTTTTTTTGGCTACAGTTTGAAGAGCTGTCATAGAAGAGCAGTACCCTGTACCAGCTAGTACTGGCTAATGTGGAAGAAGTAACGAGAAAAACAATGCCACAAGATTGAGATTACAGAACTAATAAAAGGCAGTTACTGCTGCAAAGCTGTCTGTATAACCTGGATTTCACCGCACATTGTCTTCTCGGCTTACAGCTTCACTGCCAATGAGGAGAAAAGCTCTTCTGGAGAAGCCTGACTATCAGAAGGTGCTAGGTGCTACATTAACAGTTGGGCTTGATGATCTTAAAGGAGTCTTCCAACCAAAACAATTCTATGATTCTACAAGACCAGGAGAGAAGCACACTAGATTGTAATTCAAAATTAGGGAGAACTAGATAACAAGGGAAGGTCCTGAGGAGGGTACTGTTCTAGCACTGTTCTGCAGAAACCACATTGTGCATGGTATTGCCACTGTGGCAGCTGCTCATCTTTGCCAAACTATGGTTTGAAAGTCCTACGAAGAGGCAACCTCACAGCGTCTGTCCATTAGCAATGCTCATCAACAACAACCCACAGTTCACCAGCTTTGCCATCATTGTTAACAAAGACAGATTAATCTGCATCTCAGGATTCATACGTATGAAGCAATATAAATTAAGTATATAAACCCCCTTTCCCCGCAGGCATTTTAGTAATGTAATATACCAATTCTGTACAGAGATAGCTGCTTACATCCTCCACCTCCTCTTTGGGTTCTCGTCGAGCAACAATCACTTCAGATTTCACTCTAGGAAACAGGAAGAAAAGCATCAAACCAGAAAGTGATACCATGGCTGGCCCTGAGGTCTTCTGGGAGGAGAACCATCTATGGGAAGGTCTGGCTGCATGCATCACACGGAAACGTTTTCAAACCGCATGCTAAGAGTTCAGAGTATGAGATGATTCTCTAGTATTTTTCCCTCTCTCTTGTAGCATGTTACTCTCAACAGCTTCACCGACATCACTCCATTTCTTTGGAACATTTGATGTAAACACCAAAATACTGACCACTGGAACAGTCCAGCCAGTTTCTATTTCAGAACTATAATCTATGTTCAAACGTTTGATGAGATCTTAACCATGGGAAAACTGCCATTACCAGCAATGAAAATGCTGGCTTAAGTTCTTCTGGGCTGCTTCTGTTTTCAATGCAGTGAAAAAAGGAAGGACAGTTTGCCATTAATGGTAAAGAAGAGAACACCAAATCTGTGCTAATAATATACTTGAAGTATTTAACTGAGTGCTTTTAATATCTTTAAACTCCATACCAAGGTGCAGTCATGCAGTCTGATTTGAATTACATGCACTTTTATTAACAGAAAAGACACTGCAGAAAAAAACTGCTGTCTCTGTCTCCTAAAAAGGCACACTTACTAGTTAAAAGTCCATGTCCCCACTGCATAATATATTCTATATATTAGAGATATTATAGACATTATGAGAGATTCCAAAGGCATTTTAAGAAGTAGACCTATTTCCATTGCTTGTGAGACTACTTTTATTTCAGACATTGTGTGAACAAAGAGACCAGTCTGTGTTATTCTTGCTGATGTTGTGCTCAGATTACAAGAGGCAACCTTCCAGATTCCAGCTGCAAAATAAACACTGTCCTCTGAATTGAGATAACACAGTGCAATGTGCAGCTAGTCCAAATGTAATTATGTTGCTTTGAGCCCTGAGGGGCATCTTTAGTTTTATGGATATGAAATCATCACAGGTTTTGCTAGGCATTCAGGCTTCAGTTTCTCTAGTTTGAGTGGAAAATAGGAAGTGGAATCTCTCCAAATGCTACCTGCATAGGACTTTAGAATCTCTTCAGCCTCTTCTTTTCATTCTTAACATGAACAATGAAACAATTAACAATACTGGCATTTAAATATTATTTGTGGGAATCTGTATTAGCTCTTTCATTAAATGAATAGGCATTCATTCCTCTCAGAGCTGTCTTGGGTGCTGCAAGGATCAAGTGTTGGACAGTTTCCTTCAAAACTATTGGTTCTGAAATTCTACACACACACACATACTTTTTTTTTTAAATTGCAAATTAAAACTCTGAATGCTTCACTCCAGAGACCCTGGATTTACAGTTGCTGCTACAGAAACTTAGTTCTGGGGAAGAAAATTCTATGGGTTTTCTAAGGTTCAATAATACATTTCAATCCAATAAATCAATGTGACACTAAAAATCACCTACCATCAGCCTTGTGCTGTGTATAAGGTACCTTTAAGCTCCAATGCTAACCTCCACAAGGGAAATAGAGTAACATGAACAGAGGAGGTGGATTTATCTCTCCCAGGGAGTCCTTCCAGCTCCCTGGGGCAAGGTGTGAACCACTCACCTTTTCAGCTCCTCCTCCAGCTCCTTGACTCTGGTCTCCATTTTGGCTTTGGCCTGCTTTGTTGCTTCAAGCTCTCCCTTCAGCACTTCTTGCTCTCCAGATAGCTGGTCCACCTTGGCAATCAAATCATTCTTCACAACGTTCAAAGCATTTCTTAAAGGTGTGAAAGGGACAATAAGCAAAAATGCCCAAAACCAGCAGCTGTCCATAAGAGAGACCTGAAACTAAAGTCACAGGCACTACAAGGAGAGTTGAAATGAGTGTACTTAAAACAATTCAGAGTCCAGCTATAAGTCATGGAAAAATAGATTTTGGCAAGGAGTTGCAGAAGAACACAGAAATCACCATAGTTGGTCAGGATGAGGTTTGTCCAGTACTGTGTTCTGATTGACAGACCAACATCTCCTTAAGAAGATGACAGAACACTGCAAGAAGTGTAGGGTACCCTATCCCCTGCACAAGGTTGACATCTATTTTTAACAGAATGAAGATCTGAAACACACCCTTCAGAACTGCTGTTATCTGTAACTGTGGATAATTGTGGATGATAGTGATATAAATAAGTATTTCAAATTGTCTCCAAAATATCTGAAAATATTTAAAATCAGCAGGTTCCTATCATTGTAAGTTCTCCAACTCTCCCTTGGGAGTACTTTGCCTTTCTGTTCCTGGCTGCTTAGCTTTAGTATGTGGTATGTCAGCCTTTCTCAAAAAATAAGTCCATTACATTGTCTGCTTCTCCTTTACCAACTATTAAACCCTTGAAAACTCTCTTCAATACTACGAAAATTTTCTTTCCAAATAGGAAAATTTGTAAATAAAAACTTAGAGACAGCAATATCCTCACAGAGACTCAGACCAACATCTAGATTCCCACTGAAGTTAACTAATTGCCATTGATTACAGTTGGGATCAGATCCTACCAGCACATGCCCAGAGACTTCACCCAAGTGCCTGCAGAAAAGAAACAGTTAAGGAAGTCGCTCAGAAGAGCAATTCCTCCTCTACAATTTAAGGAAGAACAAGTATTCAAGCGAACTTGTTAGATAAATGAGGAAGCCCCTGTGAGGCAGTTCTGGCCATGACCTACTTCAAGATGACATCTTCTTTACAAATAGGCAGGCAGTTCAGAGAACACAACAGTTCCTTACTTGGTCTCCAGTAGCTGCGAGTTCTCCAACAGTAGATTCCCCACTTCTTTGCCCATTCCTGAAAAGAAAGGCCAAGCAGTTTTCACTTGCTCTCCTTGAAATAGGAAGTTTGTGTGGCACTGCCTGCCTCATGCTTGAGGAACAGAAATCACTTTTGTTAGGCTTCCCTAGGCTTCTGTGTCCTGATGTGGAGTGGAGTACCTCTTGCTGAAAGACCATGCAGAACAAAAAAAGACACCCATGTGTCCTTCTGTAAAGATCCCAAATGTAGACCTAGCTACTTATCCCAACTTTCACAGACTCCCTTGAGAGGAACGGAGAGGAGAGTTTCACTAGCACTAGTTAGGGGAAGTCAAGTCAGTAACTCCTGGTTCAGCCATGAGCTATTGCAACCATTTTTTACCATCACTTGTACAGAAAGAAGGTAGAAGTTAATGGGTTTTTCACAGAGGACAGCAGAACACTGTCCAAATTGCTGGCCAGATCCGCACATCAGCGATTTTCTTATCTTTCTCAGTACAGATTTAGGATCATAGTTGTGACCAATTTCATGTACATGAAAGGCTTCCCATTATCAGCCTTCCACCAGAGCAATTTTAAAAGGACTTTGGATTGCCCATTGCTCTGCCTACCTTTAATAGTTTCTCATAGATATTTCAAATCTGAAGTCCCATCACTTAAGACCCACACTCAAGGAAACATCTACATTGCACAGACTGCACTTGCACTGGGGCATCAACATATGATGACTGCAATATGCAGATTGGGTTGCAAGCACTTTGGAAAATCTGGGACTAAGAGTGAAGGCAAATTCAGTACTTCATAAAACCATACAAAAAGGAATTTAGGGACCAAAAGCACATCTGAATTGTTTACAGGGACTTGCTGGCTACCAGGGTCAGCTTCTATCTTAAAGTGAGGAAGAGAGGCCACCTGAGAACTAAAGGCAAAGAGACCCCTCCCTCTCAGGGGACAGCACTTAGGTTTGCAGCTCATTTCTCACCGCAGGTCCCAGAGAACGAAGAAGTCTCACAACCATCAGTGGTTGTGCTGAAGTGATCCTTGTCCTGCCCTCTGAACTACCTCTTCCTTTACAGCAAAGACATCAACAGTTTTTCATGATCCATTATTTGCTCATTAATATTTGTAATAAAATAAAAACAACACAAAGTAAATGGAAGTTAGAGAAACATGGTATCATAGCAGAAGTGAGAACACATCACAACACTCTAACATACAGATCCTCTTCCCACAGTTAAATGGGATGAATTTATGATGGCAAAAGCGAATTCCCAGCAAGAATGAGTAAGAAGCAGCATTTTCAAGTAACTTTTGAAAAATCAGTAGACAGACAATTAATCACTTTGATGTTTCAGGCAATGTGTTCTTTGGATACTGTTTCAAAGAATATTGCAAATAGCAAAAAAGTGACAGACACTAACTGCAGTGCAAATGGAAGTGTATTTTTGGTTTGGCAAGAATGACTTATAGCTATTTTTTTTGTGCCATGCTGTATGTTGATCAGAAGACCAAGAAGTCATCCATTTATTAAATTATTTTCTTGTTCGTTTCTAGTGATTTTACAAATGATCAAATAAGTATTTAGCCAGTAAGACATTAAAATGGCACAAGGACATAAAAGGTGCTGAGGTGCAGCAAGGGAAAGAGTTCATTCTCCATTTTTTTGGGACTAGATCTTTTCCCTTCCAATTCCTGAGTCACCTATCCCTCTCTGCATCTGTTTTGGGGAGAGAAAGGAACTCTGGTAAAGAGGGTGAGCTATCGTGAGAGAGCTAAAAGCCACACAACATCCCAGTCATCTGTATCTTCACCTTATTTGTGTGCGACACAGTCACAGCCCAATGCTTTAACCAGTGAGAGGTCTGAAGGGCTAGTCTTGCAATAAAGAAATGGATGAAGCTGTCCCAGAGCCATAGAATGGGATCTATGAGATAACCTTATGCAAGCTGTAATGGAAAAGCCCTGCTCATGGGAAAAAACCAAAACCATGGAGTGACTAAAAGGGGATCTCTTCACT
>JAOXJM010000071.1:17765587-17779559 GCA_026413425.1 Tringa solitaria
TCACTTCTTTGCAGCGTGAAGCAAAGGGAAGAGAACTCTGGGCAGAGCCGTGTCTAACAGAGCCCATCCTACACTGTCCACCTCCTATAGCCAGGCAGATAGTGTGAAGCATCAAAGTGGATAATCAACTACAAGAAAGAGAGGAGAATCCCCAAACCCCCACTACTGACCAGCTGCGTCCTGCTTTTTGGAGAGGTGATATCACCATCACAAAAACCAAACCAAGACAATGCAAGACACATGGAGGGATGTTGAGTCAATGGAAGAAATTTAGAAAAAATGCACATTAAAAAAAAGAGAGAAAAAAAAAGAGAAAAGGCCTTTGCCTTACCAAAGAAATCATCCCGTACTATGAGAGCCATCCCATACGAGAAAGGGAACAGAAAGAGATGGGGACAAAGGGGAAGAAAGGAAGAGAAAAAAAGCAGCCATTAAGTACCAGTCTGTAAACAGCAAACAGAGCAGCTCATCAGCACGTGTACATCTGTGTGCGGTGCCAGTGTATGTGATGCCCAGCAGTAACTTATCTACACCTTGTTCTGCTGCTGCCTGGCCTAGCAGGGATTTACAGCTGAGATATCAGGACAAGCTCATCTGTTTCTTCCATTTCCATAATTTCACCTGGACTACACATCTTTGGGTTTCTCATCCCCAACAAAGGTAGTTCAACAAACATTATGAGTAGGGTGAGGGAAGGACAAGGGGAGGAGGAAAAACAAAAGTGGGGGTGGATATCAAATCTCCCGTCTGGCCTTTTGCACAGGCCTAAATTCATCTCTGCACTGCTACAAACTCCAATTCAGCTTCAGAGGGAGATTTTCTGTGAAAGGACCACAAAGAAGTGACTTACAGTAAAACCAGTTTGAAGTAAAAGAAAGGATGATGCCATCCCTTTCTTTTGTAGCCTCACAGAACCAACACCAAGAGGCTCCAGGCAAAGGAACATGACAGAGCTCATCGCCACACAGCACTGCACTATTGCCTCTGCCTAAGTCACCTGCCTTTACTACAGGGAAAGTTTCATCCAATTTGCACTGAAGTCAAGGGAGATCCCCTTGACTTCGTCTGGAATTGCATCAGGCCACCATTTTATGGAAAGGTGCAAACAGAGCGTGGCCCTAAGGCAATGAGCCTCCTTCACCAAAACAAAAGGCAGAGGTATTACTTAAACTCCTGCCAGAAAGGCAAAGAGTCCACGACAGAGGACAAAGGCTTTGCCACTCTAACCACCAAGAAAGTGTCTTGAATGTCACTACAACCATTCCAGAAGAGGGCCTGTATGCATCAACTAACCCACACTGGCAGATGGAGGGATTCCTCACAGCGTGGCTCGCTGAGAGTGGGAACCTAAGGCAGCCCTGTGCCCACCCAAGCTCTGCTCCAAGCACAGCACCTGAACTGACAGGGAAAAAACCACTTTGAGCCACAAGACCTCAAGTGACAGGCCAGTGTAACACAGTAGAGCAAACCTGCAGAAAGCCACACAAGAAAAGCTTCTTGAAACACAGCAGGTATGTGAGCACAGAGCGGGGATGTCCTGCTGCCCAGGGACCCACCGGTGCAAGGCAACCAAGCGAGGCGAAGGTGGGAGAAGTCTGCAAAGCCAACCGTGTTTGGACAAGAGCAGGGGAGTATCACACGTGTATACCACGTCACTCGACCTCAGCCAGGAAAAAAAGAAACAAGAAAGGAAACTGAGCAGAGGAGATACACACCTGAGAACTCCCCTATGGGCCATGTCCAGCGAAGCACAGAGAGACAAGGGAAAAAAGGAAGTGAAAAAAGGATCAATCAGTGACTGAAACCAACAAAATAAAATTTTTGTTAAAAAAAAATTAACAATGATTCAGCCATTTCAATGTCAAAAGGCATGAAATAGTAAGGACGGGACCTGCCATGACTGTAGATGGCATGACTCTACATACAGGACATAAAAAAAATCAAGGGAAGGTAACCCGAGGTACAACTGCAACCACATGCCTCAGCTACCTCCGGTTTTCCAGACATGAATCTCAGGCAATTGTATCTTCCTGGACTGGATAAACCTTTATTTTCTCTTTATTTAGTCATGTACAACTAAATGCAGAAAATCTAGTTCCTACTACCTTCTAATTTACCCTCCCCTTGTAATTTTAGCAACTAGATCTTCTGATAATAAATGTGCTCTTCAATGATACTTTAGCTTGCAAAAGACAATTAGTTGCATTTGAAAACCTTTTTTCTTTTCAGTGCAGTGTTGGTACTCAAGTTTGATAATTGTATTTCAACTTCCATACAAAAAAATATACATAAACTTACCGCTAATACAGCTGAATTTCTGTCTTCACCACCCTGTTATTTGAAGGGAGGTTTTAATCTCCAAAACACAGTTGGGATCCTAAAACTGAAAGGAAGGAACCTGCCCATACTGCACAATCAAACTGCCAGTGCTCCTTCAGGTCCAGAAACTGCTGGGACAGGGAAGAGCAGGAACAGGGAGATGGGAGAAGGGGGAGCCTACCCAGGATCAGGAGGTAAGGTAAGAACCTGTGATTAACAAGTGAATATGCAGGAAAACAGCCAACTAGTGTTCCTAAGGCTGTAGTAAGAAAAAAGGGAATTTGGTCTACAATTACCATTAGGAAGTACTTGTTCTTATTCCACGTTTTTCTCCAGAATACTTCCTATATAAACTCATATATGTAAAGCACTATTAGAGGCAGGAGGGGAAACCCACATGTTTTATTTATTATTTTATATTCAAAAATTGCAATGAAGAGTGCCAATTTTGTGCCAAGTGATGTTGGCTGCCTTTCAGATATCCAGAAGGGATGAGCAAGAGTCTCCATTCAAGAAACAGACTTGCCTTCCAGCAACTCCTCAAGGGTAATTTCTGTAAGATCCTTGTATTTTAAAGTCCTCTTTTAGTGAGATTTCTCTTTCTTTAAGAAACTGAGTCCAAAAGGAGAGGATATTCTTTGAAGACTGATTGTCAAGTTTTGACAGAGACTAGAGGAAGTATTCAAATATCATTTAGGTGGGGTGAACTTCATTAGTTCAAACTTCATTAATTCTTTTGATTTACAAAGAGACGTAGAAGTGAGCTCCAAATACGACCCAAAAAAAGACAGAATCCTTTTGGCTTGTGGATCTCGTTTCTTACATCACATCCATAAAGCTCTTCCTCTGTGTCTCTTCAAAGGTACAGCACAGAGAGAACAATTTGTCTAACAAAAAAGTCAAAACTTTGAACAATGTTGACAGATGTGTCAGTACTAAGATCTAGCCTTTTGCTTCCACCTTTACCTGATTTTATTAGTGCTTTCTAATGCGCAATAACAAAAAAAAAATAGAAAAAAAAAGTATTTATCTCACTTCCTGGTCAGAGACATGACCTCTTAAGATCTCGTTTTGCCTTCGTGTGTTCATTGTGTGTTCATTTTAAAGAACACTTTTATGTGGACAGAGTCAGTAGCCAGAACTCAACAAAAGGATTAATCAGAGTAACATTTTTCACAGCAAATTCAGAGAATTACCTGACTTCATCACAGCCCACCACCCAGATTTGAAAAGGAACCAGGAGAAAGAAGCCTCCCTATTCTGCTAGCCTGCCATGTGACCACCTGCAAGAGTTTTGCTGCTCTGCTGAAATCAGAAAAAATTGTCTCAGCACAGAAACATACTCTTCGTAAACCACACTTACAGAAGCACTGTTCAACAAAGTCTTTGTACACTTTTATCATGACTGGTAACTGCCAAACAATAGGTGTCTCACTACCCAAAATCAATCACTGGTCTTTGGGCAGCCTTATTACTGGAAGAGGTGAAGCACTTTTGACTTTAACTGAAACTGTGGTGATCAACCTTGGAAGGTTTGGGCAACCAAAATTTTTGGCCCTTTGAAAACAACAGTCTACATTTCTCACTGATGACTGGGTCAGACTACAGGGTAATCCAAAGGGGAAGTGGACTCCCAGAAGGCAGGCTTCCAGAAGTGTGAAACAGCTTGTCCAAAGCATTTCATACACCGAGCAAATACTTTTCCAGAATAGTAACTCTTAGAAGCTGACAATCCCTGATGCCCCAGACACTCTGGGGAGAGAAGGAAAGCAGCAGTCAGCACAGTGATTAGTGGAAGACAGCCATATAACCTCTCCTAGATACACACTCTCCTAGTTAAGGAAGCACCTGAGGACCAAGATAAAATAGATGGGCAATGGCAAGATTGTCAGTGTTTTTAATGCTTTGATTCTGCTAGGAAGAGAGTTCCCAATAACATATTGGGGCTGGCTAACCAAAATTCATTCCAGAGTAGGTAGATGAAGCTTTAACTGTCACATGTAGTTCCTACTGTCACCTTCACTTTTAAGGAGTCATCCCAGCCCTTCTGCACTGACTGCTAACATCCAGATGATTCTCAAACCTGGAAATTTTGCTTTTCCTTCTAAATTCTTAATTTTGTAAGTATCTGCACATGTTGGCTCCAATTTCAGGCAGAGAAAGGCTGTGCTTTGATCTTGATTCTTCTGTAGATTTTCTTAGATTTTTTTTTCTTTCTGTAGATTTTTCTTTATGGCAATCTCGAGTTGGAGGTGAAACAATAGATGTTTTAACACTTCAAGCAATGGTCATCAATCCATGCATGAGAGCTGTCTGACATGTCGCAGGGCTAGCACCATGCTTCAAAAAAAATATAAAAATCAGCCTATCCATATCAAAAAAGTACTGCAAGTGTTCTGATAATAGTCTGGATCTTGTTCTTACATTCCAGTACACACTACTGATAATAATTTCACAGATTTTTGTCTTTGATAAAGCAAGAATTATTGCGTTAACTTCCTTTCCAGTATTCAGTCCACTTCTTCAAGGTTAAGTCTTCGGTGAATAGGGTAAAATCTATCCTCTCTACAGAAACATACTGTTTTAGAGGGTCCTGATATAAGACTCACTCAAAGGTGATACTAGTATTTCCTGATTTAATTTATGCAAAAGTAAACTGCTGCAAATCTGTGACATGACTCAGTTCATCCTGTTCTGGACATATATGCAGAACCAAATTTACAAGATTATCCATCACTACTCTTCCATCAGTAATAACCAGAAAGTAAATGTACACTTTCAGATCTTGCTAATAAATGCATAAAAGGCATACTGTTGGAATCCTCATGTCTCCTAAGGCTCCTTAAAAGAAACAGTAAAACAGAAAGTGAGCTACACAGTTACAAATTTTGTCAGCTGCCCATGTTGTCTGAGTATTCAAAGACCACTCATATTGTCCTGATTTAGGAAAACAGTTAGTGGGTCTTAAGAACATGCTTAAATTCTGTCATGAATTAAGGTCTAGATACTCAAAAGTCCAACACCAAAAAGTATGAAAAGGGCTCAGACTGCCACCTGAGGAAAAGCTGCTTCTCTGACTGCTTCAAAGTCCTAGTCAGGAACATGGAATATAACCAGGCTTCAGGTATTACAAGTTCTTTCAAAACCAGCCTAAAAAGTGAACTACTACCTCTCATAGACTGACTAGAAAAGAGACTGCAATACAGACCATGGTATTTCCATAGAATTTAAACTTCAAAAATGTAACAAAATTAGTTACTTTCTTGCAAATTTCAAACAAACCTTATATTCCAAGTGAAATTGCTAGCGTGTAAAACTAATGGGGGGGGGGAAACTTGGGGGAGGAAGAAGAAGGACCAAGTTTTGTCTTTGAACTGTTTGTGTGGGAGAATCCTATAAAAAGTAAATTATGCACATAAAGACAACCCAAATAAAAGTTACCCAAACTAACAGTTTAAGTTATTTTCTGAGCAAGCATTGCTCTACTGCAGGTACATATTTCAGTCACATAATGTCTCAATTTCCATGCTATTTTTTAAAAGCTAAACACCCAAGTTCTTGGGGAAAAAAAAAAAGAGAAAAAAAAAGTGGTTTTAGAAGTTTAATATAGTTGCCATTGTACCAGAGAAAACAGAATGGTTCTAAACAAGTTTTTACCTAGCAGATCGGCTCCTTCATCAACATCCCCGATAACTTCAGACCCTGCTGTGGAAAGTTCATGATACAGAGAGTCTGTGTTGATGCCAAATGCTTTGTTCACAATCCCCTGTGTTGGGCTGTTTTTGGAATAAAAAAGTAAAAATAAAAAAAACCCACTGTTGTTACTTTGCAACATTTAAGCTAGAACATTTCTCCCTGAAATACTGAGCATCCCAGACCACTGTGATCAAAACCCTTACTGCACTGATGGGTCAAAATCGCTCTGAGCAGCCTCATCAGTGGGTGGGACCTGCACCCACCCGCTGGTCCAAGTGCTCCCTTTCACCTCAGGTCTGTTCCTTCAGTCCTTCTCTGAGCTACGCTGTAGGTGTTCCTGTTTTCAGCCCTGTCTTCTGCTGCTCATGGGTAGCACCGGCTCCTCATTCATCCCCTTGCCTTGTCTGGGGCTGCTGCTGGAGCTTGTTATCAGTGCTTTGCCTCTCTGCTCTGAACCTGTGGGACTGGGATTGCTGGGATTACTCCTGCTTGTCCTCCCTCATGGAGCAGCCCTGCTCCTGCTCTTCAAACACTTGAGAAAATTAAAACTGAAAAAAGCTTGAGGTTTTAAAACAGAATTCAGAACTGGTCTATTATTATTATTATTATTATTATTATTATTATGCATTTTTTCCCTCTTCTTGACAGCTTAAGCCCATGTCCCCTTTACCTGTCTTAAGCCTTCTCTTGCCCCATCTCTCCAACCTCCCTGATCCAGCAATGCAAACACACCCAGTTCTGGGTCAGCTGGACAGATTCTTCTGCAGATTACTAGCAGACATTAGCTTTCTCTGGAGAACCTCAAAGACAGTCAGGACCCCTCATATGTGCACTAGGCAGAATATATAGTCTTTCTTAAACAGCTGCATCTTGAACTCAGTGTGAGCCACAGCACCCATTCCTCACTCCTCATAAAACCAAGTGAAAGAGCACAGTGAAAAAGTTGCAATCAATACCTGTTACCGGTGCGTTCCAGGCGGGGGTCTTGACACATATCCAGCTCTGGAGTAGAGTCTATGATGTCCTGAACATCGGACCACTCATCACTGCTGCCCATTCCTAGGTAAGACAATACATATAATCTATAGGATTAGGACTTTCACGGGATGCTGTTCCTTGAAGGGACTGTTACAGCTTTGAATACAGGTTTCAGAACTTCATGGTGTTGTGTTCAAAGTCTTAAAATAGGAACAGAAAGCAGCTGATCATCTAGAGTCACAAATGCACTGGTGCTGGGAAGGGGCTCTCACAACTCCAGAGCAGGAAGACCATAAGCATCTCCTCCCTCCCCACCATACCAGTGTCACCAAAGTCATTAACTTGAATCCTCATTAAAATGTGATAACCAGAAATACTTCATCCATTAAAATAAGTTCCAAATAAACTTTTTATCTGTCAGTAAAAACTTTTCAATGCAGCTTTAGCTGAGATCGAAGACAACACAGTTATGAACTAACACGATTTCAATAGAAATATTTTTTCATACAAATTCTCAAGTCCTCAACTAGTTGAGATACTCATTACAGTGAAATTTCACTTAAAACCTGGTAGATGAAATCTGCTCTGGTTTCTGTATAATCTACAGCCTGAAGCCAGTATTTAAAGAATATGGAATTTCCTCCTTTTGTCAAGTCACATTTATCAGATACCAAACTATTCAAAAGCTCAGACTTGCACCTATTCTAAACAAACAATATGAACACAGTATCTGTTCTTCCAAGAAATTCTTGAAGGATTAAAGACCTAATTTGTAAACTACATTAGTCTCTCATCAGTGTTAGATGTGAAATTTTTGACCTTTCCAAACTGCCCCAGTAGCCAAATATACAAAGCCCATGGCAACTTGAGTGTTGATTTTGTTCTTTTAGGCTGGCATTATGCACCAGCTGGCAACAAATGCCATGTTTGAAGACAAAGGTGATGTGTATTTGTTGCCAAAGTAGGCATCCATACACCAGTGGTTCTCAAGCTCTCAGAAACAGAGGCTTCCTCTTCATTATTTTTCCAAGCTGGGAAGCTTTTCTGCAATACAAGTACCTTCTTTGGGTAGTTCAGCTCTAAGGCATTTGCATCACTGACAGACATTCTAATTACATACGCATAAAATATGTAATTAAAATTCAAATATCTGTGTTTCTCTGCAGCATGGAAACCTAATTTTGCATTACATGTGAGAAATAGCTAAAAGGTTGAATATGCATAGCACACAGGAAAGATACAACTATCTGCCTTGAGCAGATTCCATAACACAGTAATTCCACCAAGAAAAAAAGAAGCTTTCACACGCACAATGAATTCAGAGTGGCACATATGTAGAATAGAGCAGACTCTGACCCAAGAAAGCTATTGATGGTAAACACGCTTGTAAAGAAGCAACCATAAAAATAAGGGTAAGTATTTATAGAGCATTCAAACTACTGACATCCATGCTTAATTTCTCTGATACCGCTGCTTATATTGACTTGCCTTGGCCAGGATCATCACACAGATCACAGTTTAGCAGTTGGCTATGCAGAAGCCATACACTTTTATGGACAACTAGTTTCTGGCAGATTGACATCTGTGACCCTGGGACCCCCTCAGCTAATATAAATACAGAATGGGACTCAGTCACAATTCTCATTCCAATGCTACAACAAAAGATGTTCCGTGTTGTTTTATCATGTTCATTTGTTAGGAACCAGCTGTAAATGTTAGCAGAGGAATTTCCTCTGCATTACTTAGGAATAAAGATGAGCATCTGGTTCAGATGCTAACCTCAGAGACCTACGCTCTTCCCTGTGCTCCTGCACAGATTTTCCTTATGAACTTCAGCTAGTTTTACAGTCATTTCGTATATAAGTTCATGACAGCACACCTCTCATTTCTAAAGGCTGCTGCAAGTCTAAATACAATACAGGCTAGGAGTTGCTCAGACACTACATTGGCACAGCTTTAGTAAAAAGCACAGAAAGGGCCTTTAACATGTTATTACACCATTTTCTTTATTTAAATAGCCTGGTGTTAAAGGCTTAGGTGATGGCTTTCCTGACAAGAAATTGTGAATTCAAGTTACTAAAGCACTCCAGGAAGTGGAGAGAAAACAACTGTAACTTCCAAAGATTTGGGGAGGTTCTTATATGAGAAATAGACTAAAAGAAAACTCTCAGCTTATTTAGCGGAGAAAACCAGCTGGAAATAATTGCTATTTTTAAACACATCAGGGTGTTGGATAAACACACAGAAGATAATTATTTAACCTGACAGACAAATTTGGCATATGAACAACTGGATCTTACGAATAAATCCAAAGAGAAAACTAAATGGAAACTTTTAACTATCATATTGATGAGGTCGAGAAATAGCTTTCCAAAAGCTCAGTTAGACTAAGATGGGACTTGACTGTGCATGAAAGAGGTTCTATGACATGGATGAATGCAACTGCAGGGGACTGAACTCAGTAACTTATTTCCATCCTGTATATTTGTGCAACTATTCATGTTACTGACATTTTTAAAATGTGTTGTCCAGAAAACTGCTAACATCCAATGAGCCCTCTCTTGCTTATATATCTTTCTAAGTAAGACTACCTCAAATTCTACACCTAATGTAAGTCAATTACTCCTCAGTCTCCCAGCCTCTTCCTGTAACCAAAGCACTGGAAAGTCAATTACTTTAACAACCAAATATCCAAGCTCCAGGTTCCATACCAATGCTGACATTCCTCATCTCCTGCGTGACCTGGACTTCCATGTTCCGGCTGTTACGCTTTTCTCGTGCTCTCTTATTGCTCTTGGTCATGCCATTGTATTCACCGATGGGCTGGATGCTCTCATTCAAGGGTGTGACGGCCGCAGAAGGCACAGATGATGTGGGGGTGTTGGACTTGGTTCCAGTGGTGCTCGGTGTGGCAGCTGCTGAGGACTGCCCAGATTCAGACATTTCATCTTGGGGGCACTATGGGAATTCCAGGGTGGGGGAAGAACAAAAAGGGAAAAGCACAGCTATACATTTCAATTAATCTCCTGTTTGTTGGCGTATGGCTGCCTTTAAGCACTACAGAGAATGAGTATTGCTCGCTGTACCAGCTACACGTCCAGTGCTTGCTGATGACAATAGGCACTGCAACCACAATGAAGCAGTGAGTTCTCGTGCTGAACTCAGCAAGCAAATCCCACCTGTGAAAGGACTGATATCCTTCCTCCTTTACTACCAAACACTGCTTTTCGTAAGTCACATCAGTATGCGATCTCTTCATCATGCACCTCAAGAAAGGCAGCCGTATCATAAGTGAAAAGCACCTGCAGCTCACATTGACTACAGTGGAAGCTGAAGGGGTTTGCCACTCGTGGTAAGCCAGGCCAGTGTTTCCCAAGACTGGAAGACAACATGGATATTTCTTGGGAAGGATCTGAAGTGGCCTCTTAGATGTCTCAGGTGATGTCATTACTGTAAGCCATCGGCACAACCCGCATGAGAGAACAGCAAAGTGGTTTTGACACTAAAGTGCAGAAGCAAAGCAGACACCAAGCTGGGATGGTCTGGCTTTGCTAGCACAGGAGACATATGTCCCCATACCACCTTACACAGAAGCTAGCCAGGCATGGGTCCAGCTTGACAACACAGCAGAAACAGGTGCTGTATCCCCACTTCCAAATGAGAGGATGACAAGACCCAAGAGTTCAAAAATCAGAAGCTGACAAATTAACATAGGAGATGGATTCCCAGTGTGAAATGTGCACAAATGGCTCTCAGTTTTACAGTCATTACAGCCCCATTTCTTGTAAAACCTCTTGAAAAACATGGGAGGCTTTCAAGGATCTGTCAGGATTTTGACCCCTGTTTGTCAATTAAGACAGCATTGCTTCACAGTCAGCCAATTAATGTCTTGACCAATGCTGTGATCTCTCCCAGACCTGAATGAGATCTCCCCATTCTTCACGGCAGCCCACTCTAATTACTGCCTGCAGGAAGACGATAAAATTAATATTAAGAGTTACATGTGATAATGGGTTGCAATTGGGTGCAGTGACGTTCAGCAGCTGCACATCCAGATCCAGCTTTAATCTTTATTCCTTTCCTCTCCCCTCCTGTGCAAGTACTAGAAAGATCCCGATTCTGCTCAGAGGCTACTCTGAGCCTCCCAACCTTGGAGCTGTGACGCTGTCTCACTTTACTAATTCAGAAGTCTTGTTCTCTTGTACTAACTTCATAACATGACAAAAAAACTTCAAAATGGGATGAGAGAAGACTGAAAAAAATGGTGACTTAACCCTTTGCAGCCTTTTTCTTTTTTAAATCTGGAATCTTATTAAGATCTTCCTTTAATTAGACTGGCCTCTACATGCTTAAAATATCCTGCTCTATATTGCACTGTGGAAGTCAAAGGTTTTACATTGCATCTGTGCATTTTTATATTGGAAATTAAGATTTTTTTTGAAACCATATTACCATTAAATATGATCCACATTTTGTATGTAGTTTCTGCATTTTCAGCCCAAACAGCACCCACATTCCCACATGGACATTCAAATCGTCCCTCTGCACATTTGCTGATTTTAGCACCAGAACTGAGATGGAGACTTTTCACTTGGGCTGCTACATGCTACACTTCCCACCTCTACTTCACATTCCTGTTTCAGGAGCTACTTTTCTAATACGTAAAGAAAAAAAGCAAACCAGGTCTTTGAGAACAAATATGACTCAGTAAGCTTTCAACTGCAGTTTGCCTGCTGTGCTTTCTAGTGTACAAAGGACAAAAAGTATCAAGTGTAAAGTGGAACCACAAAACCTTTCTCCAAACAAAACTTTCATTGAATGAAAGGATTCAGAGATGTTCTTGTACCCACTGTAAGTCTATAAGCATAACCAAAGTCCATGAGCACCGTAGCACTGTAAAACAGACACCAAGGTGGGTCCCCATGTTCTTAGGAACTAGATGTCATTCAGAAGCCCTGTATCATTAGGTCTACAGGGTATCAGAGATATTCTGTAACTTCTTGTTTATTAACATAATCTGCCCCTAACTCAGAACACAACAGTAAGTAAGTACTCTGCTCTTTCACTTACCCTCTGGTTATACATCTGAGTGTTATATTTACCTAGAAAACATACTTTATCAACCTACCAGCCCGTGTTGGAGAAATTCCTCCCAAATGTAAATACTACTAAGGTGCTCCTCTTCACAGATCAGAAGCTCTATTAATCTTTGCTGGTATCTTCCTTCTATTGTCCTGAGTGCTTCGTTAATGCTAAGTATTCCACTAAGCATATGGATCTCCTCTACAGAACAGGATCCATTGTCCATAACCCATAGCTCACCCAAGGAATACTCTCCACAACCACCACTTACCTACAGCCATACCTGTCAACCTCCTAAACATCAAATGTGTAGTAGTGACCTCCAAAATGCATTGCAAAGGCCCAACATTCATAGCAGTCATACGTCACCATGAGAAGCCACAACTGTATGGTTATAACACTGAAAGCATAGTACATAAAAACAAAAACGTTAACTTTCATCTCCAAAACATTATATAAAATAAATGTACAACTGAATGTAAAAATAAAATAATACAAT
Organism: Tringa solitaria; assembly: GCA_026413425.1. Taxonomy (NCBI): domain Eukaryota; kingdom Metazoa; phylum Chordata; class Aves; order Charadriiformes; family Scolopacidae; genus Tringa; species Tringa solitaria. Next base: position 17,778,162 of record JAOXJM010000071.1, read on the forward strand.
GACAGCAACTAAACCAGAAAACAGTAAGTATGCAAGGACACTTAAAATATAACTATAGTATGGCCCCATGAAGAAGGAAAACCAGTCATACATACATACTGGGAAGGTGAGTCGTGTGTGTGCAGCTGATGTCAGTGAAATTTCAGAGCTGCTAAAGAAGAAGCAAGGTGTGCACGAGCAGTACTGCTGAGATTTTAGTCATGCAAAATATTTGAGAAATAGCATTCCAGTCAGAGAGTGTGCAAGAAGCTCACAGGAGGAAAATTTCCATTCCAACTTGCAAATCTAGTCAGTCAGTCACATTCTTTAATTATTCATAAGTTTGCTCCTTAGTCTTAGGAAATCCTCCATAACATGCTAACCCACCCAAGTCTCCCACAGCCCTCCCAAGCTCTCTTAAATCCACCCTACCAGCATTCCACTTCTGAACTTCCCTGATGAGCACCAACACAAATCCCAGCACTATTCACCAGATACATCTGGAGTAGCACAGTACTACTTCTGCACCGTTTGCTTGTAACCAGAAATGGATTTTTTTGCCAGACACACGCCCAACAAATCATAACAGATCCAGTCAGTAACGCTCCATCACCTGAACTTGGACATAAAACTTCCAATTTATCAGGGTTCCTGTTGCATCCTCCTGCAATGCAGACGCTGGGTTTCAGTGAGACCCACTCAACTTCTCTCAGCAATGTTACCACTTAAAGAACTATGCCTTACCAAGTCTGTGGAAGATAGATGTAACCCCAACATCCTCCCAGCTCTTCTCTAAAAACTAACCCCTGCCACATATGCCTGGCTGCTGGAGAACTCGAAGGCATATTGACACGATAGTGTGCAGCACTGCCTGGAGATCCCAGGGAATAAACTGGTTCCAGAACCAGAAGCTGGTCTCTGTGCATTTTGGTTCCTTTGGTTCCAGCAGTGTTGTGTTGGTACAGCACTAGTCTGAAAAAAAAGAACATTCATGCTCTATCTTCATTTCCACCATCCTTAATTACATTATTGCATTGTGGCATTGCTATTCCGTAACTCCAGGCAAAGCTCTCCAGAAATGCAGACCTGACTGGCATTCTGCAAGTTGCTACGTTTCCAAACTTCCGTGCTTCTAACACTACAGCAAGGGCTGGGTTCCAAGAACAGTCTCCATCCTATCCAAAGATCTTACTTTTGGATTTCCAACTTCCATGATGGCAGAGGCATGATGAAGTGCTAAGGTCAGTGCTGTACCAGGCCTGACTACTTTACAAAGCTAAAGGCCTGACTACTTTAGAGTGTTAAAAAAGGGAAGTTGCTTCTTTGTTTTCTGCATAAATTTTGAATTTCTGTGAATTTCTTGTGAATCATAGAATAGAATCATAGAATGGTTAGAGTTGGAAGGGACCTTAAAGATCA
>JAOXJM010000071.1:17779659-17797582 GCA_026413425.1 Tringa solitaria
AAGAGTCCCTCTTCAGCTCTTCTGTAGGCTCCCTTCAGGTATTGATAGGCTGTTACAAGGTCTCCCTGGAGTCTTCTCTACACTTGTGCTCTACATGAAGGAGGCCACTCCTGCAGAGTTCCTCAGGGCACAGTACCATTAATCTAATATGGAGACAACGCAGAATGGGTATAACAAGATGTTGTTGGGGTTTTTTTAAATTTGTTTCTTTTCCTTCTCTTTGCCTGTACTACCTCAACATATTTTACAGCATTAGCAATTTACAACTTCTAAAAAGGAGACCAGTCCTTAGATGTGATATATGAAACACCTGATGTTCTACAAATTCCAGGCAGAAAGTAAATTTTATCAGACACTTCTAAAGCAGACCAGACATTCTGTGAGATACTCATGGACACACTGTAAGCCAGGCTGGGTAGATGCACCACTGGCTCTCAGGCTTGTCACCAGGCATTTGTGGAACATCACTCAAAGAGAGGAATTTGGTGGCCTCCTAAGCACAAAGACTTTAAGAAGTTTACAGGTACAGCTCATGGGAAATGTGGGTCACCATGTATAGTTTAAACTGTAAATAATTACAGTGAGCTGTCACCTAAGAGCATAACATCTGGGTCTTTGGGCTCAGGCCAGTCTTGAAAGGCAGAGCAGAGCACCACAAGCCACATGCAGCTGCTTCAGTGCAGTTGCAATGCTGTGAAGTTTTTCGCAAGCCCCAGTGCAGAAGGCAGCACATTGAAGGTGGCAAGTGTATTGAAGGTAGACAATGCAAGTCTAGAGTAATGACTAGACATATAAGGAACTGAAGACCTTTAAGCACAGTGCAAGACTTGGGCATCCAGAGAGGATTAGGAGCCCAGTAAAAAACTGAAGACAGGAAGGCCAGAGCAGCAATCAGTCAAAAAGGACAAACACTGAAAAGCAAGTGCAACCCAATGCCTGGTCCCAGCAAAGGTGCAGAACCACTGCTCTTATCAAGGGGGAGAGAAGGGACAGGTTCCACCATTTCCTCTCCCAAATAAGCTATTAAAAAGTGAGGGATTTATCTTCTCTAAACCCCTAGTTGTCTCCACTCACATTCCTCTCACCTTGGGGCCAGCCAAGTAAAGGAGATTATCACTGAGACAAGAAGCGTGAGAAGCTGTGTCAAATCCCTCCTAGCACCATATGCCAGATCTCCAAAAGAATATCCTCCCACCTACGGCATAGCTAGCACAGGAGGGGATGCACAGCAGGGAGAGGCTGCAAAGGGTTATGGACACAGATTGGTCTCCATCTTAATGAAAACGTGGGATGTTGGCAGTGGGAAACCCTTGCTCCGTGACGGTCTATAAAACCTTGTAGCTGGAGTTGGACTGCAGCTGGCCGAGGTCACTCAGGTGCCAGTGGTCCAGTGTTGGGACGATCTTGGCCCCTATCTGCCCACGTACCATGCCATCCGCGAGGGGGAAGACATTCAGAGAGTTAGGACGTTCCTTCCTGCTAAACAGAGAAACAGAGAGAAAGGGGAAAGCAATCTGTTAGCCATTTACAAGGTCCTTATAGAAAAGAAACATCACACTAGACTATGTGAAATATTGGTCACTAGAAACTGAATTGCACTTCTTCCCCTCACGTAGCAACTGTATGAACTCCCAACTCCCACACTTCCACGGTGTTGTCTACTCAGACCCATGTGTCTACTCCTAGAACCATACCTCTTCCTGGGGAGTCTCTAAGAAAGAGGACGGGGTCAAGTGAACACAACAGGAATGACTGACTTCTCCATCAGTACAAAACATTTTGGGGGAACGCAAAAGTGCACGGGTTCATCAGCCAATTTAAGTCAGTGTACCTTCTGAGAAACAAACGTACTGTGGGAAAACAAGCCACAGTTTACAACTCTCATAGCAAAAAAAAAAGCTCCTATAGATTCTAGAGATGTCATCACTGGGCCAGGAAAGAGGTTTTTAAGTGAGAGTCATCTAGATGGCACTTCGGTACATTCCACCCCAAATCCGGTTAGCTCCAACAGCAGAAACCAGAGGGGTTTGGACCACTTCCAATATTAAAAAAGAAAATGAATACTTGTACTTGTACTCTCTGTTCACCTCTCCATACCCATACTACAGTGCACTCAGAATTCGGAAATTAAACAAAGGTATACATGAATGCATCATTCATATTGCCAGATGTCTGTAATTACGTTTTCTTCATCACCTTCTTTCTGACAACTGCAGGTGACTAGCTAGTTGCGGGTTTGATTCTGAATATAAAAGCTGGCACAGGTTTTGAGACCAAATTCCAGTGGGAGAAAATCTAGAGCAAGCAGCGGAGGTGGAAAAGTCTGCTAGAACATGCTGAAAATGGCAACTGGTTTCATGCCAAAGAAGCAGGCCTGCAGGGACAGAGTACACATCCATGGAGGGAATAACCCTCCACTAGCTGGGCTCCAGTGGCTCTGCAGAGATGGACTAAGCTGTGTGTGACCTGCACCCACAAAGGGATTTGATGATGGTACTTCACTTACTCCCATGTGGGGCTTCCACTTATTGGTGCGGGGAGTGATGAAATCTGCACCTTCTGTACAACAGGAGACCTTCATGAGCCTTTCTTTAATGATCAGCAGCGCTGGTCCGATGACTAGGCTAGCCAACCATCACAGCCACCTCACCCGTGCCCAGGGGGAGAAACAACTGCAGCAGGACCTAATGTCCCCCAGGTTGTATGTAAACACACCAACACAGGACGTGGTACATGAAACAGCTCATTTATGAAGGAAGGAGGTGGAGTACCTAGCAGAGGAGATGGTGTTTGTGGAGTAACCCAAAATGCCCAGCCTTCCCATTCTCAACACTGCCCAGCCAACACAGCCTGCACACTGCTGTGTCAGAGCTGCTTGTGCTGAGGAACAGTCTCTTGCCATGGCTTATATTGGGGAGGCAGAAGAGGGAGAATGGTGTTCCCAGTGTGGCCCAGCAAGGAGATTTGGGATACACTTTTTCTAAGAATCTGCATTAAAATTCTCTCTTGAAGTTGCTGAAGACTCATACGTGGAAGTTTTATAAACAAACCCTCTTACAAAAGCAGCAGGTAACTGGATTTTAGAGAAAAACAGATCACCTGACTAACCTGACTTTCTTTTCTAGAGAAGATGCAATCATCTTTCAACAGATTCAAAACCAGATTCATATATGATAGGAATTAGCAGTTTCCTTGCAGCCTTTCCACTCTATAGGCATCTTGGTGCTGGTTACTTTTAAATATTAACAATCACTGTTTATAGAAAACATTCCACTGTTGTTTGCCTAAATACTGTTTGCTGTTTGCAATAAAATGCTGTTTGTCTAATTTCTGACCTCTATCCTGTCATTTACACTTGCTCCTAACAGGTCATGATGTCAAAGCACATTTACCTCTGTCTGTCTTCCTGCATTTAGCCTAACAATATCGTTCCAAGACCTTGAAAGTTTCTAACAGCCATGTTTTAAGTTTCTAAATAACATACCAGGGAAATTTTTCCCCTGATATGAAATCTTCACCCACAGCACTGTCCTGATCTAAAAGCCACAAAAAGTATACTTGATTATGTATAAGAGATTATGAAAAGATTCAAAACTAGAAATTAGAACTTTATGCCACAAGATGGAAAAGTCTGAGTTAGAGAAGTAACTCCAGGGTTTCAAGCAGTCTACTTCAAGAGAACCATTTCTTTCAGGGAAGAGGAAAAAAAAAAGGGCCATTTTTGAGCTGCTTCAATCATTAGTTTCATTTCTTCCCTCTTCTTCAGGTTCGACTGATGGTCTTAAGGGAATCATACTTCACAGGTGTACATAGCTGGAGAAAATTCCCTGTAACTGCAAAACATTCCTTGCAAAACAAGTGGTGCCATCAGAATATCCAACAACATGCTATGACATGAACAGTTTTGTGACTATGTTGGGATGGCCTGACTTAACTCACTGACCACACTGAGAAATACAAGCCATCCCAAACATATGCTGAGATATTATACTTCCTCTTTAGATAATCTCTATCAGATTTCTTTTCAGAACTCATAGCTTATTTCTACGTTCATATGCACATTTAACACACAAGGAGCTACAGCTGTCACTGAATGTAAAGAGAATGTATGAACTTCACAGTCCCTGTTAAACAGAGAACAAAGGTACAAAGTCTCCGTAGCATCAGAAGCTGTAGGATCTTTAGGAAAGAAGTTTAACATAGACTTTAAGGCAATTTCCTTGCTGAGTTTCTTTGGAAACACCTTCCAAATTCTTCTGAACCTTCCAGGGAAGGGGAAAGAGCAAACACCACAGAAGACCCAAATTAAGCTTTGCAGTCCTGGGGCTGAGCACCAGTGTTCAAAGAACTTCAGAGTATCCTCAGGGATGGTCTACATTTTGAGTGCTGGAGTAACCTTTACATACCCAATTCTCTCTAGTATGGGGTGACACTTGGTTAGTTCTACCTTGTGTTACAAGGTAAATATCAAACTCCTCTATAAAGGTTTCCAGCGGCCAAAAACTGGGATCAGGATGCTCTACAAGTACCATCCTAAAGCTTACAAAACATAACAAAACTATGATTTGTTTGCCAGCATTTAAAGATGAGAACTGCTCTCTTTGCAGGCTCTGGGCGTAGGACTTGCTTCCCATCCCAAAGCCAGAAGAGCCTTCGGAGAGATGCTAATAGTGACACACACTTTCTGCCCCACTCAGAAAATATGCATGCCTTGTACTCTACAGTAAAAATGAGGGAGAAAAGATGACTTTTTAAAACATTCTGGGACATAAAGTGTAAACATCCAATCACAGAGGACTGATCCTGGTTTGGGACTGAACTTCTGTGTCCCCTGTGTTTAAGTACTAGCTTCCTCTTGCTTGGTGGCTCCCTCTGCCTCACCTGAACGAGCAAGTCTAACAGGGGAGCCAGCAGACAAAGAGGGCAGACATGCCAGTACAGTACATTCCCAGCATCACACTGCTGCCACCCAACAGCAACTTCCAAAACTAGGATTAACAAAGTTAAGATGCAGCAACGGGATTTACCTTTTCCTCCATGACTGGCGATGACTGCAGTGACAAACATAACAGCCAAAACAGAGCGGCAATCGCACAAAAAGCGAGACAAAAAAACAACCATTAGAGAGCAGAGTCATGCAAACATGCAGCCCTACAACAGATAGGGGGTACCCGTGCACTGCAAGCCACACCAGGTGGAAGTGTGCACCGTACCCGTTACCCCTCTTGGATGGCAGTTGATTCACACACACCCCAACAGTTCTTGCACAAACTTCTCCCAAGTGACAGGCAAACACACTTGCCGTTCTTAGGGTTCTGTGCAAATACGTGCCCCTATGCAGTCTAACACACCCAAGCACATCCACAGCTGAAAACAAATAAATGCACTCAAATTTGTGCGACAGGTCATGAGAAATTATGCCTGTCTCTCCAGCACGCACCAGTGCACCAAGATGCACAAACACTGGTATTCACCCCTACCCAGCTGTGCAGAGATACAAAAACACACATCTGTCCCAAGTGCTTGTGCACAAGCATATACAAACACAGAGCTACACACACACACGCACACACACCAACAGTGCAAAGCTTGAAATGAAGGAAACAGTCCCATTTCCCACTGGCGGTTCCTACAAACTCAGATCACAGCCCCATCAGGGGCTTTTGTAGACATACAATGTTTCTCTTTTTTTTTCTCTCCAAGGAGACTAGAAATATGCCACGCTTAAAAGGGTAAAAGACTAATTTCTCTAATATGAGGAGGCAATTCTTGATGAAAATTTAGCCCTTCATCCCAGAGAACGGCAGTCCTGCAGATATAACCAGTAACACTTTTCACTGTGCATCTCTTTCACAGAATAGTAACACAAAGCCAGAGTGAATATTAGCTTATTTGAAAGTTAGGGAATGAAAATCTCATTAAAATCAATTTCTACCATGCAGTACAACTCAAATTTACCAGGTGCTTATATGAATCACCCTGTAAAAGAGGGAGGCCCTAAGCATGCTTTTGCCTATGGTACTTTTACATTTTACTGTGTAAGTCCTTCCACAGATACATTCTTATTTACAGAAGGGTAAGTGGGAAGGGAAACAAGCTTGACACATTTATCCCATTTCAGCTGTAACACTAGGATCAGACCATGTTCTGTGAGCTCACTGTGGACTTCCAGACCGCGAGGGGGAGAGAAGAAGAAAAATAGTCTGATAAGGGTGATTTTATGAACACCTACAAACTACCGGTTCTTTGTACACCATGTTTCCTCTTGCTTTCTACATCCATTTTGCCTGTCTCTTTTGCCTAGGAAGGCTGCCATCTATCTCTTGATTTTTTTTTCCCAATAGATTTTTATATTTTACACAATCCAATTTTAGCCAGAGTATAAACACTGTATTGTGTAATTATTATTATTTTCCTGAACTACTCTCTGTTGGGAGATTAATGTACTGTTTTGCAGAAAAAAGAGCACAGAGTAAAGTCGCTATACAGCCCACTCAACAACTACAACAGCCTTTAGTTACTCCTCTCTAGAAGAAATACTGTAAGATAGTCTTTTCTGAAAGGACTGTTTGACTGTCAGAAGAGGAAGGGTTAAGTAGTCCCCCTTTATTCACATAGAACTGTGTCTTTCCTTCCTTTATGCAAGGCTTTGATAGCCTTACAAATGAGAATATAAAAATCTTACCAACTGATTCAGAATAAATAATAGATCTTTCCTTGAGACACCAGTATCTTCCAGCTGCAAGTTATTCTTGTAGCCAAGGCTACAGAAGTATCTTTTTAATTATTATGGGAGGTAATGAAATAGCAAATAGAGAGCTTTGGAAAAAATTCTTCACTGAGAGGGTGGTGAAGCACTGGAACAAGCTCCCCAGGGAAGCGGTCATGTCTCCAAGCCTGTCAGTGTTCAAGAAGTGTTTGAACAATGCTCTTAGATATATGGTTTAACCTTTAGGTTGCCCTGTGTGGTGCTGGGAGTTGGATTCGATGATCCTCATGGGTCCTGTCCAAGATCAGGATATTGTATGACTCTAAGGATACAGGGAATCTGGCCGGAGTCCCAGGCTAGTTACCAAAGTTTCTGAAGATCTGTGTCTTTTACTACTCCCTCTCCATCCTTCAAGCCTCCTCCATTGACAAAGTGGGGTTGGGTCTCTTTTTCTCTCCCTTTTTCTTTTTTACAATACACACTCAAAACTTTGGCAATTTGAATTCAGAATTTTCCAGAGCAGTTCAGTACAGCAACAGGGAGCCATAGCAGACCAAGAGTATTTACATGTCCTATGCCAAGACCTGAAACTTCCTTTCTATTACGTTACCCCCAAATCAACTGACATTCTGGTATTTAAGTGTTACAGATGTAAATAAAAATTACTAAAATGTCCTCACTTATTCTTCCTTTATTCTTAACACATTTCTTTATTCTTAATTTCAAATAACTTTGCTGTTTCCTCCAAATTTTGCTCAATGCTCTTCTTTTGTATTTCATCATCCCAACCAGAGGATACTTCAAAATTCTCCATGGCTTTCCATTTATCTGTTTTCCCAGTATTTTCATCTCCATGTCTTTGCACAAGCTGCCCTTTGTGTATAGTCTGTCATCCCTACTCCTTTTCTAAGCCTAATGCTTCCCACAGATTTGATTTTTGAGTGAAGTTCAGTGATATTAACCAGCTGAAGTTCACAGATATTAACTAAGATCAGTCAGAGCCAAAGGAGGATGCACCTAGCAGGCATTCTTTTCTGCTTATTCCTGTGCAGCTGGTACTGTCTCTGTCTATTTTTCAGACCAACAGCTCCCATGGCTTTTGGTCAGCATGTGTGCAAAAACTTTTAATATTCCTCAAAGCCAGAAGAAATTAAAGAAAGAAAGGCAAGGACAAGAAAAAACTTTAATTTCCTGCAGCATATTACTTGGTTGATACTGTTCCTCTGGAAAACACTGTCTAAAACTTCCTGGGTTAGATAGTGTCACTATAGTGTTAATCATCTCATTATCATGTGATGATTAACACAAATGGTAATGTGCCATGCATAAAAATTGCCACAGAAAACATCTTTTTTAGGGCTGAATGACTTAATAGATTATGTTTAATCTGAGTAGATTATCTGTTATGTGATCTATTAGTTCTCTAACCAGTATCTATGGAACATCACTTTTACTTCTCAACCTGTGGGTTATGGTACTGATATCATCAGAGAGAAAGCATTTGGTTCCTCCACATACCAGTTATAAACAGATGAACCTGTACTGAAATCAACATAACTGCAATTTTTGTGCTTTAAGTTTGTTCTAAGACTACAAAAGACTAGTTCTTATATGTACTGAGCTTCTTTCATACCACTGCCTTCTTTAAGCAAAGACTGGCTCTTATTGGTTTGGTGCTCTGAAAACAGGGCTGGGGAGAGAGAATAAAATCAATTTTTTGGGCACAAGTAGGTCTATTGGGTGACTGACTTACAGAAAGATTCCCTCAAAGAAACAGAGTACAAAAAAATCCTGTAATGGCTAACACATTTAATTGCTACAGTTTTTCTGGCTGTCATACATACAAACACACACACACACAAATACCACATTTGACACCTCCATCCGTTTTATGGATAAACATTCTACATGCTCCCTGAGAATACAAATGTATTTTTCCAGAGGCCCTCTAGCAATAGCAGCATGACAAAGCCTAAGCTTTGTAATAGAACACATAAAGCTCCTCGTCATCAAGCCTTAGAAAACGTACCCACAATTCACCCACATCCCATTACAAAAAAAGCTTCAACTACAATCCATGCCCACAGGGAAAGATCCTGCTTCTAGTTTCTCTCTCCCAAATACATGCACTCAGTTTGTAAGTTCCTGCATAGCATACGTTGCATGGAGAGGTTATGGCCCTACCTTCTCCCAGGTAGACTCCCCTCAGTTTGATTATTTCCCCCAACCTGCTGCATCTTGGATCGCTCAATGTGTTCCACATAGGTCTGGATCATCTGTGAGGAGAAAAAAAATCCATAAGCCATAAAGAGGAGAAGACAAAACTGCATTTCTGCTTTTGACTGATCTTCTCCAGGACTCATTTCCAATTCCTTTTTTTCTTTTGTGCATCTCCTTGTCTTTGCTCATCTTCTAAGCTGATAATGTAAGTGAATGGACTAATCTGACAGAAAATCTGTCAGCAAATTGTGTCAGAAATTACTTTAACTCAATCTCATAACATAAGAGCCATGAAAGAGCACATCCAAAAATAACATAAAATGTCTCCTGGAGGCTCAGTGGCAGTGGGAGATGAGGTAGAGGGGTATTGTTCACAGAATCACAGAACAGTTGAGGTTGGAAGGAACCTTCTGGGGTCCATAAGGTCCAATGTCCCTGCTCAAATAGGGCTACCCAGAGTAGGTTGCCCAGGACCATGTCAGCTTTGAGTATCTCCAAGGATAGAGACTCCACCATGTCCTTGGGCAACCTGTTGCAGTGCTCGTCATCCTATCAGTAACAAAGTTGATACTCATGTTCAGAGGAAGCCTTCTGTGTTCCAATTTCTGCCAGTTGCCTCTGATCTTATTACTGGACACCTTTGAAAAGAGCCTGGCCCCATCCTCTATGCTCTCCATTAAGGTATTTCTGATGTTTCCAAAGTTCAGAAGCTCTAGTCACCACTAGTATTCTTTGACATGCTTTGACAGGCTAAGAGTTTGTTTATTTAGAAATAATGAGATGACATCCTACCTCTGTGTGACGTTGATGTAAAGCATTATACTCTTTCTTCATTTCTGATTCACGTTCTTCCAGTCGTGAAACTACCAAGGGAAGATTCCAACCATCAGCTAACACATATCAGGCTCTCAAAATAAACTAGAAGTCTCAAAGCATATTTTGTTAGAAATTATTTTATATCAACTGAATAAAACAAACCGAATGTACATTATCTGGGACCTGGTCTTCATTACAAACTCAATTTATGGCTACCTGCACGTTCCCAAAACGATCAGAACAATAAGCAGTGCCACAAGACCATAGAAGCAGAATTCTTCAGCAGTAGCCTGAAGAATTCTGAAGCCTGAAGACACCCTAAGTGTCCTCATTCAACAACAATTTAAATCATCCTCTGGGATAGGCACCTCTGGCTATCTGAGGAGCAGGGTACTGGACAACACACCAATGGATTCTGAGGGGAACCTCAGCCAACACAACACAGCTGCACGTGTTAAGGAAGTATTTGTAAAAATAAATAAACAAATAAATGCGTATGTTTATATGAAAAAAAATATGTGTGGTTCTATTCAGGGACAAGTAGAAACTGGAAACCAGGTTCCAAAGCTTCACCAATGGCCCAGACCTTGCATCTGGAGAGACCGAGCACACCCCACATAAGATAAGCAATGAAGCCCCTACTAAGTTACTGTGGATACATCCCATCCTTTAGAAGGCTCAGAATTTTGTACCAAAGTAAGGGATAACCAGGAATTTCAGGCTTTTTGTAAATTACATTAAAACAAACAAAAAGAATGAAAAATATTTTCAAAGTAGCAGTGTACGTGTATGAAGGGCAAGTGTATAACCATGTCTAGTGTACAACTTTGCTTACTCTGATCTGCATAATTTTTGGTCTTCAGCTCCAGCTGTCGAGTCTGAAATTCAAGGTGTTCCACTTGGATTTGTAGTTCTTTCTTCTCCTGCTCCAGTGCATCTTCAAACTCTATAAACTTCTGAATACGGAAGAAGCAGAGAAAGAGGCATGGATGAGGAACAAATGTAAAATGTGTTTGCCCTATATGACTTTTCCTCTCCTCACAAAGCAAGAATAATTGAGAGAATATAAATTACAAAATAGGAAGTAAGAATTTTTAAGTACTGTAATTACTAAAATAGCATTTAATCAAGCCGAGGAGACTATTTTATGCGAGAAAGTATTAGATCTATTTAGTGTACAACTAATACATAAACTATGGTCCAACATGAGTTGTGTAAACCAGCGCACCTCTATCACCTTCAGCGACACTGTTCTTCCTTATGCCAGGCTGAATTTTGATTTCTGTTAATTTGATGTCAGAGAAGACAAATTCTATTTCTATGTCATATATGTCAGAAACCTTCAGACCAATTCTTTTATTTGTGCAGTTTTAGAAAGCTTCACCTATAAATCACGTAGTGGGTAGGTTTTGCAGAAATGTGCAAGTCTTGTGGGAAATGTATCTGGGGAGCTGAGAGCACCCCCTGCACCCAGAGAACTGCCCCAGCAGCAAACCCCAGAAGGGCTCCGTGGTGCCTGGGAGCCGGGGGAAGGAGGAGATTCTTGCAGCAGAATTTAACAAATTTTTATCTAGAAAGAAAAAGCTTGGGCAGCTGTTCTTGGCAAAGAGAGGGAGGGGATCATCGCTGCTCTCATTAGCAACAACAAAGTGGCAGCTCAGCACATCACAGTGGTGACTCCTGCACAGAACACTGGGCCGAAGGGAAGATACACTCATGATGGAAACACAACAGAAAAATACTTGATTTCAGGTTATTATTTCTGTAAAATGTCACTTTTGAACTGTGAGCTTCAGCCATTTGCTGCACCGGATAATCACACACACAGCAAAGAAAACTAAAACCTGTGAAACATTCAATTCAGCTACACTGTCGTGAACTGATACAACGTTCTACTCTCGCTGTAGTCCCAGTTGCTTTCATTAAATACTTAAACTAAACAGAGTCCCTGGAAAGTGAATAACACCTTCCCATCTCTGAGTATATTTAAGCAAGCCTGGTTCTTGTGCTATATGTGGTCATGAGAGTTTTTCTGCACAAAACACTAACACATACCCATATGCAATAATGATCCATATTTCTGGACTCAGAAACTGAGCTGGTTCCAGTAACAGCCCTGACTCAAGCTGGTGGAGAAATCCATAAGGCTCAGAAAACTTTTTCTCTGTTAACCACATACATGCTCTCCACAGCAAGCCAAATGTAAAGCGCGGTCCCATCACGCTTCCAATGGCGCAGGACACCAAAGCCATCTCGCTAGCTTCAGAACAAGTCCTATCCTGGCCTTATGAACCCCAAAATTTGAGTCTTGTTACATTATTCCTAAACAGCTACATCCAGGGAAGCTAAGCGTCGTCCACACCAACCAGTCCAGTAATTAAAACACACATCCGTCAGCTGAGCAGCAAAGAGCAGGACTGAGGCTGGGAGCAGGCCTGGATTCAGCGCCGCAGAGGAAGAGAGCGAGCAGAAAATAACACCAAGAGGGCTTTCGGCTACCTTTAAGATGTTTATGCAGCAAGAGGAGCCACAGGAGGCAACATGGGGCTATGAGGAGCTCACAGGGGTGCTCTGCTCCCAGCCCTGCCTCTCCTCCTCTGCGTCTGCTCACAAAATACACACACACACAGAAGAGCCTGGACATGGAGAAGAAAAGCCTGCTCACGGGAAAGTGTTGCTCTGTGCCACTCAAGGGAGCATGGCAATTTTAATTAATCCATGTAAAGCCTCACTGTACTTTACAATGAAATGACTGGCGAAAATCATTTTTGGATAAGATTCCCGGGGAAACAAATGCATTTAAATGCACAATAAGATTATTTTGTTAAATTTTGCACATGAAACAATACGCACAGTATCTGGCTATGTTCTCAGGACAAGCCTTGTGCACATCTCCTCTGACTTTTAGGGGAATGATTAGCAGTGACACTGGAGCCATCGTTATGTTTGTGAACTGGATCTTCTCTCTGAAGACAACTGAAAGGCTACATCATTTATTATCCTTGCAGACTTTTAGAACTGTTCAGTAAATTCATCTGTACAGTGAGTCAGTTTTCATTCCCACATATCTGTATTTATAGAAACAATCAAGTGCATTTTAGCTACATCTCATTTTCCTGCACTCACTGTTCTGCAGTGCCTTTAATCTTCAACTGGGCTTTTCTTTCTTTTCCTTCCTCCCCGAATTTATTGCAATAAGGGTGGTTTTTTTCCCCTTAGGTTGTTTTCCACCAGTATTTTCTAAAAAAAACAGAAATACCAATACCTATCTTCCACTATAAAGGAGTTATCTCAGAGCCTAAACATTTACCTTTTAATTAAATTTTAAGACTGTACAGGATTTCAGGTTTTTAAGTAAGCATTTTTTCTCTGAGATGTCAATTAAACATTGAAATCACTTAATAACTCACAAATATCCAAAAATCTATTTTATGGATTTTGAAAAATTTATAAAGCAATCTGCTTTGTAAATTGTCAGATCTATTCTTGAAACATTTTCCAGAACAACAATATAGTTTCAGAATGAGTAAAAAGAAAAAAAATTCCTAACCAACCCAGCTACAATGAGCAAGAGACCTAGAGAAGCAGCTGTTTAACTTGCTCCATTTGGAGGACTGAGGGAAGCTACACCAACAAAAGAGCTATTTTCCTGGTTATAATCTCCATCTCCTTGCAGGGTTTTGCTGGAACCACTCTGTGCTAAAGGTCTATTGATGAACCCTTTTAATTACAGCCAAGGGCTAAATCCCCATCACATCACACTGGCTCAGCTTTCACCGCCCCCTTGGTTCGAGACGTCCTCCTGCTCCATCCAACAACTTGCCACCCAGGCCAGACAAAAATGAGGGTTTTAGCAGCAATACAAATGAATGGTCTTTAAGGAAAATATTCACAGATTTCCTGACAGTAAATTAGGAAGGAAAAGAAAGTACAAGCCAAACTTTATTCCCACTATGTAGGTCATCTTTAATAAAATTCCTGGATTTGCTACTGCTGTTTTGGTTTAATTCAGAGGAAAGTGATTGAAAGATTAAGTCTTCTGCAAATACGGCTCAGTCTTCTTATTCAGTCCTGTCTACTTTGCAACCTCAAAGTAATCAAAGAAGCAGAAAACTAGAAATCAATTAACCATTTGGAGGAGAAAGAGACAGAGAGACAACAATATTAAAAATTAATGTTATCCTAAGTATCTCGGGGAAGAACACCATTTCAGATGAAGGTATTGCAGTATATCCCGTTCCGTCTGACGAAGATATCGAACGACAGGATTTGTGCACGGGGAGCCAGGGGCTCTCTGCGCTCCCTGCCTCTGAGGCACCTGCATCAGCTGCCATCTCACCTGAGGTTCTCCCCGGGCATCGGAAGGTTGGAAGGGCTGAGAGGAGGAAAAGTCCCGGACCCAGAGAGGAGTGAATGGCCAAGCCAGCAAGAGGAGGAGGAGAGGTTTCACTGCCAGGGCTGTCGCCAGGGAAAGCGCGCTCCTGACTGAGGAGACGGCTTGGCACACACTGTCACTGCCACGCACCCTTCGTGGTACAAGCGAGCTCTCACCGGGGGGATTCATGCAGACTTTATTTTTTTGCCAAGAAGCCAGCAGCAGGTATTTCGTGTAGCATCCAAGGAAGAGCCTTACTAACCACTGAAAGCAGCAGAGATTGACGTGGCCTTGCTTAGGAATATGAGCACATCCACAAGCACAACAAAGTGGTGCCAGCAGTTTGGGGAAAAAAGGCGCTTCAGGCACATTTGTATTACTCTTGTGAGCAACAGCCTCCAGAGGCAGACAGCAGAGGCAGCACTTTCTCTGCTGCCAGATGCTGTGTCCTGGTCCTCAGGCTGTGGCTCATGGGCCACGGTGTGCGGCTGCGATGTCCCAGCTCATCCCGCCAGCAGCATCCCCGGCACACAGCAGCTCCCTCACACCAACCCTCTGCACCAACCCTTCCCCTTCCGAGCTGCCACAGACACGGACCCGGGCAGAGAAGCAGAGAACAAAACTGAATAAAGTATTTTAATTTTTAATATTTTTTTTTTAATTAACCAGACTCCCAGAGGCAGTTACGCTTTAAAACCAAGTCTGTTATTATTGAGTGAATGCAGCTCAGTAAATAAACACTACAGACATTTCACATTTTCCATGTTTTTCAGGTGGATGGGGTACAGTCCCGGCCCTCCTGAAGCTGTGGGAATGTTCTCAGTCACTCAAACAGGACCAAGGTTTCATCCTGACCTTTTAAGCCTCCTAACAAGTAACAGGCGTAGGGGGCACTAACTTGAAAGTCACCTTCCCATCTGGACATTTTCTGTCTGTAATATTTACAAAAAGCACCAAAACAGTTATAACAGAAAAAGAGTCCTTATGGTTCACTCTTGTTCCTTGTGTTTTTCATCTAAGTTCATGCACAGCCCATCCTACCTAAACGCTGCAGTTTGATGCACAAAGATGAAGTTCCATGTGTCTGTGGGTGCTAAACAAAATCAGCAAGCCTTCATAATGGAAAACAATATTCACATGAATCAAATTCATACTTCTGGCCTCAGAAATAGTACAAATTCCAATGGCTTACTGAAAGCAGATACTGCAGATATTACTCTTGCTTCATCATAGATTTAAATATTTAACAGGGTAGGAGCAGGCCAAAAAAACAAAAAACAAAAGACCACCAAGCTCACACAGCATAGCTTTATACATCCAGAGTACTAAGTTTAAAAAATGAAATGCAAATTTGCTGACTGCATTCTTTCAATTTAGTGCTGCCAAGAGGCAAAAAAAAAGGTAGGGTGCTGGCAAAGAACCACAGGCTTGACTTGCTGCTGTGAGCTGCCCGGGATTTCAAGGGGTTTCTCCTTTGCAGAGCCAGGTGCTGCAGCTGATTTTCACCGATGGTTTTCCTGCATGGAGCTCAGTTCAGATTCACACCTCAATGATTCCGCAGCTCCCAGGCTCCATCTTTATGGAGATGCAATAAAGATATTTAGAAAACAGAAATCAAAAGGACCAGATAATTCCCCTGATGGTTAAGAAAAAGTACCCTTTACTCTTTTTTTTTCTTTTTTCAATCCAACTATGACAAAGTAGAGGGGTGCTCCTGAAGAAGAAACAGCCCACACTCCCAGTAGTTCTTAATAGCAAAGCTGATGCAGTGGTTAATATTTTTATTATTTTAATTAAGTTTTTCCAGAGCCCCTATGCTTGCTTTTAAAGAATAATTTCTGAATATAAATAGTTACAGTTAAACAGTTAATAACCTTAGTGATCTAAGAAAACTGGAGTATAAGAAAACTGGATCTAAGAAAACTACTATATATAAAATTAGTCACATGAATATTTTTTTCTGCTAGCCTCTATCCCCAGATTTCTAGCAGGATAACTGGTCTGTAATAACCCAGGTTTATGAAAAACAATGGCTCACACACCAGTCTTTACAGGAAAATTTTCTAGCATAAAATCATCTTAAGGCAAAAGAATAAGCACTGCTCTGAAAAGTAGTGGCACAATGCAGATCACTTGGCTTCCTGCTTTCCTGCCTTTTGCAAAGAAAGAGAAGGACTAAAAATAGTAGCATATAATCAGAAATCATCACATCATACCAGTGATAAACCAAGCAGAGAGCCAGAGATGCACATATACACAGAGATCTCCCTACACGGCCTTAATGTGTGGTAGCTGGCAGTGTGTGCAATGGCACTACGCACCAAAGGGAGCACGGGGGTCAGTCGGGCCCATCCCCTCGTCCCTGTGCTGGCAGGAGATGATGGCAGTGACCTTCATGAGGAACCAAGGAACGTCCGCCTGGCAGAGCCATCCCTGGGAAGCAGAGGTCCACTGGTGAGGAGGGAAGGACTCCTCCTCGGGAGGTGACCACAGCCGCAGGGAGCCCACGGCGAGGGAGGGACCCTCCTGGCAGCTTCTCCTCAGGCTGGCCATTTGGGAGTTGTGTTGACAACATTTTGTCTTAGAAAGCCAAGACAGAGGTCAGCTCCTGGCTATTTAAATCTGAGCTGTTCAAAACCAACTCTTCAGCGCCCCGATAGGCCTGCCACTGATGAGTTTTACTTGCTACTCAAGGTGAAGACCTCATTCTGCACTCTTACCAGGAGCCATTTCCCTCAACAGCAACTTCAGGAAGATGTCCAGATTTTTATCCCTACAGACATTTTATATAAATTTTATATTCAGCAAAGCTGAAGTAGAAGATTTAGGCATTGAGTCTTGTCTACCTTATATCAATGTTAACTTCCACTGCATGAAAACATTCCTTGTTTCTATCAAGAAGAGAGGCAGTACAGACATATTTAATGTTTCCCTTGTGAAAATACAGGTTTTGCAAATATTTAAAGCTGCTCTCCCTCGCTGGTCTCAACACCTGAAACGTACCCTCGCACAAGTAGCAAAATACAACCATCAGCCCACACAGTGATAAAAGCATACCTGAGTTTCCAATGCGTTGTATCTAACATCACATGAATTTTAGAAATATTTTGGCTGCCTGAGAGCAGAGTTTCACTAACAGGTAAAAAGGGACTCCTTGCATTTCACCTGACAATCACTCATCTTGCTCTTCAATGCGTCAAGGTCACAGACCCATGAGTTTGAGGGTGCGCCTCAAACATGATGAGCAACGGTCATCCTTTCCCCTAGAAAGCCCTTGTCTTCGAAAGACCCTTCTCCTGGTGACCCAGGTCAGTCCCAGCCACAGCACCCAAAGAGCGAACCCTGGATCCCCCTGCAGCCTGGATGCTCCCCAGCGGTATCGATGTGCCATGAAACCCCAATACATCTGCAATCCATATAGAAAGAGATGCTGAACAGCAACTGTGCCACAAGAAAATATGCAATCAGTAAGAGTAAATTCTAATAATAGCCTATATCCTCTCCATCTCAGAACAACCTTAGTTACTGCAAACAAGAAGATGCTCTCTCAAGTATTAATTTTATAAGACATAGTTCAAAAGACCAACTGCAGCTCTCCCACAAGCACACTGACAAACAGCAGACAGTCCACAAACTGAAAAGAAGTTCAGCTGCAACTGTGAAATGAGGAAATGAACAATTTTAAACCCCTGACTACACCACACTTTTTAAAACTCACAGATAATTAATTTACCATCTCAAATTTCATGCTGAGGGAACTGGGCATGTTTAGTTTGGAGAAGAGGAGGCTGAGGGGAGACCTC
>JAOXJM010000071.1:17797969-17813916 GCA_026413425.1 Tringa solitaria
AAGAATTACTTTCCTGAGAGAGTGGTCAGGCACTGGAACAGCCTGCCCAGGGAGGCTGTATTTTTAACTTAGTTTTTAGAATTTCTTAGTTCAGAAGGACACACAGTACAAAGTTTTGTGATGGAAAGACACTGAGCTATGCCCTGCGTCTGAATCTTTGCTATCCTCTTCAAATGCACTCCTGAAGGAACATGTCCATCTCCATAAAAGCACACACCCTTCTAGTGAGAGAACATTTCCTTTACATCTGCAGAGCCTGGCAATAAAGAATTTTGTTCCTGTTGATAACTTCAATTAGTCAAAAAGATATCTTTTATCTGCTACATACTCTACAGCCATAGATTGGTCATTGAATGCCTTCTCTGAAATAAACGTATTTTTTTGTTGATTTATGCGAAGATTACCATCTCCTGTATTCCTGGTCCAAGGGATCTGAGTCTTTTTTCAAAGGAAGATCACTTTTCTCTTAAAATGCTCTCCGTGAAGAAGGCCTGGTCCTACGGCACGGCCAGGAGAGGCAGAGGGGACCCTCCCACAGCCTCAACCCTGCTCCAGTTCTGCCCGAGACATGGAGTCTCCCCATTCTACCACTGACATCTCCCAGTGGGACTAATGACATGCTTGCTTGGGACAGAAGATGTGGTGGAAGAAAGGGGTGCACAAAGAATGGGTGGGCTGTCAGTGGAGTTCTTATCAAAACTGCCTTGAAACAACAGCCTTGTTCTGTATTTCTATCAGCAAGCATGGCCAACAAGAAAGGAGGTGTGGCTTTGAAGATGACACAAGACCAGAAGGTGACATCAGCACTAAAGGGAACCAAACTATCACAGAACTGGATGATGCTGAAGACTGAACAGCACCCGGCTTCAAGGGCACGCACACAGGCACAGCCACTTCTGCTGTGGTGAGGATGGCTGAGAGGAAGGAGCTGAGGAAAAACAATCAGTTAACCAGGTCCCACGGTGACATGCTCCGGGCCAGATGCAACTGCAGTGTGAGCAAAGCAAAGAGGAGACAGACATGCTGCCGCCTCCTGCCACAGAGACTGCACTGGACCATGCTAACAAAGCTGGCAGCCCTCAGGTAAATCTTATTACTAGGACTTTGGAAAAGGCAATGTGACACTGGGATGCTCCCAGGAGAGCATTCACACCACCATACGAAGCACTGCTAAGATGCACCTGGAAAATCACCCATTACTACTCTTGCCTGTCAGGAAGGACCAACCTGAGCACCAGATATGACCAAGTGTAACTCAAGGAAGAGGGGAATAAGGGAATCTGTAAAACAAGACCAGGCTGGCTAGGTGACACACGGGCACCTCCATGCTAGCAGGATGCAAGGCACATGCCATCTCACCCGCCTTCTTCAGCAAAGGAACAGAAAGCTTGGCTCCAACACCTAGCAACCAGAGACAAGATGGGACAGGACCAGTCTCCATTAACACAGCAAAGACATAAATATTTGATAGAGGGAAAACTTACTAATAGTAAAGGACAATGCTGGCACAAGAATAAACCAGTAAAACCAGGCCACTGCGATTTAGAAGGTTACCTTTCAGAAGAGTAGAGGCAGGAGATTTAACTGGTTTTAAGACAAGTATGATATATTTATGAAAGGGATTATATAACTCAGTTGCCTGCAACACGAAGGGACGGGACGGGACAGGACTCAGGAAGTTCCTTCGAGTATTATTGTCCTAAGTCTTTTAATTAAGAGTGGGTGTCTTTCTAAGAATGCTAGAGGCAAAGCAGTTCCAGATTTGGTGCAAAAATTACCATGCAGTAAGAAGTCTGTAGGGATTCAGTCTGGAGTAACTCAAACTTCAGTCCTCAGTGCTACAACTAGACATACTATAGCTACATAATTACTACTATTATTACCTTATATATATGTGTGTGTATAAACATATATTAATTGACCATTAAAACAAAAGAGTGAGTGGGTGCTGGACACCCATTGCATCATGAAACGCACAGACCTCCTGCTTCCAACACTTCACACACTATGGAAGCTGCTCACTTGGACATAGGCATTCTCAGTAAAATCACCCAGTAAATACTAGTTTAAGCTAACTTTCCTTATTTCAAGAGCGTAGATGTTTATTTTCTCCCAAATCATAGAGATCATCACACCGCAAGTGCAGCAAGTGGAGAGCACCCAAAAACCGCCATCCAAACTCTTGCCTGGTTTTTTTTTTTCTAAATTTTTTCCTGTATGACATTGCATTATTGAAGTCACAGTCTTCTGCTTCCTGCAGACCTTAGCACAAGCCTCCACTCAGAGAGATAAAAGACACCAATGGAATGTTTTTAAATGTTGAACGGAAACAGAGCATGAATAACAATGGATAAAGAAACACATATTAATGCGGGGGAAAAAAAGGGAAAAAAAATCAAAATTATGCGACCTAGTAATGTAAACTTTTCTCCCTTTGTGAAGATTAAAATGTACTTGTATGTATTTCTGTATCTGGAATTATGTCACAAATTATGTTGCAATTTTAACCCAACTCACACTACACGCTACAAAAGCCACTCAGCTAGAGGAACAAAAGGAGAGAAACCAGGGAGGCAGAACTAAGGTGGGTAAAATGTAGGCAGCATTTCAAATAACCAGAATTACAAAGATGCTGCAATTGCATTTAATGCTGCTACAAAAGGCGGCTGTGATGAAAAATTGTGTTACGCCACGTAACTATCCTGAGAGGTGCTTAAATCATGATTTTACACATTTAAAAAATTTAACAAAGTGGGAAGAAGATTTGCTAAAGACCACCATGCAAGAGAGCAGCAGAGCAGCCCTGGAGACGCCAGCAGAGCAGGCAGGAGGCTGGCGGGATGGGCGAGGGCAGGGCCCCAGAACAAGGGGACAGCCCTTACCAAAGCCACAGCTAGCAAGGATGGAACGAACTGCCAGCTCCCACCTGATGGACAACCCCAACACCATGGCCATGAGCAGTGTGGCAGTCAATGGAACCTGTGATGTCCCTGAAGCTCAACACGTGGCGTGTGTTCTTCTGGAGAGAGGACAACCAGGGAAACCAGAGACGCCCTGCAGCTTGTGGAGCCACCACAAGCTCCATCTCCCCCATGCAGATCCAGAGGCACCCTGCTGGGAAGCCCCTTGGAAGCATGCTTCTCCAGGTATGCTAGTAAGTAGAGGAGATTTCTGGAGATAGAAGGCACCTAGTACAGGTATGTACATATCAATGTATAAAAATAACATTTTAGCTTAAATTGAATATGCTCAGAGATTGAATGTGAAAGTACAGTAATACCTGTTGAACACTATTACATTCAAATCACAAGTGAAAAAGCATTATTTCTCCAACAAAGTCTTTCACCATTTTCTAACAAAATGAAAACTCAGCAAGAAGTATGACTAGGTATGTAGAGATTATATTGTCTTATTTTATATATACATAGAGCCAAATTGCATTGAAGCAGTGAGAAACAACTTGTCTTTAAAAGATGACTTGGGGTCAGAATTTAACCCTCCTATTGGAGGTAGGGCTACTTTTTTTTTCTAGTGGAGCTTCAAATGTGCTTTATAACTAGATTCTGGAAGTTCAAGTTTAGACCATGTAAAGAAAGACATCTGAAATACTCCAGTATACCCAATATAAATCAGTCGCCATATCACTAACAAAAAAAAAAATCCTTTCTGTGGGCTTCTGGGGAGAATATTGAAACTTAGCAATAAAAAATGTAATGAAATAGGAAGGCAGCCTCAGACAGAGGCAGTCAATTAATGCTATCATCACCATGAAATATAAAACTCCTTAAGATTTAGTAAGAAAAATGCTACTAAATGTATCAGTTACTTGAAAATCTCTTAGCTCTGAAAACACTCACTCTATTTTAGCTCTGACACTCTGAAACACAATCTATATGGGTTCCTTAAGTAACGCTGGAGGAAAATATGCACCAAAATAAATGCTGAGAGCACCAGATTCCTCTTAATTTTACCACCATGAGAAGCTCTACAATGAGTACCACCAATTCTGCCTACCCACTCCTCCACCTCGGGAGGTTTCTCCTGAAGACAGGCACCTGCCTTCTCAACTTCAGTTGCTCTGAAGCAACCCTGTATAGGAGAGGTGCCACCTGAGGAACCAGCCATTCTTCCAGCACTATGCACACAGAGATGCGTGTCTGCAAACACCACACACCTCCTGCCTCACTCCCCACCTCCGATTGCTGTGGCACGCTGAATTTAGATTGCTCTTTCTTTAAACACGTGGTCCACTGTCTGCAAGACACAACATATTTTACAATGATTAACAACTAAACAAAATAGAGGATTCTGCCTTAGATCAACCAGAATATATATTTGGATTATTTGCCAAAGCTACCACTGATTGATGAAACGTCCTGAAATGACACCTCTGTCTACAGTGGGAAGGGGAAGGTACTTCTCCATAACCGAGTTCTTCTAAACGTTTTGTTGATCGCGTTGTACACCTCTTCTGAATACGCTGTTCAGAAATGTGCTGCACACAAGCTCTTTTGGTCCTTTTTCAAGCACAGAATCTCAGAACCAAAAATTTCAGACAGACTCTGAAAAAGAGGGCAAAAAGCTAAAGTGCCTTTGAGCCATATACCTTGAAAATACCCAATCATTAACAGATCAGTTAATTTTCCTGTTTTAAATTGCGATTTACCATTACTATGTGCAGTTACCTTTTAGGAGAAACTGGAAAACCTTTCCACAAAACACCACAGGGGGAAGGGCAGAGGAGCCTGGTTTGATACTGTTAGGTTTCCTCCCCTCTCCAGGGGTATGAGCACTCAGAGACAACTAGTGTTCGTGCCACAAAGCAGAGTGGCAGAGTGGCTGAGGCTGGGACGGCCAAGCCCCAGGAGAATGGGAAAGAAAAATTAGAGCCTGGCACTGTTTTTATCATACCTATTTGAGCATCACATTCTGCCTCAAGCAGGTCCCTTCAAATCAGGGCAGTGGGAGAGAAGGCATACACCAGCAGCTGTTCACAACCAGTGGAGACTATGTCGCCATCCAGCTCCGGAGCAAAAGGTCCAACGCTTCCTGTTGACACCTGAACTAAAGCAATTTGTCCTGGAAAGCAAGACACACCTTCAAGAATATCGTTCTGGACACCTTGCAGCCCGACTGACTGCAAAGTGAACTGCAGACAAGACTGCAAAGTGAACTGCAGACAAAGAGACTACTACACCCAGTGCATCAATTTTGAAGGCTGACCACCTTGAAGAAAAGAAGGGATTTTCTACCACAAAGTACAGAAGAATTGCAGTGCTTGTGATGGCCCATGCATGGCATGCAGCATAGCTGTCAATCTTCCCGCCATCAACACATAACCTCAGATTGATGGTCTATCTATGTCAAAGTCTGGACTAGAACTGAAATCACTGTTGATGGAGAAGCAGAGAGATGAAATGGCAGCCCTACACCCTGCACACATCTGCTGGTCCTGGGACGGTGGTCACATTGTGAGTGTGAGACAGCCTGACCCTACAAGACTTGCACACACAATGTGATATAAGTATCTGAGTACCATGGTGCAGTCTCCCGGAAATGCCAAGCGGGTTCCTGGGAAAGGCAGGAGAGGGGCCGACTGGCTGCTCAGACATCACTTCACCACCTGAAGTCAATGCAGAGCAGCCACCGCCTGGCCAGCACTCCCCATGTGAGTTCCAGGACTCTGCAGGAGGAGGTAAGAACAGGAACAGAGCAGCCCCTCTCGCCTGAGACAACCCCACACTTCCTCCTCAGCGGAATGAAAAGAGTTAGCCTGCTGTGACTTGTCAGAGGCACCACGACAACTGATGATGATGGAGATGTATGCCATCTTCATCCTCCTCAGCGGGCAAGAGTAAGAATGGAGGTGCCAGGGTGCCTCTGCTACATGAAAGATTGCATCATTCTCAGAGACACCAAGACTGGTTAGGATTTTTCTTGAAAATTCAGTCATCACAATTATTTAAATTCATTCGCAATACTAGCAAGCCTGAATCTTCTCAGACCTTCTTGGCTTTTCTCTTACAACTCTACCTCCTGAAACCCCAATGCTAATAGTTTCATATACCTAGCACAACCCAACAACATCCTTGAAAAATCCACCTGCAGAGCCATGAACAGAAAGGGCCCGCAACACAGACTGCTTCATTTCTTCAAGAGAAAGAGAAAAAAGCTCCTCATCAAAGCCCGCTTGGGGTTTACAATTTGACTTAGGTGGCTAAACCTGTTACAGGGAAACCTGGCCATAACCCCAGATCATCAACTAACATCCAGAATATTATCATGAATTGATCCTTAAATAAAGTAACAGATCATAGTGCTCGGTAAGATTAATTTTAAAGATAATTTTTAGTAACACATACTGATATTTATGAGAATTAATAAGTGCCATAAGCTTGAGTGACATAAAGAGAATTTGTATGAAGGATCGCTGTTTGGATACAGATTTTTTTCCTCCCAGATTAGTGAGAACAAAGTAAGGTTACCAGATGGCAAGGACTGGGCATTATGTTTGGAAAGCCCGATTCCTCATAAAAAGTGACAGAAATACCTATCATATGGTCAGTTTCTATTGCCTGTCACAAATCAATTTTGTTAGTTTTCTTTAAACTAATAAAACTTGTAAACTGAAGATTGTCCAAATGCATTTCATCTAATCACTGTAGACTTCATACCATTTATTAGAAAAATTCAGAATAACTAATCAAGCAGTTCTAGCAAGTGGTTTTCCAGCAACTGTTTGTCCTATAACAACATCTGTAAAATGCTAAAAAAATGTAAAGTTTTTACATTAAAAAAACAAAAGCATTCTGCACAGAAAACTCTTGTAGGGAGAAGATCAAAAAAGTAGAGGGAAGGACAAGCTGCTTCTGCATTTTTTCTTCTAAATCCAAAGCATTACATCTTGTATTTTAGCTCTTAGTCTGCATTTCATCCACTTGACATCCCTCCATCAGACCAGCCTGGCTTCTCAGCAGCAGGATAGATCTCTCTCCTGCATCTCAAAACCAGTGCTGACCAGTCTCCAGCACCAAGACAGGTCCTGTCGGAGAGGAGGTCCTGGGAACAGCCTGACACATTCCACATCTTTCAGGATGCTGCACTGCTGCCAGCCCACGTTTCACCCCAGCATGTGCTGACCCGCCTTACTCCTGATGGAGTGATGCACAAAGAAGGAAGCAAATAAAAAACAGCAGACTGCCATAATACTAACAAATACTAACATCACACTGTGGAGAGGGAAAAGAGTGGCTGCTGCTCTTAAACCTCTGCAGACAGTCCCGCCCCAGTGCTGCACTGGCAGGGGCAGGGCAGGAACCATCCCAGAGCCGCAGCAAACCCTCCTTCCCTTGCAGGGGCAGATCTCAGCCCTCACATCTGAGTAGAAAAAAGGTACCATTTAATTATTTCTCAGCAAACGCCCCTACTTCACCTTCAGGGGAAGGAAAGAATTATTTCTATCTCTGTTACTTGCGTTAACATCGATCCTAGGCTTGCATCAGGAGACAGGCAACAGGACGTTAAACCTTTGGCTTATAACTCTATTTAGTTTCCTCATTACTATTTTTTGTAAGGAAAGGCATGCTCAGAATCCTAAGATTACTGTCCTTCACACAGTGGACATGCTGATCGTAGGCCAAAGCAGTGACGAGGTTATCACTATTCAGAAGGATGGCTAGTAAATTTTTTTTAGCATTTAAGAGGGAAAGGAGAAAATTAGAATCGCTGTAACTAACACTGCCTACTTAGATAGGAATTAGAAACACAGAGGTCTCCAGAAACATTTTTTCTTGTTCCTTACTTTTTAAATATGTGGAGTTAATATTGTTATCTTCAGTTGTTGAGTTTTCATCATAATCTGCAATACTGCGATCAATTCTGAATCATGTTTAAGTGATATCACTGACAAAGAACACAGAAGAAATATAAGAAAAGATGATTAGTACTCCTATGATTTAAAGTTTGTCTCACCCAGAAGACATGGGATCACTTTACAGACGCTCATACTTGTGTTGCTTTTACTTCTGAACAATTAAATGGACATATTTTGGAACCTTACAAGTAAGGTGGAAAGTATCATAAACATGAAATCTAACCTTTGCACGCTTGGTAGACAGAAATCATTACAAATATGATACAAGTACTTTTCATGGAAACAAAGAATCTAATTTCTCCAGGACCAGCAGCTTTTGTAAATTAAGACAACTGCAAAAGAGAACTCAAGGTAAATTGGAAGAACCCTCTAATAACGACACAGATTCTGCTGCTCATTCTGCTGCTGAAATCTGACAGAGGCAGCAGGATCCTGGCATGGATGAAGAGTGGTCTGAAGAACACAGACTTTATACACAGAGGGCTGTGCAGTAAATGCATTTCATGCTTGCCAGTTACTTTCAGCTGCATACAGTGGAAAGGATCCACGTGATAAGCAAAGCCTCTCTTTATCTGGTGCCTGCAACTCCCAAATGCTTTCCTCCTTGGATGCCACGAGGTCACCATCAAGCTGCAGAAACTCCCATTAATCAGCTATTTGTGAGGTCAGGTTTCAGGCAGGGGAAACAGAAAGTGCCTTCCCAAGCTGTGACTTGATTCACAGGGAAAGAAAAAACAAAGGGGAAAAGCTCTCACAGTGGGAACACCAGAGGATGGAGCACAGAGCATCACTTTTATCACCCTTCCTCACCATCTTCTTAAAGGGAATTAGTGTATGAGGGAGGGACAATATTTAAAGTATCCCTTAACAAGGGGGAGAAAGAGGGATAGGGGGAGGGCATTTTCAAAAGCATTTCTGTTGTTTGAGATGCAGACAGAAGCCAATGAACTTGCAATATTGCCACCCAGCTGGAGAGCCACACAGAAACCTGGAGCAACTACAGTCCATGCCTCTTCCCAAAACGCCCCCCACTGACTTTCAAACAGAACACTGGAGGCATCCTATTACATAAAAATAGAATACTGGTAAGTGAATATGCTTATCATGTTAAATAGCAATGCAAATAACAAGCCATAAAGAGCAAGTGATGGCCACAGCAACACACCATCGAAAGATGAAGATGTTGGGGTTTTTTGGAAGTAGGAAAGAATGACACCCAGGTGTCTCCCAAACATGAGTCCCACACTGGCAGTGACAGGAAAGGGCTTTTACAGTTCACATCCTTTTTGGGTGCTGCACCTGGGGAAGCACAACCCCAAGTATATGCTGGGGCCACGCAGCTGGAAAGCAGCTTGGCAGAAAACTGGGGATCCTGGCGGACAACAAGCTGAACATGAGCCAGCAATGTGCCATTGTGGCAAAGAACACAAATGGTGTCTTCAGCTATTGCCAGCAGGTCAAGGAGGTGATCCTTCCTTTTATTCAGCACTGGTGAGGCCACACCAGGAATGCTGTGTCCAGTGTTGGGCTCTCCAGCACAAAAGAGTCAGGCACATACTGGAGAAAGTCCAGTGAAGGGCCACAAGGGTGATGAAGCACCTGGAGAAGAGAAGGCTCAGGGGGAATTCATCAATAGGTATAAATAAGTGAAGGCACAGACAGGAGGGAGCCAGGCACTTTCCAGTGCTGCCCAGTGACAGGACAAGAGGTGATGGGCACAAACTGGAACACAGTAGGTTCCCTCTGAGTGAGGGGAAACTCTATTTCACTGTGAGGGTGACTGAGCATTGACACAGGCTGCCCAGAGAGGTGGTGGAATCCCATCCTCGGAGATACTGAAATGCTGCTTGGACTCAGTCCTGGGTAACCTGCTCTGGGTGACCTGCCTGGGCAGGGTGCTTGGACCAGATGACCTCCAGAGATTCCGTTCAATCTCAACCAGTCTGTGATCCTGTGAAAGTACCCAGAGCACAGATACACCTGTGAGGAAGCCCAGAAGATGACAACTCAAAAGACAGCCCACTGGGAACATCGCACACAGGAGCGCACAGTGCTTCAAGGTGTCCCTGTGTGCTGCCAAAGCTCACGTCACATCACCAGGCAGCTCGGAGCAGCACTGCCCACACCTCAGTTGGGTCCACCAGCAAGACAAGAAGGTATTTGAGAATCACAGCCTGCAAGGCTCTGCCACGTGGTCACACACTGGCTCCTCGCTCCCAGAGCCAAGCAAATGCCCAACCATGCTGATGTGGGCAGTGTCACCTGCCCTCCAAGGCCTGCAGCCTGGAAACGGTACATCAACCACCAGAGGCGGAAGAGTCATCGTTTAGAAACAACAGCCGTGTTTACCGAGACAGAGGCTTCTTTAACCACTTTCCAATGGAGGTTGCTTTCAGGTGCTGGACTGCTGTAGTGCAGAACACAAGCTACAAAAGCCTTTCATGAGGGCGTCAGACCTCCCAACCAGCACCAAGTATTTGCCTCTATACCATACCTACACACATGTTAAATGAGCATCCATTTAAAAAACTCTAATGAGCATTAACTGATGTTGCAAATCAATCAACCAACATCTTACTTTGCTATTAAATCACCTTTTGTTTCTTTGGACAGCCACCACCATACCCTTGCGATGTATGAAACTTCACTGGAAGCAGTTTTCATGCAAAGAGAGATCAGAAGGCCACCTCCACACCTGGCAAAGATCCGCCTTGCTTTTCTGACCTCCAAAAGCAATGCTAACTTACGCCAACCAGCCCCACGCTTCCGTGCTTCCTGTCAGTGAAAGCTTTTATGCGCATTTACACATGCATGCTCATCTTGGAATCTGTGCCCAAACACGACCAACTATCTCTGCAGAAAGCAGCATTTAGGGCACGCAGTGGTGGTTTTCTTAAAGGGAAGAAGAATCAGAATGTTACAAAAGCAGCTTACATAAAACAAAATGTCTCATTAAGAGTGGACCCAAAAAAGCTTGTTTTCACTGGGGATTTCTCCTGGTGTCCCCTAGCCCTTTCCCCGTCCAATCTCTGCCCCCACGTCTTCTGAGCAGACACAAGGAAGAGACATCATTTGCAATGGTTAACTAGAGTTGGACCCACCTGCCAACTGTCTTGCTGCTGGCCTGCACTCTGGAAAGCTCTGCCTGTCTTTCCTCCAGGCAGGGCCTTCTGGGGCTAGTCAGCCCAGAGAAGAGATCGCTCAGGGAGATCTTACCAGGGTGTTCATGGACCTGCTGAGAGGGAGGGAGGATGAGGAAGCCAAACTATTCTCTGGACCGGAGGCAACAGGCACAAACTAAACCCCATGAAATTCCCTGTGAACACAAGGAAGCCCTTTTTTACTGTGAGGGAGGTCAAACACTGGCACAGGTTGCCTAGAGAGGCTGCAGAGTCCCCATCTGTGGAGATACTCAACCTCTCACCAGACACGGCCCTGGACAACCTGCTCCAGCTGACCCTGTTTGAGCAGGAGCTCAGGAGGTCACCACCAAACTAAATAATGCTGTGATCCTGCAAAACACCATACTATGCAAGCAATAATTGCCTTATGTTCACACATAATACGAAAGAGAGGGAAGAAAACAAAAGCACCAAAAATCTGGTGCAATCCCACATCTTCAGTAGCTTGGAGATCGTGGAAAACTGAAATATTGTGTTCTAAGACCTGAAATCATAGAGATCAACAGAACCACCTCATTTCAAGGAACTTCTATTTTCAATCCACTTGCCTAGGTGCTTCTGCTGCCCTATTTTATGACAAGTGGAAAATATGGAGTCACTCTGCAGCCGAAGTGTTTAGGAAACAAAGCAATAATCTGCTTTTGGCAAAGACTGTTTTAAAAGATAATATATACATCCCTGGAGGGGTTCAAGGCCAGGTTGTACAGGGCCTTGAGCAACCTGATCTGGTGGGAGGTGTCCCTGCTCAGGGCAGGGGGTTGGAACTCGATGATCTTTAAGGTCCCTTCCAACCCAAACACTTCTATGATTCTATCTTAGAGAAAAAGACAGATGAGTATGGAGAAGGAAAACTTAACTTTATGACATTTAGCAAAAGTGAAATGAAAGTTGTTAGAAACAACCCTAATTTAACAAAACAAACCCATAGAGTCTGTGCCCAGTTTCTACATAAAGATAAACCAGCAAGATTTAATGGTGGTAACGAGATAATACGACACATATTTTTATGCCAGAGTTACTTTGAAATTAATAAACTAACATAAAGCAATTATAACTAAGGGTCTTTTCACATGATATTGCAAGAGAAGAACAGATCAGTTTTTCACCTCCAAGTCCCAACCTCTCAGTGTCACTTCATTTGTTGTAATTAGTACTCACACACAGAGAGGAATCAAGAGTGGGGTCTGTCCTGGTTTGAGGTAAAACAGAACTAATTTTTTGCTCAGTATTTTTATTTTTTTAGCTGGACCTCTTCTAACTAACTGAACTCTGAAATTAAGAGCACATTGTTCAGAAACTGTTCACTCTCACAGTGATAAGACTGATTATACCAAGGAATGGTGTGCAGAGAGGCCCTTGCTTACACTTATTGCTGTAACAACCAAGGTCAGGCAAAATTGTTATTTGCCCCGTTGGAGGGTCGGAAGAGGAAAAGCATAGAGGGGTCCCAGCTGTGGGGAGGAGGGGACAGGACAGGTGACCCAAAACTGACCAACCCATCCGCATCACGCTCAGTACAAAAACTGAGGGATCAAAGGGTCAACTCTCTTCCTTCAATGGTCAACGTCTGAGGAGGACCCTGTCTCTTCATCTGCCTTTGATCCCAATCTGAGCATTCCTGACTCCAGATCCAGAATCCAGCTCCTGTCCATCCCCAAGTCCAGTCTGGGGCTTTCCCCTGTGCCTGCTGGTGACCTGGGAGCTTGAGAAGGTTTTGTATATATGGTATACTTTTTTTTTCTTTTTTTTCCTTTCTTATTGTTATTTATTATTTCATTATTTATTAATATTTTCATTGAAGTAGTTTAGTTTTTTCTGAACTCATAAATCTCTTTTATCTCTTCCTCTCCTCTCTTTTCCTCAGAGGGAGGAGGGAGGGACCATCTCTCCTTCTGATGGGTCAATCTGGTCAAAACCATGACAGATTTATTGGCGCCCAACGTGGGGCTCGACTGTGGTACAACTAGAGTTCTGGTAGATTGTCTGAACAGTATGAATTCCAGCTTGCTCAGAGATTAAAACAGACAGCTCACATCATGTTTTTAGACAGAATACTGTATCATATCTTGATAGGGATTTCTTCCAGGTTACCTGATTCGGCACTCTATAACTTGCCTTATGTGTTGTATAATTTACTTGCTCTTTGTGTCTGTATGTGGTGGTTCAAACGTGGTATTCTGGTATTGTGTTTGATTCTGATCCACACTGTGCTTGAATGACTGGTTTCTTTACCTAGATTCCTCGGGCATTTCGTACTGAATTCGGCTGCTAATTACACTTCGAATTTTACCTTGGGAATGTTTATTTCACCCTTTACTGCTCAGGCCAAATCGTCACCATTGGAGACAGAGGATGCAGCCCCTTTGGGTAGCATGAATGACAGCTGCATTCTTAAAATCATTATTTTAGCGTTGATATTGCTGAATGGGCTGCAGAGGTGGTCTCGGCAGCACTGACGCTAACCTTACTCAGACTCCATCACAGCAGTACAAGTTGCCCTAGGTGAGAATACTCAATTCTGAGCTGTATGATGTTAATTGCTATATAGTACTAACATTACTCAGTAAGTGTTTTTCAGGATAAATAGTGGTGACGAAACCTGAGCTAGCTTCATCAAGTGACATCCAGCAAACTCTTCAAGATGGACATGCTTCCTGTGGATATGGGCCACAATGAACTTTATATCATCTTTTCTGCCCTGAGAGTATGCTATGACGAAAACCTGCAATAACGGACTAAATGAACTCAATGAATCTTTGTGTATAAAGATCAATCATAAATAAGGGACTTATGTATCTATATATTTGTATGTATTTGATGGATAAGAAGTAATGATAATCAGAGCACAATGCAAATGGTATGGAATAAGGGGTGGAATGTCCTGGTTTGAGGTAAAACAGAACTAACTTTTTGTTCAGTATTTTTATTTTTTTAGGGGGGAGGGAGGGACCATCTCTCCTTCTGATGGGTCAATCTGGTCAAAACCACGACAGGGGCAAATCCTGTTCCCAGAGGAGGATCCTCCCACTTAAAAGTGAAGCTCTCGCCCCAAGACTTGAGGTGCAGCACAGGAGGCTGGAAGCTGCTCGAGAAGTGGGATGGACCTGCACATTCTGGTGGAAAAAACATTTTTCTATTTTTTGATCATTTACAATTATCTGGTGGAGAGCAAAGGTCTCTGTAATACACAGATTTTCACCTCCATAACACGTAGTTTACTGCATAGTAAGGGCATATCAGAAACAGGTGCAGATAAATAACATCCTTTTTGTTATACAAAGATGGAAAGAACTGCCATATATTCTATCTATGACCTTGTAACATGGGTTATGTAGAGGCACAATACTCATTTGTTCTCATGAAAAGCACATTATCTATTCCATTTTGATAACAAGTCTCCTTGGAGACGCTTTTTTTCCCCACATACACTTAGCTGTGCATAAGGACAACAGAGCATCATCATCATCGGTGCTTTTTAAATCTCAACAAACAGTATTCTGGTATGGTTCCTGAGTTTCCTTGCAGGGAAAGTAACTGTCGTCACTAAATTTGCTTCCAGAAAACACATCCTATATCTAGTAAGTCAAGAACAGAAATCCACCCCAAGCCAAAGGTGCAGGATCATTCCAAAGGGACTGTTCCCTTCCCCACTGCAGTCCCTTTTTTTTCCTCCCCATAAATAGTGCACTTTTTAAAAAATGTATTTCTCAGAAGCTGCAAAAAAAGTCTCCATGCAATGTTTAATAGCTAAAGTCTCATGTACTCAGAATCGTTCTTCATCCCTACATGAATACAAAAGAACTTTAAAGATTACTTATTAGTCCATTAATACATAATTAAAACTCGGGACTAAAACTTAATTGACTGGCCGTTGCTTTCAGTATTAATAATGGGCTGCAAGTGTCCTCCTCATCAAGTCAGCAAGATCCTTGCACGTGATTATTAAGCATCAAGAACATATCTCTTAAAAAACTGCATGGTGCTTTACATTGTTCTCCAGTTTAAAAGCCAGTTCATCTACTACCCCTCATCAAATCAGATTTTTACTCCTATTAAGACTACTGAACCTTAAATCTGCCCTTTCTTCGTCGGTAAGAAGTTGCGCAGTGAAACAAGGATGATGTGGCGGCGGTGATGGCCTTCTTCCACCACCAGTGCTCTACCTCAGTTCAGACCATCACTCCAAGAGGCTGAACAGCAAACCCTGCACTCCGCAGCCCTCGCTCACGGCTGAGGTTTCAGCAGGGTCAAGCGCTGGTGCAGGAAGAAGACAGAGTGCGAGTCACCTCCCCCCTCTCTTTTGCCTGCAGCCGAGTCTTTGTAACCCAAGGATTTTCGTTCCTTTCCACCACAGGGGTCTGCTCTTCTCATGGTCCCCTTTCTAACCCTGCTCCCAGCCCAGCAGCGCTGGCACAGCCCCACGCTCCGGGCGACTGAGGATGAACTTGGGGAACTATTGTATTGACGTTCAAGGCGTAGTTTTGGTAAAAAAGAAGTTTCAAAAACCAGATGTTATGCTCTAAAGCTAATTTTTTGCTCCAACTAAATAAAACATTAAAACAGCTGTATGACTGCACAGAAAATGCCGATTTTCAACAGTATTTTTAAAGCCCCAAATCAGCATAGCTGTCAAGCCCCCTATGAGTTGTTGGCATTCCAAAGCGAATTCTTCAAATACACGGCATCGCAGCTGTTCCCGTTTAGCTCCTCCCCGCGCTGGGGCAGGGTCGGACCGGCAGCAGCTGCACCTGCCCAACGCGGCGGTGCCGGGCCGGGATCCCGCCGCGGGCAGCGACCGCCCCGGGGTCCGCACCCGGCGCTCCCCTTCTGGAAGGTACCGCCGGCCGCTGCCGAGGTTCCCCCGCCCGCCCCGCCGTGCCCGCCCCGCCGAC
>JAOXJM010000071.1:17832425-17847336 GCA_026413425.1 Tringa solitaria
GAGAAATCTCTTGCAGAAATTGAAAGCCATTGCTCTCCCCTGATTCCAGCTCTCAGACAAGAAACTGTGACAGGCCTGGTGTGTCACACCCCTCGTTGTTAGTTTCATTCTCAGGCAGCATTTGCAAGCATAGTACAGTGACTTCAGTAGCCTGCGAAGGGATAGATACATCAGACAAAGTGTGTATGCATCACAGAGATTGTTTTGGCTCTTTGGAAAACAAAAACCGGATACAGATCTCTTTCTGAGCGAAGGATGTCTGCAGCAGATGCCCGTTGCCAAACTTGCTTCTGGCATACCCAGCATAATCTGACTCGCTTCTCTGGAGCTGAGTGTGCTAGCAGGTCAGATTGCTATGTAACTACAGTAGGTCACATAAATGAAGAGGTAAGACTTGGCTTCCAGTACCAGCCCATCTGCGGTACCTCTCCTGCTGAGGGGACCATGAAGTTTGTTAATGTCTGGCTTGTTTTAACCTTGGGTTTATTAGGCACAGAGCTGCTGCGGTTCAGAAGTCATTCTGGACGCAATCCAACAAAGTGGCTATCTTCAGAGATGTCTGGGGCTTTAGCTTTGCTGGCCACAGGCAATTCTGCAGTGCATTGGAAGCTTAGGGAACAAAAAGCTCAAGGACTCTTGACAGGGTGGTCAGAGGTAGATTGTCCTGCTCTATGGCTGCAGTGGGGAAGGCTGTTAACGTTAAGAGAAGCCAGGAGCAGGAGTCCTAGAGAATTCTATGTATTAAATGTGGTTGGTTTTGTTATTCAGCTGTCTCCACGTTGGGCAATTTCTAACCCCTCCTGTGTCTTTTGCAGGTACCCTGCTCTGCGTGCTTGGTTTTGTTTCAGCCCTCACAGTCAGCGTACTAGATAAAGTGGGCATGAAGCAACTGGGCTTGGATGAGGTTATCCAGCAAGAGTCCAAAAAAGTGGTATGTGGTGCACAGACAGCTTTTCCATCTGCATCTTTGAGAGCCTGGGGTGCGTGAGCGCTGCCTTTGCAGTGCAGGGAAGCCTGCAGCCATAACAGCTCGTCCTGGCCAGAAGAGGGCATTAACACCACTTGGTTAAATCTTGCAGAATAGCTCTTCAGCTACATCTGAGGATATTGCATCTGCAAGCCACCAGACAAGTGTCAATTTTCTGGTTTGAGCCTATGTATTTGCAGCCTTCCAGAGAGCGGAGTTAGCACTCTGAATGGCATTACTTTTCTGAGCCAGTTACTTCTTGACTGTAGCTGGCTCAGAGGAGGATTTTGTGTATGAAACCGGATAGCAGCCTCTTGCTGGAACTGCTTTCTGGCTCACAGGATCCCTGAGAGAAAATAGTTAATCTGGTCAGTACTCAACTATCTTTTGTCAGACCCTGTCTCCCATTCCTCCTTTCATTCTTCTGTCTAGGAACAAGTATTACAGACAATAGGTTGCAATTTTTATGGCACTGAAATCTATTAGACCACTTCCTTCTCATGACAGTATTCTTTACTGTTTTCTCTAGCTCATTGTTGTGGCTGCTGTTTATACTCCTGTTTCACTTAAGGTTTTGTACTTAAGGTTCTTCACTTAAGGTTTTTCTTAGAAATAAGAAAGTTTTTTTTTTGTTCTGTTTTCTTTACTGAATAGTGTTAAAAGAAGGAATACTTTGGAGTCAGCATATGCCAAATTTTTCTCTAAGGTACACGAGCTGCTTTTCGATTCCCTTTTACCTGCTGTTACTTCTTTTTTTTTTTTTGTGACCTTCAGTTGCTTGCAGAAAGTGACATTAGTGTGAAGCTGAAGACTTATTTCCTGGTGAGTGAGGGCACATCTTATTTTTGCAGCGGATTCAGGACATCTGGCGACTTCCCATTCGCTACTGGCTCCTGGTCCTCACCATCATGTTCTTCTACAACGGAGTCTTCCCCTTTGTGGCAGATGCCAGGTATTGCTCTATGGCTGTTATCACACTGACCAAGGCTACCAGAGCCTTGCAGGCCCTTGATTTTTGGCTGACTGGGAAGTATGGGGGCAATGTGCACGTTTCTTCCAGTCATGAAACGCAGAGAAGCGTATCTTTAATACCTAGATAAGGATAGGAGGGTTCTTTGACCTTTCTTTCCTTTCAAAGACAAGGGAGGCTTCTGAAGGAAAGCAAAAATAACTCAAAGGGAAATGATTCATTCAATATTTAAAGCTTGGAACACTGCTAAAGGAGGATCAGAAAGATTTGGGAGAAGGGGAAGAAATACTTTATTTTAAAAATAGCGTGTAGACTTTTCACCTTTGTGAGAGTCCAACAAAGTGGCTGCCTCTTGAGCGGGGTGGGGTGTTGGCTGCACAGGCCTGGGGCAGTTCTGTCCTGCAGTTCCTGCGCGTTATCTGCTGTGTTTGGATAAAAGCTAAGCTTGTGTCAGCCTGGGTTTGTATGTGAGGAAGCCTTGGCATCCCAGTACAAGGCTTGCAGACTTCCTCTTTTATGCCTTCATTTGCTTAAAACAAAGAAGCAACCTGCCCAACTAAATTAGGACTCCTACTTCTGTCCTGTGGCTCTGCCACAGACCTGTCATTTTGCTGCTTTTTTCCTGTTTATGGATGATGCAACTTCTATCACATAATGAGAACAAACTTTTGTATTAGCAAAGGCCTGCAGTAAAAAAAAAAAAAAAGAAAATTATTTTGGTAGTATTGCATTAATGATGTATAGCAAACCAGTGTGAAATCGGCAGTGAAGAAATGTCATCAACATTGTCATAGTAAATGCGCAAGTGACCTCTTACTAGTAAAATAAAGACATTCAAGATGGCAAGGATCATCAAGACCTTGATGAGATGGGCTGTCAGTTGCCCTCTCATTTTATCTGAAAACAGTGTCTGTTGATCACATAGAATCCTCATTTCCACAATTCTGCCTCTCTGCAGAATTATTTTTTTACTCCCCGTGGAGCAAAAGTTCAGGCACTAAGAGTCATGTTTCACACCTCTCTTTTAACAAAAAAAGGCTATGCTGCTTCCCATTTGGAAAAATAATGGTCCCAAGGCCACTGCTCTTTGGTGAATTCTGCTGCAGCAAATTTCCAGGGAGCAGTGTCCTGTTTCATACTTTGTTGACAGCACAGGCTATAGAGGCTCATTATTACTCATGGTAAGTAGCCTTGCAAGGAGCCAAACCAGGTTTGAGCAGCTACGTGATCGCTAAATAAACTAGTCTTTCTAAGCTCTTACGACTGTATGACTGTAAATCCTGTAAATAATTTGGGTAAGTTTTAATGCCATTTTTACATGTCCCTAACAAAAGTGAAAGGCTGACTTCTGGCAATGAAAACACAACTTCTTGCCCCTCAGTGTTCTCACTTTGGGATTGATAATGCTTTATGCTTCTTCCAAAAAAAAAGTAAAAAATCCAGACGTATCTTTTGGACAGGTGATGTCATTGAACATAGGCCCAACTTTAACCTGCAGTTTTATTCTCCACTTGCAGAAGTGGCCATTTAAGAAAGCAGCCATTTAAGCTACCGGCTTCTCTATGGTGTGCACCAATTAAAAAGAAAATAAACCAACAAAGGCTTGGCACTACAAACCAGATAGAATCAAACTTGTTTACAAGTCCTCTCATTACACCACTTCCTGCCTGGATGTTGTGCTCAGAGTTACGTTCTGTCAAAATAACCAGATCAAGTATCCTAATTATGTCATTCCCCCCTCCGTTTTATTTTTAGCAAGTTTATCCAGGATAAATATTCTGGTTACAGCCAGCAGGCAGCCGCTTATATTGCTGGGGCAGTGTACGACAGCTCCCTCCTCCTCTCTGCAGCAGTTGGCATATTAATTGTGAGTACCCAAAATCAGATGTGCTTCCTCATAACCTTTTCCTCATTTTTTTAAAATGTCTTTGTTACAACCCCCTCAACCAGACTTTAGCCTGTTGTTGCTGAACAAGCAGTCCTTTAATTCTTTGCAACCCGAAAGGTGCTCTTTAGTCTGAATTAAATTACAAGAAATAATGTTAACCTGGTTTTCCCTCTGTCCCTTAATTGTGCTGTGGTAGTGCCAATGCATAGCAAATGGTTGTATTTTTTGAAAAGTCCGAGACTGGAACAGAAAGGATTGGGATAAGTTTTGCATGTAGATTGGAAAGGACAACCTCCATGTAATCAGTCCCTGTTCTGTCAAACTCTTCCTTTCCTTATTTCCGTATTTGTCAGGGCAAAATGGCGTGGTTTGTCTCCCCCGCCTGCCATTTCACATGAATACTGATGCTGACTAGTATTTCAGTCGGTTCAGGCGTATGCGAGAGGAACTAGGAAGAGCTGGTCTCCTACAATATTAACAACTAGGAAATGACCCGTTACTGCCACTTGTGCCAGCCCTTTTTGGGCAGCCACTCATGCCACTACGATCTGTGGGAAGCAGGAATCCCTTCTGTTTGTTTTCTTTACCAGGACTACGTTGGGCTGAGAGGCGTCTTTGCCGTCGGCTGTGCTGCACTGACTCTGCCAGTCTTCGCTCTCCTGGCGTTTACCTTTGTTCCTCCTTTAGTCTCTACCATCTGGTTGGGGATTACTTACTCCTTTGCTGCTGTAAGTTCACAACCCCACTGCTGTACCCGAGTGGTTTGTGGCTGTGCTCCTCCTGTATCCCGGATGGCAGCTGTCGCTGCCCGCCTGTCCTGGGGAGGAGGTTTAGTAGCCAGTTTGAAGTCACTGGCTCTCCATTCCTGAGGACTTTTTGTTACTAGCAAATAACCCCAAAGAATCAATATGGAACAAAATGCAAAGCAGAGTAAGGGGCAGTTTGATACAGTGGGACATGTTAATCTGTTTATGCTTTTCTTAGTGCTTTTTCACCTCGAATGTAACAAGGCTATTCTCCTGATTCTCCTTTGAGTCTTATGAGCTAAATCATCAGTTCTCACTGTCCTTCAGAAATGTGGAGTTGGGTTTATTCCAGTTTCAAAGAACACGTGCTGTCTGTGCTGGGTCAAGCTACTTGAGATGGATAGGGAACAGTCTAGAACCAGCCAGTAGGCTGGGAGGGATAAATAACAGATATTTTTCTTTAAGAGAAAGTATAAATGTTTATTTAGTGGGAATAACGGCTTTTTAAACCAATGACCATCTAACACCTTTAAACAAGATTTCAAATTAGTTCCTCTTCTCATTACTCCTGCCAGGCTAGTATGTGGCCATCCATACCTCTTGTGGTCCCCCAAGCAAGTTTAGGGACAGCTATGGGGCTTGCAACTTCCATGCAGATGATTGGAGTTGGCCTTTCGAATCTGATTGTTGGCCACATTCTGGGAACAAAGTCCAGGTGAGAATGCTTTTTTTTTTTTTTTTTTTCCCAAGCAGAGGCACCAGCAGTGCTTTCATGGAGTGCCTCCAGTATCTTTGTGTCACTAGTTGTTCTATCCTGTTCTGGCCTTTACTAGTGAATTAAAGATCCCTCTGTGGCGCTGGCAACGGATGATGATCTTTATGTTGGCAAACACTATTGCATGCATCGCTGCCTCCATTAGCCTCAATGTTGTGGACAAGAAACAGGTAAGTGTGATAAAAGGTGCAGAACAGCCTTGGCGTCACTGGGCTATTTTATCAATGTCATAGCTGTTGGCTGCATATATAAGCAAATCCCCCCCCATAAAAATGGGACTGCATAAGAGAACTATCTGCTTCAGTATTGCTGCAGCACACGTGAGTCTTGCCTCCTGTCAAGCTATCAGTGGCTGTATTTTTTTGCAAGGAGGCAGGGGAAGGGCCAGGGCACACCTGTAGCACCAGTATGTGTGCACAGTCTGCTGTTTGTCACTAATCACTGCTTTGAATTTCCAGGGTGGGACACTGAACCGAACAAGAAAGGGTGCCCCCGTGGCGCAGGAGGAAAGAGCCCCTGCAGATGCAGCGCCACTCCTTGACGATGAAATGGGAACCGAAGGCTCCATCAGCTGAACCTTTGCAGGGTGAGGACAGTGACGGCTGCCAGACACAGCACTGATGGCCTCTGTTTGAAAGTGGATTTTTACCTTGTGTACGTTAAACATCTTTAAAGGGAATCATGAAGGGAATTGTCTACAGGAAGGGAATATTTCCACTTTCTTATGCCTTGCACACAAGGAGAGGTGTCTGCTGTGTGGTTCTGAGGCACTCTCCAACACACAGAAACCTGCCTGGGGCACTTTTAAGAACCACAGGATAGTAAGTGACACTAATTTAGCTGCAGCTTGTGCATAAGCTGTTAGAGAGTTGTGTTTCGCTTTGCATCAAAAC
Source organism: Tringa solitaria (assembly GCA_026413425.1). Classification (NCBI taxonomy): domain Eukaryota; kingdom Metazoa; phylum Chordata; class Aves; order Charadriiformes; family Scolopacidae; genus Tringa; species Tringa solitaria. Next base: position 17,838,665 of record JAOXJM010000071.1, read on the forward strand.
TGCCTGCCTGAGGTCTGCCTGCTGCGTGCACCACTGCTCCTCCTTCACAGGAATCCTGTGCATCAGCACTTGCTAATCCCATACCTTGGCAGGTCTCCTCTTTTGCTTACTACTCCAAAGCAGCGTGCATCTTTCACAAATTACATATCCACGTGAGTGCCACCATCATTATTCTTTAGGCAGGAGCCTGAATTAATCAAATTGATTACCTTTTCCATACAAGCCTAGCTTAATTGCTTATTACCCTACTAGAAATGCTTCCGTAAGCCTTGTCTATTCATTTGCCTTCCAAAGCATAAAAGTGTTTGATCTGAAATTCTGGCTTTTAAACCAGAGTGCTCTTACTCATGAATGCTGGAGGCTTGCTTTACTCGGGCAGCTTGCCATTTTCACTATGCAAAACGCTCACAAACACTCATATGGTGTTTACAAAGGCTCCTTTAAGAATGAAGTAAATGTTAACATAGCCAGGTACAAGGAATGCTGAAGTGAATGACTTCTTATGTAAATGATCATACACCCTTAAGTGAAAGAGCAGCTCTGCTCAAGTTACATTTAATATAAACACTAATAGATTAAAAGCAATTTAGGCACTGACAGCATCCAGTAGTCACATTTAAAACCCGCCCATCAAAGTAAAGTTTTCTTAAACTGATTTACTGATGAGAGTGTTTAGAGCCCAACGTCTTCTAAATGTTAAGTTACACTATGAATTCATTGCAGACCACGGACAATTAAAGGATTTCCCTCTTGGAATCTGGTGGAGCAGAAATTTTGGGGTGAGGAGTCACAAAGTTGCAAAATCACAAAACTCCTTTAGTTTGTTGGTGACCTCCCACGACCGCTGAGTCCAGCACTCCCTGCTCAGGAGCGTGGTTTAGTTTATGCCTTTTGTCTCTGGTCCAGAGAAGAGTTTGGCTCCCTTGTCTTCTCTCTCTCAGCAGGTCCCTTGAACACCCTGGTAAGATCTCCCTGAGTCCTCCCTTCTCCAGGCTGACCAGCCCCAGCTCTCTCTGCCTCCTTTCCTAGGAAAGGTGCTCCAGTCCATCTGCCACCTTCATGGGCCACCACTGCCCTCCCTCCCCAAGTCACAGCTCTCTCTAGGGATCCCAGAGCTGGACTCTGTACTCCCTACAAGGCCTCACCAGTGTCCCCACAGCTGGACTGTCCCTTTACATCCCTCAGCCTCTACTCCCTGTGCTGCTCTTCAGTGCTCAAATCACAGTGAAACAATCCCATGGTGACTTTACAAATGCTGTTATGAAAAACCACATGCAGCAGTAACTATACACTCGTGTTGGCGTCTTGTGTACGGGAGAAAGTATGTGTTCAACAGAGCTGATGTTTTGTGTCAATACCACCACCTGGCTTCAAAGCAGTGACTTCAGCCTGGCTGGCAGGAAGTCATCAGCTTCCTCAGTTTATACCCAGCTGAACTCAATGGGGCTGTTCCTGTAACGAGTGCTGGGATACCAACTGAGTCCTGTACTTGATTCATCATGGAAGCAGCTCAAAAACTAGCCATTGGTGTTTGCCATAATCTACTTCCAAATTACCAGAAAACCTTCACTCTTCTCTTTTAACGAAGAGCTGTGACATACTTTCCTTAAATCTGCCACTGGTTCACGAGGTTCCCGATGATGTATGTCTCACTGCCTGCTCTGTGAGGTTTTACCAGGGAGCATTCCTGCGCATTCCCACCTACAGGGAGAACTTCAGTTGGCTACAGCAGACGTTGTGGATCCCATTGTACAAAGATCCCTGCACAGGCTTTTAAACACCCTTTCCAATAATCTGAAGATGTCAGGAGACTCTAGTGACCTTCGAGGCTGTTGCACAAAGACCATCTCCAGGTTGGGAGGATTCTACCAGAGCCTCTTACAGCAAAGACTTGTTCTTAAAAGACTGCTCCTGCCTTTTAGCTCAGATGACTAAAGCTTGAAGCTGACTTAACAACAGCAAAGAGGCAGAGGTACTTGTGCAGCAGGACCTGCTCATTGCCATTAGAGTTCATCAACAGCTTCTTGCTCCTGTATAACTGCTTTTTTTTTTTTTCATTAATTACTCCACTGATGACAGAAAAGCCACCTTCACTTTGCCTGGCTTCCCGATTCTTGCTTGACACCTGCTGTTGAGATGCCAAACTCACTTCTCAGAAACTTTTTACAAAGTAATTGTAGGACTCTCTGCTTTGTTTGAGCTCATCATGAAAAGGAAGGAGTGGCATTCACAGAGGTCAGCGTGCTGCAAGAAATGGAAAGAAACAACCAGCTGGTTTTGTTTAATAGTTGCAGTGTTGCACCGCTGGAGTATATAGGTAACCAACCCCCCCAAGCCCTCACCCCTTGGGCAACCCTGAGAAGGGTAAGCTCTTTTCAACAACAGTCTTTGGCAGAACCCTCCTCTGGTGCATTGCAACTCCTAAAATATAAACTGTGAAACTTTAAAGTGAACTTTCGTTCAGCCAACTCACATCAAGGTGGATTATTTTTTTTTTTGCTCATTGTGCTCCTGAGCATGCTCCCAGGAGCCAGAATGTTAAACACTTTCACAGGAGGGAGCACACATTTACCCAAGCCTGTGCGAGGTGGCAGTGGAGGAAAAGCCACCAGCTCTATGAAGAACCTGGCACAAGCTGAAGTTCCTGGTTACTTCCCACAGACCTCTCTGGATACAGTGACACAGAGCTGTTTGTGTTCTGGGATAAGTGGCAGGTAGCATACACCCGCAGCAGCACAGGAGGGATAATCGAGAAGCCAAAGGCAGCATCACTACTGTTTAAAATATATGTATATGAAGGAGGGAGGAGGAAAAGCAGTGGGTAAGACACCAGAACCAGAAGCTGGCTGGAGGCAAAGGCTGACGGGCAAAGCAAATGGCTGCATCCTTGCTGGTTAGGCCCAGAATTTTGACCTACTGGAGGAGGAGGTCTCGTTACCAATATAAGGAGTTGCAGCTTGAAAGAAAGGGAAAACCAAATTCCAGAGAGAATAGTCTTTGTCTCCAGAAGCAAGACAAAACTAAAAATAATCAGGGCTGCAGATTTAGCACAATAATTAAAAGCTACTCTTTCTGCTTATTGATTGTTTTGAGGGAGGAGCCAGCAGTCATGGGTCTGGCAGCCCGGACGTGCGGCTTGGTCTGCTTGCGGCGTGCTGTGCACAGTTCTTGGGCAGCAATAAATCATTACCCAGTCTCCTTCTTGCACAGCTGATAACAAGTAACGACATAAATGGCTTATCATGTGCCAAAGCTTCTCTACAGCCCTGCCCTCTGTTACCAGCAGACAACCTGTGCTCACAGAGGTCAGTGTCCTTTTGGCCTTCTTTAGCCTAGCACAGCACAGCATCCTGGTGGTGACCCCAATTTCTTCTCAAAAAGAACAAACAATGGAAAACTCCAGCCTCAACAGACTTCATTCAGCAAGAGCATCAAGCTGAAATTCAGCAGGAGACACACCAGGGGGCCTGAACTCAGTGCTGGGTGCCCAGCTGGCTTCCAAGCTATGAAGACGCATGTTGTCAACTGAGCATGCTCCACGTTGACAGGCAAGTGTCAGACTTCTCCACCAGAGTCACACAGGCAGCCAAGATACCTGGGCATCCCTGTGATTACCTTACATGTAAGCAGCAGTGAGAATGCTTCAGGGAACACACCACAATAGTCACTCACTTAAATAATTGTCTCCACAAAATACTGCTTTACAGATGTTCTCTCACTAGACAAGCCCCAAGAATGTACTTTAGATATTCCAAGTCCGATTTACCTCTGTAAATCCTTCAAAAAAACACAGTAATGTTACTTAAAATGCTGAGAGAGGACATTAATCTTCCTCATTAAGAGCACGAAGTGGGCTGTTTATCAACTGTTAATAGTGTTAATATCAGACAGTGCTTGCTTAAAAGGTATTGCATGGAAACCAGCAGTCTCAACAGGGAAAAGCAGGGACTGATCTGGGTTAATCAGGTTCTCAGGGGATCAGGAGGGGCTGCTCATTACAGCATTCATTAGAGCTGTCTGCTACTAAATGGGCATGGTGAAATTATTTTGGAACTAAGCAGCAGTTACGTCTGGAACTGTACAGGACTTATGAAAGCATGCAAATCATCCTTTATCCACCTTCCAAGCTAAGCTTGTTATAAGAGAGATCATCATTTTCCTTCCAAGACTGAAACAGTAGCCTGGATAATAGTCTATCCTCAGTGTTTAAGCTACAAACCTTCAATTTAGGGGTAAGGAGGTAGCATATAGAGTTGCAAACTGAAGCTATGCTGTAATCTCCTAGTTGGTAGCAGTTCAAAGGAAGGACAATCCTTTGTTGCTCATGTGTTATCTATCATGGATATTCCCAAGTTCCCACACTCCACAGATCCTACCCACAGCACTGTGCACACCCGAGAGAAGAATTCTGAACTACACATGGCAAAATTGCCAGCACAGAGGTCACCGCAGAAACGTGTGCTGCCAGAGCAGCTTTGTCAGGCATCACAGGTGAATGCAGCAGGTTTAAAGCACCTTGGCTGAGAGGCAACCAATCCAATCCCACCCCCATCCCCCCCGAATTGGAACTTCTGTAGCTGTAGTTACCTCCACACCATCCTTGGTACTGGTCCCTCCACAACCCCCAGGGACAAGAGCTGCTTGTCTCAGGAGCAACCTTGAGCAGGATGCCACATCTCCAAAGCATACCACCCACTAGAGAAGACCTGAAAAGATTGGTGCAATTTTTCCCACTTCAGGTAACAAAATTCACCAGTGTATCTCCATTGAACTAGATTACTGGTTCATTTATAAAAAGTAGGCGCAATGAAGTAACAAAATACAGAGGTTTATTGACAATTGAATGATTTATCATTTGATTTCCAATTTCCTCCTGTCCTGGAGAAATGTTTTAATCAATCTTACTTGATGAGTTGAAAATGTGGCTTAGATTCCAAAGAAAGAAATGCAAGAAAACAAAACACAGTTTAACTAATTTAAGGCCTAGTTGGAAGTTGCTGTTTAGGACAGGCACTGTAGCCAATGCACATCAGGTAGTAAAAGATTCCAAGCCCAAGCTCAGTATTACAGACAGCGATAGTTACAGCAGTCTCCTCAATGCAGAAAGCTGCCTCCGGTTGGGTTTTCCACACGGCAGCCTCTTCAAACCCTCTCAAGTACCAGAAACAAGGAATTGAAACAGATGTGTCTGAGAATCAGGCAGATGCCAGACATCATGGACTCAGGAACAGCTGCTGGGAAATACATGTTTGGAAGTAACATAAATCCATGGCAGGGTTGCAGTCAGAATCACTGCCTTGCTTTCCTGGGGGTGGGGCAGTAACAGGGACTTCCAAACCTATCTGAAAGGTACAAAGGCATTGAAATCCCTATTTCCCACAGCTATTTCTACCCTTAGCACTGCCCTATATATTTCACTTCCACCATTTGAAAAGGCAACTAAGTCTTCATGCAGTCACCCACCACTTCTGACATCAACCGAACCAAGCACCCACTGAGCACTACGGTCACAGGGTGTTTTAGCACCTGGCCCAGAGGCAGTCCCCCCCCCAAACGACAGGGAACCTGGGCTAGAACAGCAGTGGGCTGATAACAACACAGATAAGGCCACTTGTTCTATGGTGTACCTGAACAACTCCTGTTTGGATACGTCAAATTTAAAAAGTCACTATTAAGTACATTGAACAGTAAGCACCTCATGTTAACATTCATATATCAAAGCTCTGGATATGATCAGAAAGTCCATTCAGAGAACAAATGATGGGAGCTACCCTCCTCAACAAATGATTGTGCAAAACATGCACATCTTCCAAACATGATTTAAGACAGCCAGCTCAACCACAAGATTTGTATTGCTAAAGTCTTTGTTTCTCCAACTAGGATAGTCTACAGCATGTCTCAAAAGAACTACAGCTGTGGTTTGGGAAGAATCCACATCCTTCTCCCAACCCTACCAACAAAAATCTGAGGCAGTCAAAGGCAAACATAAGGCTGACCAAAGACACAAGAATTCACTAACAGAGTCAGCACAGATAAACAAACAAAAAATGCACTGTGGTGAAGAACAATCCTGGTTTCCACAGGGTACAAAGTAAGAAGCTTTGCAGAAGCTAAGGCGTTTCTACAGGGGTTGGGTCCAAGCTGGCTGACATGTCACTATATTCTCCACGGTAACGGTACACTTCTGTTCAAAGAGCACCATAAAGCTATTGTTTGCACCCAACCAGGATACTTTAAATAGAAGTCTTCTAGAAGCACCTAAATGAAACAGTACATTGGACTGATATTATCACTTGTCAAGAGCTTGTCATAGTAATCAGCAGATTACTGAAGGCCTGAATACTCTGGGGAGGGGAAGACATGATATTTATTAACATATGATGGTTTAGGAGTATTAAAAGAAACTTTCAGGATGTTTTGCCTTTGTATCAGCAATTTGTGTGCTGCAAAGCAAGAAAGGAAACAAAGAGAACCAAAAACTGGACATTCAAACCCATGGCAGCACTACTTGTTCCACTAGAGCACACTTATATTCAAGTGACTGCAAGTCAGCACACACTGTGATGCTACATCCTAAGGAGAGCAGAGCCCTCCTGCTGTGCTTCACAGTCTTTCAGAGGTGACCTCCAGGTCCCCACTCACTCACAATGTTGTACGTGTTGACTGCAGGGATAAGCCTGACTCCACAAGAGCGTCGAGCCATGAGCTCGCCAAGAACCTAACAGTCTGATGAACTCACCACAAAGCAGCACTGATCTTTCACAAAGTTACACTGATGTCCCCTCTGCTAGTCCCATATTCACATCTTCCACAGGGCACCCTTTCCCTCCCCAGCCCTCCCTCCCCAAATCACCAGGATACCCTTCCTACGCACGTTAGCATAACCTTCATCCATCTGCCTAAGAATCTATCCACAAACAATAGTCTATAAACTGACCTCCTGACCACAGATAAGAGTTTCTGTGCAGACTCCGTTAATGAAAGGGAACGGAGGGCCCTAATAGAATGCAATACTGGATTTCCCCCCAGGTGGATTGAGAACTTTGTTGTGTGAGCGTGGCCTTGGTCCCAGTCGGGGCTCATGATTGTCTATCTTGGGTTCTGGCTCCTTGCATCGCTCCTCTTTGCCCAGATCTTTTTTCTCGCCTCCATCTTCCAGCTGCGGTTTGATATTTTCTGTAGCTGAATAAAAAGAAAGCAGGGATTAGATCAACTTGCTATTCTGCAGTGCAGAAAGTGCCTCTTCTTCTGTAGGCTGCATCATTTCCCACCTCTCCCATCCATAGGGCATTAAGGTTTCTCTGTATCTGTTCATTTTTCCATGAGGGACACAGATGCTGAGGAAGAATTTAACTTTTTGCAACAATGCCTCTCTTCCTTCAGCAATCTTTGTAACAAGGATATGTAGGCAACTCATATGCCTTTGGAATTATTTTGGCAGTTTGAAGCAATTAAAACATGCAACATACCCTTGAATCCTCTCACACTGAGCTCAAAAGCAGCGTTCCCATCATTCTTCAACAATAACTAGCTGAGCAATAATATGTTTTGTCAGTCAGCTATCTGTTATTTACAACTATGGAAGGCCAAGATTACACACTTGAAGGAGATGGCAAGAGAGGAAGCAGCAATCTGATTTTTTTCTTTTGTATACATATATATGTATCTATATGCACACACGTGATATCAAGCAAAGTAGATACACACACCTCTAGTATCCAGATTTACACCTGTAGTGATCTCCTCAGTAAGAGGAAGAGAACCATTTCCCTACAGTCAAATGATTAAATTTCTGACTCTTGGAAGGAAAACTTCTCAGTTATATTATTCTAAACACCAGCCTTGGTCTTATGTTTTTAAGAGGAAACATAAGAAACTATTTCTCAGAGCTTATCTTCTCAAAGAGAACACAGAAAGGAATGTCTCTTGCTGACCTTCTAACTTCTTTGGTGTTTCATCTTCTTTCAAGACAATGTGATCCTGCAAGGAAACCAAAACCTACCTTAGTATATTACTGTTCTCAAACAGGAACTCTGTCACAAAATCCTTTAGAAAGTTATATTTTGTTTCTAATCTAAGTTTATACATTTATCATGGGAAAAGCCAACAGCTGCTTACACTGTGTGCAGCCCCACAGCCCCTCCACTACTGGTATCCCCAGAAGGCTGGCAGAAGGCAACTCCCGTGTTATGCCAAGGTGCACCCTCAGACAATTCGTTGACATGCAGATGACAACACTACATTAGTTCATGAGAGGCTTAAAACTTGGTCTGTGATAAACAGTTCAGTCCAAAGGCCTTGTCAAGCACCCTATTTATGTTCAGCAATTCCTGTCTTCCTGTGAGTATCCAGAGAGACCCAAACAGGTAATTAACAAAACCCTTTAATATCATTTCCTCAGCAATTCCAAGTGACTGCCAGCAGCACACAGCAATACTTGAGAAAAACTTGCATGTTTTCCCACCCATGAAACTCTACCTGCAGTAGTTTTTGTAAATATGCTATCTGCTTTCCATCCCAGTATTTTCCGCAATTCCAATGCTCTAATTAAAGACACAGAAATTTCCTAAGTGTTGTCCTGTTGTCGTGAGTTCATAAAAAATAACGTTACATTTATTGAGAGAGCTGGGGCTCTTTAGCCTGGAGAAGAGAAGGCTGAGGGGCGACCTTAT
>JAOXJM010000071.1:17856673-17873227 GCA_026413425.1 Tringa solitaria
CCCCAAGTCCTTCTCCTATCATCTAAAGAACACTTTTGCACTTTCTCAATGCCAAATTTAACTAAAGTTGCCATCATATATTGCAAGACCAAAATCCTGAATGTGGACCAAAAGGAATTAGGTTAATTATCACAGGATAATTCAGCTTGAAAGGAGCCTCAGGCCTCAGGCCTGGAGTCTTAACATCCTGCTTGAAGCAGGGTGAGCTACATCAGACCAGCTTCCTCTGGGCTTTATTCAGTTTTCTCTTGGAAAACTTGAAAGACAGATACTGCTCAACCCTCTCTGGGTAACCTGTTCCTCTTCCCAGTAGCCCTCAGGGTGAAAAAGCTTTTCTGGCAGTGGCTATCTAAAACACGATGGCCTGGATACAACCTCTACATCTAAGTTCCCGCTTATCTGAAGCTGGGAAGGTAAAAAAATCTGGGGTATATAAATATACACACCCTTTTTACTGTAGCCTTTTGCTTGGTGTTTTTTTGGTGTGGGTTCCCCACCCTCCAGCCCCTTCCCCTTGTTATTGGTGACCATGCACAAAGACAGGACATTTAGGCCAGACTGCCCTCTGGTTTGGCTCATTTCTAACACTCACAATTAGCAGACACTACTGGGGATGGAAGCTGTAAAATAAAGTAAAACAAAACAAACCCAAACCCCAGCCAAGACCTTCTCTCACAACGGGGAACATCATGAAACGTCTGCAATGGAAGATGTCAGTGGAAGCTGTGCCACCCTGGAAGGCTTGGCCTTATGGACAGATTATTAACCCCCCTCACCAAGGGGCCATTATTATGTAAATAAAGGTTACATGGAAAAATCTGATGGGGCGTGAACATCAAGTAACACACTGGCCATAAGTTAGACCAAGTATTAGTATGTATTTATGCACAAGAATAAAAACAGCTTTACAAGTTGAATTGGAAATTTAAACAGAGGAAGTTTAACAGTTTTTGTATATTATATTAAATAACCAAAACACCTTTTTCCAAAATTGGTAAAGAATAAATAATATAATTTACAATATGGTACAAAAAATAATCAGTTAAGGACAGGCATTCTGCTTTATACATACACTATATAGGTATATTTATAATCTATAAAACAAATTCACATCTCCAACAAGCCAGAAACCTCAGATGATATGGCTTAACTATTATTAAAAGAAACAGCATTAAATTTTGCTGCCAGAACCATAAGCTCTAAAGCAGTTATCACGTTTCGATAATTAATGATAACTTATTGCCGTAGTGCTTGCCAAGGTTTCACTTAGTTAACATTTACAAATTGTTCTGAAATTAAGAGAGTCAAAGGTTTGAAAAGGTTAAAAAAAAAAAAAGTGCAGTACTTTCCTTGTAAATGCATCTGAAGTCTGAGTGTAAAAACAAAATGCAACTTAATTTCCACTCTGGGATCTGTGGAGTCAGTAAATGAGATGTCTTTATAGACTAATTTGATCCAACCTATTTAATTCAATTTAGAAATATGAAGAGGGGTGTCAAGAAAAGGTTTAACAGTGGCATATTATAAACAATTAGTATTCCTATGCTTAGTAGATTTAGTGATAAAGGATAACATGAATTGTGCGGGCAATCGGGATGCAACACGCAGCAGAAAACCCAGTTAGCGCACACGTGCACAGACAGGAAGAGCTAATTCTCAGGATCTAGTACTGCTTTTCACCCACACTACGATGACAACAAATACTGAATTTTCTGCCATTCACCTTGCTGAACTACTCAGAACTTCCTTATTATGTACTGTCACTAAACTGACATGGGGAAAGCCTAAAGCAATTAATACTGGAGGTTGTTATTGTCCGTTTGTCCCCTCCAACCAGCTTGCAGTGCCCCAGGAAGCTATTCCACTAACACAAGAGCATTTGCCTCGCCACCAACCCTGCGTGTTTCAGTCTCTTGCTCAGGACAGGTTGACATCGTTACACTCACAGATTTTTGTCACTTCTGTTGGGAAAGCTGAAATAATTAAAACTGAAAGAGTTTTGTGTTTTACAAAAAATAAATATATATATATACACACATAAGCATACATATACAGGTGCATGTGTGTATATATTGTGTGTATACACACCCCTCCTTTACCCCCCTCCCCAATTTTTCCCTTAGCAGTCTTAGGCACAAACTGATAACGATTAGTATTGTAAAGCACATCCACCTAAAATCTAGAGCTGGTGGAATCACAGGTGTGTTTAAGCGACCTTTCACATAATAAGGATAACAAATCCTGCATCAATTCCAAACTACCACAACAATCTAAGTTATTTTCAAGTTTTTCCCTGATAAGACTTACTTGTCCTGAAGGGGCTTTATAATTAAACTGCAGTTTGCAAAGCATCACATTTCTGAAATCAAATTCTGCTTCATAATGACAACTTTTAAGAGTCTGATGCCAAATGTGTTTCTAACCAGAAAATTCTGAGTGCAGAACTGACCTATGTCATTTCTGCTTTGTCATTACTTGGTGGTCCAAGTCTACTTGCAAAGGTTCAGGATATTAAAGTTTTCTGATTTCATGGCATCATTAAAAATAGCCGCTACGCTGACTTCATTCTGCAATTCTATTATCCCTCCGCGGCAGCTGAAGAGGCCGAGGAAGGGCAGCTCCACAGCGCCCTGTATCAGAGGGCAGAAAGTCCTCGCGGATCCCCATGAGGTGCTCTGCCACACAGGTACTTCTCAGCAACCGGGGAGTCAAAACCAGCGTCACATCCCCCCCATTACCAGCATGGGTAAAGAAGATGAAACACTTGTCAAGCTACCTAAATACACTGGAGACCATCAGGCTGGTCTTTCAACATTCAGAAGTTTAAGAATGAGAGTTCAGATTTTTTTTTTTTTTTTAATACAGTACTTGATTAGAGTGCATCACATCTCCTCCTGTGTGTCCTGTGATCCACAGCTACAGCAGGAGCCCCCAGCTTTTGTCCTGCAAGTCCAAAGGTTTTTTGGAGGTGCAGCATATAGGAAATCAGCATTACTAACGTAAGAAGTCAAAATCAAAAGGAAACAATGTGGGAAAGACTGAACCAAAATACAGCTTAACTCCAAGTAAAACTTTAAAAGTTCTAGAGGGAGTGACTTCTGAGATTAATGGGTATCCTCTCCAAACCAAAGGTGAATACTCAGAACAATACGCTCCTCAGCATTCATTTTTGCTGACAGCCTCCAACTTTTTATATTTGAGGTTTACATGATTTCCTGATAATTGCATCAGAATTCTCAAACAAGGCTCTGTAAGAATAATGAAAGATAAATAACGACAGAAGAACCTACTACCCCACATGACATGCAGACAGAATAGGAAGTGAGCCCACAGGCATGAAATTCTCCATTCTTCTAGTCACGATTGTTTTCTTACTCATAATACAGGTTTGCCTCCCTGTTGGGAACATCCAATTGTACTAATGCTGGTTTTACACATCTGTATGGTTTCTGTGTCAGAGGAGAATGTAGCCACCTGACGTGGGGTCTTGGAATGTCATCCCAATCTCACTACTTTTGGAGTGAAATCAGGAAGGTTGCTCTGGGCCACAAAAAAATACATCAGAAAACTTGTTACTTTTTCTCTTAATGACAGAAAGCATAAGTTAAACCATATAGCAGTTAAAGGAATAATCTACATAAAGCAGGGTAAAGTGACTGGGAGAACAGCAAATCTAATCAGTGCATCGTGAGCAAGGTTACAAGAAACTCCCAGTCAAATGCCTTATAAAAGTAGCTAAAGGCAGGTAGAACTATATCCACCAAGTATAGTGCAAGTTGGGAAAACGAACCCCTGGTTAACAGCCTAAGAGATGAAGTTTTGTTCATTTATTAATAATACAAAGTTGAGGTTTATATAGGACTAGTCCCTTGGATAAGTTCAGAGCTACTTAAAATAGCCAAAGGACATCCTTTTACTGGAGAAGCAGAGAAGTGCTTAAAAAAGGGGCACAATAAAGGGATTCTCTCTTATGACCGTCAGGAAAGGAAATAGGAAAAGTCTCCTGAGTTATAAAGCTGTAGAGAAAGTAACTTTATATTCCTTTGAACCTGCTGATATCAGGATCTTGGTCTTTCAAATATTAAAACAGTAACATTAAATGGACAGGGATTTAGTAGAGGGAATACCAGATCCACTAGTGCCTGGGAGTGACTATAATGAAAAATGATGCCTGAGGTACTACAGAGCAGCTGGAATTCACAGAACAAGGAGGGAATAAGGAAGGATTAAGGGATTAAGATAGGACTTGACACCTCTCCTCTTTATGACACAAAACAGGTCTCAACAACTTTAGCGTCAAAACATTATTTGTTTCTAAACAGTATAATGTTCTTTCCTATTTCCTCTCCCCAGGTAAATCCTCAGTTTTTGTGAAAAAAAGATGGCAATATATACAGGTTTCCAGCAAACCCAAGACTAATTATGACAAAGCTTTTCATAGTGATTCCAGTAGGCTCTTTAGAAGTATTTCCCGACTTAAAAAGCAACCGTTCTTCAGGGAAAGCAAGAAGGCAATCTCCCACTCATGGGACGAACTGTGCGATGTGGTGAAGAATCTCAAAGGTGAAACATATGGGTGCAGTTGGGATGATGATGATTGTGACATGTGAGGTGGCTTAAAAATAGCAGAAACTCGCCAAGGATCCGTGCAATCTGGAAGCAGAGACTGCAGGGTGAATCAGAGCTCCCTACAAAACAAGAAAGCAGGTACGTGCCCCTGCTGGAATGGTCAAACAACAAAACATCGCCAAAGAAACTGAATGCTTTATAAAAATGAAGCATCGTAGAGTCGCAGCGCCTTTGAAGAGAGTGCAAGAACCTTCAGTTTGACTGACAAAGAGAGTGCCAACTAGGACGTGTCAAGACAAAATGGTTCCCATACCCACCCCCACCCTTTATCCTCCACAGCTTTGATGTGGATCCCAAATTATGGTGTTTCAATTACTACGCCAAAAAAAAAAATCACGTAGGGGAGCTTCTGGCAATACTCTTCCCTGCTTGACCTTCTTGCTTAGGCCATTCCAAAGTACAAGTCCAGGACTGTCCCATAAACCCGTCATCTTCTATCGCTGATGCCGGGGCACCATCTCATGTAATACTATCCCACGTTTTGTTGTTCCCAGTATATTGCACATTCCAGGACTTGCAAGTACTTCTTCAGACTTTTGAAGAAAACACTTCTCTTTTAAAAAAAGAAGCGCACAAGACATGGACAACTGAGCCTCAGCTGCTTCTCTACAACCTGCCCTTGCCATGATCCAGCGCTGTAGGCTCCAACGTTAGCTGAACAGTCTACACCAGCCTGCTGGTCTCACACCCTCACTGCGAAAGATCCCCAATGGGGGGACCACCACCTCCTCCATCAAACAGAATTTCCCTGCGGGTTGGCTCAGGTATCGATAATTCCTGGGCAAGGTCATTAAAACGAGATATGTAATCTATGCTGTTCTCATTCATCATGCAAGCCAGCTGGGAGTCCACCACCTAGAAGAGACATGAGAGAAAGAGAGGTACATGTCAGTGGAAATTTCACAGAATGACAGAATTGTTTAGGTTGGAAGGGACATCTTGAGATCATTTTGTCCAACCATCCTGCTCAAGGGTCAGCTAGAACAGGTTGCCCTGGACCTTGTCCAGTCAGGTGCTGAACGATCTCCATGAATGGAGATTCCACAGCCTCTCTGGGCAACCTGTTTTCTCATGTTTCAATTTGTGTCCACTGCCTCTTGTCCTGAGAAGAGTTTGGCTCCCTGATCTTCATTCCCATCCTCTCCCTCATATGAAAGATACACTTTATCTCACTTCATCTGAGTGAGAATAGCTCGTATCCATGGCTAACTGGAAGCTTCTCAAAAAAACCCAAACCAAACCCAAACCCATCAAACCTCCAAACCTACAGGCTCAGTGGGCCTTACCTGCCTATCCTGAATTCAGCATTAAGGCGAACTAGTAGATGCACTGTACAAAAACTCTTACAGATATTACCTCTCACGTAGTAACTGCGTTTGTAACAAACCTGATTCTGCAGGAGACTCAATAAAAGGCCTTTCAAAATTCTCCCACCATTAAAGCCATTTTTCATGATACTTGCTTCCTCTGAAGGCTCCCACACAAACCCACATCTGCTTACCCCATGTTCTTCAGAAGGCAGTCTGTAAGATCAAGGGCTACAATGTCACTTCAAATCCACACAAATAAATTATCATATATCCCTTTAATTAAAACACACCTTGACAGATTCTCACCACCAAGTAAGCAGAATCTTCATATTTATGCCAGGAAGTGGAGCTGTGTGTGGAGTCTGAAGCTGCCATGGGCACATTAACACCACATGAGCTTGCTGCAGCTTCTGGTTGCAAAGTCTGCAGACAACCCCCTTATACAAATCCAAAGGGCAATGGAGGAATGACATTTTCCTTCCATCAGGGCAAGCCCCCACAAAGTTACAACATACGTGATGTTATACCGAGTTAACAACTGTAAACTCTAGGATAATTAAGACTGGAAGGGACCTGAAGAGGTCTCTAGTTCAACCTCCTGCTCAAAGCAGGGTCACCCAGGAGGACAGACCAGCTTCCTCAGGGCTTTATCGATGTCAGTCTTGAAAGGCTCTGAAGACAGACACAGTACAACATCTGTGGGCAAGCTGTTCCCCTGCCTGATGGCCCTGAGGGTGAAAAAGTTTTTATTTATATGCAGTCAGAACCTTTCCCAATTCAGCTTTTGCCTGTTCCTCTCGTCATGCACCACCACTTTGTGAAGGGCCTGGCTAAATCTTGGTGACCTCCCTGCAAGTACTGGCAGGCAGTTAGGTCCCTCCCGCCCTGAAGCCCTCTCCAGGTTGAGTAAGCCCAGTAGCGTCAGCCTTTCCTCACAGACAATGCTTCAGCCTCCTGAACTTGCTCCTGTTTATTTATGTCTTTCCTGTATTGGGTGCTCAAAACTGGTTACAATATCCTAGACATGGTCTCACAGCAGTTGAGTGGGATAACCATCACTTTGTTCAATCTATTGGCTACGCTCCTGTTGAAACAGCCCATGACACTGTGGGTCATCTTAGCTGCCACAGAACATTCTGGCTCACGTTCAGCTTACTGGCTATCAAGATGCCCAGGTACTTCTCAGCAGAGCTGGTTCTTAGACAGTCAGTCTCCAGCCTACATTGCTGTGGGGGTTATTCCCTCCCACGTGCAGGACTTTGCATTTGTCCTTGTTGAATTTCATAACGTTTCTGGCAACTCATTCCTCCAGTCAGTCTGTGTCTCTCTGAAAAGGAGCTCTGTCCTCAAGCGTATCAAAGCCTTAATAACTGCTGGTCTTCACTCTACCCCTTCAAAAGATTTCCAAACAGAAGGATAATTCTACCAAGAGAGAAAATAACTCAGCAGCATAGCACCTTCTGCTGTTCTCTCAGGTAACTTAGTATTAGCCACTTCCTGCTTCTTCCTTCTGGACCTGTTTATTTTTTCTACCAGTCCTCCAGCTGTACCCCAGCTGTATCAGTACTAACCTTTCTTTCATCTTTAGTATTTTCGGTTCCTGCTCTACAAGGCAGGGCACACAAAACAGAAGGATGTCAACTCTCTCTGTCAAAATAAAGATATGTCCAGCATTGGTAAACAGGACCTCTCGCAGCAAAAAGAACCCGGGTTGAAGGTGCTCATAACAGCTTCTCGCACCAGCTCTGCTGCGGTTCACCCCCAAGTCATTTTATATCTTTCTGTTATTACTGTAGCCCCGTTTTACTAAGCTAAAGTGCAGATATCAAAGCACATTTGCCTTAAGTATCTCAGGAAGGTGTGATAGGCAATACACATTAATGCTGGGCTAGGAAAGGAAGCAGAGAGCTGAGTGTGATTCTATGACAAACCTCTGCTACATCTGCCAGGGACCGTGATGCAAAGGAGTCCCGCGAGTTTCCATCCAGAAGGCTAGGTCCCAGTAAAGAGGTGCCGCTGGCAGTCCCGACAGGAGTTGGCAACATTTTTCGTCCCTTCTCAGGAGAGATGAAACTCGCTATAAAGAAGGGACACATCAGTAAGTCATTGCACTGAGTGTTTGCAATTGGGAGGACAAAGAAGGAAATAGAAAGTGGAGAAAAGGCAGCTATTTCTTCTCTCAAGATCTTAAAAATTATGTGTTACCAGTATGAAAACCACCAGCGCACTGCTAAGAGTAGAGAGACTCATTACACTGGCCCCATTAAATATTAATTAAGAAAACACCAACCCCCAAACAAAGCCAGCGATCTCACGTCTTTGAGATTCCGCTCACCAAGTGCGGAACGAAGCCTATTTTTCCAACAGCAGAGCCAAGGGCATCTTTTCATTTTGGCAGAACAGCCAAAATGTCTCAATCTAACTGATGAGTCAGGCTCCAAACAGACTACAAAGAACTGCCAAGGAGTTATTTGTCCCAAGGTATGGGCCCCAATCTAGCAACAGGATCTTCTCAGGAACAGACTTGTAAAGAGAGAGAAAATGTATTCAAGGCAAGATTGTTGAAATGAAAGCAAGAATTCTACAAACATCCTACTGGGTTTATGATTTTCCAAAAAACTCTAGCTTTTTTTTTTTTTAATAAAGGAAAGAGCTTTTTTATTGCAGTTTTCTACATACAGGCACTTACAAAACAAGCTGCTGAGAGATGAATCTGTGGAGTCATTGGGGTACCACTGGGGATCATGGCTGGGAGAGGCAATCCAGTTCTGCTGAGGACTACTGGACGGGGATGGAAGACTTTTGGAGCTGTCACTACCATTTAGCTTCGCAGGAGAGAGAGAAACACCTTCACCTGTAAGCCAATGTCGGGAATCACTGATTCAGCCAATGCTGTAAAGTTATATGACACCGCACCAAAACAACCCAACAACCACTCCCCCCCACCTATATATACTAGAAAATAAAGGCTAGGCACATAATTTTATTTCCAACTGGTATTAAAAAAAACAAAACAAAACAAAACAAACCCAACCAAGAACTGCTTCCCAGAAAAGCTTCTGTTGACATGTAAGATGACAGAGAGGGTTTTTTTAAAAGTTAATAGGAAGACTTTAGCTAAGCTCAGACTTACTGTATTGACCAGAACTGATAGCAATTTCAATGATAGAATCACTGATTTGAGTGGCAGGTTCTCCTTGAGAAAGCACATCTTCAGGTGGCCCAGGCAGAGAAATATCCAAGAGAGCAGAAACATTGGGAGGAGAGAGTCGGGTGCTGGAGGCCTCTGATGAAGGAAGTGGAGGGGTGGAAATACCATTTTGGAGGGGAGTCTTGGACAGTTCTGACAGAGAAAGGACTGATGTGCCCTGTTAAAAGAACCAGAGATAATTGTTCATGAATTTATGAGAGCCCATATCCTGCCAAATCATCTGAAAAA
This sequence comes from Tringa solitaria, assembly GCA_026413425.1. NCBI lineage: Eukaryota > Metazoa > Chordata > Aves > Charadriiformes > Scolopacidae > Tringa > Tringa solitaria. The sequence continues at coordinate 17,866,052 of JAOXJM010000071.1, forward strand.
ATATGGATCTGTAACATTCCAAAGAATATTTAATACAGCCTGCATAACAGAAAAAAGCATAATAAAATTAATATGATTTTGATGAATCTACAAGATAGTTCTAAGTATTAATTTGCCTTTGTTTAGGCAAAAAACCTATAACTGCTTGAAGATTATATATATATTTTAAATTGCTAACTCGCTCCTTACAGCCAGACTTCCCAAAATTCAATTCTTTTTAAAGGAGTCTTGTTATTAGTAAGTTGCCAGAGAACCATTTGTGATTTTTTTTTGGATGTAGCTGTCCTGAGAGCAGCAGAGAACCAGAAACTCAAGCCCCATTACCACAAATAAATGCCTAGTAGGTTCATGTCCATCTGTACTACTAAAAAAAAAAATAAAATTTCCTCTCCTTTATGCTCTCCAGTCTAATTAATCTGACCTTTTTGATATGTATCTGGCACAGGAACCATGGAAAGCGCTTCCACTGAAAAAAAAGAAAAGTCTATGTTCTGAGGCATAAGTATCTACCTCAAGGTCCTGGGTGTCCCAGGAGAGGAAGATGGGGACAGGATAACAACGTTCTTACAGCTTAGGTGCTGCCACAGTTACTTTAAAAATATCTGCTTCTTATTGGATCCAGCAGAAAGAAAAGTGATACTCTAAACAGGACGCTGGCATTACAATCAAGCTTTTAGTCTTAATAGTCCTCCTTCAGCAACATACAAGCAGCAGGATTGCCAATTGCCAGAATCTTTCTTTGTGATGTCTAAAATACACATCTACGATACAGCAGAGCAATTATAAACTCCTCCACTGTATCAAGAAACACATAAAACCTGTTTGTCCTTCAGAGGTCAGAGACTGTCAGCTTCACTTTGCTTTTTTAGTGAATAGCACCCACATAAATTTAAGCAGCTTTCCTAAATTTCTTTCTTTACATTTCTTCAGATGCTAGCGATTTCATTTCCCATAAAACAGTATCAACGCTGCACCATTCCCAGAAAACAAGGGGTTAACTAATAATACCATCAGCGTTTTCAAAACGTTACCCATCTCATCCAACTGTTCTTTCAGCACGTACTCTACCTGAAAACCACCAGGAGCTGCCTCTTGTTCGTGCCGTGCCGGCAGGTTGATGAACGGGATGCGACAGCCAGGGCCCGAGCCCTGGAAGCACAACACAAATGAGGTGAGTGATACAGGTTTGCGCTAGACACAGCAAATACAGCTGGGGAGGTAAGAGACAAGTACTGCCTGTTGCTGTTTATGCAGCTCTTTCTATACAGCACACCCTTCAAAATCATCCAGCAACTCCCTGAGAAAATGACACACATCAACAGGTATCTGGGCCTCAGTGAGAGAAACAGCAGGGAGAAATCAGTTTCTCTTCCAAATACATGGAAGTATGTAAACATACAAACATACAAGTAAAGTCCACGTTTTGCCCCAGATTCCCTCCTGAATTACTGTCTATTGAAATGCTACTGTTTGTTTTCAAGCCCAGATGTCTGGAGGGCCAACTTCAACGGTCTCATAGCTGAAAGCGACTCTACAGGATGGAAACCTGTCCAGTGTGATGGTTTGATCAACCCCGAAATATGCACTCTACAACATTGATTAGGTTTGCTGTGATTTTTTTATTTTTTTTTTAAACACAAAGAAAGAGCAAGACACTTAACTACTTCAAAAAGCACACTCAATAGACTGACCTCTGCAGCGGTGACGGAGCCCCCATTCTGATGTGCTGCTGTCGACTCCTGCCCTGTTACCACGGTGGTCACTCTGTCTGGTGACAAAGGGGATACACCTGACAAACCATCTGCATCCAGGACAGGCACAGGGCTACCGGGGATAATACCAGCACTTTTGGCTGCCAAGTCAATAGCACCTTTTGTGAGACAACAAAGAAAAATCCACATTACAAGCCTTTTCTTCAGACAATTCTTTTGTTGTGACTCATCTAAAAGATGTTTTAAAAATTGCAGATTGTCAAAACTTAGCACATGCAAAAAGGGAAACTGGTAATTATCTGATCAGCTTTATCAGTTGTTCCCCTCCACAAAGTGTTAACATTTCTTTCAGCTAAAAGGTTTACTTTTTCTACCCTGTTCCAACATGTTATCAGGTATATCAAAACAGTTTAGAGAAACATGCCAGTTCTCCCCCCTTGCCCTTTCCTTCTATTTTTTTTTTTCTTTTTTTTGTCCTGCAAATTTTTAAGTATTTGGTTATGCAATTTCTAGAAATTTCCTATGGTTTACTAGAGGAGCTATAAAAACAACAAAGCCTTATTTTGTTATCTTGCCTCTAGTAGCCATTTGGACTCAATACAAAAAAACCCTATGTTGTTATAGGGTTAACCTCACTCAGATCTTTTAAAATCATCTGAGCATCTTCCCATCATAGAGAAACCTCCACGTAAAACACAGAGGCAGTCACTGTTTTCACCTCACCTGTCATTCCAATTATGAGATCATTCTTTTGTTGCAAGACAGTATTTGCTTGGGGTACAATGGCATGTTTTTTTCTTGTAGGATTTATAACCCCCCTGTTAGCGGTTAAGTTGCTCATTAAGTTTCTTTGAAATATGTCGCAAGCCCTTTTCAAGGCAGTCTTGCAACAAAACATCACAAAAGCACTCAACTTTGGTTACAAATTCCAACCCCTCTCTTTGCCTGCAGGTCAGACACCGAAAAGGAACCTCGTTCCCACTGTCCCACCACTGACTGCTCCCTTCCTGCCCTCACACAAAGGCACAGAAAGGAAGATTTCATTAACACAGCTGCTTTCTTTAGCTTCCAAAGGCACTAATGATTTTACCTAGGAAACAGAAACCATTAAGGTAACATCATACAGATCACAACAGACATGATTCACTCTGTTTAAGAAATGACTTACTAGACAGATGGTTGGTAGCCTGTGTTGGAAGAACTTTGGGCACAATTGGACGAGAAACAGCAGCTTTAGTCAGCGAGGACTGGATTGGCCGAAAAGAACCTCTCCCTGGGGTGAAGGATTAAATACCTCTGAAGCAAATGAAATCTAACATCTTTAAAGCAGAGCACATCACCAATCAATGGAAGCAAGCAAATTCCAAGCAGTAGCGAGCTCTGGGAACGCAAGTAGTGGAGACAATGAGCCAGACCCAAACTGGCAATGTGGGCAAACCAGCGCCTCATCACAGAGACACAACAGCAAGTGCTGCTGTATTATTGAAGCCGCTTTCACTATTTTCGATCAAAATAACCTTTAAGGTCTCATGTTGATTTTGAGATTCAAGCTGAGATGGGGATCACCTGTACTACCCACTGTACTCAAGACTGTATCAGCAGAAAAAGACAAATGGGCAGTATATCATTTTACTCTATGAAATTTAGACAGTATCCCAGGTACTAGGAAATGTCCATTATAAAATCTAGACAAATGATTACAGCCTACAAAAAAAAAAATCTAAATAATTTATTCCAAAATTTTGTCTCCTTGTAGATAACTCCTTACCATTCCCTGCTTTCAAAACTGGAAAATGGAAGAAAAAAATTTTTATCATAGAATCACAGAATGATATGGGGTTGGAAGGGACCTCTGGAGATCATCCAGTCCAACCCCCTGCCAGAGCAGGTCCACCCAGAGCAGGTTGCATAGGAATGTGTCCAGGCAGGGTTTGAATGTCTCCGGAGACAGAGGCTCCGCCACCTCTCTGGGCAGCCTCTTCCAGGCCTCTGCCACCCTCAAACAAAAGAAGTTCCTCCTCATGTTTAGATGGAACTTCCTATGCTCAAGTTTGTACCCATTTCCTTTTGTCGTGTCACTGGGCACCACTAAAAAAAGACTTGTCTCATCCTCCTGACACCCACCCTTTAAGTATTTATAGGTGTTGATCTGATCCCCCCATAGTCTTCCCATCTCCAGACTAAAAAGACCCAAGTCCCTCAGCCTTTCCTCATAACAGAGATGCACCAGGGCCCTAATCATCTGTATGGTCCTCTGCTGTACCCTCTCCAGCAGTTCCTTGTCCTTGAATTGGGGTGCCCAGAACCGGACACAGTACTCTTGGCTTTCCTTGTTTCATCCCTGCATACTCTAACGGCATTCTCGTAATCTTCTCAAGTGGTCAGTCCCTTCTTCTACTCAGTGTAAACTTCCTTCAACTTGAGCTTTTTCAGAAGCTCCCTGCTCACCCACACAGGTCTCCTGTTTCCCTTGCCTGATTTCTTTCTCTTAGGGATGCACCGATTCTGAGCTTGGAGAAAGTGATATTTGAATATTGTCCAGTTCTCCTGAGCCCCCCTTACCTTCCACAGCCCTAATGCATGAGATTTCTCCTAGCCCTCCTGAAATCCAAGGTTTCAGTCCTACTTGTTGTTTTGCACATACTACCCACAGTCCTGGACTCCGTCTTTTCACGATCACTGCAGCCAAGGCTGCCCCCAACCTTAATGCCCCAATCATAATCACAACTCGCTTAAGAATGATACAGGAGAACAATCCCATTGTCCTGCAGGAAGTAACTCAAACAACTGGTAAACGGCTCTGTGGTTTTGAAAGGATATTTTCCTCTTTTTAGAAATGACTCCTTTATGCAGTTTTAAGGAACACTTTCCAGTCCATATCATGGCAGTGACAGAAGATGTGCAGACTCACCTGTAATGGATGAGTTGGATAAGATAGAAAAGGAACAGACATGCTGGGACGGATTTCCAGATGGCCTGGGCAGCAGCGTTCTCTATGTGAGAGAAGCAACAATAAACCAAAACATATTTAAACACAGAGCAGAAGGTAAAGCTCATCTTCTAAGGCATGGAAGTTCATGATACTTTCCAGAATAAGCAGAGTATTTACATGCATTTACAATGCAACAGCCACAGCAATAAGGCCTGTGTAATCTTGAGAAAGAAGCTACAGATAGGAATCACATGTTTGCTCTGTAAACTAGTATAAGAGAAAATTTCCACATGGACAATTCTCAGAGAAATGATCATTAGAACAATACTCCTTTCTGATTATTCTTGCAGTAATTTTCAAATCTCCTACAGAATTACAGCAGTGATCTTAAGGATGGGATCTAGTCTGTGTGCAAACTGATCTTTCATTACAACTAAAGAAGTGTGAATTAATGAGGCAGCTCTATGTACTTGGGAGCTCTTAAAACAAATGGAATTGTATAGACCAAAATATATCAGTACCAAAATATAGCATGTATTTAATTTCAAGTCTCCTACTCTTATATAGAGCAGAAGAGACAAAATGGTATATTGACACTTGGTAACTGGTTTCCCCAAACAAGTTTCCATTATTTTGGTTTTAGATTTCTTGTATGTTCTCCACGTGCCACAAGTCCCTAGGACAAGGCTGTGGTTTCAGAGGCACATGCCCTTTTGCTGGTTATTGGAGAAGTCTAAGGGAGGTTAACATCTGCCTACCACCAAAGTTCCATGACAACAGTCTATCTCTTCCATGCATCTCTTGGCAAGTCCCTTTTTTTTTTCCCCTCCCCATAAAGCATTGTTCTTTCAAATAGCGTTATGTTTTATTTCACTACAAAAGCTTACACTCACCCCTGTTTAGTAGCCATTAGTGAGTAGAAAGCAGGAAAAAATATCTAAAGGGAGCTTTGTTGCAACAGCGCTGACAGGTCAGCTACCACATGAACACACTGCTTGTGCACCAGTGCCAGCAGGCCCAGGCAGCAGAACCTGCTTGCAGATGAGGAGCTTTTTCAACGTTTTCCAAACCACCTCATGCACTGCACTACTACTGTTGTTGACACTCCTCATACAGGGAACACAACACGGCTGGTTACAATATAGACTAAAATGCTTGTTCTTCACATGTTCAGCTTCACTTTTCCAGTGAATGAATGAGGGAAGTTCAGGTTTTTAACCTTATTTAGGTGCAAACCATTATAGCCTTACTGATACCTATTCAGGAAGTAAAACAGGCATTTCACACTTTGCCAGCTCTTCTCACCTGTACTACTAATGGCTTCCGCAAGTGCCTGTTCCGTAACTTCCTTGGCTTTGGCAAGAAGAAGTCCGACTGCATCTGGACAAGAACAGGAAATGCATTAGAAAGTATTTTAAGCATCCAGACATAGAACAAACTGTAACACCCAAACTGTGTTTTTCAGTAAAGTTAATAAAAATAGTAAAAACTATTTATTAAAATACTGTGTTTCGTTTCAGACAGTAGAACATTATTTCTGCTAGAGTAGGAAAATTTTCCACCAGGAATCTGTTGGGGGTTTTTTCTTTTTGTTTTATGGAGATAAAGCTTTCTCCCCAGAAGAGCCATTTCACTACTTAATTACTGCAGCTTGCTATGAAGTTGCTACTGAGACTATATATGTAAAAATAAAATGAACACTTCAATTAAATACAGCAATGAGGTTGTATTAAAATTAGCTGCATGATAAAAAGGGTATCAGTTTTGCTAAACCTGGCAAATATATTTGCTGGAGCAACATTCATTGAAGAGGGAACCAGTTTCATCAGGCTGTGTGATGGCATTCGGATTCAAGTCTGACGAGGTGATGTCACTTCAAAGCGTAGTTGTATTGTCAAAATCTGACTAATCTCAGATAATACGTTCTGCTTGAACATCACTAGAAGCACCACTTCACAGGGAAGCCCATACTTTCTGATTTACAAAAAGCCCCTGCAATACCTACTGGAAGCTGGCTCAGGCACAACACGCTCCTTTTCTCATTCAGTCGTCTCACTTACACCGATTGTGTCCAAGTGCTGCCGGAAGGTCAGTTCTGCCTCTTTGCTCGGCAAGAAGAGCTTCCCATGGCGGCTGTTGGGTGGTAGAGTTGTAGGAACTGCAAAGAGCCCACCATCCGCATCACTGCTTCCAGAACTTGAAGGACCAGCCACCAAGAGAGGTCTTGGGAGATTTCTCAAACCTACAAGATTTTAACAACAATTTAAATGAAGTGAAAACAAAAATAGCTAGTAACTAAAGGATCATACAGAGAGCTGGGACTTATGGATTCTGGCTCTGCCACCATCTGTTTGGATCTCAAATCATGAAACTCTCAATACTTCAGTTTTCCCACCTGCAAATTGACAGTATTTACCTGCTCCACAAGGCTTCAAGTTACGCCAGGGGAGGTTCAGGTTAGATATTAGGAAATATTGCTTTACTGAAAGGGTTGTCAGACATTGGAATGGGCTGCCCAGGGAGGTGGTTGAG
>JAOXJM010000071.1:17877149-17891445 GCA_026413425.1 Tringa solitaria
GGGAGGAAGGGGCCATCTGTCATTCTGGTTGGTCAATTTGGTCAAAACCACGACAGAAGCATACGTGGACAAATATATTTTGCTCTTAATTCTGAGCAAGTAGAGACCAATAGTTAAGACCATCCCTTCTCCTATTTCATTCTGTAAAACAGCAATAACCAAGAGGCACATGACTTTTCCAGGCCTATCCAGTTATCTCATTAAGTCATTTAAATGCTTCTCAAGAATATACTCCCTTTCTAAGGATGTGTGTGCAACTACCAGCTTAAAACTACTGCCCACACTTGACTGCAATGCGCTTTGCTACAGTTCATCTCACACTGATAATCTTGGTTTAAAAGAATAAACCACAGCACAGCTGGCCATTTCGCCTTCGTTATACATTATGCTGAGAAAGTAACAGATATCTAGACAATCAATCCTTCCTCTGTTAAAACACCTTGGAGCAAAAATATTATGGTTCCCATTATTATTTGATGAAACGCAGAGCGTTTAAGAGACAAAACTTTACAGAAATCTACAGGACTTTCAATTAGGCAGCAAGTATCATCCTTGCCTCTTGAACATGTATCAGTCCTGTGACATTCACTGCCGCAAGAACAGTACCTCTTTTTCTGAAACACAGCAAGTATAAAGTGGTATTTGACAAATAGAAGAAAAGGTTATTTTTTTTTTTTATTGGAATGTACAATACAGTATGTATCTGAAAGAGCTCCACTATTTTTCAGGAGCACTATGCTACTTTGATTAAGACACTGAGAGCGCTAGATTGACAGGAAAACACTTGCAAATAATAACTGCTGGGTTCCCCCTCCTCCTCTCTCCCTCCCCGCCTTTATCCCTGTCTCCCCAAGTCTACGGAGATGTCCTTCTTTCTAGCTTGTGATTGTTTAACTGCGTCACCCCAGGCTGCCATGTGTCACCAGAAGCAAAAGTAAATGCCAAAAGAGGAGACATTGTCACAGATCTGTGACACATCAGACCAAAAGCCTTTACAGTTTAAACAAAGTCTCTATCTGGAGCTGTACCTGAGCAAAAGTGGTTTAAAACTTGTAAAATCCTACATTTTATGTCTATAAAATGACACTCAAAAGGAGCTTTTGGGGGAAGGGGGAGGGAGGAAAGCTTCGGGGCAGCCTAAGTCTGCACCTACAAAGATCTAAGAACTCCATGTGTCTGGGAACAGTGCTACATTTGCATCCTATGCTGGAATACGATGCAAATGGTACCTTTAACTCATCGTATCTCCATCACAGGAATTCAGTCAAACCTATTGAATCCCACGTCTTTTTGGTCTTTAAAAGGATGTTTTACTAAGGTTCAATTGGTTGCCCCAGGTGGAAACGGCTGCTCGTGGGGACAGATCTTAAACATCGGTTACAGTGCGCAAGGAGGAAAGCATGTTAACTCCCAGCTGTATGCCTAAGGAAGAAGGTATTTTTCTGGGTCTATTAAATAACTATCCTAGACTCTGGGAACTTCTACAAAAATCATTGTGGCAGGCATAGTTATGTTGGCTATGCTACCCCAAAGAAATACATTCTTTTCACACTTACACTTAGTGCAACTTTAACTACATAAGCATTGGAAATTAAGGGTTGCAGTTTTCATGTGGAATGTTAATCTCATCTAGGCTCCATTTCCCACAGAAGGTTGGACCAGATGATCTTCCAAGGTCCCTTCCAACCTGAGCTGTTCTATGGTTCTATGAACCTGAGAGGGAACAGAAGGTTCGTACCCAACCTCACCTCATGACCGTTTTCAGTAGTGAGATTAAATGTTCACTCTAATACCACTGAGACTCACAGCGAAACAGAAATTAAAAGGTAGTGTAAAAAGCAAATGCAATACGCTGAGGGAACAGCAAGCCAGGCTGTGTTGGGGCTGTTTCTGGGGTTTGTTTTTAGTTTTCATTTTTGGGTTTTTTTTTAAAACACAGGAACCTCCAAGATCTTGACAAGACTGGTCATTGATTTGCTGTGAGAACAGGACCGGGCAATTATTCCCCAGATCAAATAAGAGTTTAGCATCTGAAGCACAAACAAGAGCTACTTACTGGTTTGGGATTGACTTCAGTAGAGATGAGTTTTAAAAGGCAATTTAGGAGTCTCTGCTTGTGAAAGGTTGTACATGCAGGAACAGCACTTGACTCAGATGTTTGCTCCCTCACATCCTGGGTTTCTGGCTCCAAGACAGCCAACCAGTCATATTCTAGCTGCAACTTGTTCGGTTTGCCCATCATGAGGTAGACTTCAGCCAGCGTAAGGCTCTCAGAAGTTCGTAAACTCCATCCTTCTTCTCTAACCTGTTGAGAGAGCCGGCTTGGGTCATCCTTGAGAGACTTTGTACTAGATTGTCCCTGAGGTGGAAACGAGGAGCCTAGCTTCTCTTGAGATTCCTCCATTACTGCATCTGTTACATCCTTGGTACAAGCATCGAGCTGCTGGCCCTGGCTGTGGCTAGCCTGAGACTCAGATCTGGATGGGCCACTGCCAGGTGACGCCACACCACCTCTCTGTAGCTGTGAATAGGAGTCAGAAGTCTCTGTGCTTCTCCCGCTTGGAAAAGCCATGGGAGAAGTATCACCAGCTGCGGGAGTGGAGTCTTTCCCATGCAGCTTATCTGTGCAAGAACATTTCTCTGGGACGATCAGGTCCTGACAAGACTTCATGTACCTTGGGAACGGATCGAGCAGAGACAGCTCCTCCACATCAGGGATCTTGCTGCAAGCACAAGCTGTGCTGCACAATGGTAGCACAGTTGCTTGGTCACCAGCCAGGGCCTCCCTGCCCTCCACACAGAAGGCCACTGAGCTCAGCTTTTCATGATTCCCTCCTGGATCTTGAAGTCCAGAAGGCAGTTTTTGGAGAGAATTAGTGACGCCAAGATTTGAAGCTGCTCCTTCCACCAGGCCAGTCTCTGGGGCACCGTCTTCAGTGCTTGCAGAAACTTCAGCTGTGGGCTGAGGGGTCCTGCTCAACTCTGTAGTGCTCTCTGCCTTCCCAACACCCTTACTTTCTGTCCCCCGTGTGTATTTTAGCTGTCCCCTAGCTGTCCCCTGGCCACTCTGTATGCCCAGGATTTGCGCAGGGGGTATTAAGTGAGCATCTTTCGTGTTCTGTTTGCATTTGCCAGTTTCCTGCCAATGCACGGTGCAGAAAGCCTTGGAGTGGACCACCCTGGCTACCCCAGGCAGCGGAGTGAGCGTACAGTTCTCTCCTGGAAAGAGATGGAGCATCACTTTCTCCTCTGAGAAGCTGCCTCTTGTTTCTGTGTCTCTGGAGTCCTGAAGCTGCCGTTCTTCTAGTGTTTTACGCTAAAATAGATGTGTCAAGGAATAGAACAGATAACTGTGTCTTTCAAACAAGCACCTGGTAGCCTATTTTGCAAGTTTTAAATTAAAAAAAAAAAAAGTAGCTGATCAAGGACATGTTCTCTGTTCAGCACAGATAATTTCTGATCATAGAGTCTTTGTAAGTCCCTTTGTGGTGCTAAGGACAACACAGAAGATCTGCTGCATGCACAGACTAAGTCTCTGTTCCAGACAAAGTTACTTTTCTCTGCTTCCCACACCACTGTAAAATAAACCCAACCAATTAAGAAACCCCAACCAAACCAAGCAAAAAACCCCAACACCACTGCATAGCAAAACAGACTCCCCTTTCTGCGCGGTAGCCCCCACCTTACATGTTTTGACATCCTTCTAAGTTTCAAGTGCTATGCTGCTACTTATTCCAGGCTAATTAAAAAGAAAAGCCTGAATCAAAGAACAAAGAACAGGATTGAGCAAACAAGTCAACAGGATGGCTTGTTAACTCACAAATCCTTCTACTTCACAGATCAAAGCTCAGAGGCAGGGATATCTCTACTGCTGTATAGTTCAGCCAGCCGGTAGACACAGAACAGGCAGCAGCAGCCACCTAGACAAGAAGGTTAAGCCTTCATTTGGTGAAACTGCATAAAGCAAGTGGAAAGATGTGTCCTTAATCTCTCTGCTGAAGCTAGAAACAAAGCTGTCAACTATTAAGCAGGCTTCTGTGGTGGCCAGCCATCTATAACGAAACAGACTAAGCTCACTGTTTAAGGAAATTAAATAAAGGCAGGGAGCTTCACTTTTTACTAACTAGCCTTTCAGAGGATCGTAGTAGAGATAGCTGAGGTAAAAGTGGAGTATTATGGGATTTCCCACAAAAGGCTCCATTAGTGATGCTGATACTGACCTCTGCCTTTAAGCATGGGCTGGTTAATTTATGAGGTAGAACCACATTTCCAATGCAAAAATGAACTTAGAATAGGAAAGGAATTGCTCCCCAAACACAGCATACAGAACATACAGAACAGACTACATGGAAAAAGGATACAATACGCACTTCATGGAGAGCCCACTTCTGCTTCAGGAACTCAATGAGGCTGGAAACCTTCCGATGCAACTCCACAATCATCCTGTATGAAAGATAAACAAAGTAAGGAAACAGAGAAAAATTGTCAGCAGAAGTTCAAATCACAGCCTGGATGCTAGAATTGGAACTAAGGGAAGAAACTGTCATTCTGCAATACAAGCACAGAGAACACACCTAGAACTCCCAAGCTCTAAGAAAAAAAAAAAAAAAAGGAAAAAACAAGAATATATGTTAACCCACAACTTTAAAACCTAGGTAACTCACAATTGAGAAAGATCTAAAAGCTTATCAGATAAATCTGATTGCCACGGCTCAAAATACTAGTTTTTCCAGATGGAAGATGATGATAGGAAAAGATGGCAAGATTTAGCTAAAATGCAGAAGTGGAGGCAAGGCACAGAAATACCACATGACGAAATAAAGAAAAAAGGCACACCAAAAAACCCTAAACATTACTTTTTGGTCTCAAAGCATTTTACAAAATAAACCTTATGCTAAAAATTGTAATTCTCCTCTGTGCATGATATTTGGTCATTATACTGAAATACTCTATTTGAAAGAACAATCACTATCACAGAGGCCTTGCATTTCCTGCCCCAAGTTGTGGGCTAGATGCAAGCACAAGGATGAACAGCCATTGCTGATATTGAAACAGCAGCACCAACTACGTTTTGCAGGGAGATTAAACTACAAATACCTTCCTTTCTGCTAGTATCACTGGGTTGCAGCTGACACGTTCAGAGTCTTGCTAGCAGACACTCCTGACTATTGTTTTACTTCCCTCCCCTGTGCCTCTGTGTCAGGGTACACATTCGACATGAATTTTGGTTGAACTCATGCTGCACATCTCCATTTTACTTGCACCCTGCTCTGACAACTAACTAGGTGTAAGCAGCACACAGTACAGTCATCTCCAACTCTAGTAGCTTAGATCGTTACTCAAAAGATATAACGAACAATGGTAATCTACTTTTCAAGTCCGATATATCATGTTTACAACGATTATGTACTCTGGTTGGACAAAGCCTTCAGAATAAGCACATTCAGGCAAACTGCATTAACGAAGATGAACTGCCCCATTGGCAAAGAGAACCCTGAAGAGAGAGGAAGATGCTTGAATGCTGCTCGTATTTCCCTACTCTATTCTGAGCACCACTATCAGTTCTTTGTTACCTAAGCCGTGGATTCTGGGCAAGACTCTGTACCCGAGCCCATGCATGGTTATTTCGTGGCTGCAACTCCACAGGAACCTTGAGAGGAAGACGTACTGGCTTCTGGTCCTCTTCATCACTAACACCTGAAGGGAGATGAAGCACAAAGGGCATGGGTCAAAGCAAGGACAACTCAGTCAAAACAGTATATGCTCAGGTACATGATAAAAAGCATCACAGACATCAGCATCACATACAGACAACCTAAGCAGCTCAGCTTTGCAAGTGGAGCCTGCTTCCTTAAGATTACCTCCTGTTCCACTTTATTTTTTTCCTTAGACACTGCAGTGGTACTGGAGCTTCCAGTTGAGCAAGGAGTGTGGCTGGAAACTTTGAACAAGTACAGGATTTCAGACTTTCAAACTGCACTGATTCTACTTATTGAGGGGGAAGGAAGCAGAATAAAAGTATCTGTGCCCAACACAAATGTGAAATAGCACAAATTCCCCTGCCAGTAATGTACACACCAAAACAGGTTACTCTCTCTCATTCTTCTGACCACCTGTTAAAACCCTTTCACATTTCAGTGTCTCTTACTTACCATCTGGATCACAGAGTTTCTTCAAAGCCCTGCACATCGGAGCTTTGATACGAAGGTTTCGGCCTTTGTAACGAACAGTTGTAGCCCTGAATACATTGAAAGAGAAGTATTTACAGGCACCATAAACAAAAGTTTGTGAATACACACATATTGGGGACACATAGTCCAATACAATCATGGCTACAGGGATGAACAAAGAAACGTAGGGGGCTGCAGTGCAGATTCACGAGAACATTCAATCTTTTCTATCACCTTACTTTTCATTACTCTTGTGACTCTCCTCTTCCAGACCTCCCTGAAACACTGGGCTGTCCACTTACAGAGAGACTGCTCTTTTATAAAGCAGACTAGAATTACATTAGTTCAGTTGAAGAGTACCCTCAGAGACAACTTCACATAAGACAAGTGGTTCTGCTTTAGTCATCTCTTTGTACTCGCAATTCTTAATTATGGGAAGAAAAACTATCTTCCATTCTGGAATATCAACACTGAATCTGTTGCAGAAATGAGGTCTAACAGCTTGTGCAGGAATCTGAACTTTTACAGTATGATTTCACTGGCTTTTAGCTTCAATACCACATTAACAGCTACAAAGATCCTTAAAAGCAAGAGGCCATTTTTGTTTTCACACAGTGGAACTACTTGATTTTTTCACCCCCTCAGCCCTGTTTTCTTTTTAGAGACTTAAAAGGCAGGCATTGAGACTGATGGTAGTATTTACTACCTATTACTTCAAGCACTAAGGATCAGCTGGCATAGGAGCAGCAGGATTGAACACAAGCCCTGCCAGTAAAATGAAAGAAATTACAAAGAATATTCATTCCTACAGCAGCATCTGGTTTTATTCCTATGCTATAAGGAAGACAACATCAGGCAGAAAGATCTCTTGCCTACACTGTGCTGAGAGGAAAATTCGCAAGAAGACAGCAGAAGTGAAGTGGAGAAGATGGAGCTGATGAGGTGAGCAGCTCAAAAGTTTCAGTTACTCAGCTGTGAATTTCCACAGATTCAGAACATCCCAGGGCTGGGAGGGCAAGTTTCCTCAGTCTGCACAGAGCTCCCAGAAGCTGGAGGGAGTATGTTAGCCCTTGCTCTTTCTAACTACAGAAGCAGTGATGGAGTAACTAACGAAAAAAGGAGAAGGCTCTCAAGTGAAACTAGCAATGGTGCTACTTAAGTAAAAATAAAAGACCCAGGAGCTACTTGCCTGGTTTAAAACAGTACTTCCTATCTCCACAACTGCAACAAGAGCAGCTGCTGTAACAGAAGCATTGTTACCTTTCCTCCTTCAACCTCACCCTAACCGGAATTGTTGGAAAATTGAATTGTTTGAAGATAGTGGGTCCCACCAAATTCACTGGCTAGTCTCTGCCAGTGGAAAGACTCTTAGAGGAGGATATAGTAACAGCTGTGGACACCTAGTCCATGAGAGACGGTAATGATGAAAAGTCAAAGGCTGGGTCATTGCAATGGACACCTCAGTATTAATGCATGAGGCTCAAAGTGCTCATTGTCATTATATTAAAGTGAAGATATGATTTTATCAGAAAGTCAGCATTTGTTACAAAATAAAATCTCCTGAAAGCATATTTAATCACATATGCAGCTGCACCATCTTTCTTTTTTTCTAAAATGTGTAAATAAACCAAGTTTCAGTACGAGTGAGGACAAGATCAGTCTGAATCAAACCAAACCCACTTATGTCAAATTAATTGAAACTGCAATGTATAAAGACAGGAGACTCAGCTATAAATTCTGCTGCTCTCAAATTCAGCTTGTCAATGTTTGGACAACCTCTTTCTTGGGTCTAAATCTTCAAGTGGAGAATCTCCACTTTTCTTCAGGAACCCATACTTTGGTCTCAGCCAGCAGTCAGAAGCGACTGCCTGGTATAAAAGTGCCTTGTACAAAACCTGAAGAATCTAGCAGAACCTAAGAGAATTTGCAGTAAATAAAAAAAACTCTAGATACATATTACACTACTTTGTACAGTGCTTATTATTATTTCCTCCAAGAACAGTAACTGAAAAAACAGCTGAGGACTAAAATTCTTCAACTTTTACCATAGCTCCTAGAATTCTCTATTCATGTTACTTTAGCATAAAACTATGTAACATCCTCATGACTCACAACGAAAATGCTTTGCTTTAAACTACAGAGATTCAACGGAAGTTAAATTTACTCTACTACCACTAATGCAAGGAATCACAGCAAGGAATTTTATAAAGCTCATGTTGAGATGACAGGATGCACGGAAACACTAGAAAACACCAAGTTTGGGACCGTGACTGAACGGTTGTGAAGAAAACAATGCTGTTGCATAAACATGCCAAAATTACCGTCTCTCTTGTTCTTGCAAGGAGTTAATTACAGCATTACAGCAATCAGAACTGTTGTAATTATTTCTTTGCTTAATGAAGATATGCCTATATGTCCGTTCCTGTTCTAGTGGAAAATGCGGTTTCATAATAGCCTTATTACAAAATCCACTAAAACCAATGAAAAGAAATGCAATAATTCAATGCATCTTGAAACAGGCTGCTAAATCGCAAATTTACACTACTTCAGGACAGCAAATTCTTTTGACTACTTGCACAAGCTGAGACTCTCCTGAATCATGATGTTACCTAATGCAACACCTTGTTATCAGATGTGCCCTGGAAGTAGCTGTATGCAAGTGAAGAGTCAGAAATAGCATCACTATTATTAGTCTAACTTTGACACTGTAAGGGTGTGAGATTGTGGGGAGAAACATTATTTCTTCTTAGATTAACTGATATGACTACGTAAAACAGACAAGCTTCATGGGAATTGTTCTATCACATGACTTGAAGGTGACTGAATGCTCAAAAGGCCATTTGACCCACCTAGAACAGCTGAGCTGATTTGATCAAGCAAAAGAAGAAAAAAGGAGAAAATAAAAGCACTGCTGTCCATTTTTCACATTTTCTGTTTCTCTTAAAGTGCCTAACTAGTTGGCCCTAGAGCATTTATTACTGAGTCAGGCCTCCTGGTTTGTGTACTGCCTGCCCAGCTGCACCTTGGACTGCAGATGCCCCACGCTCTGCTGCCACCGGGCAGCTCGCAAAGGAGCAGAGCAGCATCACAGGCTCCTGGCTGCGTTCGTACCTGTGCTAAAAGGCAGAGGGAGGAAAAAAACCCAAACAACCCACCAAAACCTAGGTTAAAAGCCAGAAAAGAAGTGTGAAAAACCCAAGTATGTTACAGAAAAGATACTTAAAAAAAAATATAAAAATTTATGAGAAAAATCATATTGGAGGAAAGAAAACAAACGCAAAACTGATAGAGGAGCAGGAACTCCTGTATTCCCCGAGTACTGATTGAGAATGGCACAGTTTAGAAGTTAGCAAGCCAAGTACACTGTTCAGTAAATGAAAGAACATAGAGCACACAAAAATTTGACAAAAACAGTAAAAGCTTCATGTGGAAGTTTCTGCCTTAGTACTACAACACTCAATGCTTTTATTGTCATTCTTCCTGAAAATACATTTTAGAAGTAGTGTCCCAGCCCTCTAGATTTAGGTGCTCTGCTTGGAGAGTCAGGAATAATTCCCATAATTCACTTTTCCATAAAGTACAATGAGTTTCAAGTACTCTAGGGAGAATCTCATAGTAAGTTATTCTTTCAACTAATATAAAATTAGACATATTTAGAGACTGTAGTTTCCTAACTGAAATCCATGGCCGGAGGCTTTAAGAATAGTTCTACTAATTTAAAAGAAAAGTACAAAAGGAGACAGCCTGCAACAGAACTAGTGTTATCTTAAAAATACGTACTTCCTTCTCTTACCCAGACACTGGATGTTTCTAAATGCAGAAAATGGTAAATCTTAAAAAAAGTTATTCTACTGGGTGCATATTAAGAAATACTAGTATAACTTGACACCAAGAGCATATTCTGCCTACTTAAAAAGATTGGCTTTGTATATGATCCTTTTCAGCTAATTTTATTATCACGGTTTTTAGGGTGTTACAAATTCCCCCTTAACACGTCAAACAGCTTTTATGAGGAAATGGCAAGCAATGCAGGATCACTCTCACCCCACACAATGCACACCCAGGAACTCACCCAGACACTGCAATCAATATCTGTTAACAGTTTCTGTCTCTAGGGGTTTTTCTTACTTGCAATACTAAGAGCCTCAGGTTGGGGGGCAAAACCACATATGCTAACAGATACGGAGTAGTACTGTGCTTTAACTGTTGTGTATTTACGTTATTTCTTTAATTATGTGTTTGTTATGTTTTGGGGGTTTGTTTGTGGTTTTGTTTTTGTTTTTTTTTAAACCTCATCCACAAATCCCACATATTTAGAAAGATATCCAGAAAATACTTAACTTCCTTAAATGTAGTTTCTTATTAAATGGAAAGATAGTAACAAAACCTAAGTTAAATAAAAACATCTCACTCCTAAAAGTTAAACAAAACAAAACCCTTCTGGTTTAAGTTTATAACCATGAGTTTCCGAGCAGTTCTGATATACCGCTGTATATTTGTTTCCCGTTCCATATCCTAATCACACAACCCAGCAACATATCATTGCTCTAACAAAAAGATAGCAACAAAGGACTGGACAGAAAGTGATTCAGATTCCCTATAATTCCTAATGGAGCTTTGTTTCATAGCTGTCCTCCTCAATGACTCCGAAAACTTCTTTCAGCAGCTCGTGTGGGCCAGTGCTGACACGAGTATGCGAAACCCCTCTGATGAGTTACAAAAGCTGACAGAACAATTCTTATCTTCCTCTTGCATTTATAAATACCTAACCTTTGATCTATTCTCTAAAAGATCCCCAACTCATCAAATTACAACTATACCAAAAGCTATTGACTAGCCTGATTTTACACATTACTGAAATTCTGAAGACAGGTACAAAGCTGTAGAGAGAATGGCCTTATCTTCAATGACCAAACAGGGACACATCTCAAACAATAATTCTGCTATTACTTTAAAGAGCCAGTTGACTAATCTTTCAGGCACCTGGGTTACAAGCTAGGAAGATTTTAAATATGGTTTTCTTATAAGCACCTCAAAGGGTTGTTTTTCCATACACCATGTAATTATTACAGAAAGTCAGAGATGATGTGTAACATAAGCAAAATAAGCACTGAATTACAATGTGTAACTACAGAATCTACAGTTGTCCTGCAAATAAACTGCCAGGTAGCTCCTCACAATCTTGGCCTCTCTTGACCTTTCTTAGCAATTAAATGAGGCTAACGTTTACCTAGGTCAGGAGAAGATCATCAGAACAACGTGTGTTCACATTCCCTGTTTTTATCACTTTTGATCTGCTTTCAGTCAAGACTTTCAACATAGTGACAAGCCTTACAAAGCACATTGCAGTCAGAGGAAAAGCAGAAGCGTCACTCTTGAAACATGTTAGGAACTGAAAAAAACAACAGTTTACAAATAGAGAAGGGGATCAGAGAATTGTAACAGCACTGAGTAAGATGACAGTTTTACCTAATGGGATATATGTAATGTGTTTGCTCGTGTCAAATATGAGACTGCCCTGCACATGCAGGGAATTAATTCAGATGGTTTGGACATCTGAGTGGTAATGAAGATGAAAATGAGGACATTTTTTCCCCTACTGTTTGCTCCTCTTCGACTTACCACAAGGGGTAAGAGATGCAGGACAAAGAGGGAAGCAAAGACGCGTCCTTCATCTGGTAGAAAGGAAGCCCATGCAAGAGCCTATGCAATTTCTGAACTAAGATCATTCATGTTATGCATTCAAAGTGCTAGACTGAAGCTACAGCTTGCTAGAAACCACCAGTCTCATTTATTATGGTTTACGCTATTTGGATGACACAGTATTAAAAAGACGTGGAGACCAAAGTGACTGCCTACACCCTGAACTCTGGAAATACTCAGAATACGAGGGAAAAAACACAAATACACAAATTCTAAAAGCAGGACCAGACCAGAAAACTGTATGTAGAAATACATCTGGTATTCCCTCATTTCTAATAGTATAGCAACTTCTAACCCCTCCTGTATTCTAAAAGTACATCGCCAAGACTGAACCCCCAAAGCCCAGAATTCTTTCTTGAGGTGAAAGAGAATACTTCTTCAAGTCAAGCAGAAGCTGAAGCAACTGGAGGGCTGAGGCCTACAGTGCACTGGAAGCGTCGTGTCTGGTCTGAACATCAGGACTTGTGAGCACTGTTGGCAGAACTGTTTGGAGATGAACTATATTCCCTATAGTCAAACATAGTTACAAAACCATAACTTCTGTAAAGACTTCTCATTTCATTACCTTCTTGTACTTCACCCATCGTTTCTTACTAATAACAATCAATAGCTTCATGGAAAAAGAGAGGAAAAAAGCCCATAGAAACCAGATATAGAATGGAAAATGTCAAACTGCAGCTGTAAAAAAAGGAAGGAATGCCCCCTAGACTCTGGATGACCAATTCAACAATCAAGCTGCTGAACAACTCAGTTTGAAAAGTTTCAGGAATAAGTTCTTACTTACCCAGCTTGAATGAGCTCATTGAGTTTGGCTGCATTCTTGTCATCCATACCTTTACATAAAATGAGATAACACAGTTAATTAGGATTTAAAGTGATATAGTCACGACCTGGTTTTGTGTCCTGTTTGGTTTTCAAAGCTGTTACATTTTATTCTCACATCAAATTGATGTGCATAAATGAGCTATAACATACCCTTTCTGAAAAGTTTCTATTTTCATAATGTGGAAGCTTTACACAATCCTTGCCATGAAAATTACATTTTACTCATGGATTAAGTGACCCTAGTTTAGGTGCTACAGTCATCTTGGGTTGCCGGGTGTTAATCTGACACTGTGGTATTAAAAAGAAAAGCTTCCTCATCTTCCTGCTCAATCTCAGTTGCTAAGGCAGCTTGATGCTCTTTCATTATGCCATGCTGTCTCAGCACCAAACACAATAAAAAAAAAGGAAATAAAAATAATAAAATACACACATAGCCCACACTTTTTTTCTATGCATTATACAGCCCATTTTTAAATGGACATTACAGTAGCTTGATTTATATTCCCTATGATAGTTAGGCCCAGATCTATTTATTGAACAATTAACCTCCCTCTAGCAATGCTGAGAGTATTCCTGACACACCTTCCTGTCTCAATAGCTCTACATAAGTTGTATCAATTTCTGGGAAAATGGGACTGGGTGAATACTAGCAGAGGGGAAGAAAAAATAGGAAAAAAGAAAGAGAAACTACTTTCACCAGACATCTCAAACTGGGAGTAGAGGCTCACGGCTTAAGCAAATTGGGTCTTGGAGGCTAGAATTTTCCAAGTGAGAGCAGGTAAAATCCATAACCAAGTATCAAGTTATAAAAAGACAGAAGCACTGGGTGTGCGTGCATTGCCATGGTGACTGTATGAAACCTTATTCCCAGTCATAGCAAGGAGAGTCTGTTGATGCTTTTAAGATAAGGCGTGGATAGAGGGAAGAAACAGTAATACTGATTTCTACTGACAATGCAATCTGTCTTGCCTCTGCACCTTCTTTGTCATAGAACAGTTTAAAATTCCTTCTCCAAGATGAATTAACACACTGAAAATCTTTGAACAAACAGAATAAAGTCAGTATGAACATTCACAACATTCCCCTTCATGACACTTTACGGTGAAAATACGATGTGAGGAAATAATATAGAAAAAAAAAATCTGCCCAAATGCCATGATTCTATTAGGAATTATACACACCCAGCCATTACATCTTTCTTGTCTTTTATCACTTTGTAACTAGTATGACTTTACAAGGAAGTGAAAGCATTTTGAGGATTTTCCATGTAACACAAATTAGCCAAAACATGTAGAAGATGCACTATGACGTAACACTGACTCTACAGAAAGTTTGGGCACAAATGAAAGAAAGCATATACAGATAAGAAGGTACACTTGCATGGACCACTGCATCCAGTGCACGTTCCTCTGCCCCTTCCCCACATCAGCCACATTAGAGCTCTCTATTCTGGAAGCCATAAAGACCATGTGAACCACACCCTGGGCTGCATCCCCAGCAGTGTGGCCAGCAGGGCCGGGGGGGATTCTGCCCCTCTGCTCCGCTCTGGGGAGACACCCCCCAGTGCTGCCTCCAGCTCTGGGGCCACCAACAGCAGA
>JAOXJM010000071.1:17891584-17907514 GCA_026413425.1 Tringa solitaria
TCCCTCCAGGGGCTCCAGGAAAGCTGGGGAGGGACTCTGGATCAGGGAGGGGAGCGACAGGATGAGGGGGAAGGGTTTTAAGTTGTAAGAGGGGAGATTTCGGTCACATAGAAGGAAGACATTTTTCACCATGAGGGTGGTGAGAGCCTGGCCCAGGTTGCCCAGAGAGGTGGGAGATGCCTCATCCCTGGAAACGTGCAGGGTCAGGCTGGACAGGGCTCTGAGCAGCCTGGTCTAGTGGGAGGTGTCCCTGCGCATGGCAGGAGGGTTGGACTAGATGGCCTTCAGAAGTCCCTCCAAACTCTAACCATTCTATGACCCGATGAAGATGGCACTAAGCCCAAACTCAGCCATCTTGCTAATGCAACTAATCAGATCCCAGAAAACACGGGAGCATTGGAATGGCATATACCCATCTACCCTCATCCTTACGGACAAAACCAGCTTCCAGGACTGACAAGATCAGAATGTATCTTGCTTAGCCAGTAAAGTTATTATTTCAGATTACAATTTATAATGTTTTTTCATCTTCAGGGTTCAGTAAGTAAAGATTTAGAGAATGACTTAGAGAAAAGCACCATCCCAGATTTTGATTGCATGGGCAGAAATAATTTCACAATTATTTCTGCCCAAATGATATTATTTACACATTTAATTGCTTAGGTTTCAAGAATAATGAAACATAAGCTGCATATACATTTACCTGTGATCTGTGGGTATTACATGCACTCCATTCCACAGACAGCAAAAGCTAAAGATATGTCAAATAAAAAGGGGACTAATGCAACAGACTAAGATAGTCTTTAACAATAAAAATACATTTAATGAAAAAACGACACCACAGATTACTGCAAGAGAATACAATGAACACAAATTCTGAATAACTCAGAAGTGAAACTGTACCAGACATCACCAACGTCAAGAGTAGACACTTCTGATTCTACCACGTAAAAATAATTTTAAGTCATTCATACTCACATCCCCCAATCTTCTTCCTTAGTTCCCCGTAGCAGATTAAGCCATAAAGTTCCAGGGAGGATTTTTTCAGCCCTTGAGAAAACACTGAAAAGCAAAACAGGGGTAAGTGAGATGCAGACTGCAGATACACAGCGACAATGCAGATCCTCATTCAACACTGAATGAGATGGATTTGTATTTTCAATGATGAGACAAACACCTCAAAGGTAAGAATAAGTTCTGTTTCAGGAAATACTATGAGACATGTTCACCTATTTCCTTTTGGTGACAATATTTTTTAGATTACAGAAAAAAACCCCAAAGCAACTTCCACAGAATTTAAACAATTATGCAACAGTTCAATATGTAAAATAAATCCAATTCCTAATAAAGCTAACTCTAGTATGATGTAAGTATTTACAATCTCTAAAGCAAATATCCAGATGCCCATAAGAAAGTGCATATAGAACTATTTCTAATATGAAAATTAAGAAGTAGGTCTGAATTTTCCAGAAGACACACATGAATGCACCTGCAAATTCTTGATTCTACATTTTTATATGAAGAATTGCACACATTTTATTCAACTTTACCCTTGTTTTTTTCCTCCTGTCTCATAAATACACATGATGCAGACATTATTATTGCTGATAGATCTAAATACATATGACAGCATACAAAGACCATCTAGTGGTTTACAAGTCAGATGAAAATACTTATTCTTGACTACTCACGAAAAATTCAGTTCTCTTTAACTTGCAGACTCATTTAATTGCAAAATCCAGGTACACATATTTCTACCAATACTAAAGCCAATCAAATTACTGCACTAATTCTGAAATTCCTCTAGTGAGTAAGATTTCAGACCTTACAGTTACAGAACTTTACGTTATTTGGAAAACAGATGAAGTTCTTCCATGACACCTTTTTTTTTTTTCCCCAATTTCTTCCATGTGTTTGCTGTAACATCTATTTTTAAATAAAAAACTAATCACTTGTTTCATCTTAAAATGCCATCTTGTTTTGGAAAAAGAACTCAAAAGTATACCTTTATGACAGGTATTTTGGATATATAAGTCCTCCTCTAGGGAATTGTTTTATCTGTACCTCAGATTAGGTTATCTAAAGAGACTATATTGCACACCATCTTGCATTCCCTTAAGTTTTTTCAAGTCATATCCATTTCTTATTAATGACTTATTT
Organism: Tringa solitaria; assembly: GCA_026413425.1. Lineage (NCBI taxonomy): Eukaryota > Metazoa > Chordata > Aves > Charadriiformes > Scolopacidae > Tringa > Tringa solitaria. The sequence goes on from JAOXJM010000071.1 coordinate 17,893,745, forward strand.
TTAACTTGAGAGGCTCTGGCCACAAATGATATAGATGAATATATTATCCAAACTTTTGCTGATGTTAGAGAAAATTGTTTAGAGATTAAACAATTCAACCACCATGAAACATGCAATGATTTATGCAACTTAGAATATAGGATCAAAAGGACAAGAAAGCCCTTGAGACCTTTACTTGAGCTAATGGGAGAACTGACATTCTTCGTACCTTCAAAAAAATCAAAAGAACTGCATCTTAGTAAAATCTGTTCACTCTGAAATAGCTTTCTTTAACTTGCTATTCAGATTAGGCTATGTGCAAACTGACTTCAATTCTCACTGCCCATTACTGAATAGTACACACTTGACTAAATTATCAATGATCATATATTACTATTACTTTGTTACAAAACACCACTAGAAGTTCTTACGACCTCCTGATTTCCTTCTCATTCAACAAGCTGGGAAAGGAGGGAAAAGAATGGGAAGAGAGGAATCCTGGGAATATTAAGTTACTGAACCAATGATGCACTTTCAGGTTTATTTAAAGTGTCAGCAAATACTTCACCATTTACACCTGTATCAGACTATTTATTTGTTTCTGCCTTCCCCCAACAAGCACAAAGTAGCACTGGAGTCTTTGTTTAATGAAGTCAGGCCCAACTAACATTTCAGTAGTTATCCTCAAAGGCATGCTCCTGAGAAAAGGAAAACATTTCCTTGAACCTGGCTTTCCCTCAGAATTAATAGGAGGATCGGCATTTATCGTGGTGTGGTGAATGGATATAAAAGCAGTGATACAAATACCAGTTTTGAGAAGCATTTTTCCAAAAATACAAACCTCAGTACAGCCACACTAATAAGAATACGACATGTTCACCAAAATCCTATTCAATATTTGTTTTCTCATCTCCACCATTCCTACCCTCCACAATGTCACTAAAACACAGGACTCCAGCCCTCTCGAGACTGTGAGCTCGACATTTGAGCACATACTGACCGTTATCGAAGTCAATGTACTTTGAGATCTTGTGCCAGGTGCGGTAGTAGAAATGGCGGACCTGTTCCTTATTCTTCACCATACTTGCTGGTTTGCCTTTCTTCTTGTATTTCAGTGCAATGTTGTTCTGAATAGCTTCAAAGTCCTTCCCATGCTGAAGAATAAATAAAACAAACCCAAATACTCAAAACTAAACTTCTATCTTGTCGTAAGACAACTCACACAACATAAGGGACTTTGGGGTTCTTTGTGGGAAATTAGATTTCGATGGTCATAAAATTCTTGGGTACCAGAATTCAAAATGGCACAAGAATGACACTGGTTTCTTTATTGTATATAAAATGTATTATAGATGTCAAATAAATTATTTTTCAATTTCTTGAATTATTTAAAAACTGTAAGCTGCTAGCAAACTTAAAAAAAAAAAACCAACAAAAAAACCTCTACTCATAAATGTGGTAAGTACCAGAATTGAAAATACCGGCTTTCTCACTTAGCTTTCCTTACCTTTGTCTGCATTTCCTCCCCCTCTCCTTCCTACCTCCATTTGTGACGAGGGTGAATAAAAAGCCTATTAAATTTAGCAGCTTCGCTTTTATTTACAGTAAATTTCATTGTTCCGTTATTAGGAGTCCAAAATTTGAGTTTCAAAAAATAAAAGGCTAAGATTATATTTTAAAAAATAAAAATAGAGAACTTCTTACAGAAAACACATTTTTACTCTGCAGGTCATTCAGAAGTTTATTCTCAGAGTAAAAATAAAAATGAGACACCTAGCTAATTCTTATAAAATCCTTGTAGTTCAAAAGAGGAAAATTTAATTTTAGATATATTACCACTGAGCTCCTGCTATTACAGAGTTTCTTAGCATCTGAGACAGGCTCAAGCTGAGTTAAACACAAAGTGTGAAAACCTCTTTTGAAAGGTAGTAGCACAAAACAAATGGAAGTAGGGAACCAAGCAAACCAAGACCCAAATCCATCTTAGAGCAAATTTTTAAACTTTTTCTTCAGAATTCAAACACACACACACACACCCCCCATTTTCTTTGGGTGATGAAGGGACTTAAAAATTACATGATTCCCAGGAACACTAGTGTGAGTCAGAGGAGTTAAGAAAGGAAATCAGTGCTTAAGTGTTCATTTTGTCCATAGAATACATATATATGAATCATGCCTACTGCTAAAAAACTGCTTTAAAAAAAAAAAAAGATGCACACATGCAAAGAAAACCCACCACCACTTCTTTTGTTTTTACCTTTAGTATGCATTTTCATAACAGAAGTGCTCTTAAAATAATGGTAAGAATAGGACAGCCAGGAATACATCAGATCATCTAATCTTTTATCTTGTATGATGTATATAACTTTTCTTTATCTCTCAACCCTACTACAGATGGTAGTAGTCTTTCATGGCAAAAGACTAAAGACAGTGCCTACAATTCTTATTAGAACATATTTTCTTGTTTGCTACTATTAGAGCACAAGTGTGTTGCTTCTTAAAGTCAAGATGGGGATATTATTTATTTCTGTCTCATTTGAAACAGAGCCATAACTGAAAAATAAATTATTATAAATATTCATGAATGAAACACAAATATTTCTGGTGTATTTCAAAACCAAAAAAAAGCTCAACACTTTTGAACTATGGCTCTCATTGACAGCTGGGTTATAGCCAATTGCACAGACACACATGCATGGGCAAACAAATGCATGTGTTTACTTATGCATTTTGCTCCTGCAAATCTCAACTGAATCAACCTTCTTTAGGAATATCCAGACACTAAATGAAGTCATCTAAGCTTGTTATTTTCCTCTACATGTACCTCGTACAGTCCCTCGAAGAAAGTATTTTTGTCCTCTGTGCTCCACGATTCCCACTGCCGCCTGACCTTCTTTCCTTCCTCCTTCTCTCCAGCCGAGGAGCCCAGGTTCCTTGCTGCTGACTTGGAATTCCCAGTAGGATTGCTGGGAGGAATTCCTGATGTGCCACCAGATGCTGTCCCTCCATTATCTGCTGCTGCAAAAAAAAAAACATAACCAGAGTGAATATTAAGCCAAGAAGATTCATGGATAGAGATTAACTGAAGAACTCAGAATCATCTTCTTCTTCACCACTCCCATCTACATCAGGTATTTTTTCAAGATATTTAATCTGAAATACAATAGGTAAATAACAAGGTGTTTTTTTTTTAAAGAAATAAAATCAAAAGGACAAAAGGTTTCAATGGCTTAATCTTGTATTTCCAGAGATAAACTGGAATATACCAAAGCAACCTCTAAAAGACAACACAGTCTCTAATGCTGATATGCTGCTTGGCTCTGCAGACAAGGGGAACCTCTGAGCAACGCTTGAACACTGATGTCACCAATAAAGCAACCTAATGACCATGGGAAAATACATGTCATTTCATACCCTTGTGTCTGGTCTTGACCCTACTGCCTCCAAAATAACTGTGCTAACAGAAGGACTGAAAGATGTCTACTGTAGATCATCGTGTGACAATGAGTTCTCAAGAGTCTGACCCTCAGCATAAAGAGCACCATCTCTGACACTCAGCCCAAGTGTGGCAAGTCCCAACCCGTTCTGCTTCCCCAAATCCTGGTGTGGCTTCTGGAAAAAGGCACAGAAGTATAAACCTGATTGTACCTTTGTCAGTTACCAGCACTCCAAATAACATGGGTCAGAAAAAACCCACAAGGATCAGAAATACTCAAATGAGAATAAAGCCTGATAGAATTACAATTTGCTGTTTAGATAAACAGGGGACAGGGAAGAAAATGGGATGGAGAAACTGTAGGAAGACGAGAGCTACATATAATGCAGTAAGATTCCATTCCCTCACCTTAACTCAGAAGAAAAAGCCTCTTTTTTCTTTTTATCACCTCTGAAACGATTAGTCTTTCAAAGACATTTTTATCAGCAAAAACATTACCAACTAACCTTAAACCTGTGATTTATTCACAACAGAAATCAAACCAAACATCATGCTTGGTTTGACACTGTAATGTATTACCAGAATGTTAATCCAGAAACCAGGGAGACCTCCCAGAAGGTGTACTCCATTTTTTCCATGAAAATGTAACCATTCTGAGTAACTTGCATTTCCAAAATGTATTCTCTTCAATTTTGCTAGGAAGTATTATTTAAGATTTGGCTGCTCTTATCAATGCAGGAGCATACTTAATAAAGCAGAATCCTTTTAACATTAAACATACACTGCTCATTACAAGGAATGCCTCTTACAGTTTCCATTTCTCTGGTTTCTGTCCTTTATTGTTTGTGGTTTATGTCACAATAAAGTAGCTTGCCTTAGCTTATTTGCTTATAAATCCAGCTTGTACAATACAGCAGTCCCAACTAGTTTCCCAAACTTTTATATTCTTAGTACAGTTCTCTCTTTCATCTTTAGTCTTAAAAAGTTCAGTCATCTTTTAAAATTCAATTATATGAAGCAGTTTGATTACCTAACAAAATCAGTGTTTATACATACATATATATACACATAAATATATACATGTATGTATTTCATTCAAGAACCAGGATGTCCCAGTTTGATAATCCTAATACTACTTTAAAAAAAAGAGTATCAGAACAATCAAGTGCCATAGGCTTACTATGACTTAAGAGACTTCAAAGACTTGCATGTAAATCTTAAGCATAATTATTCAGTTGCAATTTAAAAGTAATTCCTTTGGATGCAAAAACATATTTCTCCAAATCCTAAAAAAAGCTGCTTGTTCAAGTGATGAATAACATTTGAAATTAAACCTGGAAAAGAGTAAAATGTGTGAAAGTACATTTTTTTTCTCCACACACACAATAAATATTTACTTGACATAAAATATGATATTATGACCATTTTAAGGTTAATGTTTCTTTTATTTCTAGGAATGACTATTTGATCCTTCTGAAGAAAATTACTGTCACCACAGGGAAATGTGTTAGGCGAAACATGAAAAAGAACTGGATGTCTAAAAGGAAACATACTTAAAAAAAAAAAAACTCCCCAAATCAACAGCTTCTCTATTTCTTAAAGACTTCATCAGTCACTGATAAAATAATTGAAAGTTAAGCAATTTAATTCTGGTACTATGAAGGTAAATCCTTTACAAAAATGAAACCGTAAGAAAAACCTGAGCTCTTTAATAGATGTCCATGAAGAAAACCAACAATTTTAAGATACAGAATTTCTTCTTTATTCTGCAAATGTGAGATTGGAATATCACAATTTGCATGGTAAAGAAATACAGATCTTAATATTTAAAATCTTCAGTCAAGAAGGGGGAATTCAAACACATCAGTCCTCACTCTAAGTCTTCAATCTCCCGTTGCCACTAGCTCCCAATGCAAAAGGTTTCCTTCACCAAAGGACAGCTATAGGATTCTATTCCTGAGTTATTACTTTGACCACAGACCTTTAAGTTTCTGAGAAATCATTTAGAGGAGCCACAAATGCGGGGCTTGGGGGGCTTATTTCTTTTTATTAGGTGGTTGGTTTTGTTTGGGGTTTGGGGAGAGATTGGGATTATATTTTTACATCACTGTATACATACTCAAGTAAAAACCTAGAGGCAGACGCCTAAAGTTCAGATCTTACTAAGGATTTTGTAAAGATTGTACAGTACACTTGGTACACAGTAAGTTTTCATTGTTCAAAAGCATAAGAAGCAAAAGTATTAGTGAGAACTTTAAATTCTAATAAAGTCCAGCAGATTTCCTCTTAGTTGTATGTATAAGATGACACGAACAGTTCTATCTATGCTAAGGACTCTGCTGATTCAATTTCTACAAAGGATACGTAGCTCATAATTGCTCTTTTGCTCCTTTCATATATATACTTGCTATTCTACAAGACAAGCTGTAGTCCTGAGAACTTTATCACTGTTTATCTTATTTTAAACACAAATAAATTACTACCCAGACAATTGTTTAGAGTATTATACATGAAGATCTAAAAATTCTAAGAGCCTGTCACCTCTACAGAGGTCTCGTAAGCCATTTAATTCTTCCAGGAATTATGGAGTTTGCTATATCATCCCTTTGCACAAACTTTCTTACTACTGTGCATGGTAATATTTAGCATCGGGTGCACCCCAGGCTTTACTGGATCTCCGTAAGGCAACGGAATGCAGTATATTCTAAAACCTGGTATTACAAACCACTTCAGGATAAAAGGCAAAAGTAAAAATAGCCATATATCATTAAATTACACCCCATAAATTCATTCTTTCAATCTTACTGCATGAGATTCTTGTAACACATAATACAGCTAACAACATCCCCTCACTAACAATAGATGATGATCATCATTAATTCCTACCAACAGACTACTTAAAACTTCAGCAATACATTAAAACAAAAAGGTCCATTGACGCCAGCCATACCATTACTGCTGCAGAACTACAGGAGAGGAGAGGGCTCGCTCTAACAATCTGCTTAGGGGCTTTTCTAAGTAAAATCATTTCTAAAAGGACATCACTCAAGACAAGACAAAGACAAGATGCTCATTTTTTGTCTACTTATCCCGCATCACCTGGCCCCTGGACACCCGCACAGTTACAGCTGCAACAATTCCTTCCCTTTGCTCCAGGACACAGGAGCACCAGCACCTGCATAAGAGGTACAAAGCAATGAGTTTGGATGTGTGTAAGTCCTCAGCATTTTCACTCAGCTTTCAACCCAGAGTTTGCAAAGACATCAGGTTCCTGTACTCAGTATTTTGAACTCTAACCCCCAACACAATCACAGATCAGAACACCAAAGTTTCAGAGAAACTCACTCATTCCTTTTATCCAGTGTTCTCTACCCATCTATATGACCCATTATTAGAATTTCATTTATCTGTGAAGCTACATTTTCTGTAGAATATGCTGTCATCTTTGTACTTCTAATCAAAACACAAACACTTGGAAAAATTTATGTAAAGGGATTTAAAGACTTAAACTTAAAAATCTGATATGAAAATGACAAACAACGGAACACTGTGCGTATCAAGTAACTGAGCTGCTGATAGTATTGGTGTCTTATCATGACTACAGCCACAAGTTCTTCCTTCCAGGCTGTATGTAGCATCTTAGTGTTTGCTTTTCTGTTTTCCATTGGCAGCTTTAACGTGCCAGCTGATTCATATCTTCTGCAACAGATCCCACATCCACAGAAGCTGGAATTCCCAGAGTTAATCGCCCCTACACCCAAGTACATCAACACACAGGCTGGTTCTCTTACTGGTGTTCTACAGGCTTAGCTTGCAAAATCTCAACTTCTTCAGGAGGCACCAGTCAACTGCAGGTGGAACATCCATCAGGGAATACCTTTATAAAGGAGATGGTACTTTCACAGACTCTTGAGTGCCGCAGGCCAGATGCGGAGCGTTAGGATGCTAGATTTGCTCTGCGAAGTGTAGGATGCAAATATGAACTTTTAACATGCCCAAAAGTTTCCTTTAGCACGTCCCTTCTTCTCTTTTGGGTTCTACAGGAACCAATAGCAAGGCCAAACCACACAGGATCACCTTCAAAAGTGTGTTGGTAAAGATTGCCATTAAGGAGGCCAAACCAGAAAACACCTTCAACTGACTATTTTATTCTCACAAACTTGCATTAGTGCTCAGCTGCCTCATGAAATGTGCATCAAAACACCTGTTGCCAGGAGAGCAGGGTAAGGTGCTACAATCTGTACTTTCCAGAAAGCCACCAATGCATTCTGATATTCTCATGGCAGAGCATTCCTCAATCAGCGTGCACTCATCAATTTTAATGAAAAACCAGTGGAAGACAGATGTCTTCTTTCTGATCGCTGGGTAAATGAGCCCCATTTCTAGCCACGTATCTTTCTAATGGCAGATACCACATCAGTGAAGAAATGAATCAGCTGATCCCTGAAGTGTGTGCTTTAGGAATTTAAGTGAAGCCACTTGCTCCGTGGAAGGACAACCCACTTTGCTTTTGTCTCCAAGATTTGTAGCTGAGAAGAGAATAGAGGAGAGAGGGAGAGAGGCAGGCACGTTCTCTGCAAGTCAACGCTTTGGTTTGAGTGCTAACATTATAACTGGAAAACAAGTTTCTACCTCGTATGCCTCCACAGTAAATAGCACGAACTCCTAAGAAGGGTAAAACTAGGATAGCTTACGCCATATTGCACAGTTATAACATATAGCGTTCTTGTTATCAACCAACATCCAAAGTCTTAAACACAACGGGCAACTGTCCTACATGGCTACAGACTGGTCCAGCTTCTTCTGTCCCTTATTATTTAGGGATTTCCACAATCAAGATGTAGTTGAATGTGTTTAAACATATACAGTGTCAATTATGAAGAGAAGTCTACAAACAAAACTATACTGAATGCTTGTTTTTCTACAGACAGTATATTTTTAATATATAACATATGAAATGCAGCAGTATCTGAGCCAACCAAGCATAGCTGTAAAAAATAAACACAGCTTATTATAAATCTCCAGTAAATCATTATTCCCTTGCTCTTCCATTAGAAAACACCCATAAAACCTACTATGAAGTTCCACCTCAACTACAGGGTTGTGCAGCCTTGCAGGCAGGCACCTTTCAAAGCTCAGTACCTACTGCACGGGGCACATGAGAAAAATCCTCCTACTGTGGTTCAGGGTGAGATACTACAGAGTTCTGGTCCTGAGCCACTTTCACAGGAAGGGAGGGAGGGAGGACTGCGGTAAACAGGAGGGCAAAGAAGGAATGAAAGCATGTCAGGGTAGGATGGAAGGGGAAGTACCAAGAATAAACAAGATCAACAGAATTAAGGAGAATATTAGAAGCAGGGACTGTGCCAATAGTTTTTAAACAGTCATTCGTGCCCTAGAGAAATAATGCCGGAGGAATGACATTTCAAATGAAGCTTACAATACATTCTGCAAATTTGGGAACATGCAGTAAAATTGTACTGTAAGTACATGCATCAGGTATTTTGGTATAGACAACCTCTCCACAGCAGATGACAGTATTTACTTTGACATGCTACAGGACATGCAACTTCATTGGGCTGAAACAAACTGGACTGCTTTCTAGCAAGTTTTATACAATGTCACAAGATGCAGCATTTTAATTCAATTGATGCTTTCAGCGGAATACTTCTTGTTTCAAGAAAGAACTGCTTATTACTGGAAAACAAATCCAAATACTTGTTTGGGCCATTCTACATATTTTATGAATAAATCCAGAGCAATGGCATGGAAGACATCGTCAAGCTTCAGTTCATCACTTTTTTTGTGATCACAGATCACACATCACAGATTGTTACAATTTCCTCCTGACTTCAGTCTGCATTCAGAAAACAGATAAAAACATGACAATGGGCACATTCTACTCTAGTTCAAACTAAACCTACAGCACATGACAGCAGTGTATTCTGCATATGTTTTTTATGGTTTTGCATATATGACTTATGGTCACAACATACACATGCATAGTCTAATCACTTCACGGGGAAAAAAGCCCCAAAACACATCTCTAAACCTGTACTCCATACAAGCAACCATGTGGTGTACGTGTATTTGAGAAGTAAACTCTCAGAAATACCTCTTTTTCAGCAACCTTACACGGGTCTGCTTCCTCTCTTTCAATAAACTCCCTGCTTTTGAACACTCATAACAAACTGCCTCCACCCCACTACTCCTTCAAGTTGCTCCTCTGATTTCATGCAAATTACTTGAAGACTTACTTCCAAGCATTCCTACTTCAAAAGAAATGCATTAGATGAAAAAGGTATAGACTATGAACTTGAAAATACAATAAAAAGATGGCCAACATTTGAAAATAATAATCATTCTAAAAAAAATAAATGCGTAGATTTAGATATTTGTGCAGGAAATTTGATAAATCTTTCTGCAATTCAAGATGTATTGTCTTTTTGAAGTGAATCAGTTTTCAAACTTTATTTCACTATTTTTGCCTTAAACGCAAAAGTGCAACTGAGTACACAAAAGGCAAGAGACAGAATCCAAAGACGCAATTGAAGATCACATCAGGGTAATCTGAAAATTAGCAATACACTTATACATTCCACTAGGCAGAACTTGAAAATTATTACTAACAATCTTCCCTGAACCAAAGTTGAAAAGTCAGCAGTTGCTGAGTGGGCAAACTCTTCCTACACTTTACAATAAAGTTTACTTCATCAATAATTTGTCTGCTACAATGAGGCACCCTAGAAGGACAAATGCCAAAAGTAAAAAGGGACCTGCAACAGACAGGAAAAAATACTATTTTCAGCTCTTTTAAAGGCATGATCCGGACAAGCCAACGCCTGCCGAGTAACTGCAATCTGAAGGAAACTAAGTTCAGTGCCTACACTCCTTAATGATAACCTTTGGAAGAATTTTCACTTAAGAATACACAGATTGTAAAAGCAGGACCACCTTAATAAAATTTTAAGGGTTACATAGCATTATTAAAAGACTATGACAAAAAAGCAAGTTTCTGGTTTCACTGGACCAAGTGTGAGTGCAGTCTAGACACTCCTGCTGGCCAATGTTAAAATTACTTTTGCAGCTATCACCTCAGCAGCGACACGCAAAATGGAAAAGCTTCCAGTTTTCTGAGCTGATCCAAAGCACGTGCATTCAAGCTTTTCATCATTTTTATACTTATAGGGGGAGGAGAAAGTTGGTGGGACAGCAAACGGAAGGATCCGAGTCCAATCTTTACTAGTATAATCTTCCAGGGATATAATTCTATTATAACCCTATTGGAAGCTCTGAGAGACACTTCGCTCAGAACGCAAAGCCCTACAAATTCTGATTGCAAGACGTTCCATTAGGAAGACTTCAGACAAGCCTGGAGAACCTCTCAGTATGCAGCCCCGAATGTAAAGAACTCAAATCAGAAAGGATCCCGCTCTGTGGCTCTGTTCCCCAAAATCTGACAGTTATAATCTCAATCGTATCAGAGAAATCAACTTTAACGCATTCACATCAAAACTAGCTGGGCAGATCTGAGGCTGGTCCTACAATTCAAAAAGTGAAAGCACAGTCATAATTCTACCACTGATTGTCACCTGCAATGATTTAAGTAGTTTCCCCAAACCTGACAACAAAGTCAGGTACAGTGACTACGAGCACTATCTATGACCGATTACTGAAATATTTTTTTTTCCCCGTATATAATTTTATTAGGGTTGTTTTGGAATCTGAATTGCAAAATAAACAAAGTCTGCTTTTCATTTGTGTCGATACACCTAGTTAAAAATCATTTTGCTGCTCTAAAATTGGAAATAAATGTTTATGGATGGACAAATATAGAAACATGAATATACACATGCACAAAGATACATGTATTTTGGTCACACGTGTATACACTTTCAAAGCAATGGAATAATTTCAAATGCATACATTCAACTTGTCAACTTAAATGCGAGGAGGTGTTTCTTTGGAATACTATTTACAACCAATGAAACAATTATCTATAGCTAAACACTCCTGGGCATTCCATCTGTTTAATGCAACTGGGAGAAAAATTGCATAGGCCTTTCTGTTCTATCCTCCAACATGACACATAGGAGTTTTTCACTTAGAATAAAAAGTTTAAGAGATTAAAGCGGACTTACTAAGGTATTAAAAAAAAAAACAACCCTGTAGTCAATTATATAAACTAACCATCAAGCAACTGAGTTAAAGAATTTTTTTTGTGATGCATCAGTAACTAAAATATCATAATTTGCTCTGTTTTATTACTGCAACACAAAACCGCCATAATTCATAGTGTTTACCTGATGTCCCACGTGTGCATACTACTGTGACGGACCAAAGAGCAAGGTAATCTCCAAGACACATTTATGCTACATGGAGTATTATTTCATTTTCACAGACAAGAGTAAACTTTGTTATTATAAAAATGTCAAAGAAATCTGAGTGTTGTTTTACTCAAAAATTAACAGAAAATAACATTTGAGTGCTTCTGTACAAGATATCCAAAATTAGTCTCAAGAACAGCACAACTGTGGTGCCAGGTGTCGCCCAGTAACTGCTGAGCACACACAATAGCACCAAGATAATCAAACATCCCTGCTGTCTTCTCGCTACTCAAGAAAGACCTTTGAAAAAAATCCAATTTTTATCTACAATGCTAAAGTGGAAAAAGTGTGTGCATGTACGTATGTACATACAGACATTCAGGTGTACACAAAACAATCTTAATAAAAACTCAAATTACATGGAAATGCCCAAACTGTTCTGCAACAGTAATGCAGGACTCTTACAAAACCTTAGAAGCAATTATGTCAACGTATGTATTCCATTGCCATTTCCAAAATAGTTCTCTGGGTAAACCAGTCATAGAAATAATTGGGAGAAATCACCAATGTCTTGTGGGGGGTTTTTTTCCCTTTTTTAACAAAATATTCACTGTGTGCCAGTTATTATCCAAGAGCAGAATTCAGAGCTCAGCCACCTGATTACACAGCTACCTAGAGTCTAATTTCCTAACCAAAATACAGGAATTTCCTAAAACTCAAGAGAGACGAAATACAGGAATTAAAGGTCTGCTTCAATAATGGAGATTTCCCCCCCCCTCCTTAAACACTCCCAAGCCCCCCATTTCTCCAAGTGCAGAGAGGACAGTGGACAGTAGAGAAGCTGGGACACAAAGAAGATTTCAGCTACTATGAGAAACAAGCCCCAAAACACCTTCTCCAAAGCCAAACAAAAGATGGCATCCACAGGAGGAGAATGACAACCTCCAAACTCACAGGTGACCCCCCACCCTGTCACCCCCCTTGCCCACCTGTTTTGAGGGTGCCAAGACACAGTACCTTTGCCTTTTGCAGCAGTGCTGCTGCCGCCAACAGAAGAGGATGCCTGGGAATCCTTCTTCAGCCTCTTGCTCTGAGGTCTGACGCTGGACCTGAGAAAATGATGCTGGTCCTGGCTGTGGGAGGGCTGGAGGGAAGCCGGGGCCTGCGATAAGCTGGGGTTCGGCGGGGGGCTGCTGTTTGGGTTGTTGTTAATAATCTTCTCTTCTTTCTTTGTGCTGCTGCTGCCTGGAGCTGCCTCTCCTCCTCCTCCTGCCCCTTCTTCTTCGAGGGACTCCTCATCTCCTCCTGCTCTCTTGCCCAGCTTTTTCACCCCGTCTTCCCCGCTGCTCTCTCCCAGTTTCACTGTCATCCTGTTGGGGGGGAGAGAGAGAAAAGAGGGGGACACAAAGTCAGGCCAGGGAGCCCCCCAGAGAGGCAGAGAAATCCCTGGGCTGAGAGGGGAGAAGTTTAGCTGCAGAAATTCCTCTCAACATGGCCGCCGTTGTTTGTTACTAAATCCCCTTTCGTTTGCTGTCCCGACCCAACAACCTGTGCCGAGGGCGGGAGGGGGAAAGCTCCGCCGGAACCCCCCCCAAACCGCCCCAAAAAGCGGCCGGGCTCCCCCGGCAGCCCTCCGGCACCCTCCCGAGGGGCTTCGGGCCGTCTTTGCCGGAGAAATCGCCCGGCCAAACTCGGGCGTGTGGAAGTGCTCGACAGCCGCCGAGAGGAACGGCAGCCGCCGAGCCCTGCGGAGCGGCGCGGAGCAGGGCAGCGCGGCCGGCCCGGCCCCTCGCCCCCCATCCTACCCGTTCGGCGGCTCCGCGGGCCCGGGGGGGCTCTTCTTTCTCCTCACCATGGAGCCGAGGCGGTCCGACCTGCCGCGGGGGGGGCGTTCATATTCCCAGATGCGGCGGCGGCTTCTCCTCCTCTCTGTGCGTGTGTGTGTGTGTCTCTGGGGCTGGGACTGGCCGAGGCTACTGGGGCTTCCAGCCGCCTCCCCCCCCCCCTCCCGCCGCCCCCGCCAGAGCC
>JAOXJM010000071.1:17928439-17942478 GCA_026413425.1 Tringa solitaria
TCCTGGCCTAGTACCCTTTTCCCCTTCTGGGACAGGGTTTTCCCATTGTTCACAAACAAGTGAACAATGTGTGAAAACTTCCTTAAAGTTATGCAAAAAGCTATAGCCCTCTCCCTAGCTGCCTTAGTAGCTTCAAAATAGTGGTTAATGGTTTTGGTGCAGTATTTAATACTTTGTATGGTGAGATCCAAGCACAGAAGGTTAATTTAACTTCTAAAACAATTACAGATGGCAAATAAAATCAAAGGACTGTCTGTTTCTTGTAAAAGATGCCATAAACCTGAGATTTAGTAGTTGATTGGTTACTGCAAATTATTGCTACTATAAATAGTTATCTGTGTGATAGAAGATGCTACATTGGAGAACTATCCCAACAATCCCGGTATCAGTACAGACTGGGAGATGAACGGATTGAGAGCAGCCCTATGGAGAAGGAACTGAAGGTTCACAGTGTGTGTGGTTCAGTGTTTCTAAACAATGAGGACCTTCATGTCCACAGATTTCTATAATCTGGACTCTGCTGTAAATTGTACCAATGCTTAGCTGCTGTTCTTCTTTCACAAATTATTATTAATACTGAAGATTTCAGAAGCTATCATTCATGCACACAAGTGCAGAAAGTTTACGTTTCATTTAAAATTATTTAAATTATTCCCATCTGGATTTCCTAGGTGGGGAAAAAGTAAGTTTTATTTTATTGCTTTGGTCAACTATTGTAGTCTGTATCCTGAGACAAGCTAGAAGACAAAAGAATTGTGGTTATTTTAATATTTTCAGCACTTAAAGAATATTTTATTGGGGTAGAAAGCAGCAACTTTGATTTTTGTAGCTAAACAGTGTTGACTAAAAACTATACCTTGTTTATGTGTACTACAGGTTCTGTGCATTATGTGAATGAGAAAAGACAGACAAGGCATGTATTGTCCACAGACAGTCTGGTCCAAAAGCTTCTTTTCATGGAGGAAAGAGATGTTTTAGTTGTAATAACAGAGAACCTGCAGTTGTCCTTGCATGCAATTACTCTTGAGGGAGAGGCAGAAGAGCTCATGAAGGTAAGAGTCACATGACACACTGAAGTTGCAGTGTTTAATCTTTGTACGTATTTGTTAGGATTTTTTTATTACAACTTTTGCTTACAAATGAACCAAGCCTCGTTTTTTTTTCCTCAGATAATACCTTGATAAGCAAAAATATGCTAATTTAAAAGTGGAATAGAGTGATGTGTTTTCGGAGTTGAAAGATGATTTTTATCTTGCCTTCCTTATTTTTTCTTAGTGTCTTTGATTTTGACCCTACGTTAGTCCTTTTACACTTCATTTACTTCGTCTTAGGGAATTAGAGAATAATTGAAAATTCTGGTATAATCAAATATTTGTTAAAATGTCTTGTGGATAAATAGTTAGTAAACTGCATCCTCTGTTTCATTATCATCAATCACTCAGAGCTGTTCTGTCAGATTGGTAGGAGTAGTGATATTGCCTTGGTGATACTGTCTTTGCGAAGCTGAAAGATGGCTTAGTTCTCACATTATGAAAGTGTTCTTCACAGCTATAAAGGCTAGGAGGCTTTTGAAAAATAGCAACCCACAAGTCACAGAAACACAAATAATAATGTAGTGACCCCAAAATTATCGTATAGAGACAAAACCCAAACTGACCTCATCCAGGACTTATAATCACCTTGGCTCAAATAAAATACTGTACTGTTGGAGGATGCTGCTTGGGGGGATGGAACCCAAACCTTCACCTTCCTTAAACTTCTTTGCATTTTATCTGAGATTGAAAAAGACTGGGCATTTTTGTATTACAGGAGTGTCCGCTTCTTACTGAACATTGCCTATTTTTGACTAGAAGTAAGATTTAGTATTTTATGCTTTAAAGAAACCTTTATCAAGTTCTAGGAGAAGATCTAGTACAAGAGAAAAAACTCCTTACCTACTTAATTAACCCACTACAAGGATTCTTTTATTAAATTTATACATCATATAGTTGATGCATTTAGTGGTGATCCCTGCCTGAGAAAAATTATGAGTCTGGCTGAACTGACATACAGGTCTAGTTATATTTTAACTTTTTAGCTGAAGTAGGAAATTCAGATGTTTACTGTCTTTCAGTGTGTTCCTCCTACCTTCTGTAAAATTATGTATTTACTTATGCTTCACAGGTGAAGTTGAGTGGGAAGATAGGTAATTCTGCAGACATCATTTTAATAGACCATAGCCTTGTTGTTACAGCACTAGGCGAGACGGTCATCAGGTAAGAATCAAGTTTTAGAGCTGTTCTGGCTGCCCATGAGAAGTGCCAGCTCAAAGGTTTACCGTCTGCACTGCACTGACTATTTTACTGAACTGGTGGTTTTGTTGTGATGTTTGTTTGTTTTTTTAACTGACGAAAAAAGTACAGTATTTTCTAATTTTTTTTCTCAAAATAAATAGGAAAATGAGATGAAAAAATCTCCTTGAGGATAAAAACTAATTCTGTATCTTTCTTTTTCTCTAGTTATTTTATCAAGCAGTACTATCCAAACCTGTTCCTTTCTGAGTGCTGTTATTGTTTTCTTCTGAAAATATATCCATTTGGGTTTTTTGCATGAAAAAGATAGACCCTTTGCTGTTCTTTCCATTCTTGACTTGATCTACCTGTTTCTTCTAACTTTTTTCCTGTGGTGGCGGTGTTCCATTAACATCAGTAGTTTACTTTCTTGAGCCTCTATCTGCTACTATCAGACAAAAATATCTGTTATTTTTGTGAGAATGTGATAAAGACCAAGTATCAAGAAGGAGTATGTTTGATGACAATGTTTAGTTCAAAAAAAAATATCTGGAATCCAAAGGACTACTGGTTAACCAAGGGATATTCTTAAAATAGAGGAGGATGTATAAGTAGAAAGAAAGAAAATTACAACTAGACCTCCCTTCTTTCATTTTCTTTTTTTTCTTAAAGCTGGGTTTGCTTCTGATTCCTTTCTTCAAGGGAGAATATCACAAAACATGCTGCAGATTGAAAAGTCAAAGGAAAAGGAAGGAGATTAAGAAATTCACATTCCAGAGGCAGCTGCTGAAAATTTAGTTTTTAAAATTGAATGATCTGGGCATTATGGAAATAGCAAATTAATGCCATGGACAGCATCCTGTTGCTTATGTTTAGCAAGACACATGAAAGGAAAAGCATTGTTAATGCTCTTGGTTTTGTGTACTTTAGGTTCTGGGATTTGGACCGAGATGAGAACTATGTGCTGTCCCTAGATGTGCAATTTGGCTTTGAGGGAGGAGAATGTATTAACTGTCTTTCTTACTGCAGTGCAAAAGGTAAGAAGTAATATGACAGCTGTGATCTCTGGGTCCTAAACCTTGTCAAACCTCAGCCTTTGATGCCCCATAGTCATTTCAATATGTCTGTCTCGTTACTGAGGGTTACAGTAACAGCACGCGATGTAGCAGCGTTTTAGTTCAGATCAGGAGTGTGCTTTTGAAGGTGCAATGAGATCATCAAATCACAGAATTGTCTAGGTTGGAAGAGACCTCATTCAGTACTCACCAGGCTTTGTCTCAGTGTGGAGTTACAGAGACGACAAGCGTGCACTGTTGGATTCCCTTTGATAACACTGAACTGGTGTAGGTTCTCCTGGAGCACACCTATTGCTCTCCGGCATGTTATGGGCATTCAGTCTACAAACCCACACCTGAGCTAATGTAAAGTAGAACTCACCAAATACATATAGCGTGGACATCAGATCCTTCAAACTTGTTTTCTACAGAGCTACTCCTATGCATCACATTGTTTGTTATTCATGATTAACATGGAATAATTTTCTGATTCATTTAAAAGCTGACTTAATCTGGTAGTTTAGAAAATGGGCCTTGCCAAGTGAAACTTTTCCCACTTCTCCAGAAAGTTTCTGCAGTTCAGGATGAGGATGCTGGTTTGCAGGAAGGCAGAGGTGGATGCTGCTAGAAGGCGGCTTCTCAGTGCCTTAGAACTAGAGCTAGGCTCCCTGCTACTTTGCATAATGTGGGTTTGTTTTTCTGAAGCTAAAATATGAAATGCCTAAAATGTTTGTGAATGGCAGGTCTCTTAGCAGCTGGTACTAACAAAGGGAGAATAGCAATGTGGAGGAAAGCAGCAGGATCGCATCAGAACACACGGGCTTTGGAGGGCAAGGAGAAGTGGAAGCTCCAGGCACCTACAGAACTTGAAGGAAATGTCACTCAGATAAAGGTAAAACAGGAAAGAATCTTCTTGCATATTAGTAGGATCTCACAAACATTAGATTAATAGATTGTCTTTGTGAAAGAGATGAGTATGATTGTTATTATACTGATAGGTGCACCTGCAGAGACTTGTCCTCCTTCAGAAGGAGGAAAAAACATCGAGATAAAGTAACTTTTAAAATTGAAATGGGCAGAAGCATGACCTGTTTGTGGCTATTCTGCTACAGGCAAGCTTGAAATGCTTAGCAAGATTGACACACTGAAACACAAATGCCCCTCTCTGGGAGAATTAGCAGTCATGGCATCCTTAAATCCAAACATCTGTCCGTTATATGTCTTACTGACAAACCCTTTGGATCCAGCACCCTGAAATTATTTTCTGAAAAAGATAGATTGCCAGAAATGTTAAATTTATGTAAGTTTTTTTAAATATCAAGCAATAAAATCTGACTAAATGCATGATTTTATTTGTAAGTAATTTTCTTCTTTAGTCCCTTTTTCTCACTTTCTACAATCAAATTTTATTTGGTGAGAAGATGTGCCATCTAGAAGGGAATGCTATATTTTTACACACAAAATGTTTTCAGCTGCTTTTTTGTCAAAAACTAGTTTTTGTTTGCTGTAACTTTTATGTGGAACAGTGTCAGACTAGATGTGGATGATAACAAATCTGTAAGAGAAAACTTAGAGCAATGCTTTAAAATATTTCTACTGCTATTTACAATATTTTAATAAGAAAGGTTATGACAAAACATAGTATTGTAATATTTATTTTTTAACCCTTTGTCATTTAAGTGTCATCAATTAAGTGTCAGGGTGCATAATTTTTATTTACTTGAAATACTTTCATTTGTCACATTAAGCTTAAACACTGTCATTGTCAGAAACACTTACTAGCACTTTGATGTATGCAAAAGAGAAATGCTGAGCATTAAATTGTAAATTTAAATTTAAAAAGTTTTACCATAACAAACAATTAGCTTTTTTGATCACCACCATTCTTCTAAAATGCAAAGCTTATGCTTTTAGGTTCTCTAATATTTTTTGATTTGTGTGTTTGTTATGGTTCATTATTATTTTTTCTATTTTTTATAGTTTCTGTTGATTTTTCTGTTGCTGTTCTTAATATCTGAGAAAAATATGCATTATTTTTTTATATATATGGTGCCTTTCACGAGAGAGAAATTTTATGTTTTCTTTTATTCTGTTTTCACGTAAGAATGGAAAGTATTTAAAAAGCAATGGCATTTGCTTGCTGTGGGTTGGTATATAGCGAGGGTCTGTACCAGAGTCCTACTTAGAAAATTAAAACGTAAAAGTTGAGAACCCAAGTCTTTTGTTAAGATGCTTCAGTAACAAAAGGTCCAGGATATAGGAAGTAGTGTGTGTCATTAGTGTATCATATATCTGCTAGTAGGTTGAGGGAAGGGAAGAGATACAGGTGTTTGTCACTTTGAC
Organism: Tringa solitaria; assembly: GCA_026413425.1. Taxonomy (NCBI): domain Eukaryota; kingdom Metazoa; phylum Chordata; class Aves; order Charadriiformes; family Scolopacidae; genus Tringa; species Tringa solitaria. The sequence goes on from JAOXJM010000071.1 coordinate 17,934,108, forward strand.
CATTCAAGCATTTTCCAGATCACAGGGTACGGGGTGCTCTCCAGAAGTAGCACCTTGTTCCCGATGTTTGTTACCATAAATAAAAGCATTGCCAAACAATTGTCAACAATCACTGCATATCTTGTGCTATGAAGCCATCTTTAATTATGGAAACTCTAGATTATTTTTTATTATAATCCCTGCATTCAGAAAAATATTTTGTAAGATTTAAAGAATTGTTACATGGGGAATCTTTTGGTAATGCCTATAAAAGTCTTTTCCTATATTTCCATGAAAACTCAGAGTAGAAAGCCATATACCATGGTGAGGGCAAAGCGCAGCAGTAATTTCATAGGACTCCTTGCCAACCTCAGCTTCTTTTCGACCTGATATAGTTGGTGGCTTCAGAAGAGAGGTGGTTGGGAAGCGCACTCTGGCTCATCTGCTGTGCAGCGTAGGATCTGGTTATTTTAACCAAGTGCTATTAAAAGAAAACCCCAAACAAACTGCGTAAAATAACTTCAATTCTTAAATCACGCTCTTGAATGAAATTAAATTATTTCCAAACACAACTGTTTAAATCAGTGTTGTGGGAGAGGTATAGCCACAGAGATATCAGTATGTCAGGAAAGTAATATGAAGTTTCAAATACCTTTGAGAGAAGCAGCAACAGTAGAGACTCAGCACATCCCTAGAGTTTATAGAGCTCATCGGTTGTGCAAGGACAGAGAAGTTCTGGGACTTTGAAGGGATTTTCTGGAGCCAAGCCCAAAGCCCTCTGCCTGTTCCCTGGCCTAGCCTGGAGGAGCCCGGGCACTGGAGCTGTGCTGTGGGTTGTGCTCAGCCCAGGGTGCTACGGCTGGTGTGGGGTCACACAGCCCTGTGTGTGTGTGCAGCTGCCAGGCTGGGGTCAGCATCACTTCAGGCTAACAGCGTGTGCAGAGAGTTCACAGGCAGTCGGGTGGTTGCCACAGTGCTTCCTGAACAAAATCATCCTTTGGTAGGAATAAACATCAGCACTGCCAGTCATGCTTGTTTAACTATGAATATAGAAAGAAAGAATGAAAATGGGAGCATTATTTTTCCTTTGAATAATAGAATTCATCAGCTGCATGTTAAAAATTGTGTCTTTGCAAGTCATCTTAGAAACAGATCTTACCTTTCTCCTATCAAATTTTGTAAGGTATTTTCAGTTAATAATTGCTCTGTGCAGGTGCTCTTTCTCAGTCCTAAAAGGAGAGAAAGATAATCTTCATAGGACTCATTGAAAAACTGGAACAATTCTCCCAGGAGAAGGGGAGAAGTGTACTTTTGGACCCCTTTCTTTGCGCATGTGATTTAACCAGGGAATTTGAGATGCATTGACTGGAAGGGCTATCAAAACAGCCAAAAAGAATATGGTACTCAAAAAAGAAACCATGTGTGCAATTTGCTTTTAGAGATCACAGTGTTATCAAGCCCTCTAAATATGCGATGCTCTCTTGCAGTAGTAAATGTAAGATGGTGCAATAATATCTTAGGAAAGAAAAGTGAGTTTAATTTAAAAAGCAGCTCCTCTACTTAGACTTAAGGGAGTCTGAGTAGGTGGGTAACAAGCATAATAGTTTTAAACTGTAATAATTCCTAGTCATTGACTATAGTTGCATTTAGATAGTAGAACTTTGTATATGTATAAAAATGTTTACGCTGTCCTACCCCTTGTCATCTGTCTTGGGACATTGCTGTGACTGTTCAAGATGATATTGTGTGTTGTGCTTTTTTAATTTTTTTTTTTCTCATTGTGGGCAGTGGGGTTCCCGAAAAAACCTGCTGGCAGTGAACAACATCCGCTCGGTGGTGATCCTCAGTGAGCAGGCCATGTCATTTCATTTTCATCAGCAAGTGGCCATTGTACAGGTGTCTCCCAACCTGTTTAATGTGACCACCTTCAGCACAGGAACCACGCACAGCCTTCGTGTTGATATGAATGTTAATGGAGTCTTCACTACTAAGGTTAATTGAATTTTTTCACTTATTTGCTTGATCATTTGCCTAGGTAGGTGTATGAAGACCAAACTTTCTAAGTCTTTAATATGATCCTTCTTTGATATTCAGTGTATTGTGTAACAGAAGTATTGTTATGATGGTAACAATGATGCTGTGGTGGAGTTTTCAGACAGCGTGGTGAATCAGTAATTCTCTAGGTGCTGACCAGAGAATTTTTGGGTTACCAAAAGGCTTCCAACCCAACATACAGAGGAACTAGTGAATGGTGGCTATTGTGTGGAAGGTCTTGCTGTGTTACTGCATGAATTCCTTTAAAAGAAACAGAATGTATATATTATTTTGCTTTTTTTTTTTGATTGGTTTAGGATGCTGTAGTATTCTGGAACGGGAAGCAAGTTACTGTCTTTGAGTGCTCAGGAGATGCCTTCAGAAGTGCAGGTAGGACGTAGAACACTGATCAGAGTTGCAATGGGTCTCTTCCTCCAAAGTTAAATGTTCTCTTCATTCATGATAGCTGATGGACTGTAATTGTAAGTGCAAAAGTCATTAGTCATTAACACTAATTAGACTTCATATTCCCATTTGTAGAATAGAGAGATTAGGGTATAAAAATCATCAACAAAACCAGAATTCAAATGCCAAGTCCTACATCTGTGCTTGATTCACTAAATACGCTGGGATATGATGTGTGGGTTAACCTCAGAAGATGTTGGTATTCTGCTATATGAGTAGCACTGCAGCAACAGAGGTAAAACCAAAGGTGATGTGCATCTGTAGGCATAAAATTAAAATATATATCCTCTTAACCTCTGTTCAGCTACAGCCAATTCTGGAAGTACCTGAGGATTAAATGCTCTTCATTCATAGAGTTCCTAAGGCATTCAAGGGTGTGACTGGCCTTGACAAACCAAGCATCTTGTTGGTGTTTCCCACAGATTAGATGTGTACCTGACAGTCACACCTAGACTGAAAGGTATCCTCAGAGCTAGTGTATCATATAGGGCCTTACACAAAACATGGTATGAGGACAAGGTTGCTTCTTTTAAGTAAAGCATTCCTACACTTGATCAAGAACAGAATTTTTTTTCCTACTTTCATAGTCGTAGCTCCTGTTGCTTTCTACAGATGATGGCTATTGAAGGCTTTTCTATTTTGCTTTAGAGAAAGTGTAATCAGTGTTACGTAGCACTTGCCTAGGAACTGGGAAGGAGTGGGTTTTAGCTGTCAGGAAAATCTGCTCCATAAATTGCTGTAGATATAGGTAAGTCAAGTAAATTAGTTTTTTCTGTGATGAATTCTTCCTAAATATTTCTGCCTTGAGAAACAGGTTATGCAGAATTCCATCAATCCCATCCAAAGTCTTGAGAGTTTAGCTTTGTCTTTTAAGAACCATCAAGTATTTCCTGAGAAGTGGTTTATCTTGTCCATATTTACTCACTTATTTCATAACTTACCCATGCTTAATCAATTTGTTATTGCCAGCAAGGTTCCAACAGTCTACAACACTCATGAAATTATTGGAGCCGCTCTGCTTTTCTGATAGAGATTCCTTTATTACTCTTCAGTTGTGGTTCAATGAAGGAAGGAGTGAGGTCTCTTAGCAGAACCTCACATTGCACTAGTCTTTTTCACTCCCCATATCAACCCTTTCCCTTTTCTCTCCCACTTGTTTTTGAGGGCAGAGGGCACAAAACACCTGTTTTCAGTAGGAGTCTCAGCTTTTGTTGTAGTGGCAGAATTAAGAAGGCTGCAACACCAAGGAGTTTGGGAATCAGTTGAGACTGACAGATTGAAAAATAGATTTGGTGCAAGATAGTGGAAACTGAATGCTTTAAGTCAAAATTACTTTTGTTTTTTAATTTAAAAAAAAAATGTTTATTGTAATGATGGCGTTATTGTGCTTGATTGTTCCAGGCTCTTTTCTTTGTGACTCTCCAGTTGTGGCTGTCCACGGAGAAAATCTGTACACAGTTGAGCCGTATCGGGTCCAAGTCCGCACTTGGCAGGTGAGGGCTGATGAAACCATGAGGGGATGAATCTGCTTTCTTGTTTTCAAAGATTGGTGTTACCCTTTAAAATTTAAGTGCATGTTCTGTAAATCTACTAACTCTACCTTTGTTATAGAAAAATATTTTGAGTATTTCAGCAGAAAGATCTCCCAACATTTTGTGATCTTTAAGAAGTCTGTCACTTTAAACACTACTGCGCTGTAACTAATAAGTATTTATAAAAGAAAACAGAATTCTGTACGGGATAGACTTTAAAAGGATCAAATTTGCCTGCAGATTGAATATGTATATGTATATTACTGCCAGGAAAATGAACATATTGAATATTCTTATAAGATAATGAAAATAACCACTGCACATTCTGTGTGTTCCTGCAAAATCTCTTGCTTAACTTTTGCAACCTCTGCTAGTCCATGTGAACCAAAAAGAGAAATCTAACTATCAGACTTCTACGATACATAATTTTATTTCTTAAATAAATTTATTTAAGAAATAAATATTGTATTCAAGAGTAGGTGGGATTTATCACAATAAGGGCTGATTAAATTAATATATTTATTTTTGCAGCTGTGTATTAAAGACCTTCAGGGACCTGTATTTCTGCATCCTTCTTAGTTGGAAAAAGGTGTATTATTGAAGAGGAAACTGTTGCAGAAGGATACTTCTAAATTTTGACTTTTTTCGAGGCTATACATCCAGTTTTCAATCTCAAACACAGAGATTGTGTGTGTGTGTGTAGTTTCTCATTTTGCTGATACGGATTTATCTAACACAGAAGGTCAGCAGTTAGTAACTTGATGACCAAGTCTCTTCTAGTTAGATTCTGAATACACAAACCTGGTGTTATATGTTTCTTCTCAGGGCACAGTTAAACAGCTGCTGCTGTTCTCTGAAGTAGAGGGGAATCCGTGCCTCCTGGATGTCTGTGGAAATTTCCTGGCTGTGGGAACTGATTTGGCTCACTTTAAAATTTTTGATCTCTCTCGCAGGTATTAATAAACTTTTTAAAAACATCTGTTTATAGTTGAGCATATATTTTGTGAGGAGGGGAGGATCTTTAATTGATTTTGATGTGATGAATCTTAAGATAATACATGCAGCGTACGTGAATTGAGGGCCTGTATCTAAAGCAAGGGAAGAGCCGCAAAATTATCGGACAAATCATGGATAAGTAACAATAACAACAATAATTTTTAAAAGAGGACATTGTGAGGGATATTTCTGTGTATTTGAAAGTGGGTAGAGAATTTATGGAGGATCAAGACAAGGATGTTACATGTTTCTGCAGATAACTTGACCAAGACCCTTAATCTCAGAAAGGTTGAAATAAAGAAGGAAAAAAGAAAAAAGCTAGGTCTCCTATCTCCTTATAAATCAACTAACTTGATTCAGTGAGTCCATGGAGGAAATGAACCTAGAATTGTGGATACTCCATTCTTCCTCCTGTTTAGGTTAAGAGAGGGGTTTACTTCACTTGGTTCAAACTTTACTGGGTGTTCCCATACTGATGTGGGGTGGCATGAAAAAGATATGTGCCTGACATGATGTTCAGTTCAAAACTTTATCTGCTAATGACATATGTAATTTTGAAAACCTGAAAAACCTTGATTCTGTTTTTCCTTCCATTCTGGCCGCAGAGGACTGCTAAAGTCTAGTTAGTTACCCACTTGGAAACTTGTTACTTGTGTTGAGATGGCACAAATTCTGCATGGGATGCAATTTGAAGGTTACTGGATTTGGGCAGGTTGTAACTATCACAAATACTGGATTATGATGTTTGATAGTGGAGAAAAAGTAGCTAAACTCCTGCATGCTATTTTAAATTTTTGTGGCTAGTAATGAAAATACTTTCTCAAATGATGACAGTATAGCGCTCTTTAATTTCAAAGCTAGCATAGTTGGCTTAGAATAAATGAGAGGTCTAAACATGTACCCCAAGAATGTTATTTTTACAGAATCAAAGATTTTTTTCATGGGATCATATTATGGGTCTAAATTGCTGTCATTTCTTTTTGTCACATTCTTTTGATTCATTAAATTTGTCCTCTTTGTTGCTGAATGACTGCTGGGTTTGTATCTATACCAGCAGAAAGATTCTTTTGAGATAATAAAAAAAGCAGGTGTGTTCGTGTGTTAACTAGTAAGATGATATAAATACCACCCATTGATGACATTTCTTTACTTCTGCTCCATGGTGTGTTTTCCATACACAGAACTCTTATGTGACAGGCTGTATTTGACATTCATAGTACTGTTCAACTTAGGTATGAAAAACAGACCTCTAAATTCAAAATTCTGGGAGGATGCTCTTGCTGTATATCCCTGTTCTGGGAGTCCTGTCTGAGCATAGAAGTTTACTTTTGCTGATTCATTGAGGAAAGAGTGTCTCATTAACTTCTTCCTGAAAGAAAGGCAGCTTGCAGCAATTCTCTGGAGAGAAAGCTGGAGTCTGGGGTGGTAGTGTCATAAGGTAGAAATAGTTTGTTTTTAAAAGTTTTAAAAAAACATTTAAAAAATGTTTTGGCTAATGCGTATTTCCAGTTGCTTGCTGCTATATGATGTAAGTTTATTCCTTTCCACAGAGAAGCAAAAGTGCACTGCAATAGCAAGAATTTCTCTGAGCTCTCTCCTAACCTCGGAGGCATCGCATCTGTCAAGTGCAATGCTAATGGCAATAAAGTCAGTATCCTTATTAGCAAGGTGAGACAAAGCTCTTTGCTTACTGCCCTAGGACCTGACCATCAGTTACCAGACTGGTGCAGTTCAAGATTCACTTCTCAGAAATAAACCTGCATGTTCTATGCAGCTTATTAGGTCTTGAAATGTCATGTCCAAGCTTGTAACTAAACACCAAAATTAAGGTATGTTAAGGTTTTGTACATTTGGTGAGAAGAACAGCCTGGAAAAAGAAGCAATATTTTAGTTACAAAAGCTAATTTGTACCATTTCAAAGAAATCAAAGGCTTACTAGAATAGAGAAATAACAAGAAATTTTCTGATACTTTTTCCAAAAATGTGCTTGTGTGATTACCAGTGAATAAAACTGGGAGAGTGAATGAGATGAGATAAACACACCATCTGAACTTTACCTTTTTTCTTCCTGACTGCATGCTTCAGCAACTTTTGTTTTCCCTTTGTATAGGCAGATGGGAACATTGATTCCAAGATATGTTTCTATGATGTCGAAATGGACAAAGTTACACTCTTTGATTTCAAGGCTGAACAGGGCAATGGTAGAGAGAAGCTTTCTTCTGGACAAGGCATTGGCAAGTAAGAAGCTTTTATTTCAAGGAGTGTTACTTGTGGATTTAAGATAGGAACCTGCCCTATGAAGACAAGCAACATCTTGATACTGGCATTCCTCTGTCTTTGTGTAGGAGCTTGTAAGAATTTAATTATTTTATTTCTAAAGAACTAACTAAAGCCAGTGCATTGTATGTCAATCTGCCTGCGTCTGTCTCTTCCAATATGTGAACTAGGGAGTGTCAAATGAAGGTATCGGAGAGCAAGCTCAAAACAAGCAGGAGGACATGGTTCTTCAGACAACATGCAGCTGAGCTAAGGAACTTCTTGCCAGTTGAAGCTGGCTGTTGAAGCAGAGATGTAGATGCAATGTAGAAGTTACAGGTGATGAAGGAAGAGGTTTTATATGTAGTATATGACAGGAATCAGGATTCTGGTCTTAAAATAAAGAAAAATCTTAGCAAATCTCGGAAAGCTACTCTTTCTGAAGAGTTTAAAAAGTAGGAACTGAAAAGAAGACATTCTGAAGGAATCCTAGGAAAAAAGCTTAATTTTGAAGTCCAATACAGGATTGTTTTGTATAGATAAACACTCATGACGTGTCTATTTAGAAGTGACAGCTTTGTTTTCATATGAGCTGTTCTGTGGCAAACACATTAGAAATCCTAGCAATGAGGCAGCAAAATCCTGTGAACTAGGAATTCTCATGGAAGTATGGTGGAATGTTAGGGTAAAATTTCCCATCTGGTTTTACAGTTATTTTTCTGGCTGTATTTTTCTTAAGAAAAGCCAGCATTAGAATAGAAGGTGGTTTGCTCTTTTAGCAGCTATCTGCTATAGAAGTTACAAGTGAAAAAGGATTTACTCTCCTTATCACTGAAAAACAGAAGAAACTACCTAGCTTATTGAAAACTAAGGCCAGTGCAAATTTGAGGCCTTATGTCTTGGTCAGTTAAGCAAACAGTGTAATAATGAGTAGGGAGAAAGTTGTTTTCAAGTGTAGTATCTTGTGTAGCCCAACAGAGGCCACCACAAATTAGTAATTCTGTTTCATATATTTAAATGTTAGATGGTGTCAGTGCAAATAAGCCATGTATCTGCGGGGTCCAAAACGGGCGCAGATAGACACACTGCTTAGGTAAACTCTCTTCTTT
>JAOXJM010000071.1:17960480-17973362 GCA_026413425.1 Tringa solitaria
TTGGGTGTTGGTTTTGTTTTTTTCAGACACCCCTTGATTCATGTTCCTCCTTTTAATTAATATACTGAGTGGAAGAAATTTGCATTATGTTTTCCCTGGGTTAGTAGAAAGTCTATATTGGGAGTTATAATCTTCCTCTTTACAGCTTGTCCTATAGGATGACTTTTGCTGCCAGGAAGAGGGAGTAGTAGGAAAATAGAGCAGGCAGACTTGTTCAGAATTCACAACCCACGCTTGCACAGCAAAACTGCAAACAAGGAGGGGGAACTTCCCCCGCCTTTCTCTATGTACCCCATAAAGGTTTACAGGGGATGATGTAGCTGCAGTGAGTCACAAGCCTAAATAAGCTGCTTGTAGGAGCTGAACTGTGTTTATCAAAGTGAGATCGATTCCCACAGTGCAACTGCTGTAGGTTTTATGTGATTAACCAATTAACACCTTTTCCTGGGTCAGCTTGGCACAAAAGAGAGTTGCTATAGTGCAAGGCAGATGTGGAGCTCCTGTAATAGTTGTGTGCTCTTCGTTGCTGTACCAGGCTGACAGCTGTAGCAGTGCTCTTGCTTTGGTTATAAAGCCACACAGACTTCAGTGGCCTTTGCGTTTTTGGTTGTACATTGTTGAGTACAATAAAAATTTCCTTCCAAGAATTGTGATAGAATGTAACATCTCTTAGAATTAAACAAGTTACGAATAGCAAAGCTTCTGAGGGGCAGCAATACCCTCTTGTCCTTCACTTTTCACTACTGAATTACAATGGCTTTCCACTTGCAGTGTTCTTTGGGTTTGTCAGTCTCTCTTTGTCTTTAACCTGATACGGTTGGGAGACTTAATCAGTGTAAGAAGGGGAATTCTACTTTATGTGGGTTGGAAATCTTCAAAGGGAGGTGCAGAGCACTGTTTAACAAGTTCAGGTCTACTGACAGCTTTTCATGGTTACCTCTTGGAAGTTTCCTTCGAAATTATGCCAGTCCATGAACTGAAGGTTGAAAAGCGTTGCCTATGGATTAGACATAATTCCTGTTGGTCAGCTGTTTAAATAAGGATAAATGTCCAGACTTTCACACTGAAAGTCTGCTGCAAGCATTGCTTGGCACCTCAGATTCAGAGGCAGCTGGAGTCAATAAAAGCTCTGCTTTTGATCCCAGTAAACTTTATCAGACACAGGTAGGAGCCTGAACAAAAACAGCCTGTGCAGAGATACGCAGTCATTGACAGTGATCCTCTGGAAGTTTCAGTTGTCTTTTGTCCTTAAGGATGAGCTGCTTCCATTTTTCAAGTGCTCTGTTTGTCTCCTGATGCATCAAGGGGTACAAGTTGGGTAACTGTGGATCTAGCTTGGTAACTCAGTTTGAAACTTTTTTAGGAGAGATCCTCATGGATATATAATATGCGTGTTCATAAGCAGTACAAGTGAATATTTGAGTTGAAGAACTTTTCATTTCACATTCTTCTTTCTGCATTATTTCTAATGCCGTGTCTGTCATAAAGCACGTTCCTTATACTTGCACATCCAAATAGTATTTATGTGGTAATATATTTGTTGCCGTATTTCTAATCAGAATACGTGCCCTTGACATTGAGATGCTAAACAAATCACCTGCTACTCATACCGGTATTTAGACATGAAGAATTTATGCAGGTCTTCTTCCTGCTGCAGTTATACCCACTGAAGAGGTCAACACTCTTCTTGTGAGCTGCCGCCCTTCCCAGTTTGCTGGTTCAGCTGCTCACATGAACCATTTCAGGCAAATTAAGTGGAATAATTTTAAGACCTTTGCAAATGCTGTTCATTCTGCAAATATCTGAAAACAAGATCACTTTATTGTGAGGTTTGCAGTCCACATAAAGAACATGCAAGTTTGGCACTGAGGTGAAATGAAAATGAGAAATAATGAAAACGTTTAGCACAAATCAAGCAGTCAAGTTCTCTCTGTTTGTTATGATCTTTAGGTAATTTACAGTGTCTCATTTATTTGCTTCCTTTTCAGGAAGTATTAGGTTTACAGCTCCATAGATTTCATCTTAGAATAGATCTGGCTTGAGTTGTTGTGAAGGAAAGAGGTGGTATGCAGTAATACAGAAATCTGGGTTACATTGCTGTTGTGAATATCTTCAGCTATATCCTGCAATGGCTGCTTTACTGGTCGCTTCTGCATTAAAATTCTATTGATATCAACCAATCTAAAGTTGTAGTGTCCAGAAAGAAGAGAGAAGGTAAATGGTCTAACCATTGTTTTATTTAAGTTTAATAGCACAGAAATGAGATTTGAGTATAAGCTCAGATTTCCTGTGATGCATTTGGGGTCTGGAGTGAAATTACACCATCACCAGAAAAATGCAGTAGGAAAAGCTGGAATGCAATGCATGAAATTCAAGAGGTGAAACTGTAATTTATGTGGCTGTAAATGACAAGCTCAGTATGAGCACAAAACTTTTTAATCTTCAGGATGTTATGTATTAAAGCAATGTAATGCCGAAAACAGATTAACAGGGATATTAATCATTATGATTCAGCTTTACTGCAATCTTGGACTTTAAGAAACTAGAATGAGATCTGGTGTAAGGGATATTTTATTCCGCACCTTCGCCATTATGTTTCTACCATTTCACTCTGAAGTCTGTGATAATCCCCATTGAACAAGATCAGAGACTTGGCTCGACTGCCTTAAGGTCTGAGCCAGCCTGACAGCTAACTGCTTGGAGTAGTTTAATATTCCCTGTCCTGTTAGTATGGATTTCCCTTTCCAACTGCGCTTCTGTCAGCTCTGTTACTCATCCTGTATTCAGCACGGGGAGTTTGTAACAGTTCCTTGGAAAAAAACAGAAAACCCAGAACCCTCTGGAGGAAAATTTCTGAGCATTGACACAAAATTCCACATACAATGCTGGTTCCATTTTCACCACATGCTTTTTCCAAAGCAAACAGTTCACTTTCCTGTTAAATGGGAGGTGTGGGGTTGTGGAGCTCTGGAGCTGTGTGAATCCCATTGCTGTCCCAGGAGCAGCGCTGTTTCCTCTCTTCTTTCCTTCCTCTTTGCTTCCTAGGGCTTTATTTTCTGTCAGAGGTCCATCCTTTTGGAATAGCTGTCAAATGCTTGTGCAGGTGCAGAGTGAAAGAGAGATGGAGCCTGGAGTCATTGCAAGCTCTAGCAGAATCAGAGATGGTTGATTTGAATTTGTGAGAGGGTTTGCAAGATAATACTTACTACACTTAGTTTTCTAAACCAAAATGGACTTTTGTTCAGACCTTGAGTAACTGTAGCGAAACCCACACATAATGTTTTAGTGGGTAAACTCTGATTAAAAATAAGTAAATTGTAGCTTGACGTCTGAGCCATATACTCAAGCCTTGCTGCATAATAGAAGATTTCATTCTACCAGTGACCATTGCAGTCCTCTTCAGCACTTGTTGGCATATTCCAGAATGAAAGTTAGAAGTCAAACAGAAGTTGGAATTAGAGGGACATGACTAAAGATAATTTTCTCTGAAATTACTGACAGGATAAGCAGTTGCAAAACAATTCTGTAGATCATTTGGACTTTGAAAAGGAGAAAACAGGAGATGGGTGCTTGTGTTTTCAGTGACATATTTGAAAGTGCAATAAATAGCAATTACCCAGACAGTACTCAAGAAATATTTCATAAGATCTAAATGTGTACATTCTTAAATATTGTTGGCTCTCCTCACACAAATGATCTGTCTGGCCTAAAGTACTTTGACTTTAACCCTTAAAATGAAACAGAGGAGAGCTTCACAGTGATTTCTCTTGGGCTGTTTTGCATGGACAACATGCTTTTAAATACAAGCTTTGTTCTGATGTTTTTGCCTAATATTGCTACTTTACTTTGAAAATAGAAGAGGGGTTACCATCTCGGAGTGGAGGCTCAGAGGACGAGTATTGCTCGTGGCTCATAGGATAAGGGGCGGCCACTTTCCTGCCCTTCAGAAATCTTTGTCTCTAGATGGAGCATCAATCCTTCATCAGAGCAACAGCAACGCTGGACTTGCTCAGTTTGCAGATGTGTTTTGTCCTATATCAAAGACATTTCAGCCACAGTGTATAAAATGCCTGGGCCCAATCCAGGGGATTTGGTGGAAGCAGCTGATTTTTTATGGCCAGTTTGAGTGGTTCAACATTATAGAGCATGCTTTGGGCTCTGTGAAAGAGGAAACAGCCTCTTTTGTCCGTGCAGGCTGTACTCTGAACCTCCTGTCCTAGGAGTGCAGACCCTTGATTACCCAGGTGGTCAGCAGTGCAGACCCTTGATTTCCCAGGTGGTCAGCATTTGATGTACCACTGTCCTGGAAAGCTAGGGAGGTCTCCAAGAAGTCTATTTTGTACTGGGGTAATGGTTGATATGACAACTCCTCTTTTTTTCAAAGGTATACATTCCAGAAGACTTCAGCTGGTTGTTCTGGATATGAGGAAGGAATTTGTTTAAACGTAAAACTTTGAGTAAGATAATGAGATGTAAAATGATTATTGTGTTACTGACTGCAAGGCTGAAACCCATGTGATGAGGGTGGAGAGCGTGGTGTAGCTGTGGAGGAAGGTGGGCAAGGGGGCAGGGGTGGCACCAAAGTCACTGCATTACTTCTGCAGATGGGAGACCGTGGATTCATGTAGTGCAGTGTCTGTCTTTCAACTGTCACACGCTGCCAGATCCATCTCTTCACACCTTTTGAACACAGGCAAGCGGATGAACTCCTTGATTCAACAGCTTCTTCAGCCATTCTCATTAGTGTTTTGTTAATCATTGTGATTCTGGCTTTCCTCCCCTCTCCCCTCCCAGCACTGGGGATTTCAAGGTTCAGCTTGCATAACAGGTAATAGCAGGCATTTCCTTCTCCTGTGTCGGGATATCCTGGCGCCCTTCAGTCTCTCTCTGACTGTGTTTAAAACAGACTCCAGCACAGGAAAAAAAAAAAAAAGGAAAAAAAAAGAAAAAGGGAAAAAAAAAAAGCCTAGTCTAAAATTAGCAGCCTTGACAGAAGAAAGGCACACGGCTGTTCACTGTGCTGTTTGTCAATGAAACAACACATCTAAACAGGGCCAGAATGCATTTCCGCCCTGGGAAAAACAGACCCGTCGAGTTTTGGGGAGGAAGGGAGTGAGAGTAAAGCAGGCATTGCACTGATTTCCAGGGAGAACTATCCAGAAGGTATCTAGAGTTACAACGACCATGGTGTACATGAAGAGGCTGATGGGGAGGGGTCTTGGTATGGCAAGGCTGTATATCTGCTGCTTGAGGGTCTCGTTGCACCTGGAAGCTGGATCAAATGTTACAGAATCCCTGCGGTCTCCTCCTCTTGTTGGATTTCAGCTGCATCATCCTTAATGGGTATTTATTGCTGTGAGGCCTGTATTTGAACAACCTAGTCTACATTCTGATCTTGCTGCATTGTAAACCTGGGGTCTCCAGAGGTTTATACCATTCTAAATATTCTGAGGTTTTAAAGTTGAAATTAAAATTTTAAATAAAATGGTGTTATTTTATTATAACCTGTTGTTTACATTATTACTAATGATATATATTTTAATCCAATCTTGTAAGAAGCCTGAATGTTATACTCCATTAATGCATGGATATTTTATAGGATTGGACTCTTGGTGTAATTGAATACCGAGTGACTTATTTTATATAGTAAAGAAAGGTATTGCAAAATGTTTACAGTTTGTTGCCACTGCTGTCAATATGGACATGTGATAAAACCGTTTCCTCCTTTCCTCATTCATCTCTGTATGCAGTCTGTGTCCCTGAGAATTACTGTGGGAATTTTATTTCTAGCAGTCAATGATATGAATTGACTTCAGCGTTCTTTTCTAGATTGCAGATGGATCTGTCTATCAAAATCCAGCTGATGACCACTGAGTAAAATTCAGCTAGCTAAAAGCAAATAATCGTCTTTCAGCAAGGCTTCAAAAAATTGCTCTGCCATTCTGTATGCTTACAGACAGTTCCTTTGGTATATTTTATCCTGATAAATTGTGGGATTACATTGCATCCAGTTTCTTTCATTCATGTTTGCCTTCCGGGTTTCATAGGAAACAATAAGGCTTGTTTTTCTCGGTTGGCAGTAGACTCCTTCTGACATATGCAAGATAAAAGCTTCTATTCATCTACTGCAGAATCTCATAGGGAGAGCTTTTAAGAGACAATGAGCTCACTTTTTTAGATTTTGGCCTTTTTGCTGTTCTTTGTCACTTAAAAGACTTAAAAAGTAAGAAACTCTCTTCCACCTGGATTTAATAGACACTAAGCATTTTTCCATCAGTAAAAAGTGAACTTACTGGCAAGTTGGAACACGGCAGCTATGGCCTCCTCCCACCACTGGGTATCCTGAGAAATGATGGGTAGCTCCATTAGGCCCAGGGCGAAGATGAGCTGGCCAGCAGTCAGAGCAACAGTGGCGATGAGGTTACAAGCACGCATCATGTCAAACTGCACTAGGGAAACAGAAGGAGTAAGCATAAAGTTAAAATGGTACAAAATTGGGAAAAAGAAAATCCTGGCTCAGCAGGCATATAAAATTTGTCAGTCCATAGAAAATGATTCTCAGACGCTATTCCTGCTCTCAGCGGGAGCTCTAACTGCATTCCCTGGGGTTTGAGTAAGACTATATTTTCTTAATATTTTCTTTAGGATGTGTATTGAATCTTTCTTTTAGATACACACTATCCCTTCACTCTTGCTACAGTGCAAAACAATCTTGTATCAAACAAGCAGATAATTTCCAAGGATGGCTCACTGGAGGTGCCTGACTTTTGCCCTGTGAAGATTCTACCTGTCATTAGTATCCAGAATTGTTTGGGGCAGGAATGGTGTTTATTTTGTGTTTGTGTGGCACTGGTTGAAATGGAACCTTAATTCATAAATAGGTTTTCAAGGTCCTAAAATGATAATCATCCTGAAGACAAATCTGTAACACCCTGAATTTCTTTTTCACCTCATCCATCTGTACTGTCCTAAGAAAAAATCCTGTGCATGTTAACGCTAACATCTTACAGGGTTAAGGAAGTTTTGCATAGTGGATTCTTAACTTTTTCTTCTTTTAACATTTATTCGTCTTTTGGATGCACTGGAGAGACCCTTGTATTTCTGTCTGTGTAGCGAGGGAAACAGTTAAGAAGTTGTTAACACGTGGCAGTTTTGAATGAGGTGTTACGGCATAGTTTACATGTATAACTAAAAAGTTATTTTTAAAAAATATACCTATTAGTTTATGTATATTTTAGTGGATGGTGGGCATCTGCTATCGACCACCCAGCCAGAACAATGACACCAATGAATTATTCAATAAGGAATATCTCTGAATCAACTGCCCTTGGCCTTATGGCTGATTTTAACTTCCCCGGCACCAACTGGGAATATCATACAGTGGACACAGGTCCAGGAAATTTCTGAAGCATGATGAAGACAACTTGGTGCAGGTGCTGAGGGAGCCAACTAGGAGAGATGCTCTCCTAGGTTTGTAGTTTGTACACAGAGAAGGACTTGAAGGTGAAGTGACTGGTGGCTGGCTTGGTCACAGTGGCCACGAAGTAGTTGAGTTTCAAATCATCGGGGATAAGAGAAAAACTGCCAGCAAAACTTTGACCATGGATATGGGGAGAGAAGTCTTGGGGCTACTAAAGGAGCTAGTCAGTAAGGTCCCCTGGGAATCTGCTTTTGAAGATATTGGGGTCTGTGAATGCTGGTCAGTATTTAACAGCCATCTCTTAAGACTGCAGTGTCCGAAGTCAAGTGAGCGGGGCAGAAGGCCGGCTTGGCTGAGCAGGGATCTTCTAGAACTTCAGGAGAAAAGGATGGACATTGGAAGCAAGGACAGGCGATATGGGAGGACTACAGAGATTCTGATTGGGAGGAATAGGATAGGGAGAAAATTAGTGTGGCCAAAGCTTGATTAGAGTTCAAGCCAGCCAGCACTGTGAAAGAAAACAAAAGGTCTTTTTAAGATACGTTAACAGCAAAAGGAGGACCAAAGATAACATAGATGAAAGCTGGTCACCTCACAAATAAGGACATACGCAAAGCAGAGACATTTAATGCCTTCTTCGCCTCTGTCTTTTAACACCAGTGATGGGCCTTGGGACCCCTGGCACCCTGTGTCGGAAGACCCTGACTGAGGTGGAGGATAAACTCTCAGCCAGCCCTGAACTTGTTCAAGACTTGCTGCTCTGGCAGGATACACATAAATCTGTCAGGCCCAATGGGATCCATCCCAGGGCACTGAAACAACTGGCTGATGTCATCGCAGGACCCCTCTTCATTATTTTTCCATGGTGTTGGGAGTCTGGAGAGGTCCCAGTCAACTGGAAGGCTGGCAAATGTTGTCCCAATTTTCAAGAAGAGTAAGAAGGAAGACCCTGGTAATTACAGGCCTGTCAGTCTCACCTCAGTGCCTGGTAAGATTATGGAGAAGGTTATTCTGGGAGTTACTGAAAAACACTTGAGAAACAACGCAGTCATTGGACATAGCCAGCACAGGTTAACGAGGGGAAAGTCCTGCTTAACCATCTTCGTTTCCTTTTATGACAAGTTTAGCCATCTAGTTGACCAAGGGAAGCCAGTAGATGTGGTGGTTTTGGATTTTAGCAAAGCTTTTGATACTGTCTCTCACAGTATTCTTCTGGATAAACTGCCCAGTGCCCAGCAAGACGAGTCCATCATACGTTGGGTGAGCAATTGGCTGGCGGGTCAGGCTCAATGGTTGGACTAGATGATCTTAAAGGTGCCTTCCAACCTAGACAATTCTATGAAATAGTTATGGTAAATGAGGTGACATCAGGCTGGCAGCTGGTCACCAGTGGGATTCCCCAGGGCTCAGTTTTAGGGCCAGTGTGTGGGGAGTGAGGAATTGTGGAGACACGCTGCCGAGCGAGAGCTCGGCAGGTGTTCTTCCAGTGATGGGAAGGAGGCCTTGGGACCAGTAAACGATGTCCTTGCATGGTAATATGAAATAGATAGCAAGCTAACAAATAGATAGCAATATAGCAAAACAAGTAACAATGACTAAGTAGTTAGGCGGATAAATGTTTAAATGTAGCCAATTGTATCGGTCTGACGGTGTATGGATGTTCACCCTCCACCTATCTGTCTAGGCGCATGATCAAAGAACAGGAACTACATATGCTGTAAAAGAAAAACAATAACCGTCTTCGTCCTTGTCTCACAACTCGGCGGAGTCCGTGCCTTGATTGCCGCACCAGTGCTCTTTATTGTTTTTATAAATGATATGGATGCAGGAATTAAATGTGTATTAAGTCAGTTTGCTGACAGTACAGACTAGGAGAAGCTGTGCATTCCCTTCGAGGATAGAGAGGTCTTACAGAGAGATCCGAATAGAATGGAGAGCTGGGCAATCACCAACTGAAGGAAATTTAACAGGGCAAGTGCCAGATTCCCCACCTGGGATGGGGTAATCCTGGTTATATGTACAAATTGGGGGATGGGAGGCGGGAGAGCATCCCCACAGAAAGAGATCTGGGGCTTTTGGTCGATGGCAAAATTGAGTCAAACAGCAGCCAAAAGAGCCAACCGTGTTCTGGGGTGCATCCAAGCATAGCATCATGAGCTGGTTGAAGTGGGTGATCGTCCCACCCTACACTGTACTGGTGCAGCCCCACCTCAAGTGCTGTGTGCAGCTTTGGGTGTCTTAATACAAGAAGGACATCAAACTATGAGAGTGTGTCCAGGGAAGGGCAGTCGAGATGGTGAAAGGCCTCAAGGGCAAGACGTGGAGAAGAGTAAGGCTGAGGATTGACCTCATCACAGTCTTCACCTTCCTCAAGGGGGGCAGCAGAGGGGGAGGAGCTAATCTCCTCTCTCTGGTGACCAGCGATAGGACATGGGGGTATGGAAATGAAACTGCATCTCGGGATGGTCAGATTGGAATCTAGAAGGTTCTTCACTGAGAGGAATTTTAGGTAGTCCTGCAAGGAGCAGACAATGATCCTTATGGTGGGTCCATTCCAACTTGAGATATTCTATGATTCTATATTAAATATAAAGAACAAATGCAGAAATTATTACAGACATAGATATTTGGAGTCTTGGCTAGAAACCTGATTAAGATGTGTCTCTCAGCTGGCTACTAGATGGAATATATTCATTGCAAAGTAGGGTACTTTTAGTCAGGCTTTTTTCCTACTGTTCCTGTTAACCTGATGGATCCTGTTTTCATCCTTTTCCTTCCTCTGTAGCAAAAGGTGAGAATTGTAAGTATCATTGTGCCAGTTCAACGTCTCTTGCTAATGTGTCGTTGCTATTCTGAAACAGAAGCAACTCAGTGTTTAAGTTGGCATATATTAGAAAAACAAAGATTCTGGACGTGAATATTCCCCAGATTTTCAAAAGTGACTTAACTGGTGCAAGTTTAGTGGGTGCACTGACCACCAGAATTTGATTCATGGTATTCCAGGGAGGCTCCTAGGAAGTCCAGAAATCAAAACTTTATGTAAACAAGCCAGAGTAAGCTTCATCAGGGTAATCATTGAGTCAGGTCTACTTTTGTGAGTTATAAAAATGAGGTTACTATTTATTTTTCCCTCATAGGTCATTTTTGGCTTCCAGTGTTGTAAAGTAACAACTCATGCCTTAATTAAAATTTAATAAAATATGGTATTGTGTCTGAAAGAGTTAGTTAAGAACCATAGTCCACTAAACTTTTTCACATTGAATAAAATATTAAGAACATAGTAAGTATTTTTGGTTTTTCCTAGTGAGTTCACCTCTGACCAGAAGAAAATTATTTCACTCAAAAAAATAGTTTGCTTGAAGATTTTGTGCTTAACTTTCAAACTTGTCCTTTCTAGCATTGGGAGCACTTAGATCTCTTGGCACATTGAACGCTTACAGGTCATGAAGCATGTTGGCTGAGAACAGAATCATATTCAGACGCCTGAGCTTTGTAAATATCAGTAAAACTTTCAGCATTTGGAGTGTTCTTCTGTTTTTCCTCTTAAATGGATTTCCGTAACACTCTGAGGACCAATGCTCACTGAAGTAATGACTTTCAAGGGAGAAATGTACTAAGTAAAGGGCAGGCTTGCAGCCATTATTATTACAGTACTTTAATTTGTTGACAGAACTATCTGTAGTGTCAAAAAATATTTGGCTTAAAGCCATAATGAGTTCTGTTTTATTGTCTGCATATAGTACGCACGAGCTTATAAATAATAATAAAAAAAGTCTCTGTTAATATATATACCATTTAATGTCTGAAGCTTATCCCAGACATACATACTACCCCTTGACATAGAAACAAACACCAACTTTCTGCCGTCACTGTTATTCGTGACTTCTTTTTAACACTTAACTGAATTAGAAGTTAATTTGGCTTTGCTGTGGATGGTATGATACCTACTGTACTAAAAGTAGTAGGCTCCTGACTGTGACTCAATTGAATTCCAACAGAATTTGTAATAATTTAGACTTTAAATAATGGTCCTGTGCTCGCTGTCCTCTCTTGCAGTTGGAGGTGCAGTAGCACTGGGTATGTAACACTGATGAACTTCATTGCTGTTTGTGAGAACTACAGACTTATTCACGATACGCTGCACTTCTTCAGAGAGATGCAGAAATGCAAGTGCTATTTTTCATAGCTGCTTCTTTTAACCAAAAAGAAGGTGGCACATGGTCCAGGTTGGAACCTTACCAGCATGATGATAGGTAGGATAAAGAGGGAGCAGCTGGTATTATTTCATTAAAAGTGAAGACAGTTATTTTTATGACATAAGGTATTACAAGAATTGAGTTGCCTTCCTTATTTCATATTAGGGTATTTTTGTTTTATTCTAACAAATATAACGTGTGGCCTGTCTTATTTTGGTTTTGTTTGAAAATTGTAATAATGAGAGGAAAAAGTCGAGCTTAACTCTTATAAACTCCATTCTTCTTGCAGTGGAGCTTGTTAATTGTATCCAGCCTGAAAGTGCCACTTTGCAGTGACTGCGCTCCCTTACTTACAGCCCTTGGAACTCCATGTGTTGTCAGCTCAGCACATGTTAATTCCATTCTGTACATACACAACCCTGAGCTGAGCAACATGAAACCTGCCACCCCAAAAGGTAGTAGTTGTGGAAAGCAGCTCTGGCCTCGTTTTTTTGTGGGCAACCAATGGACGGCGCTGATCAGGAAAGAGAACTGAGTGTGCAATTTCAAAGCATTTCTTCAGAGCCTGTACCCAAAAGCTCTGAAGATGTAAATGATGTTGAGGAAGGCCAGGCCACAAAGCTCTTTTCCTGCTTGAATGACTGCTCAATCCAAGAATAAATATTTCTCATCTCTTATAAAATTGGCTGCAGTATAATTTTTGTAAGAACTGTGAAATTTAGTGTTTATCTTTGTGCTTTTTTACTCTGCCTGTTGCTATTTTAACTTATATGTAGACCAGAAATTTCTCAGTAGCCAGCTTCAGTCCATTCTCATGTCTTTTCTATACGCTTTATAATTAGTATGAATTTAGGACTATTCAACAATTTGAACCATTAGGTTCAACCATTTCTGCTTCATTTTCAGTAGCAATGATCCCACTGTAACTTGGCTATTGCAAACTTCACCAACTTTTGCGGAATGATTTATGTTAGGACAGTTTGTTAAAGAGGAGGTTTAAAAGGATTATAAATCTGCACAATTACTGGCGGCATTTGTGTTAACGATTAGCTTCAAGAATCTGTTGTCTAGGGCTGTCATGACATAGATGTTATGCATTTGGGATGTCCAACTTTTTTCTGTTTTCATATAATCACAGAATGGTTTGGGTTGCAAGGAACCTTAAAGCCCATCCAGTCCCACCCCCTGCCCTGGGCAGGGACACCTCCCAACACACCAGGTTGCTCCAAGCCCCCTCCAACCTGCCCTTGAACCCCTCCAGGGATG
>JAOXJM010000071.1:17973462-17993907 GCA_026413425.1 Tringa solitaria
CTCTTCTCCAGGCTGAATCCCCCCAACTCTCTCAGCCCCCCCTCCCAGCAGAGGGGCTCCAGTTCTTGGAGTATCTCCGTGGCCTCTGGCCCTGCTCCAACAGCTCCATGTCCTTCTGATGGTGAACTCACTATTGTTAATGTCACCTGCGTCCTGAAGTTTAACTGTGAAAGGGGTTTCCTACAGCTAGAGGTGGATTATTCCAGCAGAACAGAACCAGGCACTGCAGAAGGTGTTTATTCCTTTGTGCGTGTCTGTCACAGGTGATGGAGGGAGGACAATCCAGAGCATACCTCTGCTTTGTGCATACCTTCCCTTCGCCTTCCTAAAGATGCAACTTATCTGTTGAGAACTGGGAAGGGGTAGATACTGCATGGCTCCAAAACTCTGCACTAAGCAGCCATTGTTCATCAATATAAAATGCTAGTCTCTGACTTTTTCCTTCTGAAAGCCCATCTTGATCCCGGTTTACTCTGAGAAGTAGTTAATTAGGCAGAGTATGCAGCTGGGTCTCTTTTACAGCTGGGGGTACTGGCTGATGAATTCTGCTTTGTTTAAAACACAGTGATCAGTCAAGGGTCAAAACCCAAACTCCAGGGATGAGACCAATTCAAATTCCTTATTGTCTTGCTCACTTCCTAGACCAGATGTATCCATCTGGGTTAGAAATGTTGATTTGATTTGTTATTTGCAAGCAGCGATTTTGTTTTATTATGTTCCACGAGAGCCCCAGGGCTATTTGTGCTTTGCAGAAGTAGGTTAGTCATATCAGAGAGCAATTTGCAGTGTTTTGGGATAATGAGGAAGAATGATCATCTCACTGAAAAATCAGATTATGCTAATCACTTTAAAAGTGAGGTTTCCTGCCTGTTTTCAGACAGGGAAGGAATCCAAGCTTTTAACTGATTAAAGCACAGAAACTAAGATATTTTAATATTTGTCTAAAGCGTCACCTGAGAAATGCCAGTTTTGGTGAACAACAATTTGAGTGCAAACTTAAGTTCAGCTTCTGTAATTTATTAAGTTCCCAGCCCTGGGAAGACTCTGGTGGCTGCGTTTCCTCACCGCACAGACCAGTGAGGGCTCCCAGCATCACTCCGGCTTCACTGGTTCCTGCTGGTGGGCTGAGCTGTGCCAGCGGGCTGTGAGTGTGCTGTTACGCTGTCCCTGCTGGGGGACACTAAATGTGTTACACCTAAAAAACCACTATTTAAACTTTGTAATTAGGTGGGCAGGAATTCATTCTGCTCCGCTGAAGGATACCTTAGGCTGCTACCAAGTTGGTGACATCTATCAGTTTATCCCTACTTTAAATTTCCTGAATTTTGCTTCCTTGTTTCTGTTGATTGGTTTGGTGTTAAACAACTACTCTAGTTGGTTTGAACTTCAGTTTTCTTTTAACCAAAAGGGATCAATTTTAGGTATCAATTAAAAAAATTTACTCCAACTAACTAGAGTTCTGAGTGTAATATCTTTTCATCACTGACTTTTTAAATATTACTCAGCTGTTAACCTTTTTCACTGTCATTATGAAAAGGCAGACTTTCTAGGAGGAATTCAAATGGTTGCTATGTTTATGGTGAAAGGAATTTTTTTTTAAAAAAGTACTCTGTTGGTGCTCTTTCCTTTTTATAATTCTTGGGTTAATTTATTGATTGTACATTTATATATATTTATTGAGTATATATTCTGAGATGTACCTGATTGTCTTCATAAATGCTTAATGTTCATACGTGACTTTATTCTGGAAAGGAGGATAAATGGTTGCATTTCTGAAATAGAGATTTCTAAGTAATTATGGATAGAATTGGTAATGCTTCTTATGCTGTAGTTGCTTCACTTGTTTATGTAAGAACTCATTTTCAGTTGCTTCTAACTTTGCTCGACTTGATCTTCTTGAGCAGGGTGTCTGCAGGCTGAGATCATATTCTGTTGTTAAAATTTAATCTAATTAGGTCAGTCATTAGATTTTCTCTAATATAATCAAGAGATTCTAACAGAGTACACAGTTTTCCTGTGGAACTTGACATTGTGCTGAGCTGTTATCCTGACATAAGGGATGCATCCCCTGCTGTTCTATTAATACTCACTCCAGTAAGTAGTCTGATAAGTCTTAGTATACACTGCCTTAAGGGAACCACAGCTGGCAGCTCAATCCTCTGAAAGGCCAGCAGTGCTTGGCACGTCTGTCACATCATGTCAGGGAGCAGTGGATGTGCCATGGTACTGGCTGCAGTCTCTGCATGTGTTCCTCCAGCCACACTGCTGCCAGGTGCTCCAGAGCAAGAAGTTCCTTCTGTTTCCAGCTCTGTGTCCTCGCTGGGCAGCTTCTCATTCCTGCCCCAGTTACTAAGTCATTTGGAAAATAAGTTAAAGTTACGCCTGTGCATTAACCTCAAGGTTTGAAGCCTGCCCATGGTTCAGTTTGGGCTTAGTGCATGGTTTTGTATAACAGACATATAGTATATATGTATAACTACTTTTTCAGCCTTTTGGAGTAATTTTTAAAATCCCCATTATAGGAACTTCAGAAATGCAGAGCCAAGCATCCAAAAATTGGGAAAAAACAGAATAGTACACTTTTACCTAACTAGGCTGATACTGTTTTTTTCATGGGAGCTCTGATTCACTCAACACATGAAATAGTGCTTTGCAGAAAAGCCAAAGTGGTGCTGCTCGGGCTGGCTCTCTATCTGACTTCTGTCTTGCTGACTCTTACTCACAGCCTTGCTGTTAGTGAGGCTGAGTTCTGACCTGGAGAACTGAATTCTGCATTAATAAATAATTTTAGAAGAAACTCTTCTTTATATTTCTAAAAAAAATCTACTTTAGCCAAACTTAAGGCAAGTAACTGTGTGTTTGTCTTGTTCTGGATTGTCAGCAAAGCCCAGATGTGCAGAAATGGTCTCTGCAGCTGACCTGCTTTGCCTTGAATATCAAAAGCACTATGAAAACACAAAGTACAATTTTGTTTCATTTTACAACATAGGCACAGGAGATTCAGCGTTTACTGTTAAAATAGTAAAGAGATAATAACGACAATAAACGTAACTGGACGATCAGCATATGCTCTTGTGCTCTATTTATAAAGTCTTTGAACATTTCTTCTGTTGATTTAAATTTGTGGCATTTATGTTGTTAAACTCTTGAGCTGTTCTTTTAGAGTATGAATTAGAAAATATACTGAAACAATTTTAAAATATTTGTGAAACAAACTAAAACACTGGCAGTATCTCAGTGTACCTTTGCATGACTGAGATGGTGGGAAGATTTAATTAAAGCACTGCCTCTGATACAGATGTATTTTGATGGTATGAATATACACTCATTTCTTAAAATTTAAATAGATCTCAATCTACTTTTTTCTTCATCAGTTTATCCCATTCCATGTGAGGATGTTGTTTGCATGTGTTGTTGTAAGGACAGGACTTTATCCTGGAAAGCAAAGTCTCTCCTTCTCTCTTTTCTCTTTAAATCTCCATAGGCAGCTATATAGCTTTCAGCTGCAAGGAGTCCTCAATACCTTCTGTTCCTGGATGGACATCTTAAAAATCAGAACAGTCGCTTGTTTTGCTTAGTATCATCTCCTGGGTAGCTTTCTGAAGTATGCAATTTATGCTTTTTCACTTAAATACGATTTTTAAAAGGGGGGGGGAAACAAATCTATTTTGACACAATTAAAATAATGTTCTGATGTGCCAAACTGGTTAAATCTTCCATCCTTTTAGGTATTTTGGAACTTTATAAGCTCATCTGGGTGTGAAACTCCATATTTGATTATTTAGGTGAAAAGGCATGCAGATCTTGTTTGGGGAAGAGATGGAGTGTGTGGTTGGTTGTGGTTCTTTTTTAACAGCTTCAGTTACTTTGGGAGGGAAGACACAGCTACATCTCTTCTCAACATAACCAAGTTCTTATGGCTAAATGGGGGACCCTTCCAGCTCTACATTGAGACCGCTTCTAGACAGTGATCAATTTTAATATATGACACTGTTACATAGTTCCTGTTGAGGTGTTCATTGTCTACATGTTATGGTTTGCCTGTCTATAAGCATCAGAGGGGTATTCTGTGTTGGTGGCTGTAATAAATGCATTTAATCTGAAATTTTCAAAACCTCCATAGCCATTTTCACTGTTAATGCTTTAATTGAATTCAAAGTCTTGATAGTAAGAGTAATCAAACATTGAATTCTCTGATACTATTTCTGTGCAACACATGTGAAGGTACTGTATTGAAACATAGATTAGATTAATTTTCCTATCCTGAATCCCCAAAAGTTTTGAACTTTTCCAAAATAAGTACACAGCACAGTAAAATCCACATTAAAATGAGCATTTGCTCTAATTTGAAGAGCCATACGTCTTACAATTCACCTCCAACGGCCTCTACCATTAAATTAATGATTTCAAACATTGATCATATTGCAGATGTTAGGAGGAGAAATCACAAGCCCCGAGCTGCCGGCTGTCTGCTCTGCCTCTGTGGAACAGCCTGAGCAGTTTACTAGGAACCACGTATATAAGATTTTGGGCTTTTTTAAAACCAGATGGTAGTTCCTGGCTTCTCCTAATACCTCCTTTTCTGATCTATATATACTGTGTCTAAAACCCACTCAGCAGCTTGACTCAGCCTGGTGTCCATCCAGCCATATTTCAGAGGAATTTGTGGACTGGCAAGGTATGTAAATGCAGTAAAGTGAAGCGCTGTGTCTGCCAGCAAAGGGCAGCTCCTTCTTCCCGCACCGAGCAGCATCCTGAACCCCCGCCTTGGCCCCCGTGTCTCGCAGTGCCTGTGAGTTTGCCTACATCATACACGTACGCTGGAGAGGTGCTGCCATTCGGTCCCTGTGGCAGTCACACTGTCACTCGTGGCGCTGCGCCTCTCCCTGCCACTGGTTCTACCTCCTTGTCAGAACTGCAGTTAACCAGAGCCTCTTGTCTGGGCACTTCTAGGTGACAGACGCTTCCCACTGTTGGGATTTTCCTTATGTTTTCTGGAGCCCTGAAGAACTAGGAAAGGTTTTTTATATCTTTATAAACCCCTCCCTATTCCTGCATCTCCACAATGTTCAAAGTGTTCTTTAGACAAAAAGGGACAGACTGTGACCTCGGCTAATGAATAAATCAGCTCCATCTGTCCACCCAGAGATAGCCTTGTAGCACAGGAGGGCTTAAGGGCGTATATTGTACTGCACAGCGTGGTTAAAAATATCTCAGCTGATTCCAAGTACTCTGGAGTGTTCACACAGCCAGTAACAGTGGTAGGGAGCTGTGACTTTGAGCATGTCTGGGTTGCCCTGAGAGGGCATCCCTGGTGCTGTAGGTAGGTGTTGTCATAGCTGAAGGCAGCTCCTGTGTCACTGTGAGAGGCTGCATCACTTGGTGCTGTGTCTGCTCATGTACTAAGTGGGAACTAAGTTGGGTACTCCAGACACACTGTCCTATGCAGGATCTTACTAAGTATATGTTTCTACTTCTGCGGTCTTCTTTTTTAAGGGTTAAGAGATCCAGGCAAGAGCAGAATCATCTGGAATTTTGCAACAGCTCTGGAACAGCATCTCACAGAATCATAGAATTGCCTGAGTCCAGCCATCAACCTAACATTGACAAAAGCCATCACTAACCCATGTCCCTCAGCACCATGTCTGCCCGACTTTTAAACACCTCCAGGGATGATAATTCCACCACTTCCCTGGCCATCCTATTCCAGTGCTTGATAACCCTTTCAGTGTAGAAATTTTTCCCAGTATCCAATCTAAAACTTCCCTGGTGCAACTTGAGGCCATTTCCTCTTGTCCCATTAAATCTCCATAACCTTTGGCAAATTTCTTTGCCCTCACTCGGATGACAGGAGAGTTAGGCTACCTGGCTAGGTTTCCTTGAAGTGTTCTGGAGAGGGGCCATCTGAGTTCTGGATAAAGCCTTCACATTTGTATTGTCTAGTGGTTTGTCCACATTAGAAAATCTTTGATTGGTGTCCTTGTAATTGGGCTCTGATTCCCCCCATTAGATCTGATAGTTTGGTGCCACTAAAAAAGAGCTATCTCACCCATCATCACACTTGCTTCACTCAGCTTGGTGGACTCCTGATACCATTGCTTAATCCAACAGAGAAACAACCATGCCAAAAAAACCATCTCATCCCCCTGCCCCAAACCTTCCACTCCAAACCTGGGAATTTTCTTGCTCTTAGTAATTGGAACTGTCTCACAGAAGCTTTCTAGCATCACTGATGGTTCAAAGAAGGGCGCAGGACTGCACAGCGAGGAGCAGCAAGGCCTGAGCTCGAAATGCAGAGCTGAGGTGCCTTCCCCTAGGACTGGAGTCAGCCACCTTTCTTGTGTTGTGCCTTACTGAAATAGTTCACATTGAGAGGCTTCATTTCCCTAGAATATTTTCAATATCATTTACTCCTGTCCCTGGATTTCTTTTTTTTCCCCCTATTTCTAACCTTTTTTTTCCTTACAGCATCTCTCTGCTACAGCATCTGCAAGCTCCCTTGTCTTTTATGTCTCTTGGTATTTACACCAGTGGCCCTTTCCTGACACTTTAATAACCTTGACGTGGTGTTTACATCATAGGATTTGCGTGCAGAACACCTTCATTTTCCTCTTGCTCCAGTGCTCTGTGTTATGGTGAAATAAATCACGCGGGTGTCCTCACAGTAGGGAACTGGATCAGAGAGATACTTGGTGTGGAACTGGACTTTGGGTTTGACTTCTGGCAGGCGTCCTCTATCACATTGACTCCTCCTGTTCATTCCCTGCGTGATCTCTTGACAGATCATTTACTATGACTTTTACCCAAAATATGCAAAACTTCAATTATTATTTGTTTCCATTTGTAGTTTATTTTTATTTTAAGCACGTGCAAGTCCTGACATAATGAGCTACTTCTGTAATTTTTCTTGCAAGTCATTTTGCTTGAGCTGTGTATATGATGAGGGGAAAAAAACACCCCAGCTTTATGGTGTCCCCTGAAAAGAAGCTTTGCCAATGATTTCAATGGGAGAAAGAACAGGTAGTGAAACTCCTTGAAAAATAGGATTTAAGAATGTGGTCCTGTCTGCCAGTGAACGAGCCTGCATAGAGTAGAGCATTTAGTGGCTGTTACTTGCCTACTACTTGTACAGGAGTCACCAGTGTGTGGAAAAGCAAATTCTCAAAGGTTTTACAGTTTTTCTTTTGAACTGCGAGATAAATAACTTGCCCCCCAAATATGTGTGTGTATATATTTGAGTCATTTTTTTTATATGAGCAAGATTGTGACCTTTTTTACATTGCTGTTGGATGAACATATTTGCTATTTATTGTTCTACAAAAGGCATCCAAACCACTACATGCTAATTGTTATCATTGAGCTCAAAATATCTGTGTTCAAAATATATATCTTTTATATGTGTATATATATGCATACACACACAAACATGCATCTGATTTATCTATAACTGACAGATGAGGATTGCCTTATATATTACTAAAACAACGTGATTTCTTGTTAGAGAAATTCTTTAAGTTGACAAAGATACGGATGCAGAATGAGGCTCATATTCACTAAGGGTACAATCCATGGAAACATATCTGTCTTAAAAATATGTGCAACAGATGTGGTTCCTCCTTAGTTTGTCATGGCACAGCTGCAGAAGTGAGATTTTCTTTTAAATGCTTTATAAAGATTCAGAATTGGCTTCTGCTTACTATTTGCTCCCAGGTGAAATAGTGAATGGATGTTTTATTCTTATACAAATCGGGCTTCAATTGTCATTGGGCTTCAAAGTCCTCCTTTAAATTAGAATTTTTAAGAGTGTTAGAATTTTTAAGAGAATTCTTCTAGGGACTTGATCATGCTATAATTATTACTTTGAAATGTTAAATTTTTCTATCACATTCTGCTTCTAGTTGATGTAAGAAATTGCTGCCTATACAATCCTGCTGTGAAACTGATAGATCTATGCCAATCTTTATAGCACCACCCTTCTTCTGACCAGCGCACAGCAAGGAATACAAGTGTGGGTGTTTAAAATGCTGCAGGAGCCACATCCAATCTGCAGGATTGTTCTAGCTGTTGAATAGAGAATAGGTACTCTTAGAATTTATGAAGGGTATGCATGTTTTTCAACTCAGAATACGGCTTATAAATATTAATTGGGGGAGTGATTCCAGCGATGAAGTTGCACATACACATCAAGGAACTTTTTCAATGGTCTAATCCTTTTTATAATTATATGTCATTATGAAAGTTGTTTCATTTAGAAAAGAATTGAAAGTTAGGTTTAGGGTTTTGTAACAGCCCAGAAGTTTTGTTTGTGATTTGTGCATGTTTAATGTTAGCAAATGTGCAAAAAATGTTACCGCACAATTATGTTGGAAAACATGATATGGAATGGGTCCATGTTAAAGCATTTTTTTAAAAGAAATTCCTCTCATATGCCTCTTTGTTTTCATCTCCAGAAGGATATGAGAGACTTTGAGGAGGAGCATTTTGCTCTTTCTCCACATTTCAAACCATGAAAAAAAATCTATCTGAAATGACTTACATTACCAATCCTACCATCTTTTGGAGGCACCAGAGCTGCTTACGAGCACTGTTAAAATCTCTGGAAAATCCTAGGGTCTGTCAAGGTATGAAGTTTATAGGCATTTTTTTTCTGTTAAATTCAGTTCCTTGAAGGATGCAATTGAAGAGTTGATGTAGCTGCAGGAGCAGCCCCAAGGCACTGCTGCTCACAACCCTGGCCCCGCTGCTGCCCAGCAGCCAGTGGCTGGAGCAAACCTCTGGGCACCAGCCACAGCCCTGGTGTCCAGGACAACCACAGGTATTCCATGCACAGTTCAGCTCTAGCTTCTTAATGACAGCAGGGTCGCACTGATAACTTTATAAATGTGATGAGAAAGGAGAAGTTTTTAATTATTCAGCTTTATAATTCTCATCATTGGCTTACAGGTTTCATCTTATCCAAAAATTGTAACTAGCTCAGTTTAAGCCATGTGCATTCTTCAGATCCCACGAGTGTCAATTTGCAAAATGAGAAATACACCATGCTTAATGATTTTCAGGTACCCCCAGTAGTATATACTATTTGTGTTTTTTCACCAAGAATAGTTGCACGCATTAAGTCCTATCTCAATTTTACATGTTTTTACCAAAACTGTTTCTGTCTTTTCCACTCCTGGCACTTCCAGCAAAGGTAAACAGAAGGGAGAAATAACTTAGCATGGCATCTTAATACTTTGTTTGTTTAAATTTTATGGTATTCAGAGCAACGGTGGTTGAGGTTTAATATATTGCACAGGAAGGGGTATGCTTCTAAGCAGGAACCCAGGAGGGAACAGTGAGCAGCAGTCTCAAAGCTTCAGGCTTACAATTCACGTACTATTTTTTCAAAGTACACCGTTCCATGCACTGTATAAACCAGACAACGGAATGTAGATTACTGCTTTTGGGGTGGGAGGAGGAGGAGTTTAGTTCATCACTGGTGGACATAATTATTTTTACTTTCCCAAATTAATTTATTTGGAGATGAATGCTGGGAGATGTTCAGAATCAGACGGTTAACAATGATTTCAGGCTACTCTGCCAGGCTATAAATCTCCTGGGAAGCAGGTACACTGTATAATCGTGACCTAGCAGGAAAAGACCAGAGATTAAACTTACGTTTTACAGTGCTGCGTGACTCCTGGAACCCAGCCGACTCTGAACCCCAGCCCAGGGCTTCACACTCGCGCTCCTCCCCTTGCCCATGCCTGGCACTCGTGCTTCCACCTCCTCTGCTCTTCTCTGCCAGCCAGCACATCTTCCACAGCCCCACGCTGCGCTTGCGCCCGTCCTCCAGCGTCTGGTACACCCAGTTGGGAGTAAAGGCAGCCGCGTTGTTAAGAATAAGTGAGACCAGGGCTACCAAAACAGCTGTGGCTACCAGTTTCTGGACAGTCATATCTGACTGTCAGCTCGCTGCCAGTCTCTACTTGCAGAAGAGTCAAGGACTCGATCAGCTGCAGCACATTGAACTTGGACTTGAAACAGAGACAGCTTTGCTAAGGTGTCACGGATGGCTAGAGGACATCACCGTTCATTCTCAAAGTCAACTCCAGAGGTGTTTCTGATCAAGGAAATGAGAATTTTGCGAGGTAGGTAGGAGAATTCCATAAAATAAGAACACAAAGAAGCTTTTTTAGGTCCTTCCCAACTCTGGCTTATCCACCTTCTTGCACTTTGATAAGTAATGCCAGTCCAGTGCTGAACTGAAGGACAGGGAGGTCCATTCCTTGTGCGACGAGGCAAATCCAGAAGGAATCCAGTCTTGAGGCGGGAGAGCCCGAGCTGCTGCTGGGGCAGAGGGGGTACGCTCGCCAGCAGCCTGCCAAGCACGCCCAATCCTCCCAATCCACGCGTGCTGCTCCAAAAGCCTTTTTATGGGGTGCGACCTTCAGAATAGCCCACAAACCATGACAAATGTCATTCTCTCAAAGCTAAGCCGAGCTGGATGTGAATGCTGGCATCCCAAAGGAGCTCTGCAAGTTTGAAGTATCTGGAAGAGTTTGCCGTGCCGCGTCCCTCTCTGAAGATCCGAGCTGCAACTGCTGCGAGGAAAAGGCCCCCCCACCTCTCCACCGAGAGGAAATGGCTGTTTTTGTGGCTGTTTTTGGTGAGCAGTCAGGGCGTAGTCGACTGCAACAAACAGAGCCACTGCCACGGCAGTCAAACATTAACAGGATGTGTTTCCTGAAAGGAAAAGACTATGGAGACTTCTAAAGTTGTACCTCCTCCCCTCGGAGAGCCCCCCCTCCCCGTCCCGCTCCTCCTCCCTCCCCGCAGCACCGCGGGCGACACACACACACCCCCGGGCCTCTGCCAGGGGGAAAAAAGAAATCCCCAGCCTCAACCCTTGGAGCATCAGGTCTGCAGAAACGGATGGAGGAGAGGGATTTTTGAAACGCTTTTTACAGAAGGCAAAACAACATTGGGGTTACCTTCTGAACAGCATGACAAAAGTGGGGTGTGGGGGGCCCTCTGGTGTCCCCCCTCCTCTCTGCAACCCCAGAATGGGGCATAGCAGACAAATCTTGAGATTCTCAACCTGATAAACAAATGAATTTGGGGGTGTCTGAAAAGGCATTACGATGTGAATGGAGTTGAAAATTGCTGCGTTGCGACTGTTCAGGGCTGGCCCAGCCCTGATCCCCGTGTCCCACTTTTCCGTGAAGCTCCGTAGTGCCCCGGAGAAGCCCAGCCACCTCTCACAAGTGCCCAGAGGATGGAATATCTTCTCCAAGCTCCTTAATAAATGCCTTTGGTCACAACCCGATACCAAATCAACTGCCACACAGCAAGCCACGACTGCAGCGCTGATGCTGCAAAAGCTGCAAGGAAAGCAGCTCTCATAAACAGATTTGTTGAGGACATTTCAAACTGTCCAGGAATGTGGGTGCTTGCAGGGTCTCCAAATGGCTGTTCCATGTTTCCATCAGCTGCCAGAGTGGGTCCTGCCATGGGGCTGGTCCAAGGACAGCCATCCCCAATGGCAGTACCCGGCTGCTGGCTTCTCCTACCCCCATAGGCATTATTGCCTGTGGATGTGCCCTTCCCTGATCTCAGCTCATCAACATTCTTTAGGCTGAAAAAATACTGTACAAGGTGTAGTATTAAATAGTATATTGTGAAACAGAGGTGTGACATTCTTCTACAGCCTGGAGAGGGAGTAGTGAGAAGTTGTGGCAGAGAACCTGCATCACCAGGTGCTGATGCACCACACCGACCCCACCTGAGGTGTTGGCACAAGAGTTCACATCACTCTAATTAAAAAAATTAGAATAGAAACTGATTCAATTTTGTAACAGCTCTGTCTTGCCAGCTAAGTTACTTTGCCCTTAGTCAACAGGTCTGTACTGACCCAATACGCGTAGGCAAACTGGTTGGAATTTTTTTGCAAGGCAGCGTTTTATTTTCTAAGACTTGTTACTGAGAAGAATGGAAAATCTTTCAATGAATTTTATATACCCCTATAACTAGGCTTCAGCTTTTAGAATTGGATGTACAAACCTGGCTATGAATTCACCGGTCCTCTGTGCGCTTGGTTCATTTTTAATCCTTCAATGGATTGAGCTGTAGGTATTTTGAGCATCTTCATCCTCCAACAGCAGTACAGCATTTTTGGTTCCTTTTTTTCCCATGATTGGTAATGTTTCTATACATCTCTGATTTTTAGAATGTTCAATATAAATAACACACTGCTGTCTGCCATTGTTCAAATAAATTTTCTAAGAACAATTACTGTATTTTCATATTTTGTAACCTATGGATTATTTGTTATTATTTTAAGCCTGTGATTCAGCATTGTACACAGATCATGCCAGGAGGGAAAAATCTTCCACACAATCACATACTTGCTGTCTTTGATGTTTGTGATTTGTTGAAATCTGAGCATATATTTTCAGAAGGGCACAAACTTTGTTTGCATGTTACATGTAAAAAAAAAAGATACGGAATTGTATTTTACAAAGACCAAACAAATCAGTCTAATCATTTGAAACTTAGTCGCATCTCTTCCTCTTTCCACACCAATTATTTGGTGTGAGAATATTCAACCTCTTTTTTGAATGCCATCAACATAAATCATATTCTTCCAAAGTCATATGTGTCTTTGAGCATCAAAGAGGTGATCTAAATATGGTATTAGTTTGTGGTTTGAGATACATGAAACATGAGAGATTCTTCATGTTGCATTTGCAAATCCATGCAAGTCAATGAGTTTGCATTTAAGACAACTTTCCCAGAGGAAAAAAGTGAATCTCTTTCTCTCGCCTCTTGTTGTGGCTGCAGGTGGGTGGATGGCCATGTAGTGAGTTGTAGCTGGGAACGGATGCAGATGAGTCAGGTGGGTCAGTTCACTGGCAGATAGAACACAGGAGGTGGCACTGGGACTGGCGACAAAGTTGGCTTAAATCATATGCTTCATCCCTCTGGCTGTGGGGAGGACGTCATCTCCAAAAAGGCTGCATAATTTTGAGTCCCTGTTGTCTCTCTGCGGTTGGGAACTGCCATATCACGAATGACTTGGGCCTTTTAGTTTTTGTGATTATGGCAATTTTCCTGATGGTAGTGACAGAGCAGAAGGGACAGCAGTGCTGCAGTCTCCAGCCCACCCCAATAACATGGGATGGAAGTGGAGTGTGTCTAAGGAGCAAGGCAAGGCATCGTCAGTGCTATTGCCTGCAGTAGTTCAGCAAGGACATGATGACTTTTTCTCATGGCAAAATTTTTGGTGGATGCTCTTGTCTGAAAGTAGCTGCTTGTGAGTTCTTCCATGCTAGAGAGTGGTCCTGCTCAGTGGTAGGTTAAATTACTCCATATAATTTGTACAGTAGCTTATAAAACATTTTGGGTCTCACTGGGTGAGAAATCAGTTATGTAAATGTAATTTTATTTTCAGAATTTCAATAATTTAGATTATTTCAGATAACTAGGCACTTCCATACCGAATTTGTCCATTTACTACCTAATAAATTCTGCTTAGAGTTGCTTATGCAGGGCAAAATCTTTTTTCTATTATTTTTTTAACAGGCAAATTGCATTTTATCCTTCTATTCAACTAATAACAATATCTAAAGATATAAAATTGGGGAATTTCCCAAATGAGTAGATTACACTAAGTCAAAATTAAATGAGTTTTGCAAAGATCTGGAATTTTTCCTAGCCTGCTTATACCAAAATGGCTCAGTTATTCATTTTTGTTACAGTTTGTTGGCACATTAGTGGCCAGTGACGTTCTCTGTCTTCAATCAGAGATCTTTTGCTTCTGGTACGGAACAGTCCAGCAATCCTTCTGATCCTTAAAAGAAAAAATCAATTACCTTAATGGACACTTCTCTACTGATATATGTGCAGTGGTGTATTTAGTTGTGGTATGTGCTGCTTTCCTTGGGATACAAGTTTTGTGTGGTACAGTTCACACTCGGTGTTTATTTTATCAAAGCAAGTTTGGAATAAGCAAAGCTATGTACTTAATGTGATATTATAGATACTATTCTGTAAAGCTTTTGTTGCTTTATCAAATATTCTGTTTCTGCCAGGAATAATCTAGACAGCTTGTAATGTGTTGTTCATACATGAAGAATCCCTGCCATCATAGTTCTCAGAGAGGCACCCATTTAGTACAATTAATGCTATCAAGAATCTCATTGAAATGTTGCAGCTTTTCATATATTATTTAGTTCCTCGTTATTTTTTAGTCCCAATGTACAGGGATAACCAGAATCTCATAAATGCATTTTGGAAGCATCTAATGTAGTTTAGCTACATCAGATAAAACTTGGTTTTTTCAGGTCCCGAGTTTTTCCCAGGTTACAAGAGAACAGACAGTAAGTCACCAATTTTGACATTTTCAGTCTCTATTTATTTTGCAGTGGTTTGAAGATTTGATCAGCATCCATTTTTATAAATGTGTTTAAAAATTACTTTCTTTTCATTGCTGCTAACCTCAGGTGTCATGTAGTTTGTCTCATTTGATCATGTCCAAGCCCCTGTGGCCATTACAGTCTACAGCGTGATGCTTTTATCCTGTGACCAGTCCCTCACGCGCGTGTAAAGTTGATCCGAAATGAATTATCTGGTCAGAGTCGCCCACTGTTGCACATTTCAGCCAGGTGACATTATTCTAACGTGTTTTTTCAGGGGTTGGAAAGTGCAACTTTTAAGTTACTGAAATCCAGGCAAGGGATTAACATTTGAGAAAGAGTAATAGACGTTGTTAATTTTCCTTAGGAAGCAGCATCTGCTTTGTCCCATCCTTTTCCTCTGCGTGGAGAACCCCCGAGCAGCACGTAGGCAGTGGGTGGGGGCCGGGGAAGGGTGGTGCCCACAGCCCCAGCACCACTTCCATCAGGGTCCCTCTTGTAGGAAACACTTGGCACCGCTTGGCACAGCCACTCCAGCAGCTGAGAACCTGCCGAGAACCTGCCCTGAATGTCTTGGGGTTTTTATTTTGTGATAGGGAAGCAAAGTCCTTGTCCCACCCCTGGGTCAGTAAAAGCTCTTCTTGCTGGATTTGTTTCCATTTTTGACAGCCCAGGTTGTGCCTGCAGGACAAGGGGACACCCGTCCGTCCAGGTAGATGTATGCATTAGGGACATAATAATATGATATATATAATATAGTGTTATAGGGATGCAAGAATATATTCTTATATATTATATATAACATAGTGTTATAGATATTATATCTTATTTTAGTATTTCCCTTTACAATACAGTAGTCTTTTAAAGCAGAATGCTTAGGGTCCTCTTCAAGGAAGTGGGGCCCAAACTGGAAAGAGATTCTTTTTTTCTCCTGACAAGATCTTTAGAGGCAAGAGATGGAACATACGTTCATTTTCCAAATATACCGCATTAAATAGAGGGGGAGAGATTTTGTAGTGAGATGCTTTAGACATATAATTCTCCAGCACTTCTAACTAATAATCATTTTACTGGATTGTCTCTTTAAACTTGCATGCAAAATGGGTAATGAAAAATATATAGGAACAGAGGGGGCTGTAAAATGAGACTGTTAGATGCTATAAACATAGTCTCATAGAAAAACAGATGCAAAAGATCAGATGTAAGGGAAGAAAAACTTTTTCATCAAATACATTGTAAAACTCGTGTCCTCCAGTCTTATGAGGCATCGAAATTGGTTTTCCAGCTCCACAGCCTTGATGCACCCGAAGGCCAGGCATCTGGGATGCGGGGGGAGCTCCGTGGGGATGCGCCTGCCCCGGAGTGCTCCTGGAGCACAGCCCTTCCCATGGCCCCGCTCCCGCTGCGGCGCCTGCTCTGCATTGTGTTTCGAGCTTGGACTGATGAAGTACAGATGCGAGCAGCTTTCCAGGGGGGAGAAAAGGAGGAGGAGGAGGGGAAGAACAGGAAATTCCCAGAGCATGGGCTGGGGGCAGGGTGAATCATTACTTGGCATTTTATGTGCAAGAGTGGGGCCAGCCCTGGAAAGAAGGGGCCTTTTAGGGATGCAAGGGCAGATCCGTCTTTCTCACTACTCTGATAACTGTTGAGAGCTAAACCATGGTTTTGGAAAGGTTGAGAATGGAGGAGGGATGGGATGGCAGAGCTCCAGCTCCTTGGGCAGAGGTATGTCTGGGTGCGTACAGCTGGCATGAGTGCTGGGTGGCCCGGGGACAAGAGCTCCCAAAGAGGAACCCACTGAGTTCTGAAGTTGGCAGGAGCCACTGCCATTCAGGAAAGCCTGTTGTAGCTGATAGATGATGAGTAGCATCTTCTAAGTCCTGCTGCTTGTCTCTGCACACTGTTGTCATTTAACTTTGTATTTTAAAATACACTGTTTGGTCTAGTTCCTTTCAAGAATTTCCACTCTGTGTAGTCTAAATAAGAAGACTCTCACCTTCTTGCACTGAGGGAACTGTGAGCTGTCAAGGCTCTGAAAAATAAAGATTTTAATTTCCTTTCAGAAATCTGCCATTAGCCAGTTTGACAAAGACAACACAAGCATGTGTTCCTTCACCCGGAGAGAAAGGGCTAGTGGCAGCTTTTTCTGGCATCCTACAGATTTTGGAAACACTATTTCTTTTCCTTGTGCTCAGTGAAGCGCAGTCAAGCCCACCCACACAAGATTTGGCATCTTTCACTCACGACAGAACTCGCTGTCCTTGTTGATCAAACCCAGGTGACAATATCTAACACAACCTAAATGTTCTTTAAAGGTGTTTTTCCTGCTTTTTCCAGTTCCGGATACAGGCAGTGACTGGAATAAAAGAGAAATCAATTCCAGCTTTTTAAAAATTAAGATGGCCACATCTGTTGCTGCTATGTCAGCATGTCTCCATGGAGTGGGGATGCACAGTCTCACTCTCAGGAGGATCCAGCGCCGAAGTTTATGTGAGGCCTTTCCAGTTCTGAAACGACTGCGCTCTGTTTCAATGCTCCTTTTGGCTCCGCAGTCCGGGAGACTGGGACGTGTGGGAGCAGAGCACAAGAGCGGGTTGCATTTCAGCCACATCCATCACAGACATGCAGCTGTAGGAAATTCAGTAAAATATTCAGACATGCATTTTTGTTTTTCTAAACAAGCAAAACATCTGAACTGTTTGAAACTTGATTTATCACTTCTGATCCTATTTTCTCTATGCTGTTTAGCCTTAATGATGTTTATGTCATATTTTTATGCTGATTACCTGAAAAATTTGTATCAGTTGTAGTTACAAATAAAGATGATCTAATTGTAATTTGGGAAAAGCATTTTTTCTCTGCCTTTCTTTATTGTATGTGTTTGACAACACATCTTGTCTCTTCCCGGTTAGTCACTTTCCCCTGTTTGTGCAGGGGCTTTCCCACAGCAACTGGGAAAAGAAAAACATTTTAATCATAGGAAAACTGGAAGGGAATTTGCTTGCAGATGCGGGACCTGAAGTGGCATTCGAGTCTTTTCTTTTTTTTATTTTTTTTTTCTGTTATCATTTAGGTAATGATTTTATGCTGTGTTGTTGCCTGAGAACTATGTGGGCCATACCTCCACTGAGGTTCACACACTGAAGAAACTCCATATTTTGAATGCTTATGGTTTCTGTTAGTCAAATATTGCATTTTATTCTGAAGATCCTCAAATGTAAATAGGATCTACAAAAATCTTGGCTTGTTACCCCCTGTAATGGCCGACTGTGTCACAGTCCTTCTGCAGAGCCGTGCCACTTGCTGGGACCTGCCGCTCCGGAGTGTGGTGCTCAGCCAGCCCCTGCCTCCCTCTTGGCAGAGGGTTTTGCAACATTAAGTGTAAGCTCCTAGCCCTGAGGAGTTATCATTCTGAGCATCTCAAAGCTTTTTTGTGTGCCATTTTTAAGGCAAATTTTAAATTAGAACGTGATAGTTTGGTGAGTTGTTTCCTACACATTGGTCCCTGTTGTTGAGTGCAACTGTTAGGCTCCAAATAGCTGTTCAGGGTTGAACTCTGCAGGAGAGCAGCGGGACATTTCCAGTGTAAGGTTTATGTAGATAAGACTTTTCTCATAATTTTTCTTTTGAATTCTGAACATGGACCCAGGCAATTCTATGATTCTCATGTCTGTATGTTGCAGCTACAGCACGAGCCCCAGTGGTGGGTGTGTAATAAATGTTTGTATACATGCACATATAACTGCCTTTGTTTAGACACTGGTGTAGAACAAAACCTGCAGTATTTCCTTGAGGTCACGGGCATTAAACTCCAGAACTAACCTTTTTGTCTGAGGCCTATTTCTGTTCCTTTTCAACCTTCACACAGCAACTGGAGCCGCTTTCTTACGTCCAGGAAGTGCTCATCACACTCTCCTTTTCCCATGCACCTTCCAGGTTTGCCCCATCACACTCTCCTCTTTCCATGCATCACTTGGTACCCAAGCCTTAAAGGTGACACCATAACAGCTCTCCGTTTCTTTCCCATTTCTTGCAGCAAGGCTGTCTGGGAGAACATGGCTCGCATGTGTGTGAAGACTGAGAGGCTTGATGTTGCCAAAATTTGCCTTGGAAACATGGGTCACGCAAGAGGAGCCAAGGCTCTGAGAGAGGCTGAACAAGAGCCGGAGCAGGAGGCCCGAGTGGCTGTGCTGGCCATTCAGCTGGGCATGCTGGTAAACCCCGCGTCCAGGGATGTCCACCCGCTCCACTGGGGAGAACAATGAGAAACATAATTTTTAAAAAATTCTGAGATGCAAAAACCTTAAAGGGGAGTAAAACCTATTGTCAAGTTTCCAAGAAGTGATGAAGAATAATTCTGACAATTATTTTTCTGAAGTTGAGTTTATCCTGGGGAAATGGGCATCCCCTTGGGCATTACACAGCCTCGTGCTGCACCCTTCCTGTGTGACACCAGGCAGGGGGGGCTCAGCAATCCCCTCAGCCCTTTTCCTGTTCTTCAGACAGTAGGTGAGAATGTGTGTGGAGGAATCCGATGCCTGGAAATAAGAGTACCAGGAGCCACAACCCTGTAAGGATTAATAGCAAATTAATTTGACTGTTTTCTTAACTGCTGTACAGAATTTATATGGGATTTTTACTCCCATATGAAAAACTGCTGAATGAAGGAAGCATCTTTTAAGGATGGTTTATGTGTGAAACATTAAAGAGAAAATCTGTTTTCTTGAGGCATAATTTTTCTGAGCTTAGGCATTCTAGGTTTGACTGGATTAAATAAAAGGATGTACTTTATTGTAGCTAAAATATTTCAATGAACATATTTTAAGATCCAACATGGGAAACACAAGTTTCATTTTGACATGTTTGTAAAGTGAAAGGCTAAAGCTGTGTTCTGGCAGAGAGCGAGGGCTGGCTTAAGGTATTTAAGCCATTTAGGCAAAACCGATGTTTCCTGTGGAGTTGGAGAGCTCTGGTGAGTCACAACTGCTGCTTGTGCTGTCCCAGGGGTGTCTGCTCTGCTGTGGTCACCTACATTTCCATCCCGGCTTCTCCTGCCGCAGGCAGGCTGTTCTCCCCATCATCTGGTGCACAGGGCAACTGTCCCTTGGACCTGTGTCTGGAGCCCAACTGGACTTTAAAGGTCCCTTCCAACCTAGACAATTCTAAGATTCTTGTCTGTCCCATGTGTCTTTATTGCAGTCTCACCTTGATCACCAATGGAAGCTCTAAAACAGGTTTGAGACCAGCATTATCACGTGGGTTGAGAACTGAC
The DNA here is from genome assembly GCA_026413425.1 of Tringa solitaria. Classification (NCBI taxonomy): domain Eukaryota; kingdom Metazoa; phylum Chordata; class Aves; order Charadriiformes; family Scolopacidae; genus Tringa; species Tringa solitaria. Next base: position 17,993,128 of record JAOXJM010000071.1, read on the forward strand.
TGGAGCGCTGTTGAGTTAGATGAAGCATAAGAGCATCTGTTCCACTGTATTTGCCTTTATTTAGTGTCTTCATCCATGATGTGTAAAAAATGTAGATATTTTTTTTGTTTGGGAACTATAAAAGATGCAGGCATATGATCTGTAAGAGGGAAAAACTGGGAAAATACCCCACAGTTCATAGGAAATCACAAATTAGATAAAAAATGGCAAGGTGCTATGACAGCAAAAATCTGTTTGGGGCTGCATTTGAGGACACTCCACATCCTGGGCTTTGATTTGATAACTTTTGTCTATGTATTTGTTGCAGCAACAGCTGGAACAATGACTTCCACCTTTAATCATCTCACGCCAGAAAAAAGACATTGATGAACTGGAAGAAATTCAGAGAAAATCAGTACAAATTGTTAAGCTCTTGAAAAGATTTCACAGACAAGGAAATCTTTAAGATGGCCAAATAATTAGAATTTGGCTTTAAAAGGTGTTTAGCAATCTACAACTATTTTAAGAGTATAAATGCTGGAGAGATAGAGTAACTACCCTGAGTTAAAGTGAAGAAGAAAAGGAAAATTAAATGTTTGGAAAAGCTTCCTGGCAGCGAAAACTGCTGGAGAGGGTACAGCAAAGAGCAACAAATATGATGAGGGGACTAGAACATCTCTCTGGTGAGGAAAGGCTGAGGTTAGTCTGGAGAAGACTGAGGGGGGATCTGATCAACACCAATAAATACTTAAAGGGTGGGTGTCAGGAGGATGGGGCCAGTCTTTTTTCAGGGGTGCCCAG
>JAOXJM010000071.1:18034142-18048517 GCA_026413425.1 Tringa solitaria
CCCAGCTCCCTCAGCTGCTCCTCATAAGACTTGTGCTCCAGACCCCTCACCAGCTCCCTTCTCTGGACCTGCTCCAGCCCCTCAATGTCTTTCCTGTCGTGAGGGAATCAAAACTGTACACAGTATTTGTGGTGGGGCCTCACCAGTGCCAAGCACAGTGGGATAATCACCACCCCAGTCCTGCTGGCCACACTATTGCTGATACAGGCCAGGATGCCAATGGCCGCCTTGGAAAGTCTCTCAGTGTTGTACTGAGGGGATGCACTCTGGAAAGTGCTACTACATGCTTGGGCTGCTTTTATACTCCTGCGCAGACATCTGCTCGTCAGCCTGCTGGAGAAAGGATGCTGACCCAGAGGAACCTGTGGGCTGACCCAGCACAGCTGTCATTCTTTCCTTTCTTTCAATTAACTTATTACACACAAAATTTTATGGACCACAACTTTAATTCTTGAGTTTTATGGTGCTTTATTAAAAACTTCAGCCCATTCTTGTGCTGCCAATTTTTTTCCATACTTAGAGTAACCACTGGGCTAAGGAACACTTAATGAATGTGCCCGTTAGATAACAGCTGCAGCTACAGCTGGAGGGTAAGACATGATACATCCGAGCCTCTTCTATACCACATTTTAGCTGCAAAACTGAAAGCTGCTTTATGAAAGATGGCAAGTGCCACTATCTTGATTCAATACATGGCAATATGGATTAAAGATTTGGCCTCACGAGACAAGCCAGAAGTCTTAGCCTGCCTTACCCACAGGACCTGTGGCTTCCAGCAGGTGATACTGTTCAGGGACTGCCTTTGGGTGCTCAGACCCAATCCAGCCTCCACCCCAAGGACCGCTGCAGAGAGAAGGTCTGGCGGGAGATGCCGTGCTTCTGTGGGCAGAAGGGATGGAGGCCAGACTCATTCTCACTCGTCTGTGCTCACTGCTGTTAGGCTTAGGGCACCATGTTTAAAATGGTTGCCTCTCTCGGCTGTAGCACAGCCGTAAGGGCTGGCTGACCCAAAAGCCACGCACAGCCTTATTCTCATAATGGCCCTCATCCCTCCAGGGGTGGTCAGGTGAGTTCACTGAACCAGCAGAAAAATAATACTACTGTGAAAAAAAGGAAGTTTTCTGCCAGTTCTCTCCCTGAAGCAGCTCCCCGCAGAGTTGTGAGCCGCAGGGCCAGCCCCAGGATAGTGGTGGCAGGGTGCCGGGGGATGATCTCGCAGTGCCTGCTAGCTGTCGGAAGGACTAAGCTGTAAGGCCAAGCCTGAGCAAGAAGAGACATTTGAACATCTCATTTGGGGGCACAAACAGAGGCAAGAACAAGTCAGTGCAGATGTCTGCTTCAGTTTCAGAGGGAACAGCACCGCCGTGACCTTCTGCACTGTGCCAGCCATCAGCCTGGCTCAGGCAGCACACCATCACCACTGCAGTCCTGCCCAAGGAGATGGTGCTTCCAGGTCTGGATGGGACCTCTAGGGATGGCACCACTGCTTCCTGTGGCATTTCTCCTCTATCCTCTAACACAGGGGCAACTGGCTACCTCTGAGCTGTGGTCTGGGACGGGATGGACCTGAGGCTGCGAAGGTGATGTGGCTCCTCACGGTCCAGGAGCAAGACTGCCCTGGAGCAAGACTGCCCTGAAAGAGTTAAGAGGAGGGCTCCTCCTTCCCTGTACATAAGTCTCCTCCTGGGTGACCTTCCCAGCAGCCTTTGCTGGCTCTGCCCCAACCAAACAAAGAGGGCAGGAGCTTTTCAAACAACAGCCTTCCAAAAAGTTGGCTGCTGCAGAGCTGGGCTGTGCTGGGACCCTGGCACACCGGAGGATGCGGCAGCAGCAGCAAGTTGGTGCCATCACCTGGGAGGATCCCGGCAGTCGCCTTTAGTCCCTGTATGTGGATGCTTCTCCTGTTTGCTTCCGTGCATTAAGCTGGTTTGGGTGCTGGGAGCGTGATGGGGAAGGATGGAGAGAAAATTCTCGTCAGGGGGGTGCGAGCGTCAGGGAGGGGTGGCAGGAGCCTGGTGACAGTGAGCTCTGTGGCCCATGGCCATCCCACACTCGGCGGGGTGCAGATCTGGACCGGGGTGCAGATCTGGACCACTGCTGGTCGGCACACAGACCAGGGATGTTCCTGGAGTGGAAATGCAGAGGTCTGGTGCCGCACTGAGACTCAGTGTCACAGCTGGGAGTGGTGTGTTCAATCTGACATGCTATGCTGTTGTCCTCTGCACCATTCTTGAACTCAGAAACTTGCCCAGCAATTTTCCAGCGGAGGTGCAGACCCTCTTTAGAAATTGCTGGTCTGTCCATAGGTGGATTTAAGGCAGCAAACAATTAACAAAGCTGCTGCAGCCAAGACACAGCAGAGGAGCAGGAACGGAGGTCCATGGGTGCTGCTTTTGGATCTTGCCTCTGTGTTTTGATATCCCTTCATTCCTGCACCTCTGGGCTGTAGATGAGAACAGTGCTATTTACTGCCATCTCTTCAGGTGAACTGCTCCACTTGAGGTGGTGGACAGTGGTTAGGACTAATTAGTCAGTGTCTCTAAATGCCACCTGAGGCTGAAAGTGTTTGTCCTGTGTGTTGCATCATCTTGCAACTGGGTGTTTCATTTTTCCTTCCTATTTGTTGGCTTTGGGTTGTGGAGACGCAGTGGCATGGTGGCATGGCTACAGAAGGCTTTCCCTGAGCCCCAGAAGATCCATGTGATCAGTGGGTTATTCTGCCAACAGCAGCTCTAAAACACTAGTGTTCATTTATCATGATGATACAGTCTGTGTGGCTCCATTAGAGGACTTGCAGGATGGGGGTTTGTCTTCTAAGGGCTTGGAAACTTTTCATCCTAATGTGAAGTAACAGCCTGCAGAGAGTTGAGATTAGCTCCAGTTTCCATTGGCTGCACTGTTGAGTAGCTATATAGATTTGGAACAGCAGACCCCAAGGAGATTTTGGGGTTTCTCTCTAATCTACAGAAGGAAGTGAATTTAGCAGTTTAGCTGAAACGCTTCTAGGTGAATTAAGTCTTCAGCAGTAGTCTCTGAACATCTGCCCTGCCTTGTCTTGAGGTCTGAGGCTGATTCTTGCAGTGAACACCAGCAGCTAGGCCATGGAAAAGCTCAGGACTCCAGGACTGCACTAATGCAGAGATTAGTGTTTTGGGGCTCTTAGCTGGAAAACTGTGACACGATGTAACTTTTCTCTGTTTTCCTGCAATACCCTGACACATGCAATATCCGAAGCATGCCCTGGTACTGTAGGAATATGCCTGCTCAATGTTAACCTTCCTCAGACATCCTGATTTGACCACAGGTAACAAATAATGTTACACTTTGCAGTGATGTATTTGTTTCCTCTTCAGGCACGTGAAAGACACTAGAAATTCAAGGTATGCTTGTGATTTAGCCTCTGCAACTCTCTCTGCTGGAAGGGCTTGCATCACTGGAGAGCAGATGGTTAAAGCTGCAAAACACTATAAAGAGAGGTTAATGTTGACTGTACAGATAAAGGCAGGGCAGCGTGATACTTGGCATTCATTGTTCTTGTCTGAATACTTAAGCTCAGCTTGACAAGTTTGTCCATTCCCAGGGCAGAGATGGATTTCTGAGCCTGGTTGTGAAATCCAGCCTGTCTCTCTCCCTGAGGCCTTTCCAGGTGCTCTGTGAAAGCCTCTTGTTCCTTCAAGGTCTGGTTCCACAGTCATTAATATCAGGTTTTGGCCCCTCCAGTTCATTTCTTAATACAAATCCAACCTTTACAGGGTACAGTAAGAGAGGCTGACTTCTGTGATCTTGGAGGAAATGGCTGGAATAGTGTACTATCTGGAGGGCAGATCTGTTGCTTCAACTGACAGCCCTTCTCTCCTACCCATGATGTAAGTGAGCAGGATTTGAGCTGGATTTTGCCCTGCCCTGCCCTCATCTCCTGCTCGCCAGCTGGATTCTGGCCCACAGCCTTCTTTTCAGAGTCTTCTCTGCAATGGGTTTCCAGGCCTTAGTCTATCTCTGATCAATAAATATGTCTTTTTAAAAAGCCCTGCTGCAAAGAAAAGCACTGTTCTTGAAGCACAAGGAGCCTGGATGAAGCTAGGCCTGGGGTGCTGATGATAGTTCAATGGAGCTGCTGCTTACAGTCATGTTGCTGCTGGTTTGGAGCCATCCTGTGGAGCCATGCACTGCGGCAAGGAGCCATCCTGGCCCAACTTCTCATCCAACTGCCCCTCCAGCAAACAGGGGGGCTGCAGGGCAACACCCTGCATTGGAAATGCCGAGCTGACATGAGGTTAGTGGGGCAGGGATGGTCTGTGCCTCCCCTAAGGTGTCCCCAAGGGAAGGCAGGGCAGCAGGACCTCTGAGGAGAGCTGGAGAAGGTCTGGAGTGGATGAGCAGGAGAAGACGGTGGGAGGTGGGAACCGGGGATTGTACAAAGTGAGCCACGTCTTCAGTCAACACATCTCCAAGGCGCTCTCATTATCTCTCCTCCCTTATGGAGGCTGGATGAAGGGTGGAGGTGTGGGGCACTGGCTTTCCTGGCATTTATGTAAACTTTGTGTTTCTGTCACCAGCTGTTCAGATAGCCACACTGCTTTGCTTTTGCTCTAGTGTCCTCTGGCCATGTCTTGAAACAATCTGGGAGGATGGCAGAGCTTCTTGCTAGGGACTGGGCTCCCTGTATCTACAGTCACAGGAAGCTCAAGGTGGTGGTTTCCTTGTAGCCTCTACCCTTGGCATGGAGAAGGTTGGGTCTTTCTGACCCTCTTGCTCCGCAATTGCTGTCTCTGCAGCTAGGAACATCTGTCTTCCTATATCCACTCCCCCAGCTCTTATCTACAAGGTCCCTAATGCACATAGCAGGACGTGGGGAGGCCTTTGGATGTAAACAGATCTGGATCAAAGTACAATCTACATCTCTGGAGTTAATGTCTCTCTCTTTTGCCATGGAAGGAGTAAAATGCAGAGGGGCACAACTCTTGTCTTGAATTAAGCGGCTCTGTTTCTCCCTGTGGCTTTCTGCAGCTGATGTACAATAGTCTCTGTGCCTCCTTGGCCAATAAAACACTTCATTGTTAAGATCCATATGTGCCTGCCTGGGGAAGTGGGATTTGGAAAAGGTTCCCATATCCCATCTGCTTGGCAGTGATCACTTGAGGTAGACTGTATTATACATTTCTAATCCGAAAAGTGTTTTGCTGTCTTATGGGAATTCTTAGAGGCTATTTATTTTGATGAGGCAAGATCCAAAAGTATGTCCTTTAGGCAGAAGTTGCAGCACTGAGTGTCTAAGAAACACCTGCAGATCAAGGAAGCCGAGAGGAAGTGGAGAAAACCCTCCAACATACTTGTATACAGACATACGTGGATATGTATACACATATAGAGGTATAGCATATATATGTATATATATAGCATATATATATGTATACACATATAGAGGTGAAGCACCGGAATAGGTTGCCCATGGAAGTTGTGGATGCCCCATCCCTGGACGTGTTTACAGCCAGGCTAGATGGGGCTTTGAGCAACCTGCTCTAGTGAGAGGTGTCCCTGCCCATGGCAGGGGGGTTGGAACTTGATGATCTCTAAGGTCCCTTCCAACTCTAACCATTCTATGACTCTATGACATCCCTGTGTAGGTATAGGTGTATGTACACACATATACACAACTCCAAGCATTGTACGTCCTGCCCTGGCCCTGCTGTTATGGCTGCAGCAAGGGAAGGGGCTGGTCCACCGTGTTGCTTTGCTGCGGGGTGCGACCCAGCAGAGAGGTGTGCGCAGGGGCCGTAACAGCAGCACGGTCCCTGCTATGCCACCCACGTGCACACAGCAAGTGTGACCGTGTCCTGGGCCACCGTCCCCTGACTGACACCACCAGCCAAGGCTGTACGTGTGGGGAGAAAGGGGAAGCACAGGAGGCACAGTCATTACATTTATACATATGCTGTCTTTACAACTGGTATATAAATGGTTGCTTTTGCTTCTCCCAAAGGTGCGGGGCAGTGCCATCTCCAGACCTGAAGGGCAGGCTCTGCAGCACCAACGTTTCCATGCTGTCACTGTCAAACGTGGGCATCCCCAGTTCTGCTCATCATAACCTTCCAGGCCACCAAGGAGACGCAAGGCTCCAGCAAGGACCTGCCAGCCTTGTGTGATGAACTGCCGCTTGCCAGGACCCACACCGAGCTCCTCGGGATGCTGAGGTACTGCTCGGGACCCTGATTACTCCCGATTCCTCGCTGTGCTGCTGGCAGTGGGGAATCAATGTCCAGTTTGGGACATTGGGTAGAGCCGATCCCATTACCATCTTCTGTGCCCTTGGGGGACCGGGGCACTGGGCTGGACACCCTGCTCTGAGGGGGCTCCGCATGAACAAGGGACGAGGTTTGGGCTGTCCCTAGTTGCTCTGGTGGGAAGAGCTGCCTCCTTCCTCCTCTCTGTCTGGGAACCAGGTCACTGCTGGAAACTGGGGATGTCGCCGCGTGGAGCAGTGGCTGGGCCCAGCAGCCTGGTGGCAGAGTGCTAGCCGAGCCCGGACACCCTAGTGCTGCCTGAGGGGCTGCAGCGTCCCCACGGCGGCCCTGCTCCAGGGATGTAGGTGCTGGGCGTGAGAGGTGCTGGGAGCAATGGGCCGGCTGGACGACCATGCCAAGAGGAGGATTGTGGAGCTGCGCAGGGCTGGGCTGAGCTTCCGCAAGATCAAGAAGGTGCTGGAGCTGGATGACATCCAGGTGACGCCGCAGGCCGTGTACCTCTTCCTCAAGCGTAAGAGCGTGGAGCTGGGGCCGGTGGCAGCTGGCTGGGATGGGGACCAGTCCTGGCCACCACTGCCAGGGCATGAGGCTGAGCCGCCCGAGCCGCTAGGTGCCCAGCCCCCCACAATGCCTGGCGGGGTCCCTGTGGGCAGCTGGGTGCCCTGCCCTGCTGGTGGCCAGGACACCAAGGAGGGCATCCAAATTGTCAGCGTGGTCTCACTGTGCAAGGATGGCAGGCAGTTCAGGGAGAACCTGCCTGTGGGACTGCCCCCCAGGAATGGTAAGACCTGGCTCCCTGTTGGGGGGTCGCTGCTATGGCCACCCCCCGGCAGTGCTGGGGTGGGGAAAGGGCTCCTTGTCCCAGGCCGGGAGCCCCCAGGGACCTCCTTTTGAGGCGTTTTTCTCTCTGTCCCTTGCAGATGATGACAGCTCTGCAGGTGCTCCCTTGGCTTCAGGGAGCTGCCACCCTCCGGGGATGCTAGCCACTCCCCCACAGTCCCTGCCCAGCCCAGGGCAGCTGGTCGCACCCCCTGCCAGGAGCCCAGCCCTGATGGTGAAGAAGAAGATGGTGGACAGGGCTAGCCTCCTGCAGAAAATGGTAGGATGCCAGATGGCACGGTGGGATGGGAGAGCCCATCTGCTCTGGCCAGGAGCTGGTGTGGTGCTGCCCGCTGGGACAGCCTCAGAGAGTGCCCTGCTGCATCCAACCCATGCAGATGGGCAGGCCGTTGGGGATGAAAGGCTCCTGAAACGCCCCCCAAATCTCTGCTACCTGCACTCTCAAGCAATGCTTGACCATGGCAGTTGGCAAGTTCATCTGGGAAGCCCCTCTGTGCACTGGGGCCATGAGGCATGATGCCCATGTGCCTGCAGCCAGCACCAACTGCTGCCCTTGGGCAATGCTGGACATGGTGATGTCCATTTCTGTCAGCACAGGCCTCCAGTCTGCAGCTCACAGACCCCCTCTTTAAGGCTTGGTTTCAGTACCAGCTCAGGAGGTTCCCCAAGCCACCATGAGGACACCAGCAGTTTGGTGCTGCACCAGGAGATGAAGGGCTGTGGCAGGCCAGGAGGAGGTGACACAGACAGGATGGCTGCTCTCTGGGACGCATCTAGCTGCTGTAATCTGTAATGCATACACCCCAGCCTTTCCATGCCATGAGATCACCAGGCCACGGCCATGCATGCCTTGTCCCAGCACATCCACATCCCTGTTGCCATCCCGCCCACCATGGTGAGCTGCAGTCGGCTGGCCAGCTCACCGGTCAAGCCCAGTTCTGCTGGCAGCTGCAGCGAGCCATGGGGCAAACATAAGTGACCAAGCAGTCCCAGGACCAGCCCTGGGAAGGCTGCCAGCAGGGCAGAATAGCCATGGGGCTGCCCCAGCACCCAAAGTTTACTCCTTCAGAGCAGGCTCCAACCTCCAGAGACTTCACTGCTGGGCGATGCTGTTTCCCCCGTGGAGGAAGGTAGGACACCAACAGCTGCCTTTCTTGCTATGGTGTCCTGGGTACACAACACAGCTGTGAGCCAGGCTGAGCCTTCATTCACAGGCCTGTCTTTGCTCAGGCACAGCAAACACCTTTTCCAGCCCACTCAGGTGTTCTTCAAGATCCTTGCCAGCTGCTTGAGAGGACACAGGTTGTTCAATGTCCTTTCTGGGAGAAAGGCTTCCCTGAGGTTCAAAACCAGCATGTGATCCCTCTCAGGGAGCAGAACAGCCTTTTGCTTCAGGGTGCAATACAAGAACTGATGGGGCTGGAAAGAAAAACCCAGGATACACTATTTCTGTCCCTTCAGAGAGCAAACACAAGCCTGGCATCATCACAGGCAGCCTGATGGCCACCCAGCAGCATCCCCCACCGTGTGGCTATGCATGTACTGACAGCGTGCAGAGCAGTGGCACTGCAGGGGCTGAGTGGGGATGAAGTGCAGCTCAAAGCATCGTGAGGTCTAGAGCATCACAACAATGTGATGGCTTTCTCTCGTGCCTTGTAGAATCATAGGATTACTGAATATTGGGTTGGAATGGACTTCAGGGATAATCTGGTCCATCCTTTCTTGGCAAAAGCATGGTCTAGAGAAGATGGCCCAGTGCCCTGCCCAGCAAAATCTTAAAAGTGTCCAATGGTGGGGAATCCACCACTTTCCTGGGGAGATCATTTCAGTGGCTGATTGTTCTCATTGTGAAAAATTTTCCTCTTGTTTCTACTTGGAATCTCCACAGGAGTAACTTGTACCCATTACCCCTCTACTTTTCCACGTGACTCCTTGTGAAAAGGAAGTCTCCATCTTCTTTGTAGCCACACTTTAAATACTGGAACATGGTCATCAGTCTCCCCTAAGCTTGCTTTTCTCAAGGCTGAACAAACCCAATTCTCTCAGCCTTTCTTGTAGCTTAGTGCAGAACAAATCCTTCTTTTGCTCATTGCCATTAAAGAAGCAGCTGATAATGTTTCACCTTCCCTTCTCTCCTGCCTCCCGCTACTCCAGGTCACAGATGCCAGCACTCAAACTGCCCTGCTGAACCCTGTAAGTCCTGGAAATCAAAGCCTTGCTTGGGCAGTACCAGTGCTTCCCCCTGCTCCCAGCTCCCATGTCATTGCTGAAAAGCTGGATGCTGTACAGACGGAGGTCCAGAAGCTGAGCCAGGCCCTGCTGGCAGTGCTGGAACGGCAATGCCGCCTGGAGCGGCAGCAGGAGCACCAGCAACGGCTGCAGCAGGAGGTGCTGATGACACTGCAGCAGCTCAGCTCCACTGTGAGCCACAGCATGGTGCCAGCTAACCAGCCCTGTGTCCCCTTCAGCAGTATGGCTGAGCCCTCGCCTACTGTGCCAAACTTCAGCCAGTTCAAGATGGAGCTCATCTGACCTCACTTGATGCCAGTATGCTCCAGCAGTGCTGCACTGGTGGCAGGACGAAGTCATGAAGAAGAACCCCCGCTCAGAGGCTGTGGCAGCTGCCTAAAGATTATGTGGAGCACCCAGCAGAGAAGGTCACTGGTGTCTCACGTTTTCAGCCCTGTTGATTGAAAAGAGCTGCCCGGGACAAGGGGTAGGGCAGTGGAAAGCTGAGGCCTTGCTTCTCCCATGCTGCCCATCCTGGCTGACACTAGAGCTGGCTGGTGGCAGCAGGCTGCCTGCAAGTGCAAGATACAACTAAGAGAGACACAGTAGGGAGGTGGGTCTCAAAGAAAATGTGAGGCTTCCTCTCATGTGGGTCAGTGCCATGACAATGAATCACAGAAATGCTTTGTGCCCTCTCTCCACAGAGCCTTGTTCAGTAAAAATCTCTATACACCACGGTTCAGAAACTGTGGGGTCTCTTTCTTCATCTTACCTACGCTTCACCCCACCAGGGAACAGGTTGGATCTATCTTGGGTGCTGCCATCATGTGTGGAGCTGTGCAGGGTGCTCAGACTCACGAGGTGAGACCACTGCTCCACACACGATGCTACTGGAGGCCTGGTGTCAGCTGCTGCACCGTTAGGGATATATCACACTTGTGTAGGAGCAGATTCCACCTAGGTCACCCTCCTCACCCCAAATTCTCAACAGATCTGGAGTCTGGCACTGCTCCTGCCCACTGCTGGGCCAGGATACGGGCAGGACCATACAAGAACGGGTTGCACCTGGGCATGAGCTGGATATTTGTCTCTTCTTCTAACCCCTTTTTCTGGCAGGACATCCTCCTGGCTGTGGTCTCTATCAGCAAGGGCTCTCCCTGGTGCAGGCTGCTGGTGGTGCAGAGCTGCTCAAGCAGAGAGGGGCACAATGCAGAGAAGCCCCTTGCCCGCAGAAGGGTTCAAGGGAGGGTGATGTACTTTCACTGCAGCAGTGGAGTCCAAAGGGACTAGAAGCTCGACTTGCCTGCTGGGTGGAAAGGTCTGCTGAGGGGTGGCCTTGGTTCATCACCCAGCAGTGAATCTTGAGAGGAGACAGAGTATGTCCTTCCTCTGCATCAGGCAAGCAGGCTCCTTTCCTTCTGGTCACCACACGTAGCACTAACTTTGCACAGAAGAAGCTCCCAGCCTGATTCTTTGAATTCCTTTAGTCTGAGGTCAAAATTCAGAAGTGTAAAAATAATTCAGGCATTTGTATACACACACACACACATACACATATATATGTATAAATACATCTGGGCATTTTGGCGGTCCTAGCAGCAACCCCGGTGGATGGGGGAGCTGGACAACCAGTCTGCCCCCCCAAGACATATGCGCGGCCCCAGCGCTGTCTCTGCCACTGTGCCCAGGAGCATCAGGAGTCTGCTGCAATCTCCCAACGGTCATTCATTTCGATGTTGGTGTAATTTTGGGGATGTCTGAAAGCAACAGACAAAGAAAAATGGAAGATCAGTTGCTCTGCTCTTTTGCACAAAGCAGCTAATCTGCATCTCATCTTTGCACTTAAAATGGAGGGGCTGGATGACCAGCCTTCAGCAGGCACAGAGTTTACTGAGGTCTCTGTTAACATTTTTGGGGAAAACAGGAGCCATCACGTGGCATGTACATCATGTACCACTCTGGTTTCTGAAAGAGATTCCCTAAACCTGACAATGTTATTTTTTAAATTCCTTTTAAAAATACAACCTAAGTTTTCTATTCCCCAGACATATTTTAAGAACTCTGTTCATTTCTAACACTTGCACACCAGCACCCTATCTAATGATGAAAGAAGATCAGTAAAAGTTCATGGCAGTAAATCCCTTGGGCTGGTTAAAGAGCCCATCTACTGTAATATTTATTTCAGACAAACATGCAGCCTGACTGTTAAGCTGCTGTTTGCCTGCTGACAACATTAGAAAATGCCAAGTAATTATTTAAAGTGGTGTATTGTTATAATGTGAAAACTGTTTCCATCAAGGTAATCCCAAACTGTCTGTTCTTCCACCCCACTCTAAGAAAGAGCTCTTCCCTGTGCCCAAAGCAACATCCCACTGCCCCCTGCATGCCATGAGCCTTCAGCTTTCTGCTCTCCCACCACAGCACCTTGTAAGTAAGATTGATGGCCTTTACACTGTGCCCACTGACATGCCTAGCATTATCCATGGTTTTATTGGTGGTTATCTATCTGAACCTCCAGCAGAACCTGGAGTCTGCCACATCAAAATCAAAGGGGCTTTGGATGCAGCATCTGACTGTAGGTGTTTGCCTGAGCGAAGGAGCAAGTCCCTGTGCAGCAATTAGAGAGGAAGCACTGGGGAAGCAGAGGATGAGAGATGCAAGGCAGATGGGAAGGGGTTTCTCACCTTTTGATGAAGTAAAATGCCAGGCTGACCAACAAGAACACAAGCAGGAGACATCCCACGACAAACAGGGCGATTTTCCAACCCTGGATGGGAGCTGAGGGTACAAAGGTAGAGACAGACCATTATAGCCATGACCTTTCCCAGCACAGGGTGCCATCAGGAGGTCACAGAATCAGAGAGTCACAAAATGGGTTGGGAGGGACATTTAAAGATCATTTAGTGCAACCCCCTGCCATGCATAGGGCCGTCTTTCACTAGTTCAGGTTGCTCAAAGCCCTGCCCATCCTCACCTTGAACACTTCCAATGATGGGACACCCTCAGCTTCTCTGGGAAGTGACAGATTGGACTGTCCCAGCTTCCTGATCTGGAGAGTCACTCTTCCACCCGCCCCGGCTGCGCACCCCATGGTGTGCTGGCTCTGGCCAGCTCCAGCCTGGTTGCCAGCTGCTGCTCTGAGCAATTGGCCTTCTGGGCTGTGTGTCCAACAGCTCCAAAAGCAAGGGGCTCTCCAGTGAAGCTCAGTCTCAGCAGAAGATTTAGACCACCCAAACTTCAAGTGGTATTGGTGTGATAGGGCTGACCATCACACCAGAAGAACCAACCACCATTACCTCTCTTGTAATGACCCAGCAGTTTCTAGAAGGCAGCTGTGTTTGGGAAGCATCACCAGAGGTCCCCCATGGCTTGCCCTGCATTGCCCCTCTCATGTGGAGACGTGTCTTGATCTGGCCCTGCATGATGTGATGGAAACCTCCTACTCACCATCACCGTGCGACACAGATGGTACATTTTTGGGGGCAACACACTCGGGACTAGTTTTCAGCACTCTCCCATCCACAGAGATGGGGTGGGGGCTGGCCATGAAGCCTTGGTGCCAGGTCTTGATGGACTGCTGCTGCTCCGGCTCCCGAGCCCACACCTGGCCCCAGACCTTCACCAGGGAGCCCACACACTTCAGGTTCAGCTCTGCGGACAAACAACATAGGCTCTTGAGGGGTTGGAAACCCTCTGGCTGTTTGGGAACACATTGCTTCCATGACTTTATACCCAGCTCCAGTAATAGACTCCTGCTCTCAAGCTCTTCACCCTTTTCTCCCCACTGCTCTGAAATCACACTGCCATGCTGTATCACGAGTAACACGAGCACATGCTCAACCTTTCTTTCGGTGACAAAAGGGACTTGGAGTTGTCCTCCCAACCCAGTAGAATACTTGGTACTGCACTTCGTAACTTCACGATCTCTATCCATTGGTGAGAGCTGTCTGAAATTGTTCAAAGGGTCCAAAAGGTGTTTGGGCAACTTTGCATGGCTGCAAAGACCTCACTTCCTTACAAAACCAGCCAAAAAATAGGAAACAATTCTTCCCATCTCTTAAAAGTCCTTAAGACTTCCAGAAGTGGCTTTTTGGTCCAAGTCCTTTGAATAAGTATAGGACATGGAAGGAGTATGATAGAGAAAGAGCTGAGAACCAGAGTCCTCTAGAGTGGAAATGGCTTTTTGCTTTGTGGGTTTAGGATATTCAGTTTGCCTGGAAGACATCTCAAGGCATCATCAGAGACTCCCATTCCTCACGGTCCCTCTAAGCCTGCCCTTCCTCTAGCAAGCAGCCCGTGTCAGGCTCTCTCCTGCTCTCTTCACTGAAATCCATGTACCCACTGCTGCTCCTCCAGTTCCCCTCACGCGAGTGCAAGTCTGCAAGTTTGGCTTGAGAAGGGACCATCCTTCTGAGGATTGAGAAGGTGAGGATGGTGAGGGAGGAGGGCACTGCGAACCAGGAGAGTGGAGCAGGGCACCAACCTTGCAGGTAGAGCTCAGAGACGCCACAGGAGCACTCTTCCTCTAGGGAGCTCACCAAGACCCTTCCCAAGCTTTCCAGCATCCTCCTGTGGTGCAGGGTCCACATGGAACAGTCTAGATGAAAAAGAGAGGTGGTTTTCTCGGTGCAGCTCCCAGCCATGTGCCCCTTCTAAAACACTTGGCATCATGCCTGAGCTCAGGAGCAAATCTCCAGAGCCTGCATCCCACCCTCCTCTGCAGAACATCCTCCTCTGCCCCTGTCCTGCAAGGTCAGTCTTCACTTCTGGCCTTCTACCATCACGTACAGCAGATTCACTCCTTCACCAACCTCCCAGGGGAGTGGGGAAGAGGCATGCCCCAAATGTCCCACCACATGGGCCAGTGCAGAGTGGTTTCTTGTGCTTGGAGAGGAGGGAGAGGTCCACTCCAGGCCCCTCAGGAGGCTGGAGAAGGAGGAATCCCCATTTCATTTTATCCAGACCTTGACTGCCCCAAGCGGATCCAAGCAGGGCCTTTATGGAATTGGCAAAGGGGCTGGGACAGGAGGGTTTGCTGGCAGTGTCCCTGATTGTGCCCCCGCC
>JAOXJM010000071.1:18055167-18070565 GCA_026413425.1 Tringa solitaria
GCCTTTCCTCGTAAGGGAGGTGCTCCAATCCCTTAATCATCTTAGTTGCCCTACGTTGCCCTTAGTTGCCCTTAGTTGCTGTGAGCTGTGCCCATGCCAAGGGGCACCAAGTCACACAGCCCACCCAGATACTGTGCCCATCCCTTTGAAGCCTTGCAGTGCCAACAGTGAACAGAACAGTCTCTTTGGGCTGTGCCTGAACATAAGCTAAACATAACGCTGCTGACAATGCAGGCTGCAAAGTCATGGCTCCTCTTCATGTGTCAGCCTGTGCTCAACACACTCGCGCACTAACCTAGTAGGGATATCAGAAAAGCAACACAGGCCAGTAGGGCCAGTCACATTTCTTCTGCAACTTGGCTTAGTTCATATGGATCATAAAGTCAAGTGGGCAACAAGCTCCTAGTCGAGATGTCAACCCTGTTGCTGTATCTGTCTGACTGCAAATGCTCAAGGTCAAAATAGATGGTGGTCTTCAGATGAGCACTGATGTGTGTTGGTGGAGCTGCAGATGGAAGCACTCTGCAGAACATGCAAGAACAGGACCATGCTCTGCCTAAAACTTGATATTTCTGTCATTATAGTCAAGGTCAAATTAGCTGCAATCCAAGCCAGGAGGATGCAATGCAACAGGAATCACAGGGCTGAAAATCAGAAGTGAGTGGGCATTAATGACTGGTGGTCCCTGGACTGCCCTGGTCCTGCCCAGCTCACCTTTGAAGTTGGCAACAGCGACTCCACAGCTGCACGATTCATGAAGGGCCTGGACCAGAGTCATCAGGATCTCTTCCAGCTTCAGGAGCCACTCCTGGCAATCTAGGAAACAAAAAGCCAACTGTTACCCAGCCAGTGCGACCTTGGTCACGGGATCCAGCTTGTTCTGGGATGGGTGCAGATCAGCTCCTGCTTATCACTCAGAGGGCCCAAAGAGGCTTCACTTCACCCCAAGCAGTTGGGTATAGGAATCAAGACTGGAGAAGCTCAGCCATGGGTTGCCATATAGAAAAATATTGCAGAAAATTGTCAGATGTCCTAGCTGTGTTTCCTTTGGTGTTACGTTCATGTGCCCCAGCGTGACTCTGGAAGGTCTTCTTGGACAGCTCTGGCTTTGTGCAAGTGCTCTTGTCGTTAGGAGGTCCTGCCTATAGAAGCAGAAATAACTAATACCCACCTGTTACATGAAGGCAGAAGGAGAGAGTCTGGCTGAAGCGCTTGCTGGGGCACTCATTGAACTGGCCAGGGGTGGGCCTGCTGAGGACGTAGGACAAGGAGTCCCGGGTCACAGAGCAGCAGTTACACTGGCTCATGGACACATCTCCCAGCTGGTGTCTGCAAGAGATAGACATGTAAATGAAAGAAAGCGCGACCTGCCGACCTGAGTGCTCTTCACACATCCAGTCACACCTGCCTGCACCAGAGGATGAAACCATGCACTTATAGTCTTCTCCCTTCACAAAGTTTGGAGAGATATCCCATCCCCACCAGTACCTCCTTGTCTCAACAAAAAAAGCCCAAGAACTCACTAAATCTTGAGAGAGAAGAGCACAGGCTTCATCCAACCCTTTATTTTCGAGCACTGGCTGCTTTTATGACTGATCTGAAGACAGGCAAGATAGTACATACACACTTGTACTCAGCCTGGGACCACTGGGAAGAATGATGGAGTGCAACTAGAGAAAAAGAAAGGCAGAACCTGCGATTTGAAATGCCTGAGCAGCGCAAGGGCCCTCAACTCAAGGTGAAGAGCATGACTGGGGACGATTGGGTGTTGGACTAGATGACCTTTAAAGGTTCCTCACAACCCAAACTATTCTATGATTCCATGAAGCCCCACTGTGAGGAACTGCACAAAGCAGAGCTGCTCCAAGCTCCTCACGGAAGGAGAC
Source organism: Tringa solitaria (assembly GCA_026413425.1). Classification (NCBI taxonomy): domain Eukaryota; kingdom Metazoa; phylum Chordata; class Aves; order Charadriiformes; family Scolopacidae; genus Tringa; species Tringa solitaria. Next base: position 18,057,054 of record JAOXJM010000071.1, read on the forward strand.
CATCTCCTTACAGGACAAGTGCAGGTTTTGTCTCACAAGAACGAGGAAGCTGAGCAAAGGAAGGAATAGGAATATGCTGTGAATGAGTGGTGAACCTGTCATGGGAGTAAACTACACCCTTTCCTGATGCAGTTGACTCCAACAGTTGTCTCAAATGGCCTCTTCACAGGCCCATCCAGGAAGAAATCTCCTTTAGCTACAAAAGCCAGGACATTGGTATTTAGTTGACAGTTATACACTGAGGTCAAATCTGCTGCTTTGCTGTCAAAACCACAGTCAAGAGCTTGCACAGATATTTTTTGCTTATTGCCTGGTTCTACACACCCCACTCTGTCTTCATGTGCACGGCACCTCACTGCCTCTGCTCCTCCGCCTGCTCCACTGTCCTCTGTTCCCCTCTTTCTCCCATTAGTAAAGCATGCCTAAAATGTGAAGGAAGCAGTTCTCATATCTCACAAAAGTCTGAGGTTACTAACCCAGAAAGACAAAAAGAAACCCCAAACCCAGAAAGAAAGTGACTCAACTCAGAATGAACAGTAACCCTGCTTCCAGTCCTTGGTCTGGATGAAGCAGGGCAGGAATTTCCTCCTGGATCAGGTGGGCGATACTGAAGTCCCTCCCATGTCCCTCCCTTGTCCTCATTTTGACCTGAAATTCCACTCTGAACTTAAAAAAACCTTATCCTGTTGAAAGCGGTAATGGAAAATGTATTATATTGACCATTACACTTTTTAAAATAATAAATTATAAATTATAAAAATTATAAAATAATAACCAGCAATCATTTGGTCAGAAAGTTTCTCCTCAAGTACTTTATTCTACAACTGTACAGCTGCAACAGGACTGCTGTGGCGAGGGTGACACCTACAAATCCAGCCCAGGGAGTGGAAAAAGGCCGAGAATCAATGCCACCATGAGGAGACCCTGGTTTGGAGGTGGCACTTGTCTTCCAGTCCCGACCACAGTTTGTAACAGCAGGCAAGGGTGACTCTGCCGCCAAACTCTCCTCCCAGCCCTGCCCAGCCTCTCACCGCTTTTCCTTGTAGGCAGGTCTGCCAGGGGTCAGGGTCTCCAGCAGCTCAGGGTTTGGTTCCTCGTTGCTCGTGTACACAAAGGCATCCAACAGACCGGTCATGGGCAGCGCCTTCCCCAGGACAAAACTGCTGCTATTGCCTCTGTAGAGGGCAACGGCATTGGGGCCACCTCTGAGGACAGGACGGGTAGTGTTCTCTGGGAATGGCAGATCCACTGCACACCAGGAAGGAAAGGAACAACAGTGGCATGTAAGCAACACATGAGCGATGCCCACCATGTCTGAAAACAGCATCTCTTCAGTCCTGAACAGCAGGACACAGGAACTCAGAAAGTGGCTGAGTTTGCCTGGTTATTGCAAGTTTGGCATCTGCTGCCCCATTTTTTGGCTCACTAACATTTCTCACATTTGCTCAGCCTGAATTTCCCCATTTCTGGCCAGATTCACAGTGTGGAAGAGGTTGGCAGAGAAATCTGAGCAGAGTTTGCCCTGCTACTTTGGTTTTGCAAACAGAGAAGCTGATTTATGCGTAAGCAGGGAAACTGGAATGGAAAGCAGGCGCTGGTGTGACTTTGTCTACAGTAAAGTAAATTTTTAATTCTAAATTTTTAAATTCTAAATTTTTAATTCTAAAAGAGATATGCAAGATCCATTAACCTTTCAGGTAGCTGTTGCTTTAATAACACACAAAAATATTTAAGAATTTACTCTTTTCCCCCTAGCATTTAACATTCCCTGGTTTTTACAAACACAAACACTCTGCACATACACACACGTATATACACACACATACTCAGCAAAGGCCCAAGACACCAGCACACAGAATTAAGGTTGAGGTTTGGTGGAGCTTTTCAATATCATGAGCTTCCCAATTTCCTTCCTTGTATTTACTGTTCCTTCACAAGCTATTTCCCCAGCACCCAGTAGAACTGCTGAGTGCTGCAGACTGCTGCTATCTCAATACTTCTCCCTATGTAAATGGCTTCAGGGAACAAACATTAAAGGAGGAACCACATGACAGACACTGGGGTAAGGAGAACTGGTTACTCCTTGAGAAGTGCTACCAGGGCAACTGCACATTAAGGGGAAGTCCTGTGCCTTAGCCCTGATGCATCCCTGTCCATGGGACTGGTTTTCCCCTTCCTGGCTAATCTGGTGGCTTTCTATGGTGGAGCAACTGTGTTGGAGGATAGGGGAAGAGCAACTGCTGTTATCTATCTTGACTTCTGCAAGGCCTTTGATATTGACACAACATCCTTGTCTCTGAATTGAAGAGATATGGGTTTGATGGATGGACTATTCAATGCATCAGGAATTGGCTGGATGGCTGCATCCAAAATGTTGCAGTCAACAGATCTATACCCAAATAGAGATAATTAACAAGAGGTGTCCCTCAGGGGTCCATATGGTTCAATAACTTCATTAATGACACAGGCAGTGGGATTGAGTGCACCATCAACAAATTTGTGGATGACACCAAGCTGAGTGCTGCACTTGATACATTTGATGGATGGGATGCCATGCAGAGGGACTTTGACAGGCTGGAGGAGTGGACCCATGTGAACCTCCTGAAGTTCAACAAGGCCAAGTGCAAGGTCTTACACCTGGGTCAGGGTAATCCCCAGTATCAGTAGAGACGGGGAAATGAAGGGATTGAGAGCAGCCCTGTGGAGAAGGACTTCGGAATGCTGGTGGATGAAAATCTGGATGTGAGCTGGCAACATGGGCTGACAGCCCAGAAAGCTCTCTGCACCCTGGGCTGCATCCCCAGCAGCGTGGCCAGCAGGGCTAGGGGGGGATTCTGCCCCTCTGCTCCGCTCTGGGGAGACCCCCCACCCCAATGCTGCCTCCAGCTCTGGGGCCACCAACATCAGAAGGACATGGAGCTGTTGGAGCGGGGCCAGAGGAGGACACAAAAATAATCCACAGGCTGGAAGAACCTCTCCCATGAAGACAGGCTGAGAGAGTTGGGGTTGTTAGGCCTGGAGAAAAGAAGGCTCCAGGCAGACCTTATCGGGCCCTTTTGATACTTAAAGGGGGGTTATAAGAAAGATGGAGAGGGATTTCTTACCAAGGTCTGTACTGATAGCACAAAAGGTAATGTTTTTAAAGTAACAGAGGGTAGGAAGAAAAGTTTTACGATGAGGGTTGTGAGATGCTAGAACAGGTTGCCCATAGAAGTGGTGGATATTCCATCCCTGGAGGTGCTAAAGGTCAGGTTGGAAGAGGCTTTGAGCAACCTGGTCTAGTGAAAGATGTTCCTGTTCACAGCAAGTGGGGTGGAACTAGATGATCTTTAAGGGTACTTTCCAACCCCAACCGTCCTGTGATTCGTTTAAAAGTTTTCACACTGGCATCTGTCAAGGGAGGACTTTTGCTCCACTGCTCTCACAGCTTTAAGTTCTCTGCAGTGACAGGCAGAGAAGCCTTACAAAGACAGCACCAACATCCAGGACCTTTTTAAGAGTGCCTGTCCCAAATTTGAAGTGGTCAGGTTAAATCAAGTGGTCAAATTCTCACAGGGTGCTCAGCATGGAGTCACTATAAAAGTATCCTAAGTATTCTTTTAAGGTGATTAAAATGTAATCCCACAATGTCATCGGGTGTTTTGGGGGTAAAACTTTCCACAGAAATGTGTGCTTGAGACATCTTGACAAAGCCTCGTTGAAAAAAAAAATGCCAAAGCGTATCTCCAGTCACCTTCTTGACTTGAGGGAGCCTTGAGGAACAGCTAAACATAATCTTTAGAAATGTCCTGCTTAGTCTGCAAGCTGCTTGTGCTTTCCTATTGCTTTCTTTGAACCCCCTTGGCTTACTGACCGCTAACAGCCCCAACCCATCCAGAGGTAAGAGCAGAGCACCTTTCCTGGTGAGAGAAGCAGAGCTCAGGTGGACAATCAGCTCTTCTCCTTGGGGTGAGAGAGAACTTTTAATTGTGAAAAGGAGCTCAACTGCTTTTTTTAAAAAAAAATGTACTCCCTGACTCAGAAATCATGAGTCAGTGAATTACACAAGACATCTGCACAGTCAGTGCCTCCAGCTGCCAAAATCTTCTTTTTTTGTGCCCAAAATAATAAGACATTTCTTCCTCCTCCAGTGGCCTGGAAGAAATTTTGAACATTGGGAGGAAGTTCAGACCACAGCTTCACACAGCCCATACACAGTGACCTACATTTGCAGATGGCACGATGGAAGAAAAGCCCTTGTGCTTTTGGAGATAAGCGTATGTATGCTCTGAAGGACCACGAAGTTACACACAGAGAAGGGAGACACTTCAAGGAGATGTGGCGCAGTGTCCTGTGGCAGGCTGGCCATAGGGCTGGGAGTAGAACTGCATCCTCCTGAGCAGCAAAGGCACATGTGGGCTTCTGACCTCCACAAGGTCCCTCATCTGGAGCTCTGCAGGTCTACAGCGCTGCAAGACAAATGGCTTCCACGTGTTTGTCCTTCTACCTTCTTTTGATGCCCTAAAGGGGCACCAGTACCAGTGGAAAGAGTAAGCAAGTGATTCCTGTCCATGTTCTTCAGGCTACCAACATTTTTGAAACCTCTGTCAGGGCCCTCCTAAGCTTTCCCTTTTCTAGGCAAACTTAGTTATTTCTTCTGTGGAAGCATTTCTAGAGCACTATCCATCCTAGCTGACCCATGCAAGACAAAATAAAAGACACAAGCAAACCATGAATTTCAACAGTGGCATAAAAGATGGCCTCCATTCTTTCCTTTTCTTCTAATAATGTCTTATATTTAAAGTATTTGATATAATTCCTTTTCCAGTAATTAACAACATTTTATTTGCTTTTTTATCTGCCACTGAATTCTGAGTCACATTTCCACCGATCTCTTAGAATGACAAACAACAATAAAAACCAACAGCATCCTCCAGCCCCAAACTCGCCTGATTGCTCCCCCAGCTCTGAGGTAGTCTTCAAAATGCAGTCCTTACCTGGGGTTTTGCTTTGTGCTGGACCGATCAGAAGCAGCCCATCCCGTGAGGTTTTGCCATAAACATCCATGGTGAAATAAATGTCTTTGGTCCAACCGTCGATCAGCACCAGAACAATGTCCCTCAGCATGGTGGAGTGGGGACCCTGAAGCTCTATGAACTCGAACTCTTCGGAAGAAGAGGCAGGAAGGACCTCACTGATCAGGACAGCAGATGCGTTCAGCTGAGAAGTTAGGATGCAGTGGTTGTCTGTGCCTGGGGTGGGCATGGCCACTTGGAAGATCCACTGAGAATCTGCCCCACGGCACCTTTCTATGGACTCATCCATGGTCCTGAAGGTGGAGTCCTCCAGGAAAGCATCTCTGCCAGGGGTGAGTACCCTGACCAGCATATCCGCTCTATCCGTCTTCTTAGTTTTATGGACCAAGGCATCCACTAGTCCATAATTTGTGACACCCATGCCCTCCTTGTAGTTCCCTTTTCCATAGTAGAGAGCAATGGCATCAGGGCCATTCTGGATAGTGTTCTTAGGAATAACAATAGCAGGGTTCAGAGAAGAGGAGCCAATGAGAAAGAGCCCTTGGCTATTAGTAACTTTTCCCTGGAGGTTTAAAACTTTGTAGGCTTGGTTTCCATTGCCATTGTAGAAGACCAGATAGTAGCCATCCAAGCGGGCTGTTTGACCGCTGGTGTGATAGAGCTCCACAAACTCAGAAGTGTCCTCTCCTGGGCTGTCAGCATTGACTTCATTAATCAACAGTCTGTGCTCTGTTTTCTGTTCCCTGGGGTTTTTTATGAGATTCTGAGCAGCAACCTTGGGAAACCAGACGTATACAAGTACCATCAGTCCAACCAGCCAGATATCTCCCATGATGAAGGCTGGGATTTTTCTTGCAGTTCAAATCTAGAGGAGATTCAAACCTCCACAAATAGAGCCCAGAAATAGCCACAAATAGAGCAGAGAAGGAAGCTGCCACCACTTGGCTGTTGCAGGACAGCAATGCAAGGCCTCCAGCCTGGATGCTGACTGGCAGAGACACTGGCAGAGGCAGGCACACTTCTTCAGGGAATTCTGTTTTGCAAAGCAAAGCGGCAATCCCCCCAAAATCAGACTGAGAAGGATATGGCTTGAACAAGAGATTTCCCAGCTCAGCTCCTTTAAAAGTCAGGGACAGGATAGGTAGGGGGAGAAAAGAAGAATCTTGTTAGGAAACACAGAAACACACCAGCGACATATAACAGCCTTAAAGCCCCGTAATTTTTCCTCTCTGTGTTTCTTCAGAGGTTTATCAAGATGTGTAACAGCGGCTGCAATGGGACAAAGCCAGCAGTTTTCAGTGTTTGAAACTGAGACTTGTGTGAACAACTGAAAGTTTTACAGTGTCTATGTTAACAGTTAGTTCCACGAGTCTAATTTATTCCATGGGAATTGACACAACATGGCACGAAAGATGATAGCAACCATCTTCTCCATCAAGGTGAGGGTTGGGAAGGTGGGGACAGATGGGTTTGACTGGACTCTTGTTGCAGGCATCGCAACCAGCGCACAGCCAAGCCTGCTGCAGCTCTGGCAGTCGCAGAGTAAGTCTGCGGAATAAGCAGCGGGGAGGAACTGACAAGTTAAGACACTTGAGACATCTCCTCACAAACAGGAGGGAACTGCAGTATCTCCAGAGTGTGGAGCTGACAGCGATTCCACGCAAGAACAGCCCCCCATGGTGGGAGAGGTGACCCTGAGCCGCTCTGCCCGTAACGCCTTCCCCTTTTGCTGTCCCCGGCAGCCCTGAAGCTCATCTGCTCCCAAGCTCCAGGTGATGGAGAAACACACACACAGGCTTCCACCCCACGGGACCAGCCCCGGCCCCGCTCTCTCTTCTGCTAGATGGTCACTATCCAAAAAGTTCTCTGTTCATCCCCAAAATCACCATCAACATCTGGCAAACTCTTGCTCCTGCCCAGCCTCCGCAGAAAAAGAAACCGCACCAGCTCCTCCTGCCCAAGCCCGGCCTCACGGCTGCCCTATTGTCACGGTTTCCCCCCATTTCAGTTAAAGGCATGAGGAAGGGGGAGGAACACGCGGGGGAGCTCCTGGCCAGGAGCGTGTGCGGGACGGGAGGAAACCCACCAGAAAGCGGAGAAAACTGCAGGAAAAAACCCACCGTGGCCCGTCCAGCTGGAGAGACCGGCAGGGCATGAACAGGGCGGGACCCCCCCCACCGGCGCGGCAGGGACCGAGGGGCGACCCCCGGCAGCCCCCCGGCCCCTCTGCGAGGTGGGGAGGGACGGGGACGGGGACGGGGTCAAGCCTCCGTCCGGTCCGGGACGGGCGGCCCCGGCTGTGCGGAGCGGGGCTTCGGGGCTCGGGCCGGGCCGCCGGGTCCCCCCGCCTTCCCGGGTGGAAATCGGGGGCGGGGGGGACGGGACGGGGCGGCGCAGGGCCCGCAGCGAAGACACACAAACGCAGGTTGCGGAGCGGTCGGATGTGCGCTTGGCAGGGAGGGTGTCTGTTCCCTGCGTGTGGGGATGTTCGGGGTGTTGAATCCTGAGCGTGACTGGTTTTGGAAAATCTTGGGTAAAAGGCGATTTAAGTGAATGCCTGTATTAAAAACAAAAGCCAAAACAAACCAAACCAAACCCCACACAAATAACCCTGTATTTTTTTTTTACTTTTCCAAAACCATTATCTTTGTCCTGCAGCATGCTGTATCATAGTCCTGAACTCCACATGTGCACAAAACCAAGATCTAAATGACTGAAAAGCGTTCCTCTAAAAAGGAGTCTGGATTAACTTCAATTTGAATGGTCAATTTAAATATCTGTAAAATGTTTGGAACTGGTTCTTCAGTCTTTCAACCTTTTACAGGCTGAAAGACCTTAATTCAGATTCTTTCAACCTTGTACAGTAAATGATCATTGAACTACTGCGACAGCGATCCAATCAGTTTGCCTTTGGTCACCAAACACTGTTGTCTGTCTTCCAGGATCTCCAAAGTCCTAAAATGTGACATCTTGCATGTCTCCTAAAAGTCCTGCTATTCCAGAAATATTTGTTGTTATAGGGAAGATGATTCTTTACTGCATGAGCATAGAAGCTCATTAGTGCAAAGGGAGAGAGAAGGAATAAAACTTGTGTAATCTAAATCCCTAGGTATGTTTTTTATAGGAGTATTAAAAAGAAATACCTACAGCCTAGGGCCTAGTTTGTGGGGGTGGAGGAGGTTTCTGCATGATATGGTAACTGTGCAATGTTTTAATTTTGTCTGCTCTTCCATATACGCCCATTGCATTGCTCCACTTGGGAAGGGAATAAAGAAATTAGTCCAAGATTCCAAAGGAGGTGCCTGCAGAGGGTAGGCATCTGATATTCACCCACAGGTGATCTTGGAAAACCCTTGAGGACAGGACATAAACTGATAGGTTTGTCAGTGGGACAGCAAGTCACCATAAACTTCATCTCTGTCCCGATTTCAAACCATCTGCTTTGGGTGAGGTTTGCAATAGGTCTCAGTGTTGCTGTACCTGAGCAAATACATGTATTCAGTTCTCCACCTTGGCATGCACCACAACATTTGTTCATTTTTTAGATTAAGACATTTGTAATTCCAAGGGACTGCAGCCATCAGCTGTAGGTGAGGGTGGGAAGGATTGGAGCCAATGACTAGCAATAACCAAAGATGAGAACTTGAAATTTATCTCTCAGATGATGGCTGTTGGAGCAGAGACTTCTGTCTTTTTCCAAGTGGCTTAAGCCACTTCAGTCATGGGTTAAACATTCTTTAAACAATGTAATTGTAAATGATTTAGTATCACTCTTTCTTCCTCACCCATCTCTATTCCTAGTTGATACCCAAGTGCTAAGCTAAACTAAATTTTGAAGTTATAAGTTTATTTTAATAAAGGAGCAAATAATTCTTCGAGATCAGATTTCTGGTTGATGTTTTTTTTTCCTTCTAAGCTTGCTAGTAGGAACTTGGCAGGAGTCAGAAATCACCACCTATGTGATAAGATACTTCTCATTGCTTTATTAGTGGTACCTTGCATCTGCATGAAGTTATGAGGGCTTCCAAGGCACTTCCGAATTCAGAACTGTCATCAAACTTCAAGACCTGGTACTACATGTCCTTGTGCTAAGAGCTAGAACATGCTGCAAGTCTGCCCACCATCTATGAACAGACTGTGGTTTCGGTGCCAAAGATGTCTATTTGGGGATTCTGATAGTATGAAACCTGTGTGAGATGGTATGTAGCAGTGTTCCTGGAGACATTGTATGCAGCAGTCACTGGTTTTCCATGAAAACTGTCAACCTTTGATGGCCAAAGTAGAATAATTGGAGAGAATTGTTTTGTGAGCTTAGATTGGTTAGTGTCAGGTGTATGCCCTGTATATAAAAGCTAACGTATAAGTAGATGTAAAAAATCTGTGAGGAGAGCCTCAAAAACTAAATTGTTGACATAGCTTGCAAGTGAGAGTCATAGAGTTAAGTTTTTCCTCAAGGTTTTAGCTATTCTTGGTCATGTGAATAGGACTTCTTTCCAGTTTTCCTCTGCACTTGTTAACTTGCTTTCTTTGCAGGCAAAGGAGCTATGTGAAAACTACATTTTAAAAATATGCTTCCATTTTCAGTGGATGTTTGGACTCCTGCCAAGGAGAAATGGCAGGGTTTTCTCTATTCCAAGAGGAATCGGAAGTAGGGAAAAAATGGATCGCAGGAGCCAAGCTGTGTATAGGAAGCAAGTGGATAAGATGAGTTCTGAGATACGAGGTGACATGGATATCCCTTTAAAGCAGAGGAGTTGTTTTTTGTGAGGTAAAGGTGGTGACTTTTTTAGCATTATCATTTTATCTATATAAAGCTTAAGAAATCTACAGAAACAATAGCATTTCCCAAGTTAACTTCTTCAGGAATTAATACCTTGTTTTGTGCAATGTACTGTAATACATTTAAATTTGTATCGTGGATTGGTGCTTTTTAAGATGCACGTGGTGATTTTTTTCATTGACTTTTAGCCATTGTGTTAGGTGCTTCGGACATTACCAACCACAAGTGACTTCTTACATGCCTGACTACATGGAAGCATCCTGCACATGGGGTCTCTTTTAGCTTCAGATTTTCCAGAGCTGAGGCCCTCATCTTCTTCCGTGGCTGTAGGAACATGTAAGCCCTAATACAGAATTGCCTGTTCAGTGCCTGCAACCTGAAGTCATAAGATCTGTGAGCAGTCTATGAGTGAAATCTCAGTCTTCATAGTGTAAATGTCCTCAAAGTGCAAAAATAAATAGCAGTCTGAGGAGGCTTTATGCCTAGCAGGCATAGCAGCATAGTTTTTCAGACCATCAGGGCTTAGGCCTTGTATGTGTTTTCTTGACTTAAAAATGACATCCAACCTAGCAGTACAATGGAAAAAAAATGTGGTAAGTTTTGATTGGCTCCAGCAGAGATGTGAAAAGGGAAGAGAAAAAACATCTGCAGCTGTTACACCATGTTTGAAGTAAAACCAGAAAAGAGCAAGGAACAGGAAGCTTTTTCCTTTGATTAAAGCAAAAAAAAAATGAAAAAAATCCAAGTTTTAAGGGGCAAGTATGTTTTTTAAGATACATTAATATTACAAGAGAATACTGAAAGGAATGAAAATAGTCATTTCAGATTACTTTAGAAATTGTTGTGCTGGTTTTTTCCCCCCCCTTTAAGTAAGATTTGGCCAAACTGCTAAGAAGGTAAAAAGCTCTTGTTTACGGCTCTCTGTTGGGAATGAGGTTCATTAGCGTACGCTGTGCAGAAATATTTTGCTGACCAAACTGCCTGAATTTAGGAGTTATTGTTTCAGTGTGTCAGTGAGCTGACTGATGTGGGCGCCGCCTTACTAACGCTGGCAAGTCGATTTTCGAAGTGTAACGCATGCTCCTCCGGCCTGTGCCCTTTTACCTACTTTGCTAGCAACCACGTGACAGCAGAGGAATGCAAAGGAGGGGAAGTCTACAGCAGCTTATGATTAAATTGGCCTTTAAGGAGGAGAATAATTGTTCAAAGAAAGGGACTTCAGGAAATCTTTGGTGTTCAGCCATCATCATTCAGAACAGTCTTAAAGGCTTGCAGTTGTCTTAAGTAAAGGAAAAGGATGTGAGAAGAAACAAGCCATTTGATTGTTTCACATCTCGGGGTCAAGTAGTACAGCCCTAGAACTAGACTTGCCTGCTTTCAGGGCTTGTTTACTTGATGCAGGATTAATTCTTGCTGTATTAATATTTCTTCATTTGGGAATGAGGAATCTTTTCCTTATTGAAGCTTATTTAATTTTATGATCATGCTAAGTTTTAATTCATTAAAATAATCAGGATGACTGTTTATGATTAATGCTATTTATAACCTTTTTCTACTTTGGACAGTAGGCACGCATGTGCCTAAAAAGGGAAGGGTTCCTGAAATTATTTCTTTTCAGAAATAGAAAGGAGGATAGTTACAGATTCCCAATCTGAGAAGTCACAGGAAAATTGACGGGTAAAAGAAACTAGCTGATCTGTATTTAAGACACTGGCGTTCCAGAATACAAAATTCCATGAGTGAGCTGGAGAACCTGTTGATGCTCCTTGAGACAAATCCAGGTGCCTGATTCCCTGTATGGGAATATGGTTGGTTTTCTTGTGGTTTGGTTTTTTCATCTCAGTCTTAATAGTATTGCTAAACATCTGATGAATTTTAACTTCGAGTGCTTTACCCTTTTGCAAATCCAGGGGCTACCATGTATTACTGCTGCCTCTCTCTCTTTTATTGCTCTCTTGCAATTTTGGTCCCAGCATTGAACTGGTGATGCACAATTTAAATGAAGGGACAGCTGATTTATGACTTCCTGATACTTGTCTGCAGCAAGGTCCCTATGAATAAGCAGTTGCTAGTGACGGAGTCATTAAGTACTACAAATTGCAGTTGTTACTAGGGCATACAGGGCTTGTCTTAAAGGTTTTGAAAGCGGTGTTCAAAGCAGATTTGGTTTGTTTGTTGTCCTAATTATACACTGTACATGACTAGATCAAATTGCATACTATCTGTATGACACTGTGAGCTTTAGCCACCCTTCTGGAAACCCAGAAGCCTGATTCACCCAGGACTCAGCCTTTAAAACTTGAGCACTGGCTGATGGATTTGGGAGTTCTGTGAATTACCATCGGCCACTGTAGCAGTAGTTGTATTGCAGAGGCTGATCATTGCAGGCTGGTCTAGGGATAGGCACTTTAAATACTGCCAACAGTCACTACCAATAATCAGCAATGCTACTAGGTCCTGCATAATAGCATTTATCTTGTTCATCTCTGCCTGATGTTCCTCCTCTTCCTGTATTGTTTATTTATTTCCTAAGCCTACTATTACTGCATCACTTCTAGTACTTGCATTTCCTAGTTCTCTACACATGCACCTTTGCGCTCCTCCTTTGTTCTCCAGATGACTTTGGCATAGCAGAATATTTGCAGACTAGAGCAGCATCACTACAGTCATAATAAACTGCTTTTGAAGTGCCCAGTTAAACTGTGCTAGTTATCCCTCACATGCTGTTCAACAGGGGATGAACATCTATAAGAATTTAAATTTAATTGCAAAGTCTAAGCTTCAGGTGTGCAAAAGCAATGTGAATTTCAGCCTTTAAGATTCAAAAGGCATGAAGTAATTGTACTTTCTTTTGATTTTTGCTTAAATAGAAATGCCAGTGCCACCTTAAAACACTTGGTATTGATAATGTTGTGGTTTGTGCCATTAAAAATGTGAAATTAAAACTTGTCCTTGAATCCTGACCTGTAGATGGTATTATGGATTACCATACTTCTAAGAGGATGTTTTTTTTAGGATTATGCACAGAAGTTTTTGGTAAGATAATAAATGAACGTGGACAAAAGACTTTTGAATCACAATGATCTCCTCGGGAATTGTTTGGACAATTTCAGTGTCATACATAGAGCCTGTCTGCAAAAATCTATGTTCTTATTGTAAGTGCTTAAACGACATTACTCTGAATTAATGAATAGGGCTTGTTATGGAAAGAAAGAAGCTATGAAGATTAGCTGATAAATAAAAGCATACCGTTCAATTTGACTTGGCTGTATCCTCAGAGTTGAGATATACATATGTAAACAGAATCACAGTTACTTTTCTGCTTTAACTTCCTGTGTTTTTTATTTGATCCTGTTATGCCTGCCTGTTATGATGGTCTTTTGTCTATAATGACACCATTGTTAATATTTGTTTGGGTAGTTTCACTGAGCTGCATTTCAATTAAATTTCCTCTTAATTTCAGGTTTGTTTATGTGAGGGTCATTTTTATGACAGTTGTAATTTGGTTTCCTCAACTCCACATAGTTTTGTTTTTGCACTTATTTACCAGTCAGAACTTAGAGCCACGGGGACTATAGTATCTTATTGCTGTGACTAATCAACTTGAAATTATCATGGAATGATTAGAGTTGAAAGGAACCTTAAAGATCATCCAGTTCCAACCCCTTGCCATGGGCAGGGACACCTCCCACTGGACCAGGTTGCTCAAAGCCCCAT
>JAOXJM010000071.1:18072575-18105501 GCA_026413425.1 Tringa solitaria
GGACCTGCTCTGGCAGGGGGTTGGACTGGATGATCTCCAGAGGTCCCTTCCAACCTCAAATCATTCTGTGATTCTGTGCTCAAGAATATGGGGGATGCCTAAATTCCCTTTGTGTGTAGTCTGCCTGGGAGGTGGGCCTGCAGTGCTGAGCAACTCTGGGCCATGGCATCAGGAGGAAAGTGGCAGCTCTGGCTGCTTTTGGGCAGTTCCGTGTCTCCTGGTGGGGTGTGCTGGGCTCTGCCACGTCTGCGCTCTCCAGCCTACAGCGAGTGCGGCGCCAAGGGGCTCTGCCAAGGCAGAGCTCGGCAGGACAAGTGTATGCAGCCCTGCAAAAGCTTTAACCACTTCATTAGGAGAATGTACCTTGTATGTCCTATCTGTGTTCTGAATCGCCTTGCCGCTTGGGCAGGAAAAACCTGGAAGGCTCAGGTGCTGTACAAGGGCACGTTTTCCTCTCATCAAAAATACACCCTCAGCAGAGGAAGCTGCTTTGTTCAGGTGCTGGATCGTGGCCTGTCTGTGCCTGGGTAGATGGCTCTTACCATGGGGTGGGACTTACAACTGGTGGAGAAGGTCAGAGGTGGCTGATCCTGAGCACGTGGGGGACGAGTGGGAGCCCCTGTTCCTGCCCCTGTGGCTGAGGGGCACTGGTGGGACCCATGCAGGACCAGACATGGCAGAACCAACTCCAGCTCTTTCAAGCAAAGCCCCTGGGGATTTTTGGCCAATTTCATGCCCAGCATGGTGCACCGCGCCCCCCACCCCGTGGCCAGACTGGGCCCTGTGGGGTGCACACTGCTGGGCTTGGGGAAGGCAGGGTTGTGGTCAGACCCAGGATGGTGGCTGTGGTGACAGCGACCACCACGAGCCTGCAGGTGGGTGCCTAGCACTGTGCTGCAGCACCGAGGGGTGTGGAGGGCTCCCTGTGGCCATGGGCATTGTATCTGGATGGCCAGCCACGGTCGCCACATCCAGATGGTCAGCTGTGGCCACGGGTGCCCTGTCTTGCTGGTTTGCTGGCCGTGGCCGAGCTGCCACCGGACATGTGGAGCAGGGACCAGGCAGGGGAAGGCGAGGGGAAGAAATGCACAATGAGGCTCAGCTCGCTGACTAACACAAGCACAGAGAGCTCAGTGTTTATTGGTTTCACTCCAGATGGTTTGTACGAGGAACAGACTCTCCCACGGCTGCAGGCTGCCTCGGCAGCTCCCAGCATCCCAGCACCATTGCTCCTCCACGCAGAGCAGGGCTGAACCAAACCCCCTCGGCCAACGCCGCTGGGCTGCCCACCGGGCTCTGCCTGCGCCCATGCTGCTGGTGAGATCCTGGGCCGTGTCCCAGCCAGCACCTGCGGCCATCACCAGCACAGATGTGTGCAGGCACCCGCATCCCCCAGCAGCGGGGGCGAAGGACCCTGCACCACCTGAGACCTCTGCTCTGCTCTCACCACAGAGATGTCTCTGAGCTCCCACCCTTGCAGTTAACAGGACCTCTCCATTTTTATCACTACTCTACATGGTGGCAATACCTCTCAGCTAGCGAGCGCTGCCTCTAAAGCTGCTGCTGCAAAGCAAGACTAACACACGCGGCCCTCCCGAGCCTGGAGACCTCCTTGCTGCTTATAACGAAGTGCTTTTGGAGCTGCTGACCTGACCCTTGCAGGCTGAAAGACATCAGGCACTTACTGCTGGGGCAGGAGGGATGTACCCACCAAACACAGGGTGACTCTGACAGCCACTGGTGCTGGGGATCAGAGAATACAAGGAATAAAAACATGTGACCGATCCTGTCCCACGGGACGCAGGTGATGCTCCCAAGCTGATTGGCCTGGTTCTGGAGGATGCTGTCCCTCCAGGGGCATCTGCTGCCCCAGCTGAGAGCATGGACATCACCTGTCCTTCCTGCTGAACCTACCCTGCTCCAACCTACCCTGTCCTGGCACCTCTGGGGAGTGAGTGGTTATTGTCTGCCTGGAGGCTATTTTCAGCATCTTTATGCTGCTCACCTGTGTCCACTCTAGATGAAATCCTGAGGAAATCCTTGCCATTTATCCACTTCAACTTTCTTCCTTCCCCAGTCGCTGCCTATAATGGTCATGAATTGAGAGATCTGAAGAGAGTTGGTTTGTTTTTCTTTTCTTGGCAGGCTGCAGTCACTGTGCTGTGCTTCCCCTGGGCTCTCACCGGCACATGCCCCAGTGAGTGTGGAGCAGTTTGAAAATGCTCCTTTGTGTACCTTTCTGCCAGCCCAGCCACAGGGATATTTAACTGGCAGAGCATCCCAGCCCCACTGGGGGGGGGTGCTTCTCACCTCCCACCCACCTGTGCTAATGGTAAGACTCCCCATGGGACTTGCAACTCAGCCCAGAAAAGCCAAGGAGATGTATGGGTGAACTCAGAGGCTACTGCCTCCATGTCTGTCCTGGAGGAGCGTCACCGTACCAGCCTTCGGGAAGGCTCCCCTCCTTCTGCTGCCAGGTCATTTCACAAAGGCAAAAATCCCAAGGACATCAAACACTCACTGCAGATCCAGGCTGAAGAAGTGAGAGTACTTTGGGGACACCCTTTACGTTGCAAAAAAAAAAGGGACTGAAAGAGCCACTGGATGGGGTTTAGCAGGCAGGGTGGGATGGATCAGCAGCCCAGAGCATTTCTACTGGCTGTTTTGGCTCTTCTTCCCCACTGAGCCTCGCCCCTGCCTCTCAGCATCACCAGTCACACCCAACTCCTCTGACGTCCAAGTGCTGCCATGTGGGAGGGGGCTTTGGAAAGCCATTGAAGAGGGGGAAAAAAGCTCTAAAGAAGGACATGCAGCAGTGCTCAGCTCCAGCTGGCTCGCTCTCAGGTCACAGACATAAACTGAACCTGCAGGTGACAGCTTTTGGTTGGACCCCAATAGTGGGAAGCACGTCCAGCCCCTCGGTCTGTACCATTTGCACATCCAGCACCAGTGTTTGTACAAAACCCATCTCCCCTTAGCCAGAAGGGTCAAGCCCAGCAGCTCCCAGTTGTAACTGCCAGCAGTCCTCAGGTCATGGGGGAGCTTGGGATTCTGCGTGGCCTGAGACAGGCAACTACTGTGCTGACCTGCTTAAAGAGGCCAGGCCAGACCATTTGGTGTTTCTTGAGATGCTGCCTTCTCTTTTGAGGCATTGCCTTTTCTTCTCAGTGCCACCTGGGGCTGACCAGGGCCACCAGCTGGGTGAGAGTCTGCTGAGAGAAGCAGGGAAGGGCTTGCTGTGGAGTAGTCTGTCTTCAGCCAGCAAATGTCTGGTCAGATGAAGACTGCAGCTGTACAAACAAAACAGGGTGTTTATTCTCAAGAAACAGCAAATGTACCTGACCTGGCCCCAACACCGAGAAAGCTTTTTGCCTTAGCTGCAACAGAACTGCAACGTCAAATGTTCCTTCTCCCTTCACCCAGGTGCTCCCCCCTAAAGATGCCCCGATCCCATCCCACCCCACCAAACCCTTTGGTTCACTCCAGGTCTCCTCTGGGAAGGCTGCGATGCCACTAGTTGTGCAAGCTGCTGCCACACGTTGTGGAAGCTGGAGCTGTTGGGGAACAGAAAGGAAAAGGGAGTGAGACCCGGCTGAAGATCACAGGAGTGGGACGTAGACAGAGATTCTGGGAGGAGGAACAACAGGAGTAAGCGGTGACAGACCATGCCCTGGTAGGAAGCCAAGTGTCTGATCAGCTTCACTTCAAGGCAGATGACAATAATGGTGGCAAAGACCATTTCTCAAGTGCTGGTTCAAGCAGCTCCATAAAGTGCCGAGACCAGCAACGCCTCTGCCAGCTCTGCATTTCTTACAGAGGTCCAGGCTGTGTCTTGGCAGTGCCAAGAGAGTCTTAAACTGGTGAATGGAAATGGAAACCACATAAACACATGGCTGAGGCAGGAACCCTGTGGTGGTGGGGCAATACAGGCAGATAAGGTCAACCTCAGTCCTCCTTTCTAGCAGCACCCAGGCAGGGACAAACTGGGCAGGAAGAGGCAAGCAATGAGACTCCAAGCCCACCAGGACTTCTGGTGAAATACAAAGCACAACCTGAGATTCAGGACATCAGCCCAGCCCTCGTGCTCTGCAGTTTCTCAATCCATGGACACAGTGGACAGACAGGACAGCCTGCAGATGGGTGTCACAAGCTGTGGCCACCTAATCCCTTTAGCCTGATGGAGCTATATGAAGGGCAGTGAGTGTTGGTGGGTACACTTACCAGCTACTGCTCTAAGTAGTATCGGTCTCAGGCTGAACAGCTGTTTCAGGCCTGCAAGAAAAGAACAAAACTGAACCAGGCAGTCAGTCAGTGGGGGGGTGACAACCGCATCTTGAAGCAAGAGAAGAAACTAAATAGTGGCATTGCCCTTGGAGGTAAGGACACTTTCACAGGGGTAGAGCAGTGGTCCTCAGCCCAATGCTTGCTGATCAAGGACCTGCTCATGCTGCTCACAAGCTGAGGACGCAGCAGCTCAAACCATGGTCACTGGGGAGAGAAGAGCAGCTTTTGGTCAATCCCCTTGCAGAGTTCTTTGCACACTTGTGGCTTCAGCCCAAACACTCATCTTCGCTGCGCTGGTGCAAAGCCCAAATGACTTCAGTGCCCCAAGCTGGACTTTACAACAGAATGAGCTGTGACAGAGTACAGATGAGCAAACCAGAAGCCGCAGCAGATCAGGTTGTCAAAGGCCCTTCCGACATGCAGGGGCCCAGTGCCCACTCCTGAGGAGCATCCCAGCTATGAAAAGCGGAGACTGTTCAGGGAGTGCTCAAACATTTGCATCTACTTCAAAGAGTATCAAAACATGCACGTAACCCTTGGCACCAGGAAGCATGAGAAGTTCTTGCTTTCAGCTACATGCAACCATGACAGAAAAGGATATCTTCTTCCTTGCTCATCAGCTCCTGGGAGACGGACCCTCTGAATATACTCCCTGTCTCTACTATGTACTCAAGGCAAAAAGGGGAAGCTGCCTGAACATCTGCCTGGTCCTGGACACCAGCTGAGCATCACCACGTGAAGTGGCAGAGCCAGGTCCTCTCTCCCAGATGAGACCCAGCCCGGTGACCAGGACATAGATTTGTCAGCAGCAACTCTGTAGTGAAGCAGGTCCCACCAAGCCACCTTTCCCCTGACGTGGCATATGGTGGCTGACACGATTAACCAGGGTCCCACACCTATGGGGCATGAAGATTCCCCCTCCCCGCTCCCCATCCACCTTCTCTGGACTGACTCCGTGCTGGTGCAGCTGCTGAGGAAAGGGCTCTAAATATAAACTGGCAGATGCTTTGGGTGCCTGAGGAAGGTTATTTCAGCTGTCAACATAACCTGATGCTTCGGGGGCCTCGGTCAGCTCTAAATTGCCATGACAGAACATTTGGCATGACCTACCTTGCAGAGCCAAAGCAAGGTTAAATTGTGTCATTACATATACACACACAATATATATGCTCTTTATGACCTAATATATTGTATACAACTAATGCATCACATATATCCCTATAGGGGATGCCTAACAATAAGTATGCATAAATAAACTAGCTTCAACTGTGCTTAATTTGATGACATCAGCACAAACGTTTAACGTGTGCTGAAGAACGTGGAAACAGGCAGAGGATGTTCTAGATAAATACATACATACAAATCTATATATGCACATACATTTGTCTATACACTGTGCATTATGCCAGACAAAGAGCCCTTCCACAACGTGTGAAACCAAGCTTCCCCAGGCTGTGGGCTGTAGGACCACTCTCAGACCAGGTAAGCATTGACTGCTGAAATGCAAAAGAAATAAAATCCCAAGCAGGTGCTTTTTAATGGCTGAGCAATGTGAAAAGAGAGCCAGCTGCCTGGCAGTAGGAGCCCACACTGCCACTTCCATAGGTGCCATTTCTCCCTTTGCTGTCACTTAGGTGGCACTTTGGAGCTGGGCTGAGCCCACTGTAAGATGACTGTTCAGGTCTGATCCATCATGGCTCATTTTGAGGTCTCTGAGCCTGCAGTGAAGGGGCTCAGCAACAGAAATAAAACCTCTCCTCTTTGCCCCAAAGGTGTAGCCCCCAGCATCCCTGCATGGTGACTGAGAACAGTTTGGGCATGGCAAGACCAAGCTGCAGTGTTGCCTCCAGGGTCTCACTTGGCACGGCTGCTGCAGCCCATCAGGGTGCTGGTCAGACTCCAGCAGGGCTCAGCTGCCACCCAGGGACAATGCACTGGGAAAGGCCTCTCCATTTCCATGGAGGTCCCCAAGACAAGACACTGTCCTGTCCCCCAGACTCTTGCACACACCAGGTGAACAAGGGAAGCCAATCAGGGCCTTCGCTGACATATCAGCTAATTCAGGCCCTCATGAGACACTCTCTTCACTGGACAATGCCAAGGAAGAAAATGATGCCACCTCTTCCTCAGCTCTTCTCCTCCCGCATTAACAAGAGCTCCTGTCCCACGTTAACAAGAGAAAGTAGCCCAGAATCATCTTGTGTTCCTCCACATCCCTCATCTTCACAACTTTACCCATCCCCAGCCCAGTCCTGCCCCAGGGCCACCACGAGGAGCTGTCAAGAGTTGTCCTCTAACCCCAACCTGGTAAGGACACGGCTGAGCTTAGCAGAGGAGTCCAGAAGAGCAGGAAAAGAAAGGAAGGAGGAGTCAATGAGAACTACAGCCAAACCAAGATGCCCATAGAGAACTGTCTTTACCGGTACCCCTCACGGTATCTCCTGGAAGCAGGTGGGCGCTGTCTTCTTCTCACATACAGATCTGTGTCTACCGTCTCCTGAACCGCTTGCTCTGGAAGCAGGACAAAGAAAATAAGCTCCTTGCAGTTGTCAGCAAGCCCTGCAGGAGTCTGCCTGGTAATAGCTGCCCGTGGAGGAGAAGCCCCTTGGGAGGTGAGGAATGGCATTTTACACTGGTCCAGAAAACTTCTACTGCAACCCTCTTTCTTTTCTCAGTTGAAAATGCCTTTATTCTCTCAAGCTCAATTAAAATTTTAAAATTTGGTGCCTCTTTTGGGTGGCATGTTTGGAAACCCAGCACACTGATGTCCTAAAGTCCATAACTGCTGCACAGTGCAGGAGGCCATCACTTCTGTGTTCTCCAAGACTCAGGAGGGACCTCTCAACTGTAGATCACACCTGGCCCCACACAACCAGTCACTGGCCACCAGCACAAACGCAATCCTTGTGTGCATACAGAAACAATGGTCTCCAAGTGACTTCATCCTTCTGGTCTCCCTCTTCTCCACACTGGCCAATAATGCTGGCCTTACACTATGTGAAGGACCCGCATTCTCTTTCACTACCTGAAGCCACATGTTCTGCTTTCCCACATCACCTGCTGCATTTCTCACACAGGTTCAGACAGCTCAAAAGAGCACAAAACATAATGGCCAAATCAAAATTCACTCCCCATTTGGGGAATCACCATCAGCTTGGTGCTGCTCAGTCTCTTCCTCACCAGCTGGTGCTGCTGGAAGGCTGGCCTTGTACTTTGTGTGTTGCACTGTCCGTTGTTAACTGGTATACATACTTATGTTAAATAGGTGTCTGCATTTAGCATAATAAGGAGGTATATAAATAGGCTGTGGTTTCCAAACATAAATCTGCAGAATGAGGAAGTGGGTAAAGCAGCTTTACCTGCGTGTGATAAAACAGAGGAAACTAAAATTAGGAGGGCTTCCTTCCCTTCCACACGCACAATACTTAAAGGCTGTAGAGCTGGGCAAAACAAATTTTTGCAACAGAAGATTTATTGTAAAACAAAGCATGGAGTTAATGATTTCTTTTTTCGTTTTTGGCCATTTTTGATGCTTGTTACAATTGTGGATAGAAGCGATAAAAGTTTCCAAAAGCTGCCATCAGGAGTGATTGCCAGTGACACTTGGTGGGGGGCAGTTTTGAGACCCGGGATAGGCAGGGGCCCCTCCGCTCTCCACCCTGGCTTGTTTAACCAGCTCTGTCTGCTAACAACCCAAGTTCTAGGCTCACCGCCTTCATGTGAAGGAAGGGTCAGTTTGTAAGGGGAGAAAATAAGATTTGATTTTGAAGTCAATGACATATTTGCAAGTCAGGCAGAGAGGGAAGAGCCTGGGGCATTGGGGCACTACGGAGCCACAGCCCATGGATCGGGAGCGGGCTGGCCAGGAGGAGATGAGGGGAAGGTGAGACCCAGAGTATCCACACCTTTGCTCCCATCTGCTGCCATAGGAGTCTTTGGTGGTGGCTCAGGGCGAGCACCACATTCTCTTCCTTTTGTGTGTGACCTGAGGCATGGCCAGAGACCACGCTTCCCCAGCTAGACCAGTGGGAGCATCTTCTGCTTCCCAACCCCGCTCTCAGGGCCCTGCAGGCATAGCCACACTGTTCAGGAGAATGGTCTCCGGGCATATATCTCCATGAAACCCATGCCTGAGGACAGCTGTTGGCTTGATTTCACTGTAGGCTTGCTTTCCTTCAAAAATTAGCTGCAGGGAAATGCCCACTTGACTGGTAGATGATACCCACTGCTCACAGCCAGACTGTGCACCAACTAAGAAGGAACCTGAATATTTGGCTGGGTGTACACTTATTCATGCATAAGATGGCAAAGCCAAGAGTGTTTTCCCCATCACTTCTGGGTGAAGTGGCAAAAGCAAATGCTTGCATGGGAGAAAGGGAATTCTCTAGCCATAATCTCACAGTTTGGCCCAACTCACCAATCTCTTCCACAATATTCTCAGTGCTTCCAGGAGGAATGGTTTTCTCCTGTTCAGAAATAAAAAAAAATAAACAAAAAAAAAGAGTAACAACTTCAGGTGGGTGCTCCTTGACCTGCCCTTTTGCTCTGAGAGGGGAATAGGAATTGCTGGGGCTTTTCTGGTCATTGCTCTGCTTAACACCACGGACACTGTGAGGACAGAACTGCCTCCCTCCTGCTGTCAGCACCTGGTGTCTTCAGCCACTCCACCCAGCAGAGTGGTGCCCATCCCATCCACTGCATGTCATTCAGTTATGCTGCTGTGCAACCAGCTCAAGAGCTAAGTCCTCCTCAGGATTGTTTTTTTTTTTCTTAAAATAGCAACATTCAGGTACCTGCAAATTGGCACTCTTTGCTCCAAAGTTTGGGATAAAGAGCAAGAACAGCCACTGTTCATCTTTCTGAAAAGCACTACTAATGTGACTGACATGCACACAGAGAAATGACGAAGAGCAAAGCCACCCCCAAACCTGCAAACACATCACGAGTGATACATTTAGAGTAAGAAAATATTAGAGATCTGTGTATACAAAGGTCTATACCCTAATGACACACAGTCATTGGTACTGCAAAACCAGAGCTGTCCGCAAACACATTCAGGTCTTCAGGAGCTGGATCTCATCCTCCTGCACCAAAAGAATGGACTCGGGAATCCACTCATTAGCACCTGTAATGCCAGATGAGGCTTTCCTAATTCCAGCCGAGTGATGAACACAAATACCTCAATATATCAGGCAGCATTTTCTAATCTAGTCAACTCAGCAACCATAGCGTACATAGAAAAAGATGAATTAGGAAAGGAAATGGGGTGAAATGATGTGATCACTTGCTGTAGGGGTTCGGAGTTTCTCAGCGGAAACACTGACTATGTTGATCCCACAGGTGCTGCAGTGTTTGGTGCTCTGCCATTTGGGGTAAGAAAGGAAATCATAGTACAGAGTCAACAAAGTGGCATGTGTTTTCAAATATTAAGAAAATTGAAATTTAGACAAAAAAAATTAAATTGCAGGTTTAAAAAATCAGAATAAAGAACTTTTTTTTGTTTTTTAGTCATGAGAAGAAAATAGCACAATTCTAATTTGATTTAATACAAGCGCAGGCTATCACATCTGGTCCTGTGCACGCGTTAAGTACACGCTGACATTATCTTTTGTGCCCTCTGCTGTCAGTAGCTTCTCACTGTGGCTCCTCTCCCACGAGTTTGCAGCGTCTGCTCTCCTTTCCCTTTCTACCCTCATGCCTTGGGTAGAAAGAAACTGAAAACAGTGCAGAAATTATATTTCAGTCACTCCCCAAATCTCTTCTGAGCTCTCCACTCTGTCTTGCATCTTCTGTATCCATCCTGCTTATGCCGTAAACCTGTAAATGAGTACGATTTAAGCAGGAGCTCTGTGTGGGAGCAAGAGGTTGGGAGTCAGTCTGCAGGTCTGGGGCTGAACCAGCCACCTCCCTTGGTTCTGCTCATTCCCGGTGACTGCAAGCAGCACCGACCGTGCTGTGCGCTGCGGTCCGTCAACAAAACCACGTGCCAGAGCTACAGAGCAGAAACCAGTGACACAAGTGACTTCTGACATGGCTGGTATTTCAAGCCAAGATTGTTTTCCTGGCCTATGGATATACTGGGTGGGCTGTGAATCCCACTGCCTGGGTGCTGCAGCTGCTAAGAGCTGTTTTGCATTTTGAGTCAGCTCATAGACATGGCCTTTCTGTGAGCGGGCACATTTTGTGGTCACTCCTCGTACATCCATGAAGTGAACCTCTCTGAACTCAGAGGAGCTCCTGTTAATCTGCTTCTTTTGTCTCCAGGCACAGCTGTTGGCTTACCAGGTTTCCTTCTATGTCAGCTGGAGAAAGGGCTGGTGTTTCTTACTCGCATGGCAAGCCTGAGCAGCTGAACAGACCTGATTTGAGCTGAGAAAACTGTTCAACCCACAGACCTCCCTGAAAGCAGGACTTACTGCAGACCTGCTACATGGGCTCTTTGTTGAGCACTGCCTGCCCTCCAGAGGTGTCTTTGAACTTCGTCACCCATCCAAGGGCTTTAAACAACCCAAAGGGACCATCTGAGGAATGGAAAGGTTGGCTCTTCTGGGTTTCAATACTGCTCTACAGCATTCAAAACCTGATGTTCTTCCAGCGGGTTAGTGGTGATCAGTGAGAGGGAACAACCAAACAAAGGAATGGAAAAACACAGAACAGATGGGAAAAACATATCCAATTAGCTCTCCAGACCACTCTTTTAGAAGCCTTCCTTCTGGCAAAGGTGCGCCCTGACATTAACTTGACCTCTCTGGTTTAAAGACTGCCAACAGCTCCTGCTCTGGGTCAGGATATCTGAACAGGTCACCCTGGCACGGTCCCGCATTCCCATGGGGTCCTGACTGTAACTCAACACGGTCTCGCAGCGCCCGCCTTCGGGAGCAGGAGCCCCAGAGCCCCAGCTCCTGCTTGGAGACTGTGCATCTCATGAGGCCATTTGGAAAGGGCAGGTGGCGGCTGCACACAAGGGCGACGCTGGGACAAAGCCAGGTTTCAAACAACAGGTAGGATTTCCAAGGGTTTTCCAAACAAGACCTGTGGGTTTTCCAGAATCACCAATCAGCAGGGAAGCCCCACTGCCTGAGACAAGAAGTTGAACAAAGGCAGTCAGGAAGAGTGGACCAGAGGGTCTGACACACTAGTGGTGTTGAACTCAAACTAGCCATCTCCCCCAGGTGCAATTTGCAGGAGAACCACAGTGGTACCTGCCGCCAGGCAAATCCTCACAGGTTTAACACATCCCTTGCATTTGGTAGGGTATCACAAACCAGGTGTTTTGTAGTTGTAACTCCCCAGCTCTCATGAACTTGGGCTTTCTAAATCCAAAAGGGCATCTGCCAGGAACTGGCACCCATGGCTGGGTCACTGCCACTGGACACAGCCAAGCGTGAATAGTGGTTTTGCTCCATCCTTCCTCGCTTCCTCGCTTACTACAAGAGATCAACCTACTGCATCTTAACGCTCTACCAGGCAGCTCAGCCAAGGCATACCCAAAAGTGACTTAGAACACCTGGAGAGTGATTTAAGCTAACAGCCAGATCTCCACACTTGTAGTGGACTACACGCATCCACATGATAGCTCCTGCAGCTCTGCTTGGGAGTTTGGTTAAAACTTACAGTATCTTTCAGCACTTTTGTGATTTCCCTCACTGAATTTCTCCCTGGTCACTTCTCACCATTCCTCTGTCACCACTCTGGGCTTTTCCTGCTCTCTCCATCCTGCAAGTTCTCTGGACTTAACAGCTCCCTAAGTTGTCCTTTACGGAGATAGCCTTCAACCTCAACAGAGTGTTCAGACTGGGGAAGTTCAATTAGCTACTCTTCTTCCATGCCTGTTGTCCCACAACTTCTCAAATTCATCTTACCGCTCCTCTCTTCCATCCCCGATGAAACCATTATTGATAGTCCCACCAGTCCCTAAACTCTGGTCCATAGCTTCTGGTCCTATCTGGCTTGCTGTCCCAAAATACCTCCTCTTTCATTCTTCCTCAGGCACACTCCTGTTCACGTTTCATATTCATCTACTTTTCCAGTTTAATACCTGATTCTATTCCTCATCGTCCTCTAGCCCTCTCTATACTCATATTGCCATCAATTATTTTCTTCTAGTTCCTGCTGGAAGCCCCAATGCCAGCAATCTCCTCTGCTCTTGCTTCTCATCTGTTCTGAGCTAAATTAAGAGTCTTTTGACTTCCACCTGTTACCTTTAAATTAATGTTTTCTCTTGGTGTCTCTGCCAAGGCATCATCTCTTGGATGTCTACAGCACCTTTGTCAAACTCAATGTGCCATGGGCATACTCTGTATTTTCTTAGGAAGAACTCGTGCCATTTCCTTTCTGTCCTAGTCACCTTAGACTCCTTCCACAACCTCAGCATATTAATTGGCAACTCTCATCTTTGTATACAAGGTTTCATTAACATTCACCTTCCTTATCTGATTTTTGAAGAGCTAAAAAGTGTAGATGAGCCTTTATTCTTTCTCCTATTGCAGCCCCATGCTACCCTTTCCTTAAGGCTGTCTTATGTATGTGAAAATTGGTGTCCTTTTCAGAAGGCAGGCTAAGGTTGTGTCTCCCAGGAGCAAAATGTACTGCCCAACCTACCTCCCATGCATTCAAAGCCTTGTAGATGGCTCATGAGCAAGCTGTGTGCCTGTGCTTGCTAGTGACCAAATGGCCCTTCAGTGTTTATCTGAAAAGAGATACTGTCTTTGTGAACCTGGTCTTGAGGGCTGCTTCCAAGTGCTCTGCAAGATAAAGCCCACAATAAGACTTACCCAAGCTGAAGTGAAGATGTGGGGAGCAGAACCCAGAACTGCTAAGCCCTGATGATAATACATCATGCTGTAGGGCCTGTGTGCTCTTTCAGAGCACCTCTGTAATGCACCAGCATTTTTCACAAAGCTCTTCAGCTGTCTCAGACCTGAAGACAGATATATGATCAGCGATAAATCTGTCACTTTAAATGCTGGTATCATTTGGATAGCTAGAAATCATGCTGGACTCCCTTCTGGTGTCCAGAAGATCTTGAAACCTGGTTTGTCAGAAGTGAGGCATGATGAAATAAATGGTTCTCTTGGTGTAGCTGTGAGTTTACTTTACATGTTTGCTATAACTCGAGAAACTCTTGCCTTTTGGGCAGGACTCCAAAGGCTGAAGATTCACATACCTGCCATGTCCATTCAGCCTATGAAATAGTCTGCTTCTCAACTATCCCAGTTTCTAAGGGGGCATGGAAAAGTCCAAGATGTGACATACACAAGATAACAAGCTTTTTTGTGTCTTATGTTTTTTTTTAAACTAAGGACATGCAGGACAATCAGGGGTCCTTTTGGTTTCAGGGATTCAGAGGCAAAAGTGTTTCAGAGACTGTTGTGGCCCCAACTTCTATGACTGCATTTAATCCTTTAGAAAACAGTCAGTACATTTTGTTTCCAGGCCATTCTTTGGCAGAAATTAACAGTTAAACTATGTGCTGTGTGAGTGCTGTTCTGTTGTAAATCTGATACTTGGCAATTTTGTTGGGTAACCCACATTTTTGCAGGGAGAGCAAGCCAGTGCATTGTCATTCCCATGTCACTTTCTCTGTCCTTCATCTTTTACAGTTTTACTATATTCTCTTCATATGAATTTCCCCAGGACAGATTTGGAATTTAGATTCATGTTTTCCGAAACTAAATTGAATTTGGTGTTTTCTTAAAAGCATAAAAATCAATAGCATCAGAGAGTAAAATCCTACACGTGTTCTACAAAAGAGGCACAGCTTGGACGGCAACAGCTCACTCCACAGCTTGTGCCAAGACTCTGGCAGGTACCAAACTGAGATAAAAATACGTGTTTACTAACAAGTGGACTGGATAAAAAAAGATGTCACAGAAGCCACTGGAAAATCAGATGCAAGTGTTTCAATCACTGCTGAGAAGCTGATATTCAAGGCATCCACTTGATGACTACCTCCCGCCTATGTACCATTTCCTGAAATATTCAGACACCTGCCTAAGAGTGTTTTCAGGCATAATTGGCTTAGAGAAAGATTACTTCAGAACTAAGGATGTCTCTTTACAGCCTGAGGCAAATGTGTTAATACAGCTTAATGTACAGTTTACATCAGGATAATTTCAGTTAAGAGACTCTGGGTTGCCATTGTGGAAAGCTCAATGATAAAGAGGAATTCACAAAGCTGCAATAGTTCATCACCTTGTGATAATGTAAATATATGTTCACATACAAAGAAGAAACAACAGAACTCCAGTATTTCCTTCTGGAATCAATGACAAGGACATTAACTCTTGTAACTCTTACCTTCAGGAGGTTTGTCTTTGGACAACTGTCAGTTTACAGCAAAAACTCAACATAAGAGATTGAAGATCAACTACTCTACTGCCTTTAAGCCACAGAATAATCACAAGAACTACCTCAAGTAATAGACATTTTGTTTTAAGGGTAATGTATACATTTGTTAAAGTCTTTATTAATTTGTTTAACTGGGATCAAATGGCATGAATTCTTTCCAGAACATGAGTCTGTCCCCAACACCCTGAACGTAATGAGAAGACTCCTACTCCTTCATTAGCCTGTGGGTGGTACCAATTCTGCAGGTATGTTGGGCATTTTGCCCCTTTCACGAGAGTCTGTGGAGCCTGGGAAAGGGGCAAAAAGAATTCTAAAGTGGCAACCGGTGAATTGTGGAGCGATCTAAAATCTAGCAATTTAAAATAACTGCTAAGGAAAATGCTGTGCCAACTGGTGTGAGCAGAGCACCATTCCAAGAGAGCTGCACTGCCTGTTCCCACCACCACCTCGGATCTCTCTAAACCACACTGAGCTGTGCCTTAAAGAGGGACAGGACTCATTGTCCACTGGGCAATCCATCTAACCCGAGATGGTAATGCAGAAAATGAGTCAGCTGCTGAGGATGCCCGCTTGTCTCCCTTGACTACAGATGGAACCATGGTTAATAGCTCAGGGTTCAGACACCTAAATTTTTGGGGCCTAAGTTTGGGCGCAGGAATTCTCCTCCTGCAAATGTCTCTTGTTAGACAAGTTACAGGGTTAGGCTCAGCCTCGTAAGAGCACTCACAGTCATGGCCCTGTTGAAGACTTTGTTGAGCTCCAAGTCTGCACTCCCAATTCTCCTCTTTTTCAGTAGCAATGTCATGGCTTGTCAGAGTGGTGCAGGCTGGGGGCAAGCTAATGGAAGGCAGGTGGTTTATGGTTAATCACACCATCAATTGAGGTTATTTTAGGCATTTTATTTTTGTTCTTACCTTCAATGCTCCAAATCACTTGTCTTTCTCAGGGCATCTAAGTTAAATGTTAGATAGTGTGAATAGCCCTGGGGTCACTTCTGCTCACCTTAAGAGGTTGGCAGGGATACAGCAGCAGATCCAGTAACACTTTGAGCAGAGTGCAGAGAACATAGTGATCAAAAATTCCCCTCAGTGAAACAGATTCCCATTTATCAAAGGCTGGGACACTGCCACTGTAGAGCAGGGCTTGGAGGACAAATTCCTATGCTGAGGTGAGAACCAGCGAGGCAGCACTGGTAGCATGTCTAGCAGTGAGGATGAAACCTGCTGGTTTTGCTGATATTAAGGGGTTGCTTGCTTGTTTATGGTCATTTTCTTCCGCTGCTCTTACCTTCACTGTGCCTTTTGGAGGTCTGTAAAGCCCACTGCAAACAAAGTGGTGCTTAACAACCAGAATCAAAGACAGAAGCACTGAAATGACCCCCAGATTTGACATGGCAGATGTGACACATGCTATGACCTTCCTAACGACAGCCACGGGATAGTAAACAGGTAGTGACCATGGCTGCAATTAGCAGGTGCCAAAACGTTTGACTAAAGCTCAGCATTAGCTTGATTGCAGATGTGGTGCCTGCTCTCACCAACACTGCCTAATTCAAACAGCTGGGAAGGGAAACACCAGAAGCTGGCAAGACTCTTCCAATGGACTCTTCTTCATTAGTTTTCCACAAAAGAACATCAACATTTTCTACTCTTTTCCCTAAAGAATGGAATCTCTTCTTGAGTTGATATGTCCTCTTTCTTCAATCTTGACTCATCCAGCTCTATGAGCAAGTGCCACATGATTAAAAATGCCTCATCACAAAGCACGATAGCGATAGCAAATGGATAACATATGCAATACAGTCAGATTACGAATAACCTGAAGGCTGACATTTATTTGCAGAATGTTCCTGAATAAACAAAATCCAGGGGCAGAGCTCCTGCAAACATTGAGTCTGGACAGTCTTTTGAGAGCAAAGGTCCATGGAGGACTGTAAATATCCATCCTTTGCCATTCCAATATTCATACTAAATCGTCACCTTAGACCTTTCCTTTTAGCTCCTTTAGCCTGAATCTTACATCGACTACTGAAACAGGAAATCAATTTAGCAAACCTAAACATGGGAATGTGTGCAGGATGACAGTACTGACTCATTCTCTGATACTCTTGTACCATCTCCTGGACAGAAAGTCCACAAAAACTCATACATGCCATCTAACAAAG
Organism: Tringa solitaria; assembly: GCA_026413425.1. Lineage (NCBI taxonomy): Eukaryota > Metazoa > Chordata > Aves > Charadriiformes > Scolopacidae > Tringa > Tringa solitaria. The sequence goes on from JAOXJM010000071.1 coordinate 18,089,374, forward strand.
CAAAAAATGATTAAATACATGTTCTTCTCCTCTTGCTCTTCTTGAGTGTGTCCTTCTCTCTTAACATATGGGGTGGATCCACACACACATCTGCACTGCTGAGTGCTGGCTTACAGCACAAACTCCTGGGACATGCTGGGTTCTTATGGAGCTTGTGGATCAACAGGAAGAATATGCCACAATTAACTGTTCAGCCAAGTGGAAGTTGAATCTTCCAAGTCAAAAAATCCTAATCTCCAAGGCTACAAATATAGCTGTTAATTAACTGTCATCAGCTGCTGTAGTAAGGAAAGTGATTCAAGGAGAAGGAAATTCTGTACCTGTAAATAAATGCTTGTTGCTGATGATAGGCTTGAAACCTATTGAATCTCTGACCGTCTTGCAGGAACATCCTAGGCTTCCTTAACATCAAGGAAAAGTGGGGCAGAACCGTCTCCTCCCATTAAAGGGAAAACCTAGAAGTTCACCATGTTTCCATGTGCTGTTTGGAATGTGCCTGATTAAAAGTCAGGGATGAAGCACAAACCTGAAACTTCAATTTTCAGATACACACCCTGATATCCACCTGAATGACTTCTCTGGGGTTACGGTGTGTGCCAGAGAGTGAAGAGATTGGGAAATGTTTAGATTGAATACAGAGATGGAGGACCTGGATAGAAGCTGAGACTTCAAAAGAAACAGTGTTTTGTTTTTCCTACACAGATGCTCAAATTTTACTGTGTTAGAGGACATCCAAGTATCTAGATAAAGATACTAGAAATCTGACTGGACATAGTCCTGAGCAATCTGCTCTAGCGGACCTTGAGTGGAGGGGCTGGACTAGCCGATCTCAAGACATCCCTTCCAACTTCATCCACTCCCTGGTTCTACAAGGGACTGTATGAGGGGCACCCTGAAGCACCACTGTGGCCAGAGAGATTATCTTTTCTGAGAACAAATGACATAGCCGGGAAAAAAAACCCAGAAACCAAAATGCCAAGAAGCTTTCAGGCCCATAAGCTCCACAGGTCTAAGGACAGATACCCTCTCTGCCTACAAACCTCTATGCTTGAAAAATGACAGCTGCGACACGATGGCAGGTCTTGAGAGGATTACAGAAACATGCCCTCCCAGTATTGTCTTAGGTAATGTCATTTAAGGTGTTTATCGCCCCAGCATGAGATACACAAAGACATTTAGTCAAGAGTTAGCCAACTTAGGTTGACAGACCAAAAGAGTAGAGCCTCTTGCAGCACAAATAAAACCACCCAAAATCCACTAGGAATTTGCAGAAAAAAAGTTTGCTGTTCTTGCCAGGTCTGGAGGAGCGAGGAGGTACCACACCACAGAAGTCAACCTTGTGGGGATGAATAATAACTATTTTTCCTTGCAGTTCTGCCTGTTCATGCCATGCCCACGTGAATCACGGCTGTATTAGCCCTGACACATCATCATAAGAATTTCCATGGGTACGACTCAAAGACGTTCAGGTTAAGGACAGCACTGGAAACTCCGAGAAGCACTTCCAGCATTCCAGGTTTTGCTGAACCTCCTGACCCATGTCAAACATGGGTTTGTCAGAGTTGGACAAGTTACCACAAATTTACCCAGATGGTATCTCACACAGACACTGATGACAGACATCTCCGATACACTCCTTCTAAACTTGAGTTCTTGCTATCACGGGGCATGCACCAGTACTCAGCCAAGAACCCATGGAACCAGCTCTCCACTTGCCATCAGCTGGGTCCTCGCACTGGCTTTTCCCCCACTGCCTGGCTTGAAGGTGGTGGGTTCCCTAAATCCATGCCCATGCTAAAGACTTCTAACTTCTGCCTTGCCCTTACAGGCACATGTGCTCTACCACCCGTGGTACGTGCCGCAGTCTGGATGGCAATCTATTTTTCCAGCCTGTAGGAGACTCACGCCTCTCTGCCATCTGCCACCATTCATTTCTCATTGCTTCTGAAAACAACCTGAAAATAACCCTGCTGTGATTGAGTTTAATGAAGCAGGAAACCTTCCCAGTACATTTTTCACAAATAATCTGCTTACTGCTCTGTCACCTGTCTTACCCTCCTGCACTTCTGAATCCATTCATTTGCTCCTGTTTTGGCTGTAAGGAGTGGACTGCTCAGTTTCCATGAGAACAGGGAGCCGGTGGGAAACGAGGGGAAATCTAGAAATGATTTTTAGGTCATTTAGTAATTTAATGTTTAGCAATAAATAGAAATTCATAAGAAAATACGGATTTTACCCTACCAGGCAAGGGCTTAGATGAGTGCTATGAATAACAAAAAAAACCCCAAAACCCTAGCTCCTTCCAAACATCTGTTTGCAACACAAAACAGCTTCCTTCAGTAGAAAACTGGATAATTGAAGGTGTCTATGTTGACAGTCGGTCAACTATGGCCAAAGTCTCTTTAATAAGTCCAATGCCCCCTGAGAAATCTGCAACTAGTATTGCATCTTGCCAGTACTAGTTACATTACTCTGAATTTCTACAGATGTTGCTCCTGAATGCCCTTGCCCAGGGCTCCAGCTTTGTGGTGTTTCCTCCTTCTCCATCCATAACAAGTTTTAGATTGCTCCTCTCTGCACAGTGGGGCCAGCAGAGCTGCAGGCTTTTTCAGAACCGGGCAGGAAAAGCAACCAGAGATGCTGGACTTGGCTGGCTGAGGAGACTGGCACGCTCAAGGAGGCTTTCACTGCAAGCCATCCTACCTCTACTAGACAATGCTGAGCATTTCATTTTCCAGTGATCCTAACTTGGCACATCCCAACAACCTACATTCACTCTGAGAGAGAGACAAAATTTTCAGAAGGAAGAGAACGCTACCCCCTCCCTGAACAAAAGCACCAATGTCCTTCCTTGTCTTCCTTTGGGAGAGACCCAAAAGCCTTCATAGGTACCTGCATGTTCTCATGCTCATGGACGGCAGCTGAGTCACATCCTGAGCGGATGCATCTCCATCAAGCCGTGCATCCAGGTAACCACACTCAAATACAGCTCCCGGTACTATCCCAATGCTTTGCCTTTGCCTGAGCAATAAATAACCCCCCCTCCAGCAGTTTTGGCACCAACGCTCTTCCAAGCAAAGTTGAAGTTTCCGATATCACTTCAGCAGCTGAACAACTTATTGAGAAGTGATTTTCCAGGTTTCTTTAGGTGGTGACTTCTTTCTCACTGCTCCCAAAACACAAAATGAGGAACAACAAAAGATTATTTCTGGTACTTTGCTTCTGCAGGATTACTGTTCCTTCCATACATAAAAGGAGCTTATATTAAAGTTTTCAACTGTGTAAAGAAGGGCCACCTGCTGCATCAAGTCTGTGAAAAAAGTGTACTCCCTGTTTCTAAGCAAGTGAATGTTCACTGAAGATAACTAGCACTATATTAAACTGTATGAAAATAGTGACCACAGCACCTTTTCTCCCCAATGTGTATTCTGCATAGTCATCTTTAACCATAGTAAAAAAATAAGCTAAAACTGTTATTTTGCAACATGATCCATTTCCATAGCAAAAAATAATTGCTATTTTTTGATCTGTAAGAGATCTAATAAAAGAGCACCTTCTTCAGTAAATGAAATATGCCAGTAAGTAAGTAACAATTCGAATTACTCTTTCTGCCCATGTATTCTGCACAGCAATCTGACATTTGCCCCTCTCACTCCAACTGGATGTACTGATCCCCCCCAGATAGCTCAGGCAGCTCCTGAAGATTTAAGAAGTTATAATGTCCTGGCTCACTGAAAACGGCTGTTTACAGCAGTGCCTTCATCGCTAAGGAAAGAAATCTGTCTCTTGATACTTTGGCAGGGTGCAATTATTGACATCTGGGTCTGGCTCCCCCCTCTAAGGTGAAGGCTTCGTGCTGGAGCTCCCACCTGGACCTAGAACGTGCTCAGTGGCAGAGAGGGGCATTGGCACGGCAAGACACGTGTCTCAAGAATGAAGAATATAAACAGCTGCTAGCATAAAGTAACACAGCCTCGCATAGCTGCCATGGAACTCAGTCATCCCAAGGGCAAAATCTGATGTACTGCAATGAGGATAATGATAAAAATATAAAGGCACGCATCTTGTTCCATCCTCTAAAAAAGGGCCTTGGCCAAGGCAAAGAGAATTCTGCAGGTTGCCAATAGCGACTTTCATGTTTACAGAGTACACCAGGCATGATCATTGTGCACAGCAGAAAAATTACACAAGCATTTCCCATGGCTCGACACCACGCGTTCATCACTAGATAGGTGTCTGCAGAGCTCCTCTTCCCTGCTGGGCCAGATCCTTAGCTGAGCAAACCAGCAAAACCCTGTATGTGGGGAAACCGGGAAATCTGTAACAGCCTAAGAGCTGCACAGTAATTTCTTGAAGTAAAAAATGGTACCTATTTCTATAGGAAGGAATAATTTACATATAGATACACACACATGCACAGATGCTAATGCCAACACTGAGATCATACACATGTAACGTGCATACAACCTGTGTCACATAGAGCTGTCTCTGAATGATTGCTTAATGTTGAAATATACAGTGCAAAACCAGGAACGTATTATGCTTCAAAATAACAAGACTTTCCCCCCACCTTTTTCCCCACCCAAGTTCATAGACTATGGCCTCAGCCCAGGAGCTCTAAGTCTGGTTGGGTCGAAAAGTCTTTATAAGCCTCATACCTGGACCCTTGCGTAGCTTGGCAAATGCTGGGAGTGTGCTGCCTCCCTTCCCAAATGCTCCTTGGGTTCAGACATCACATCAGTGCTTCTGTGATGGTAATGGTGGGACTTCTGATCATGGTGGCCGTCCCTTTTCCTGGCTTCTGTGTCAAACAAGACGTGGGTTAGCCTGTCCAGGTAGTTCTCCAGCTCTTCCTGGGAGTGCTCCAGTTGTTTGCCAGCATTACTGGCAATAAAGGAAGAGGACGGTGGGGAGCTTTTGCTTTCCCTCTCCTTCTTGGCCTCTTCCACATGCGGGTTTTGCCTCATTAGTAGAAGCACGATGATAAGCAAGACCAGGCAGAGGTACACAACCCAGACTTCCTCCATCTTGGTGGTGAGATAGCAAAGAGCTAGTGGTGCCTATGGATGTACTCAAAGGGAAGAAGACAGATGGGCCAAATACAGGAGGTGGTCAGTGCTTCCCTGCTGCTGGCATCCACGGGGAAGACTGTGCCAGTAACCAAAGCTGGTGTCACAGTTCAGATTGCTCAGGCAGTGTGGCTTACAGACCCTCCTGTGGGTCTACATAGGAAAGCAGCACAAACAGTGAGCAGCAAAAGAATTTTAAGCAAAGAAAATAAAACAACTTTGTCCTTTGTGTAAAATGACTTCAGCAGAAAGATACAAGATCATCTGTCACAGCTCTATACGATCTTAAATTAGTAGTATTTTTCCTCTTTTTTTTTTTAAGGAACCGCAGGTTCAACGCTTATTACTCTTGAAATAACTTCCTTTCTGTTACAGTGTTCGAATTGTTGTCTTGCTTGACGTGGTAAGCTTTTCTTCTAATTCAAAGAAAAAAGAAGTTAGGATCAGGTTTTTTCACCCAAAGGAAGATAACAGAGTATTTTATCCTTCAGGGGTCATTAGGTGCTCATTCTGCAGTCTGCCTCCCGCACTCTTCAAAATTTGACTGACCAAAGGGAACGTTCGTCACCCGAGTTCCAGATTCAGTTGGACCAATTTGTTGTCTTCCTTCTGTCTTTGCTGGTCTTGGGAGAGGGTGTCCCGGTAGGAGCGGCTGCTGGGGCTCAGGAGGTAACTGCAGCTGAACTGTGTAGGGGTCCCTTGAAGACCCTTTGTAGTCTGTTCCTCGGTGACTCTGCCCCCCAACTACTGAAAGCAGAGGATGGGCAGCCCAGGGACCAATAAATGCATTTCCACTCACTGAGCCCAAGGGAAGGAAGAACTTACCAATTAACGCTGAGCATGCAGGGTAACAGCCAAAACGCAAGCAGGGAGAAGCAGCCACCGGGACTGGGCCAGTGTGTGAGGGGGAAGGCTGGCCATCGCCTGCTCTCCCCCCCGAGGCAGGGTCTGTCTGGAACGGGATTGTGTTTCCTAACCTTTGCTAGGGGGATCTTTTTACAGATGAGGGTGCTGTGCCTTTTTAGGAGCAGAGATCACACCCAGATTTCTGCTGCCTCTATGTGGAAACATTCTTGGGTTCACCCTGCCACAGAAACAACTCCAAAATTCTTCACTTTGTTTCCAAAAATGAGACCTTTCCTCTGCTTTGCTCTAGTGAATTGTCTAATACAGATTATAGTGTTCCGTCATCCCATTACTCACTTTAGAAGTCGATCCTCAGCTTTTACTTTTTCAAGACAAATGCTGTTAGGCAAGTTTTGCTCTAGAGGCACTGTTGTACTTCACACTCCTTTTTTGCTGTGTCTGTAACTCATTCCTGAGGTCACAACCACAGAAGATCTTGAAGCAGTTTGGTGGACAGTCACCAAAGAGATACGGCACCGCAAATCCAGTCACCTCTTCTGCACCCATCTCGGAGCGAGGGGAGGACACAGAGACAGGCAGGTCATTCTGAGCTCAGTTTTTGACCAAAACTGAGCTACGTTTCCTTAATGCAAGAACACTGGAACAAGAGAACTCCACACCGATGAGAACATCTCCTTTCTCCCCCACCGCTGTACATCATCAGTGCCTTCGGGCACGGACTGTCCCTCCAGCCACTTCTATTACAGTAACTGGGAGAGCAAAGCCCTGACCCAAATCCGACACTGCTGTAATAAAAGATGTCACTGAAACCCTAAACAGCACTGAAATCCTAAAGAAAAAATGCTAGAAGGAGAAAAATATAATTTAAAAAAAAAAAAAGTCATTAAGCCTACACTGTGGCTCCTATAAAGGGGAAGGGACTGACAGAGCAGCGATAGCATTTCTGAACTTGTAGCAACATTGCTTGTTTCCTCCTGAACATATGACAGCACAGCAGAGATGCTTCAAACAATATAAAGCTTAAGAGAGAAGACTGCTATAATTTCAGATGCAAAATACCATAGAGCTGCCTCTTCAAGAAGCAATCACTAATGAAATAACTTGGGCACGTCTACCAAAAATGCAGGAGGCATCACCTCGAGCGTGAGAACAGGGAGTGGGCACAGAAAGGCAAAAAGCCTTGTCCAAGACGACCCAGTGACTGGTGGGACTGACCCAGCCGGCTGTGGGTCTGGCACTAAGGTCCACAGGTCAAGGGGACACTCAGGGCTATGAAGTGTCACATTGATGAGCATTTGCCTTCTGAGTCCTCCCATACCGAAGTCGGCAGAAGGAGCACGGGCTGGCTTTGCAGGTCAGCATTCTGGAAAGGTCTCTGAAAAACCGCAGGAGCCGTTCATGTATTAGAATGCAATTTTCTCCACCCTCTTTGGAGACAGACCGACTGGATTAGGTTACCAAGCGTCCATCTCACTGGTATCTTTATTCTAGTTGTCAACGCCTAACAAACAGTATAAGCACGAGGCAATTAGGTATGAATTCTTCCCAGAATACTCCTGTAGCCTGCCACATCACAGGATTTTATAACGCGGATTTTATCAACTCCAGCTTTACCTGAAACAAGAGAAGGAAAAAAATAACTGTTTTCCAGACACACACTGCATAACCAGGTAGGTAAGAAAACAGCTGTACTTCCAAGGTCATGTAGAAGATGCTCTTTAATCTTAGTAAATGGCATGAAAACACTAAAAGTTTGACAATGACATAGCTTTTATATGTTTGTTATAAAATCCTGGAAATCCCCAAACTACTGTATAGTGTTGTTCCACGCAAAGTAACAGCAGTGCTCCCCAGCAAGGAAAATAATGATCTGCTAACCTATTCACTTCCAGTTATAACCTATTGATTTCCAGAAGATTTAAAGTCTGCATATTTCTCCTCATCAGATATGTTACCCAGTTCACTTTCTCCTTATGCCTAGGCAGGCATTCTTTAAAATATTTAAAAGAACAAAAAAACCCCATCCTTGCAGATGCAACTGATTGCATCAGAGCTTAGTACTAAATTTTTTTGTAGCCTACATCAGTTTTTTTTGAAGTCTTTCCCAGCAAATGTTTCCCACCATCTCTCAGCTGCTCTCCGTATACCCTGGAATCTGCCTACACTCCCATTTCTCACTTCTCATACAGGATGACTTGGTTGGACTATAAAAAGGAAGGAAAGTGCACCCCAGGGACACCTGATACCACGTTTCCTTTTAACAGACTTGTGTTCCTTCAGCTTTTTTAGGCTTCGTGGGGAAGATTTTCTGCATGAACACAGGAGATGGGCTCAGTGACTGATGCAGTATCAAATTGCTGGAGACACACATTTAACTGTACAGAAAGCAAAAATTTAATACAAATCAAATGCGAGAGAGTCTTTGGGCTCTCAGTTGATTTCACTGCCACCCAAGGTCTGACACATAGCTGATTTATCCTCAGAGTCACTGGTGGTTGTAAAGGGGCTGCTTATAAAGTAAACTTCTTTTTTTAAGAACTGATTGTACATCCTTCCTAGCTGGCTAGAACCTGGCTTTAGCAACAAAAGTGCTTCCCTGTCTGAAAACAACTGTCCTTATATCCCTAGGCTAGATTAAATCAGCATTTACAGTTCTCTTCTAAGTCTACACCTGCCAATTAAAGGGATGAAGGAGCAAGGATGACTCTCGCCCATTCTCCTCCAGGATCCTGAGCTCACACTCTCTAGATGGCAGAGATGACACATGCTGCCCAGTCCTTTCTGGATACCAGACGCTGCATTCACACAGACTCACATGGAATGGAAGCATTGCACTATCCATCAAAGTTAGTGGATACACTGCTGGACCTTCATAGAAGCTGGATCTTCATCACAAACCATTCCCTTCTGTAGGCATCACTGCCTCATCTGCTATAAAAGGTCTGCTCTATTTAAAAGCAATAAGTGAACAGGAAAATCTCCCAGTATAGAAGACAGATTTTTTGGTTAACGTCAATTCTGTAGGAAGAAAAACAGATCCTTCCAGACTCTGTGCTGATCTTTGGAAAGGTGCCTTTCTACACTGTGAGGACAGAGGAGCAGTGTGGAGGCTGAGGGCTGGGGTCACACCCGTAGCAGGCAGATCTGTTTTAAACTTCTAGATAAGGCACCCTGAAAGAGGGTCCTTTCTTTAGGAAATACAGAGAGATTCTTCCATAACATTTTCTACTACACAGCATCCTTTCACCATTCTCAAGTTTACAGAAGATTTGGCACAATTTTTAGCCACAGTTTTAGTCTAAAAGACTTTCCTAGAAGAAATTAAAGCAAAACTCTTCTTGGGAAGTTGTGAATTTCAGTGAGTCTGTGTTAAGTGTCCTGGTTGACTCTGAAGGAGATCCTGCTGAACTTTGGCTTTTCCTGGAAGCTGCTGAGCTCTTCCGGATGAACTGGAAGTTCTTGTTGCAGATGTTTCCCTTCAATTCCACCACCTTGGCAGATTTCATAGCTTAAAGAGGGGAGAAAAGAGCAATAAGAGATGTTTAGTCACCTCATATAGTGAGGTCCCGCTCTGAAAAGCAATATGGAGAGCAGGAGTGAAGCCCTTTCTTCTTTTTCCCCTCCAAGCAAAGTTCTCCTACCTATTTCCATGAGCTTCAGCTCTTTGCGCCACTCCTCCTCCATCTTCTTCCTGTAGTCCCCAAACATGGCTCTCATGAGCTGACGTTTCTTCACCAGTGGAGCCTTGTCACTGCGCAGTGTCTTGATCGCACGGTGAGCCTCCTCAGCTGAAGCAGTGCAAAGGAGAAACAATGTAGAGTTTAAGACTCTACCCTGCAGTTTAAGCTCTGCCCCTGCATGCTGCCAACCCGTCCCATGGGGGTTACTTGAAGGCTCACCTTGCTTTGGAGTGGATTTCTGTGTCTTCAGGCCAAGTTCCAGCTGTTCCACACACCAGTCCACCTCTTTCCATAACTGTTCATCTGGCTGCTGTGCAACATAGAGCAGAGCGAGCAGGAGGGAAGAAGTCATTCGAAAATTACAGCAGCAGTTACTACACAGGAAAAAAGGGTATCTGCATAAAGCCGGGACTATTCCAAATTTCATGTTCTAGTGACCAGTTTAGAGACTTTTTGACATTTTCCCTAAAGTGTTTTTCACTGGATAAACTTAAAGCACTGGACAAATGTTTAGCTGCACCTCACTGCCTCTATTTGATGCATTTAACATTTGGCAGCCATTCAGATGACACTGTTTTCTGGAAAACTCTCCAGGGCCTTTCCTCTGGAAAAAAAAAAAAAAAGCTGTCAAATCAACTCACGGATGGGAGGAAAAGGCATTAACAAGAAAAATACCTGCCCCCAAAGCTGTTGGAAATCAAAAAGCAAACAATGGACAAAATCAGAAGCTGAGTCTTGGTGTCATGACTCCTGCTTGCTCAGCCAGAAACGGGTGACGAGATGGAAGCTGAAGCCATGAAGATGGAAGAAGCCAAGTCCCATTGAGCAACTGTGCATTGGAAGGGAGAGGGAAACAGGGCTGCACCCAGGGCTGAAGCAATTCTTAACTGGTATGTAAATACAAAAGCCCTTGTGCTGTCTCCTCCTTTTCCTTACTACACTCTCCTTCCATTGGACTGGAAGGGCTTTACATCACCTTCACTTTTTCCACCTTTCTCTTACTCAGCAGTGTTTATTGGTAGGGTTGCTGGTGAAACAGCACTTTGGATGGAATGCTCCGAGAGGCAGCAGAACACTCAGTGCGACTGCCACGTACAGTATTAATGAAAGCAGATTTTTTTGCAATTTTGTACTTTGGTATTGCTCAGCTGGTGCTGTTTATTAATAACTACACCAGTGCTGAAAAGAAAAATAAAAACGAAGACCTGGACCTTAGCAGGACATTAGAAAAACACAAGGTGTGTCTTAATGGTGTGTTTACACACAACTTGCAACTCTGTCAATTCCTGGGCCATGCCTTACAGCCGGAACCTTCCTGGAAGCAACTTAATCTTTGTATTACACCCTGCCACTGCCGGGGCTACACCAAGTGGCAGCTCTGCATCTCAGCTTTGCTATTGGTATTATGTGAGCAATTCACCCACCTGCTAACGTGGAAACCAGGGGTACAGGGCCTGGTTCAGCACACACAGATACGAGCTTGGCATTGACTGAGGAGAGTTACCTGCATTTTTTATTTTTTTAAGAATATGTGGCACCCAGCTTCCTGGGATTAGCCATCGCAAATCTAAACATTAAATGTTTCAGCATGAGCGAAGCAGACAATGAAGGAGCATTAACTTCCTTTCCACCAGCTGTGTTCCTCAACTGCCTAGCAGAGAAAGAGAACACTGCTATTAGAAACCCTTGTCTTTCAGCCTTCATCTCAAGCCAGTATACCAACTGTTAAACTATGCAGAGATGAAGTTTCTCTTTTGCTCGAGGGTTTATAAATTATGGGATCCCATCAATATTTAAATACCTGAGAGGTCTCATCCTGGTGGCAATTATCTTTATTCTGACATCCATTAGCTTCTGCCTTTGCCTTCCTGTTGATACCAGTTTCTGCTGTCTCCTCTTTACTGCCAGATTTTTTTTGTTTCTTCTTCTTTTTCTTCTTCTGGGCAGCTCCATCTGCTGTTGATTTCTCTGTCACCACGTCATCTCCAGGAGCAGTCTCTGGCTGGGGGACTGTTAATGTGACACGGCTGCTGTCCTCTTTGGGTGCACTACCTGCAGTTGGAGTCAACTCAGGCTTCTGCAAGGCTGAAACCTGTGGCAGAGCTGCTGGTTCAGCTGGCAGTGAATCACCCAGCACTTCATGATCTGCTGTGCACTCTGTATGTTGGCTTGCAGGAACGGATGGAACAAGAGGACAGTCTTCATTTGGGATGGCAAAGTTGAAAGCAAACTTGGGTTCTTGTCCAGAGGCAGCAAAACTCAAGGCTCCATTCCAGTTCTCATGCTCAGCGGAGTTGGTCTGAATCTGCTCAGCACCACTGACACCAGGGGCTGCTTCCGAAGACGTGCCCGCTGCTTCTGGGTCAGCCTCAGAAAGCTTAAAATCGAAGCAGAAGCTGTTGTCAGATGCCATAAACCACTTCAGCTTTGCCTCGGAGATTTGGTCAGATTGTTTCCCATATAGCTCACCTTCTGGAGCCTGCCCATCACTTTGCTGTACTTTCACGGCTAGAAAAGATAAATACCATTTCTGTCAATATGCCAGTTTCCTGCTATGGGGATGCCACTTCTGTAAGGCACTGCCGCAGAGAGGCGATCCAATCAGAAGCTGCAACGTAAGAAATATTCAGAAAAGACCCAAATATCATCATCCCCTGAAGGGACAGTTCCAGCCCACCTGCCTTCTCTGTGCTCTTCTGATCCTCAGCCATCTGGAGATGATAATCCCCAAACACGTGGTTCATCACTTGTTGCTTCTTCACAAAAGGAGCCTCACGGGAGCGCAGCACCTTGAGAATGTGCTGTGTCTCCTCTGCTGCACTCGAGAAAGAGACCAAGAGAGACAAGAAACAGGTTATGGTGGGCCTCACAAACCACACCGTGAGATGCTGATGACTGGGTCTCCTCCGAACATGTTCTGTGTTTGTACCACCTCTGACTAACCCATAACTGGCAATCGATTGAAAGGAAACTCCAAATGCCTCTAGAAGCTGAAATACTTCTTTTCAGCTTCTGAAAGTGTTTCTTAAAGAAAAAAAAAATTAGACCTTAATTGCTTACTATATACAATAACAATCTTACACTGCATAACTGCACTACTAATGGTCGTAATAGAAGCTACACAGGGCTTAAAATCCTTCTCCCAAAGCAAGAGGCAAATCCAGGAGCTTGGTGTCTCTTCTTTGGAAAACTGGAATGAGTCTGAGTAGCGCGCACATGCTGAAAAGCAGGACTCTTGCCTGGCTCTCCTACAAACCAACCTGAGCACAACAGTAATCCCAGTTCTTTCTGTCAGAGCAAATTCTCTAAAAAGCATGGTTGTTCCTCTGTGACAGCGAACCCCAAAGATCTCAGTTTGGGAATTCCAGATATTCAGTCTCCCAGTGTTTGCCTCACACATTTCAAGCCACAAAAAAAAGCTTGATGTACGATGAGTATTTTGGAATGGGCAGACACCCATCTCTCTTGGCTGCAGTGCATCTCTCCAGGACTCTCCAAATGAGCTCTATCTTGCAGATCCAACAGCCAGAGTCCCACGCTAAGAAGAGAGTAGCGGCAAGTGCGAGGCAGAAATGCTGCAGTGGAGCTGTACCCACCCAAAAAAGTGGGATGTATCTTTATAGCACCTGGGTGTCAGGGTGCTGAGCACACATTACCCCTACTTCAAGGGGTTTAGCTGGCCTCATTCAAGGCCTGCTCGTAACTAAGAGCTGTTGCAAACCAAGAGATCAAAAAAGCTTCAGGGGAACCTCTTCCCTCGCTCACTTGGGAGTTATTTTAAGCTGAGAATCTCATGCCCAGCACCACTGCAGCCAGGTACTCACCATCAGAAGGAGTAGGACATACATCCTTATATATTGACAAGTTATACACTAAATCACACTGTGGTCTTCTGAAATGTACTGTATACAATTTTATCTCTCATGTAATCTCTCCTTGGAACAACAACAGTGAGGAACAAGCTCCACAAAAATAAACCTACTGGCATTTAAGGGCCAGACACGCTGACATAGTATTTCCTTAAGGCTGGAAAACAAAAGCAAAGCTGTAGCAGAACCAAAAAAGCTGTTAGATGGGACAACTTGAGAAAGAATACAAAAAACAGGAATGAAAGATAAAGCTGCTTCCAGACAGATAGTTCTTCAAAGTTCAATGCTTTATGCTGTTCTGTTTTGAGAGAAATCTCATATAACATGAGAAAAGGAAGCAGATGGGAGAGAAGAAACAGAAAAATGTCCAGGTCTGCTACGTAAGATGTGAGGTTGGAATATGGCTGCAGACCATGAAAGAGGTGACGTACCTTGTTTTGGGGTTGGGCTGAGGTGAAGATTTGCCTCCAGCTGCGAAATGCACCACTCCAGCTCATCTTGGAACGTATCTGGGGGAGCCTTGGACACGGGGTGAGGGGAAGGCACAATGTTTACAAGAAGCACAAATCTCTCGCCTGCAAAACTGATTCCAAACCTGAGTTTTCTAAAGTCCTCTCCCATCTTACGTGGGAGATCAGACTGGCAGGTCGTAAACCCCTTTTCTGGCTTTATTCTTGAATCATGTTGTGTAAAAGCCCCATTTATACCATAAATTGACATAGCAGAGGGTGGGACACAGGCCCCGCAATATTCCCTATTTGGAGTGCACCAAATGAGCCCTTTTCATTACAAAAATTAGAGACGATAAATTCTTACTAGCACTAAGACACACTCTCCCAGCAAGCCAAGACATCCCACAGATTGGGTTTTGTTTTTTCTCCTCCTCCCAAGGCCTTTTAAAGGCCCCAAAAGGAAGATTTATCATCTTTCCTGAAGCTTATTCTGTGGCATGTCTCCACAACAGGGAACTTCCCTCCAGCACAGCTCTGGCAATACACAAAATTTATCTTTATGCTAAACGTTAAGTCCTTAAGGCTACCTCTGCTGTGTCTTTCCCAGCCTGCCTGCTGCTGAGCAGCTGGAAAGCAAGGCTCAAAGTCTGCCTGCCAACAAGTCGGTCGTTATAACACGTTTGGAAGTGAAAAAAATCCTGCTTTAGCAGAGTAAGGAGGTGAGGAGGAGATGGAGGAATGAGGAAAGGCAGGCAGGAGAGCCGGGGAGGCCCTTCACTGAAAACCTCTGGAGAGCGGGGCGACGCTGGGGTCCAGAGGAGAGGCTGGCCCGGTGGAGGAGAGCACCGGGCCGGGGAGAAGGGAGTGCCCCAGAAGAGCAGCGAGGGGCCGAGCCGAGCCCTTACCCGCTCCATGCCGGGCAGGCTCCGCGCCGCCACGGAGAAGAAATCGGGCCCCCCGGTCGCGGAACAGCGTGTGGCCCCCCCGGGCTGCAGCTCCGCCGGGACCGGGCCGGAGGCGAGAGCCGAGCAGCGAGGCACAGGCGGGAAGAGCCCGGCCGCCGTGCCCCGGCGGAAGGCCTTCCCCGCCCGGTCCGCCCGCCGCCCCTCCGCCCGCCGCCTGGGCCCAGCGCCTCCGTTCCGCCTGCTGCTGAGGGGACAGCGGGGCCTGCCCGGGCCCGGCGCGGGCCCGCCGGGGACCAGGGCCTCGTCACTGGCCGCCATGGGCCGGCCCCTCCGCCCGGCCCGGGGCAACGGCGGGGGAAGGCCCAGGGAGCCCAGCGGCACCAGCGCCGTCCGCCCCGGCCCTCCAGGGCCTGCCCTCGCCGGGTGAAGGCACAAAGCTGCCTCCGAAGCCGGGTGATCAGCGGAGCCGGGCTCCCACCCTGGCGGGGCGTTTGTTCCCCCACCGGCTGCCCGCCCCGGGGCGCTGCCGAGCCTCGTCCCCGCCGGCGGGACACCGGCACTCGGGCTGTCCGCCCTCCCCGGCGCCTCCGGGAGCGTCCACAGCTGCCCTGTCCCCGCCGGGGACACCGTCGTCCCCCATCCCGGGCCGGGGTGCCGGTGCCACTACCCAACACCCCGGGCAGGGCACGGTGGCTTCCTGGCGGGCAATCAGGGTCACACACACAAACGCATCGCCTAATTCCACCTCTATTTCAGATTTCCTTTTTGATTATTTAATTTTTTTTAAAATAATAATAATAAAAAAGTTAGACACCTTGTTTCATATGCATTTTTTTCCCCCCTTGAATTTTTTTTTTTCCCAACAGCAGTCAAAAGTGCCCCCGCTGAGATTTGTAATGCTGTGGCACGGCACGTCGCACCGCGCAGTATTTGATGTCTGTTTTAAATCGTGGAGGTTACAGTTTCTGCTGACATTGGCAGTTGATGTTATTCATTCATTAAATTCTCCAAGGCTGCCAGTTATTCCAGCAGGGCTGTGAAGTGCTAGGAAAGCACTTCCAAATGTTGCTGTTAAAGGTTTTTAAAAAGTATGGGAAAAATCAGCACACTTCTGCCAATCTCGACCAGATTTTTGTCTTGCCTTACAACCTCCACCCTTGCTAAGACTTAGCCCTTGTCTAAGCCCTCCCCTCACTATAAACCCCATCAAATCGGTTTGAGGCTTATCAGAGCAAGGCTTTTCTGACTGCGGCAGGTTCGAAATCATCAGTGTTCATATAGAAGTG